>BMAU01017974.1:1417500-2082500 GCA_019973935.1 Trichonephila clavipes | reverse complement strand
TGGCAACCCGTTCTCCCTTCCACACCAAGCCAATATGAGAAATTTGAGCCGTGGCAGATTTAACGCGTGTATCGGTCCCTCTACCCCAGTATTCCCCAACCTTTTTATCGCCACAGACCGATCAACGTGTGATAATGTTACCACGGCCCGCTGAGGGGGAGGGGAGCTTTAATTGTTTATATTTTAGATTGTTTTGATTTAATTATTTTAATTTAATTATATTTAAATATGCCTTCAGAATAAAACACAGTCACAAAAAAAATGAATATAGAGTGATTTAATTGGAATATAAAGAGATTTCCATGGGAAAGTCACTCAAACCCTAGAGAAATAAAAGCCATAGTAAATAAAAGGGAAATGATTTAATGTTCCTTGGGAAACCCAGTACATTTGATACACGGACCAGTACCGGGCCGTTACGCGGAGGTTCAGGACCACTACTCTACACGACAGGCCTTCAGTCGCACCAAGTCTCGAACTCGCGACTCGACAAACGCCAGCCAGGAGTTCGTGACTATGACCGCTAGGTCACCGCGTTCACCAAGTTTCCATTGGTTTCCAGCGGGGAGGCTGTAGTCAGTTAGAGACCTTTGTGTCCTCTTGTAAAGTTCTCCGGCTGCTTACTGTCCAGGTGCAAATAAGCGCTTTAGAGTTTCTAATCATATGTTCACTGTAGGTAATAATCCAAGCTTTATTCGTAGCGACGCGGAGCTCAAATCAACTTACAGAATTCAAATCAATAGTAATTTATCAAACATCGTTTTGCTAAATAGTGAACTTATTGACTTTTAAATTAAACTGAGTATGAGATTCATCATATGACTTTGTGAGGGAGTTAGAAAAGTGAGGTGCTAAGTTATGTGTCGTCCCGACTAAACCCCGACTAAAAATCCCGAGGTTTATTGCCGGTAGCCTACAGCGTGCGTTAACTCAAAACCCAATGCCTTATTTATTTATTCTCTTTCTTATTTGTGCAGCATATTTTTTCTTATCACTAGCGTAAATATGGCATCACGTGAAAATTATTTATACTCGTGTATTTTTTTCAAAATATTGATCATAGGGAAAAACATTTCAATGAAAATTAAAATTAAATGCCTCAAAATACACATACTTTCAAAAGAACTTAAAAAATTGACGAGGGAATATCGTCCTCCTTCAGTTTGTTCTCATATGTATATTTGTTTTTAGTATTTTAGTTGAAGAAATTGGTAAGTTTTATTATATTAACATAATTTATTTTTTTATACTTTTACTCGTTGCAAAAATGCGTTATATTTGTATACAATACATTCAAAATGTCCTTAAAAATAACCTCCAAATGTAAATTTTTTAAAAAAATATAATAAAAGAATATTTTTATCCAAGTATCTACATAATTTTTAAATGTTTCTGTTATATAATTGTTTAATTTATTTACATTCTGAAGAATGCTTTAAAAACTTTTATATTAAATTATCCCATAACAGGCCAACAGCAATTAATCGAGGGTTAAGGATTCTGGTTGATATAAGAGCATCAAGTATGCCCTACATATGATGCAAAACGGCGACAGAAGTGGCTTACGGAGCCACCATCACCTGTTGGTTTACATATGCTGATACTGCTCTGGACACACCAACATCTCTCAAACTTGCCACCTTTCCCTGTTCCAATCGTTTTTGCCATAACGAGTGCAACAAGGGCGCATCTAGGTGGGGATCAGTTGAGATTTCAAGCATGAACCCTGCCCTCGAATAGAATCATTATACCCTCGTAAAATTGCTTGTCTGCTGGAGGGTACGTAACGTTTTCTACTAGTACACGAGTCCTTTGAGAGAATAAAACATTCCAAAAAATGATTTCTCTGGCAGAAATGATGTTACGCATATTGCCCATTTTGCATGTTATTTCCCTTATATCTTACTCGACGTACGCCGGTGAGCTACGTATTTCACGTTATTTCCATTATTCGGCAAAGTGGGCCCACCTAAAATTCATATAATTTTCCGACCACTCTTTCTTGACATTTTCCCGCAGATATACCAAATATTCAGCAGCAGGTTGAGCCACCTTTGGCCCCAAGAGCAAACAGCACAATGTGAGAAAGACTGCCACTAGTTTTTGGAGGGTTTCAGTGGGAATCGCACGCTATTTTTGCAGAAAATCTCTAGTCAGCTCTGTTACTGATGTGAAGTGCCGTAGTCTAGCTTGCAGACAATAATTTGATTCCTCTTGCAAGTGTTGTAAGGGATTCACACACACACACACAGGTATAGCAAACCACGTCAGCTTAGCCATGCGATGTGGACAGAAGCATACTTCATTTGAAATAGCAATGGACTCTTTCCACATGTTGCCCGAATATAGGCAATAGAGAATTATCAAAAAATGTCAAGATAAATTTCCCTCTCTTGAGAGTTCATTGCACAAGAACCAAAGAACCCAGAATAAATTAAGAAAGAAACACACAAATTATTATGTCTCCACCTCTAAATTTTACTTGTGGAGCAATTCAATCAGTTTCATAGCATTCTCATGCAATCTCCTCCCCCATACTCTATCAACGGATTACAAGATAGCTCCTTAGCTCAAAGCTCCAGTTTTGTCGACTTTTATATCACTTTAATCGACATTTGGCATTGGCGGTACAATGTCCAGCAACTCTGCCTTGAAAACCAAGACTTCAATATTCTTGACGAACTTCCTATGTGCTAATGTTGCACCCAGAGGTTTCGTAGAATTCCGGACAATTTTTTTTTCTGTCGAGTTGATGTGATCGACTTTCACAACTCTCTTCAGTATTCTGAAGTCCTTTTGTACTAGACAAAACGGGTTTATATCAGGTCGTGATGGCTTATCTTTATAGCCCCTACCCATCCTCGCTTCATGATAACATCACGTACAGTAAAACGGCAGATTCCTAGCATAACATATACGTCACAAACAAACTTTTTAGAGCAATGGCAACTGATCTCTTCAAAATGTTCAAAATCATTTAGCTCGTGAATTCCTCCTATTGTACTTTTATAACTGTAAAATTAAGATTTCAAACTCATATGTCTTCTTTTTATGCTTGTATGGGAGCTAGCAGCTCGACGTCATTGACCGAATGCCGAATTTACTATTTTGAAGAATGTGCCGATACTTTTGATATTATAATATACATGGACGTATGTGTGTGCGAAAATATCGCATGTCCGCTTATATTCGTTTGATATAAACGCATGTTTTTCACATAAATATCAATGATTTTTTTTGTGGGTGAAGCATGGAAAAACGAAGTATTACGAAGAAAAAAAATTGATTCTTTAAAAATTTTAGAGTTGTAAAAATAAAATAAAATTATTAGTGAATTGTGTCGAAAACTCGTCAAAAAAATATCCTGCTTTCTACATTAAATTTAATACTTAAAAAATTTGTTTATATTGTGTGTGTGTGTGAGGATGCATTTGAAAAAAAAAGTAAATTGAACTTGTTTTTATTTTTAATTATTCTACAGTTTCTGTAATACATATTTTAATCGCTTGATTAAAGTCGAACAGCACTGAGGAAATTTAAGAAGATTTTGAATTAATTTTAAGGATGTCTGAAAAAGAAAGAAAAACAGAAGTAAATATATTTTCTCCTATATAATGATAATTTCTAGACTTTAAGTGTTATATTTTACTATATAAAGTCAAAAATTATTCAAAAATCAATTATTAAAATGCCTTATTAAAAAGCAATTACTAAGCAAATTCTTTATCATAAAAATGAAAATTAATTACAAATACTACTTAAAATGTTTGAAACTTTTTTAAATTCATGAATAATATCACAATTATCATAAATATTTTGAACTTCAGTATAACTCACAATTTTTCGTTGAAAGTATTTAAAGAAATTCAATTTTTCTTTCATGCTCAAAATATTTGTATTAATT
The DNA here is from genome assembly GCA_019973935.1 of Trichonephila clavipes. NCBI lineage: Eukaryota > Metazoa > Arthropoda > Arachnida > Araneae > Nephilidae > Trichonephila > Trichonephila clavipes. The sequence goes on along the minus strand of BMAU01017974.1, from coordinate 2,078,596 downwards.
CCAAAGTCTATGATAACCCCCCGGCACGGGGTATCATCTCTTCATCCACACGACCTAGATTTGTAGGAATAAATTATTGATCACCCAAATTCTTCATAATAAATCTAATTTGTTATTATCTAACTATATATTGACAAAGGCAACACAAGTCTTACTAGAGAAGTATAATCAGGAGTGATACTGCGTAATTATAAATTCTAAGTAAATAGTGCCTGGAATCCTAATCACTATCTTTATGAAAAGCTATCCTAAGAATCCTTATCCGTCTTATATAGATTCTTCAACACACTAAAGTCCGTTCTATAATTACATTTATATAATTAATATCTTACCAATATCTCACTGCGATCAGCATCTCAACGCTTTTTATCTTTCTTCTATTCTATTCTTCTACTATTCATCTACCATTAATCTTCCTTTCTACTACTATCCGATTTCTATTCTGCTAATATGCGAATGCTAAAGCTCCAATATATATCTATTAACTAATCTGCTTATCGTGGTTTCTTCTTGAGAGGATTGGATTGAAATAATGCCATTCTGGCCAAAAAAATTGCCCAAGAGGATTAGTACAAAAATCCGATAAAGTTCCGTCACAAATCGTATGTAAAACACTCGGAGTAAAACTGCATGGCATCATATCTAGAATTTTTCAAACATTACCATTCACAAAATCAAAATTTTCTTTAGAAAAAGAATGCCTGAGTCTGGTTAATCAACAATTCAAAAAATATCCACTACAACCTTTTAAGACATATGGTTCTTTTAAACATAGAGATAAACCTTTCATTGTTGTTTTGATTGTTTATTAATGTCGCACTCTAAGGATATACAAAGGCTATTGGCGATGGCCCCCATAATTTTGAACCACTATCGAGTGACGAGGACAACACCTGAGCTGATACATCTCACTCACCTAACTTTCACATACACTTGCCTCCAAAAGTCTGCGTACAGGGGTAATCATCTTTCATATTCATGCATAGGTCCCTAATTAAATGAAGTCTTTCTGAGAGAGAATCAATACTGTTTTTTATTAATTTCTCTGAATATTACATAAAATAATACAAATATTTATAACTTGAGAATGACACAAATCGCGTGCGTCAAAAATCTGCGTACACTGGAAAAAAGCCTTTATAATAATGGATTGTAACTAAAATTTAATACTTTTCAAGGATTTAATTAGCTTAGTTATTCCGTCTGTGGATATTTTGTTCCATTCTTATACTCTGATTGATTTGAGTATTTCTTTGGTTGTCATTATGTTCTCCTTCATTATTCACTCGAGTAAATCCTACAAATGCTGTATTGTGCTTAGGTCTGGGGACTAGGTTGATTTTCGGAATTGGTTTGGGACATGTCATAACAGTCACAATATGAGCCATTTGATTGGTACCTTTTTGCTGCTGAAAATAAAAATCATTACCCACCGCAAATTTCTTAGCATATGCCCTGATATTTTACTTCAATAAGTTCAAGTAACCAATTTTGTAGATTGTTGATTCAATAAATTCCAGATAACCAGCCGAAAGGCATTCAATGCACCCCCAAACATTAAGCCTCCTTCTCCATGTTTGGTAGTCGAAAAAGAATTCTCTTTCTTAAGATCTGTTCAGGAATTTTTGTAGGCATATTTTTGTGCTTTTTGATGCTAAATTATAAAAATTACTTTCAATTGAATATATTACACTTTTCTAAGACATGTGTGTCCTAATTAGGTGTTTTTTGGCGAAGGTCATTCTCTTAACTCTGTTCATTCGAAAAATGAATGACTTCTTGAGTGCAACTAGGGCACGAAGTCATCCTTTTTCAATTTTCTTCGCATTGTAATTAAAGTCATACTTTTATGCAAAATCTCAGCAACACTTTTAGCTATTTATGAAGCTTATAGTCTTGGATTTATTTTTATAGAAAGTATTGCAAAGCAGGATTCTCGAGGTGACACTTCAGACGGACGCCCGGATCTTGGCTCGGACGTTAAAATCTTAGTTGATTTGTAGATTATGAACACTTTTTGAATCAACGAATGTCTCCTATAAACAATTTCAACAATTGCTTTAAAAATTTCCCCCTTTTCTGAAGATTTATGATGATTTTTCTTTCAATAATACATCAAACTCTATTCTGTTGCTTGTCATGGAACCACAAAAGCTTTCAAATGTCAAATCCTAAATAAATCGTAAAAGAAGCTTTTACTTACTTAAAAACACCATTTAGTGCAATTATTTTACAATAAAAGGTCTTTAAAAGCTTGTGATGTTTCCCTCTTTGGGAGAATATCTCTCGGAGTGTCAGCCTGAGCTAGAGACGTAGGATTAACGAAAGAACTAGAATCAAACATTATCTTAATATGACTTTATTAAGATATTCTACTTAAACCGTTAACAAATTAAATTATAATAATTAATGTGAGAGAATCTACGATGGTAAAATACACAACACACAATATATATATATATATTTATCTAATAAGACAATCTAATTCAAACCACTATCAATAACTGAACCGCCTAATCACTGATTCTAATATTAAATAGTCAATCCTACCTTATTACAGCTTGGAGAATCAATCTGTATTGACTTATGCTCAATCTTGTCTTTACTTGTATGCACTCGCATGCAACTTGAATTAAATATATTCGATCACTTATAACTTCTAATCACCGTCGCATAAAGTTCATTCAGACTTAAACCACGATTCCTCTATTGGACATCAACTACCTGCCAATTTCCATCCACGATCACAAATTGTCATACATTGCCATTTCGTTTACTCTAAGTTCCGATAGTTAAAAGCTTGTTCATTTGCATCTTTCCTTCACACTTCACTTCTTGGATTTGGTTGGAAAATAGTTGCCATTAATTCTGGCCCAAAGGACATGTTAAAGAAAAGACGCGTGAACCCGTCACAAGCTCTATTTTGTAAGTGTACGGATGGTTGGGGATTATTTGGTGGTCATTCTTGTGAGTGGTGTAATTCTTGTGTAAGGTGAATTTTGTTGCTTTTGTTTGAATAAGGAAATTTTGAAGAATTGCTGACGAGTATTTTGATTTCCTAAAGCGAGATTTTAATAGTAATTATAAAATAAACACGTAAGATGATCGCCTGTACGCAGACTTTCGGAGGCAAGTTTAAATCTGTTTAGTTGTCTATCTGGACAATTTCTAGTTTCACTGAAGCCGATTTAAAAAGAGAATACCGTGTGTCAAAAACCGCCTAATTAGTGATTTTTTTCATTTCTAAACTAATTTCTTTATTAATGCTTTAAAAATAAGTTGTTGTTTTTAACATTTTACTGAAAAATTTCATTCAATATGAACAAATAATCTTTAATATGTATTGAATTTCAGTCGTCAAAGGACTAAGTCCCAGATTTTAAAAATTCCGAGCAGAATATCTCGCGCAGTCTCTTTTTAATTCAGTTTCATCCGAATTTTAAATAATTTTACTAGCAACATATTTTTATTAGTGGAGAGTACTTGCTCATTCAGCACCTTTTGTGCATATACTAAAAAATGCCTTTAATTTATGTGTAACTAACCTAAAAAATCTCTAAATTTAACAGTCTGATGCAAAAAGTGACCTCGAAACGGAGCCTGGGCAAAGTGAGGTCGACACAGAGCCTGATAAAAGTGACGTCGAAGCAGAATCTGAGGTAAGTGATGTCGAAGAAGAACATGAACGCTTCGAAACACCAGAGGAGCTAAAGAAACAAGAACAAGAGGAAGAAGAGCAAACTTCATACGAAGAAAGTTCCGAGACATCTTTAGCTCCATCATCAATGTCTGAAGTACTATACATTTTTTTTAAGTTTCACAGAAAGTGAAAATTTAAAATAATACGAGGGTTGGGGCATAAGTCATGGCAACTATTTTTTTTCTTGTATATATGTGAACAGAGCACAAACGTATGTGTGTCGTGTGGAAGTTCTGCACGCAAAGTGTGTATGAAGAACAACAGATGCCTTTGTGATTGCTGGTAGTAGCGCAGCAAAGGCTGAGAAATCAGTCATTGGTGAGTGTCGTGTGAGATGGAAGCAACCTGTGTTGAGCAGCACGCGTACAATAAGATAGCCGTTCTACGAGAGAAAAGTGCGATGGAATATCACAGTGAATTTTAGTGGAAACCCTTGGAAATAATGCCTTACTATACCGTACAGTAGCACGGTGGGTAGGAAAGCTTCAACAAGGCCGTGTGTCAACCACTGATGAGCAACGTGGTGCGGCAAATGCTGACGCTGATGGTATTCAGCGCCTCCCACATCGTTGTGGTGACAGTAGCAGGGGACTACATTGAGGGTCTTTAGACCCAGGTTTGTCATGTCAACTTTATGTGTACTGTGTTGTCCTTCTTTTGCACAGTGAAGGCCATATTGCCCTGTATACTACCGTTATTAATTAGTGTGTTACGATATTTCAGTGCTATTCATTATCCACGCATATATTTAACACCTTGTCCTTTCGTCTGTACATGTCACATTTTCCAACCGGACTGGTATCTACAAGAAAAAAAAAAGTTGCTATGACTTTTGCCCCAACCCTCGTATATATACGAGAGTTGATAAAAAAAGGCTACAAGTCGAATAAAAAAATATTGATTAACAATAGACAGAAAATACAAAAGGGAATTAAGATACATACGTTCCTATCACTTTTCGACATAATCACCAAGTCTATTTAGGCATTTATCAGAGCGCATAACCAATTTGCTTAACCCGTTTTGGTAGAAATAAGGTCCCTATTCATTGAGCCAGGTCTCTGTGGATGTTTTTACAGCACTGTCTGAAAAGAACCGCCTACCGGATATGTGCTCCTTCAACCTCGGAAACAGGAAATAGTCAATGGGTACCAAATATAGGTTGTATGATGGTGACTCCAGATTTCTCACCTGAATCATCGCAACAATTCCTGCTTTACTTGAGCAATATGGGGCCTGGCATTGTCATGCAGGAGGGATAACACCTTCACTCAACATCTCCGACCATTTTCGGATGGCTTCGCGTAACCTTGTCAAAGTTGAACAATAACGATCTGCATTGATGGTCTGGCCACGCTCCATGTAATCGATCGTGATAATCATTTCTTCAACTCGTGCCGTGTTGATTTCTGTCGTTGAAAAACTTGGCCGGCCGCTCCCTGCTATATTTCGATTTTCGACACCCTGTCTGCCTGATTGAAAATAGCGACACCATTTCGCAACATGTTGTCTGCTCATTGCTTCTTCGCCGTAAACTTCAACGATTTGACTGGAAATAAATATCAGGTGCGGGCACATTCTTTGTCCATAAAAATTGGATCACGGCCCGCACTTCCAAACAAGACCAATTTTCTAAGCTTCTTGCCATTTCAATCGTCCTCAACCCTCTGGGAACTTTCGCTACCTACCCGCACATCTGTTATATGACAAGTAGCGCCATCTGTCTCCACTTTAGGGGAAAAAATTCTCTACAATATGTAGTTTTCAAATGCTGCGGCTTGTAACCTTTTTTCTGATCAAATCTCGCATGTATATATTCTTTTCACTTGTATTTCTTATTTTGCAAGACACTAACCTGCTAATTACCTGATAGTTTCATATTAATTAAAAAGTATGCATCTAAGTAAAATAGTTCAAGGTATACCGGAAAGTTTTATTCCTTTTTAGAATTAAAAAAAAAATTGTTCATACCTTCAACAAAACTTTATTGAATAATATAATTTCTATCATTATTTAGGACTTCTCGCCAGCGGGATGACAAATTGTTTATTCCATTTTTAAAAAACGCCATATTCCTAGAGGTGAAAAATTGAACCAGTGCTTGTCTGATATCTTCTTGATTTTTGAATTTTTTTCCATGTAAAATTTTTTGTAAGGATAGAAACAGGTGATAATCGAAGGGTGCTAAGTCCGGGCAGTACGGTGGTTGTGACATAATTTCTCAGCCTAGTTCTGCGAGTTTCTGACGAATCATCAAAGAAACATGTGACCTAGCATTATCATGATGTCCTTTTTACTGAACATCATTGGCCTCTTTTCTTAGAGTGCAGTTTTTAAGTTATCCAATTGCTGACAATACATCATCGGATATAGTTTTTAGTTCGGTTTTAATAGCTCAAAATTTATTGGTCTTCGAATGTCCCACCATGTATACAACATTCTCATACTGTGGCTCAACTGCACTTTAGAGGTGGAAAGAGCAGGATTTCCGGTTTCATAATATACTCTTTTCCTAATGATGTTTTCATAGGATATCCACTTTTCATCTTGGTTATCATGCGGTCCAATAAGGGTTTGATATTATTCCATGAAAGCAGAGATGTGCATATGGCAGAACGATCATTCAAATTCTTCTCACTCATGTTGCCTCCATCTCGAATATTTTCACACCAATCCTAGTTTTCGAATATCATCCGAAATGGTTTGTTGAGCTGAATCAAGCCTTTCCGAACTAAAAACTTGGTGTAACCCGTACGGACAAAATTTTCCGGTACGCCTAATATTTATATTCGGGTAAAATTAACCTTCTAGAACGAATAATATTGATATATTAAATTATGAAAACAAAATAAAATAACAGTTTATAGTCAATAACAGAAAAACAAATTACACAATTACTATTTTTCCTAACCTTTTTAAACATGAATGAACATCCTATTTGGAGCAATTTTTAAAAATCTAACTTTAGGATAAAAAAAGTTAAGTAATATAGTTCATCTAGGTCTTTTACAAAATAAGAATCTTACTTGTTTATTTGTTCTATTTTTTATATTTTGTTGCTGTAATATTATTGTTTTTCTAGGAATCCACAACATCAGCTAAGAAAAAGGCAGATGAGCAACGCCTGAAACATATATTTACTCGCCCTAAATTTGCGGGTATAACATAATTTTCGATTTGCTTTTTTTCCTTTTTTTTTTTTTTTTTTTTTTTTTTTTTTTTTGTTTTTTTTATATTTGTATGAGTGCTTCTTCAAATTTTACTTCAAATAGTAAAGGAAAATCGTATTAAACTTATGAAATATTTTCCAACAAGGGAAAAAAGTACTAAAACTTAGTACTTTAAGGTATCCAAACATGTTCGGAGTACTTTTTTAAAAAAATAGCAAATTTAAACATTATAAATGCCTTTTTAGGAATCAATACCAATAAATACTAATATTTAACTAACAATATTTTTTTAAAAAATTATCTATATAAATTTTATAAAAATCACAATATAAGTGAAATTTTAGCAATATTTTTGAGAAACTTGAAAACAATTAGAGAAAAAAGTAGTAAACATATATCAAAATAAAAGTATTACTAAAACAAAGTAGATGCATTTATCTAGAGATTGTACTAAAATTTTAATGTTTTATTGAAATTTGAAAATTTTAGAGCTGATTGAGTAAACATTATAAGAAATGTGACATTCTTCATGAGACCATTATTTGAATAACAGGCCATAACTAAAAAAAATATTCATACAATAAGAAATATTTTAGTACATGCTGTAGAAAATAATATAAATATAAGGTTCGAAATGTTTCATAGAAGTGCATTTATAACATTTGGAGTTATCAGACTCACCATGATAGGTTTCGAATGATTTAAATACCCACTTCTGGTTGATCAAAGATCAACTTTCGGTTTTTCTACTTTTATAAATTTTATTGCAACTTGACCTCTAGGTAACATAGAAACAAAGCAAAGTATGTTTCGTAAGCCAAAAGATCCCTCTATTCAATAAAATAAAAAACAAAATACCTGTTTTGACCGAATTTGGTCATTTTCAACGTGTTCGGATACCTTAATAATAACGGTTGAGACGGTAAATTAAAAAAAAAAAAAAACATTATTGAGTTTTTAATTGATGATCAAGTTTTATTGTCCTCGAGATAATATGATGAACATTAAAACTTTATTTAATATCATTAGTTGACCTGTTTTTGTTCAATGGGCTAAATTCATCACGATCACTTATCCGTGGCGTAACGTAGAATATTAGCCTCCCCCTACAAAGTCAGATTTGGGTTCCCTAGAATCCTGCCTCTCCCATCGCGTGTTCTCCATTGTATGGAAAACTGACATTAGGCTTTTAGTTTGTTAGATAAAGTTTCAGATTTGTTAATTGGGTAAAGATATTAAAATATTAAGATTTTTTTCAAAAATTTTTTAAATTCAAAAATAATCATATTAAACATATACTTGTGCATTTTATTTGCCTATGTTATTATTTTTGAAAAAAAATGTACTTTTAAAAGAAAGTTTTAGCAAAAAGCAAACACTGGTAAAAGCGATGCTCAAGAAGTGATTAGCTTGCAACACGTGATTGCATTTATCATGTGACTGTGACATCACTTAGAAACACGTGATTTCAGTTATTAAGTGATTATAAAGTCACGTGAATTTAGTCCATTGCATGAAACATTTAGTGGGTATTCATTAACCCTTAACTTCGCAATTTTTTAAATTTCTTTGAAAAAATTATATCAGCTAGTTCTAAAGTAATAATAAAAGGGGAAAATATGAAAAAAAATTAAGCAGTTTTAAATTGAATTTCAGTCATTTTTTTTTGTTCGTTGCAGAAGTGCAACATTGCGCAGTAGTGTTAAAATTACAAAACTTTTTTTTATATGAGGATTTTATTATTCATCATAAAATGTTTGAATTTCTTACCTGGTAATTTATTTCACCAATAAACAAGAGGAAGCATAAAATATAATGGATTCGTTTTATAGCAAAAACACAGTTCTTGAGGTATCACATATTTTTATAATTGCTGTGATTCCTGGAAAAAATCTACTTCCATCTAGTGACAAAATTAGCATGTATTTCGTTGCAGTAATCTTTTTTTCTCAGATAAGTGAATTGTAGGTAATTAAAAAAATGAGTCTGTTAAATTAAAATAAATCATATGTTGCAGAAATGCAACAGTGCAAAGTTAAGGGTTAAGAACTAACTGTACGTCGAAAAGACGTCAGTAACTTTCACAAAATTTATTACAAAAGTAGAATTTTTAGGAATGAATGCGGCATGTGCGTGAATGAAAATAAACTGCGAATAAGGAGGGTTGGTTATTGAATAAAAGGATTTTATGCTACACACACACACACTTTATTTAAATTATTCAAATTCAATTATATTCATTAAGCGCTTTATATTCACATTTGATACATATATTTATATATACACAGCATTCCACAGACAATGTATGATTTAGAAAAATTAAGTGTTTGATATAAAATGTGTAAAAAAAAAAGAATCACAGAATTGAAAAAAAGTTAAGCTTGAAAATATGAAATGAATTCTTTTTACATTCTATTACAATTCTATTTAACAACAGATTATTATTACACTGCTGGACAATTGCTAAGGACGGATAACACTATCATCCATAGCAACCACAAAATGAAAGGAAGGAAAATGTGGAAAATTAGAATAAGTTCGGGATATAAGTAAGAAGAAGTATGAGTATGCAAATTTTTTTCCACGTCTGTTCATCACGTGATAGCGTTCATAAGAGCTTTAAAGGTTTTGACGCGTGTGGACAGTTGTTGTTTCAAGTCAAAGTTTTACAGGAAAGATTTAATAGACGAACTTAAAATTTTTGGCATGTCTTCCCGACATCACATAGATGATTTTATGCGTGGCCGAATTATTGGAAAGATCGAAGAAGGGCGAAAAATAACAGATATTGCCAGGGAGTTCGACATCGCTCACAGCGTTGTTTCACGGCTGTGGAAGTCATTTAAAACTACTGGAATGTGTAGTAGACGGCACGCGGGAGGTCGTGTTAGAAGTACGACGCCTGCTGAAGACAGATATATCGTCCTATCAACAAAAAGGAACAGGCGCACTACAGCTCAGCAGGTGGCAAATCAGTTTCTTGCTGCCTCAGGAAAGCAGATCTCCCGAAAAACTGTTGCCAGACGTTTGAGGGGAGGAGGACTATACGCATGCAGACCTGTTGTGTGTGTCCCATTGACCAGACAGCACCGTACTGCCCGTTTGCAATGGTGTCGTGAGCATCACAATTGGACTGAACAGGACTGGGCCTGCGTACTATTCTCAGATGGGAGTAGGTTCAGTCTGTCATCGGATTGTAGACGCCAACTGATCTGGCGCGAGAGTGGTACTGCTTATCGTCCAGAAAATATCCAGGAAAAGGACCGATATCCGACATGCAGTATCATGGTGTGGGCCGGCATCATGATCAATGGCCGACGCGCCTACATGTGGTTGCGAATGGGACTATGACGGGCCAACGATACATTGATGAAGTTCTACTTCCTCATGTTCGTCTTTTCCGTGGTGCTATCGGTGATAAATTTGTTTTTATGGACGACAACGCAACATGACATCGAACACTCGCTGTTCAGGATTGTCTAGACAGCGAGGATATTCAACGTCTTGTATGGCCAGCGTGTTCTCCAGATCTAAACCCCATTGAAAATGTGTGGGATGCTTTGGGGAGGCAAGTTGCTGGTCGAAACTATCCTCCGACAAACAAGAACACCCTCATCCGTGCACTCACAGAGGAACGGGATAAATTGCCTCAACAGCTGCTGGATAATGTTGTGCAAAGTATGGTACGACGTTTGGAATGTTGCATCACACTCCACGGTGGACATATCCCGTACTGATACCTTTCTTTAAGGTGCCTGCTGACTTTTAGATGCATTGTTCCATTTCTCCGTACGCAGATCAAATGAACATTTTTTTTCTTTCAGATGTTTCACAGCTTTTGTACTTTCCAGAACAATAAATATTCTTTATTCTAATGTTTGAACAGTGTGGCAACTATATTTTATCCTACTAGGCCTTATGTCTCGCTTAATGTTATTCTACATAGCAATTTGTGATCCGTCCTTAGCAATTGTCCAGCAGTGTAATATGCTACAGCATAAAAAAAATTTTTTTGTTATTTTTAACTTATATTTAGAAAAAAAATAAAACCTTATTATTTTCTTTTAATTTTTTCTTTACTGTTGTTATTATTTAGAGCCACGGCATCCCATATTTTCCAGTCCTTTTGCTAGGCACATCAGTGCAATGGCATTCGGTCCCAAGAAACCAAAGTGGTACAAAATGATGACTACAGCCCAGGTAATTTCTTTATTCAAACATTTTTAAAAGCATTATATTTTACAAGAAATTACTTTATATATAACTCCTGTTTCTTTACAATTTTCCTGATTAGTTATACTTATTCAAAGACATTATGAATCACGTGGAAGTTGGTAGAGAAAACTTTTTCCGCTTCAACGATTTTTTGGATGCTCTTCAAGATTTTGATCCAACTGCAACTCGAACTGAAGTGTTGGACGTAATCGAAAATATGGACATGAATGAATTTGAGGAATTGGATTTTGGGAAATTTCTGTTCCTTTTGGCATATAGAGACCAATCTGCGAAAGATTATCCAGGTAACAATAATAAAATTACCTTTCGTATAAAGCAGCACTTTTAAAGAATTCTTTCATAAGCTATATGTAAATAAATGTGAAAATTTTTCGAAAAATTAAAATAACGACACTTGATAGATTCAAAACATTTTAAATTGATAAAACGTCCATTCCAAATTACTTTTTGGTGCATGCTTCATTAAAATAAAATTAAAAAAAACATGAAAACAAACGAAAAAAAAACCAGCATTATTGTTGATTGCCTAATACAGAGTTTGACATATTTAACTTTAGATAAAAGGATTTTTAATATTTAAACTAAGAGCAGCCAAATAAAATAAAATAAATTCATACAGAATGATATACTGCTGAGATACATTCAAATTAAAACTGCAAAATAGTAAAATTCAAAATTTTTAGCAGTGGTATAAAGAACAACTAGCTAAGAAAAGAAGAGTATTTAAATTGTGGAGTAAATTAAAAATTTACTTAAAACTCCGAAAGTAGAAAACATTTCTTAGTTAATACTATTATATTTGACTTGTAGGTTCAAGTCTATTAAATTATGTCAAAATTCTCAATCTAAATTTGTTAGCTATCACCTTTTCATTCTGCGCCTTGTAAAGCTAATGCGCCTTAAATTTGTCAAAGCTCAAAATCCTCAGGTTAACGTAGTATGGGGAAGTTTGGAGAGTGGAGAGCTAATTCAAGAGTCGTCCTTGTCACTTACCGAAACTCAAAATTAGGTCGCCAAAAGCCCTTGTGTTGCTTTGGACTGCCACATAAATCAAAAATCAAGTCAGATCGAATTTGTTAAAAAAAAACATTTATTTTCCTTCGAATGTTTAAGTTAAGTTTAGTTTTCGCTTTGGAAGTAAAATAACTTTTTTTTATCAGAAAAAAATTTAGGTCATAATAATTTTCTCAGAAAATCATTTTCTTTCTTAGATAACATCGAAGAAAAATTATCAAGCAAGGTTGTAACTCCTCGTCAGAGTCTGATATTGTCCGCCATTGCATTTTTCGTATTAATTGCCAGTCCAGCGGAGATCCAAAGATACTACTTTGCAAATACACGCCGGAAAGCTACAGTATTGCATCATCATATGGAAGCCCAAAAATTATGTGGTAAGAGAGAAGAACGTTTCCAAACAAATTTCATATTCTTAGTAAATGTTGAATCTTTTGAAAGAAAAAATACACTGGCTTTTATAAAGATAATCAACGATGTTTGCATTAGCCTTCGGCTTCCATAGCGCATGTGATGCATAGAATGGAAAACACTGCACTCAGCGATACTTTGAGATGATCCTTGATTAAGATTGTGGGAACCCCCCAGGGTTCCTCCCTGGATACCAAGATTAATTTGAGGCAAAGAATCACTATGAGCCATTTGTATAATAATAACTTGTATTTATTATCTTGATTCAAATATCAGAAACTCTAATAACATATAATATTTCTATGTTATGTCAAACAAAAGGGATTTACCTTTAATATTAAATTAAATTACGAATTATGAAATTAATCAATAATTACGCGTAAGATCAAATAAGGTCTACGAAATAGAAGGTCCGAGAAATACACGTAACTCGAATTATTAGCTTTCATTAATTTAAACTAATTTTATTGAACTAGCGATTGTTTTAAGCGATTATAAACTATATTATATCACCTGGGAATACTTTGGTATCTTCAAAAGATTCCTTCGTAGATTACTAACAGTAACTCTTCAATATCGTGATCCAATTGAATCCTCTAAACTTGAGGCTACTGCTGCTGGCTCAATAGCCTTCATCTTTGCTAACTTACAACGCTCTACTTAAATACCCTATCTTCTTTGCATATCCCGTTCGCTTTTCGGAGTTGATTGGAAATATACGCGAATTTATAATCCCCAAAAAGACGCCTAAGAGAATTAGTAGAAAGGTTCCGTACAGATTCGTCACAAGATTTGCTCTAATTTGATGCTCTGTTACCATTCCGATTTCTTTGACCATTCGGAATGCTTTCCGTTCTCCTGATCTTTCACTACTTGTTGACGAACTGAAGTCTTTTTTGCCTGCTGTTCCAGTTTTCATGCACAATTACTGCAGTTACCTTGAGAACATTGGTAAACACGAGATTTCGCTTTTACAGGGTGATTCATAAAGAAATATACACTTTCCAGATCTTGTAAAACAATAACAATAAAAGATAAACACCACCTTAGTGAACCTTAAGGTATTTGTACTCTTAAAATCTATGTCTCACCCTTAACGGAAGTGACGTTTGCAATAGTATGCGTGTCATGCGACTAGTCAGTCAAAATGGCTGCGTTTGCAGTGGAAAAGGCTTTCTATGTTCTTAAATTCAGTAAAATGTCTAGAGAGTCCCTTCTTTGGATGTGTTGACTCTTTGGTTGATGCCACAGTTGCAGGATGACATTGATAACTTCACACTCTAACTGGATGGGACACCCCCAGATTGGTAAGCCAACGTGCGAGATTACCTCGATGAATATCTTCAATACCGATCGAGATTGGACGAGTCGCGGACTACAACATACCACTTATACAATGGTCACCTAGAAGTTCTGATTCAACACTTAGTGATTTCTTTCTGTGGGGTACTTGTGGTCGCGGTAGCCGCGGGGTATAGGTATCGAATCGCGGCTGGCTTTGTCACGAGTTCGAGCCCAGTACCACTAAAGACCCGCCGTATAGGGTAGCGATGCACGCTAAATCTGTCGAGAGCTGAAACGTCATCCCGTTGGTGTGGTGTGGTAGTTAGGAGAGGGGGGTGCCAACTCAGGTGTCGTCCACGTCACTTGACCATGGTTCAAAATTACGTGGTCCGTCGCCAAAAGCCCTCGTGTAGCTGAACAGTGCGACGTTAATAGTCACTCACTCACTCACTCTGTGGGGTACTTAAAAGACAAAGTATGTTCGTCCCTTTCCTTTCTGTTGATCTTAGGGAACTGAAACAGGGTATCACAACTGCTATAGATGGACTTGATTCAGATACCTTAACGCGCGTTTAAGCGGAAATGGATTGCCGGTTCAATGTGTCGGGTGACTAAAGGTTCACACACAGAACACATTTGTGACTATCTCTAACAACACTTAATACTATTCCATACAATTTTGTTACAAGTAACATAAAATATCTCAAATTGTTCTTGATTTGTAGTGCATTGAAGCCGTATACGTCAGCGCTTCTCAAACTGTGGGGCGCGCCCCCTAGGGGGGTGCAAGCATATTGAAAAGTCGAAAACAAAAGGTTATTTCAAAGAATAATTAAATTTTTTATAAAACAAACAAAATACATTCTGTCATAATGAAAAAAAATACATTTACACACTGATATAATACATTTTAAAAGGTATCAGTACTGCACAATGAACTTTATAAAAATCTTTACAATACTAAGTTAAAAACAAGTTTAATAATTACCAGTGACCAAACCGGTTCGTCATGTATAAAATTATATCCAAAAATTAACACTTATCTGGATCATTTGTACGGCATATAATTAATTCCTTAATTGCAGATTAAAAGTTACGCAATCCATTCCCCAATGCCACCGTTTTGCACGTATGCACGCATATGTGGTGTATTTGGGGGGAGGGAGAAGGGGGAAATATGTAAGAAAATCATTTGTGAAATATTCCTTCTCAAACAATGTTAAGGTTATTTTATTGCATTCCAAAGTCTTCGGAATAATTTTATAGATAGTAATGAACATATTTCGGAAAGACGTATATATATACGCCCGATGCAATATATGCACTGGCTGAGCTAGACGGTTATATACGCCGGTGGCGAAGAGATTAAAGTCGTATTGTGTAGCTTTAGCGTCAAAGTATCTTATTATCGAATTTAATACATTGTTAATATATGGAGGGGGGCGCAATGAAAATTGTGATTGAATATTGGATTGCAAATATTGAAAGTTTGAGAAGCACTGGTATACACTGGTGTGCAAAAATTAAGGACGAGGCGGTTTTTTCAATATAACTTTGTACAAAAGCTTTCCAAATCAACACATTTAATACCGTAAGATCCCCAATACGTAAGGACATGTGTAATGTAAGCAACACTTACTAAAAGAGAAATCAGAGGGATAAAAATAAGCTTGATTGAAAAAGTAGCATGGAGCGCAATGCGACTGAAGGCCGAAACATCCCTGGGATGGGGTCCAGCAAGAAACATCCGGTCTTTAGTAGGGGATATGATCTCCCCTGACTGCTAGGCAGGTTTCACAGCGTCTGCCCATGCTGAGAATGAGGGTGTCAATGAGTTGTTGAGGCATTGCTGCCCATTCGTCTTGCAGCGCTAATCGAAGCTCCCGAATCGTTACTGGTGGTAAGGTACGAGCTGCCAAGCGTCTGCCTAGAAAATCCCATACTTGCTCGATGGGATTGAGATCCGGAGATCGTGCCGGCCAATCCATACGTTCAATATCCTCACTCTCTAAGAGCTGTTCGGCAGCTACTGTGCGATGACATGGTGCATTGTCGTCCATGAAAAGGAGCTGCAGACCCATAGCGCCTCTAAAAAGACGCACATATGGAAGAAGAATCTCGTTACAATAACGGGTCCCGTTGACTGAACCTGCGTCGAAGATGTGAAGGTCTGTACGACTACCAAGCATGATGCCTCCCCAGACGAGAACGCCGCGACCTCCATACCTGTCCCTTTCAATGATGTTCGAGGGATGATTGCGGCTTCCCCGCTCTCTCCAGATGAGTATGCGATGAGAATCGCTACTCTAACTGAATCTGCTCTCATCTGTAAAGAGTACTCGTCCCCATTCATTGTCTCTCCAATTCCGGTGTTCCCGGCACCACAGAGAACGCCTTCTCCGATGGGCAGGCGTTAAAGGTACACACCGTACAGGGCGTCGTGCAAACAGACCACCAACGTGCAGTCTTCTGGCCACGGTAAAACGCGATATCGGTCGTCCAGTCGCCTGTGTCGTGTGTCTAGCGATTTCTCCCGCTGTCTGCCGCCTGTTTCTTCTGGTCTGTAAGACAATGTGTACCGGTCATCTGCGGGTGTGGTTCCTCGTGGACGACCACTACTGAACCCCCGGATAGCTGTTCCTGTTTTTTGAAATTGTCTCCAAAGTCGTGAAACGATGCTGTGAGCAATTCCGAACTCTGCAGCCACACTTGTCACACTGCGGCCTTCCTCCAACTTCCCAATGATTCGACCTCGGGTAAAAGCATCCAGATGTCGTCTAACAGATTGATTATTCGCCATTTCTCGCTGAGGCAGCAACTCGGTGTGATTTTATCTGCTATACGGCGTGCAATCTCTTTGCCAGAAATACTGATCTTACACCGACAACATGCTTTATACTACTCAGACACTCCCCCATTACTTCTACCTGCATATCTGCGCATGTGCTACCGTACATCACCTTACTTAATCTCCTGATTGGTCTTTCTGTCCGCTCTGCCTCTTCGTTCAGCTGATATGCTAATTTTTCGACTTCGTCCTTAATTTTTGCACACCAGTGTACGTCATTATAAAGCTCCTTGCATCTAAGCTCCTACCACCATTCCTCATCTTAAAATTGTCACATTACGCTTATCCTCTTATAAATTCGCAAGCAATTCACCTATACGACTGTCCTAGGAACTCAGTTTTCTTTTTTTTATTCTAAACTAGCAATCTAGAGATAATAATGTGGCGTAATAGCTCGTTTACATAAAATTATCATGTGATAATAATACAAAGGCCATTCTAACGACCTACGAAAGGTTTTCTCCATAATGATTTCTTGTTTTCAAATTGGTCTCAGTTAAAACAAGGCATATTCTATTAGTATCAGCTTGTGATAATCCCTTCATTCATTCGGCTGACCTCCATCTAAACAAATCAGGTTAAAAACATCTGCTAGACATAACAATAAATATTTTTGTACTATCAAGTTCGCGAAGATCAACAAGCATAAAAAATTCCTCATAAAAAATTAAAGAATAAGGTCGTTTTAAAATTACTCATTACCTTTCACATTAAAAAAACAATTACTTTGAATTTCATTACTTTAACTCTTTATCTACCGACGTTACTTATAAGTATCACTCACTTTAAAATTACATAGAATAACCAATTTTACGAATATTCTGACAATACTTAGCAGGAATATTTTTTTAAATCCACTCTTCCAAGATATATGGCAGCACGGGTTTTATGCTGAGTATTTTAGCGGGGAAGGCGAATATTTTTATTGCAGAAATTGCGTTTTAAGCTGACGATTTTCAGCTGATTGGAAAGATTATCATTTTTGTCCCGAAAAAATTGTTAATGTCAAAATTTAAGTGTCTTATTTTTTTTTGTATGTTAATGAAGACCTTAGAAAACGCGATTTGTGACTATTTATTTTAAGTGAGCAGTGTATATAATTAAGTTTACAGTTGAATATCTTTAATTAATTAATTAGCTCTAACGGATTAAATTTCCCAAAGTTGAGTATTTTGTTCATGTATATCGCTTAATTTTCAATGTAGTGATCCACAAAAAAAAAAATTGCATGAAAAAACTGCAGTAAATCATAATGCGGTAGATAAAGGGTTAATGATGAACATCAACAAAGTGGTTGTACCTTATCTTTTTATGTAGATCAATTTTGTATAAAGACTTTACCTATCCTGTGAATAATATATTTAAATACGAATATTTCTCTCATAAAATTCTGATCTGAAACTAATTATAAAGTCAAACGAGTCTGATGCGAAATGTAAGTAATAAAGGAATTATATTTTAGGTTTGTCAGAACGGCAAATGGAAGTCAAGCAACATAATGCTGCTAGACATTTAGGTCCTCTGTATCAGCTAACTGGTTCACCTTATGCCTTACCAGTACCATTTATTCCTCGTTTCAAGCAAGGACAAGTATATAAAGAATGGAAGAAAAGAGCGAGATATCCAACACCTAGTAAATATACTTTTCCCTAAATTAAAATAAATTATTAAGTAGTTGCACTTGAAATGGATGTTAAATGACGTCGGCTTCCCACAGTTTATTAAAAACAGCTGTCGCTGAGTTATAGGGAAAATATTTAATACTACCATACATGTGGCATGCAGCCAAAGCCAAGCAGTCTTCGCGCGCAGGCGCAGCTAAGTGAAACTGTAACAGAAACTTTTGAACTAGTGAAAGTAGAACCAAAACTTTAAGACTTTAGAGAAAGCGAAAAGGAGGAACGACGGTGGTGCGCGAGCAGGCGTTACCATGAAAACATCATCGAAACTTATCTGTTAGAATAGCTACCTTTTTAATTGATTTTTGTTTAAGTTTAAAATAAATGTAAAGAAAGACAAATGTCTTGGACCCCTTGTTGTCTCCCACATACATATGACAATGGCTATTCAATGGGGATTCAGCTGTAGTAAATTTCTTGAAGAAAAGACGAAGCACTGTAGAATGCAAGATAGGATAACTGAGACACAGCCTCGAACTGTATGAATGACATTATTGCGCGCTATCCAAAATACTACAATCTTTTTTGTACCACTCAAGGCATTTTCCACCATCTCATGGTACTAAATTGTGACAGGTTTACGGTCGTAGTGTCCTTCAACACGTCTGCCTTTATCGTTACAACTTTTGCTGAGTTGTCTCGAATGATATCATAGACGATGGTTGCAAACAGATTAACATCGCAGTGTTTATCAATAAGTCCCACATTCAGTCTTGAGGCAAACGACCATCGAATCCGTGGGTTGAGAGAAATAGAAGCCAGAAGCTCTAATTAGCCTTTATTTTACGCAGACTTACAACCATTTTCTCTGATCTGACGGTTTACAGAGTTATATCTTTTGCGTCATAAAGTCACTTGTACATATCCTGAGTACAGCCTTAACGACTCAACGATATGTGATGATACCCAGTGGCCGATTGCTTTAGCTTTTATGACACGTCATTCTGGGGTCATTTTCCAACTAGATAATATATTGCTCCATGCGGCTTGCATATTTTTGGTCTTCCTCTGTACTATTGATATTCTTCCCTGGCCTACAAGGTCATCAAACTTTTTGGCAATGTATTGGAAATGATAGGTTGCCAGATTGGGGCATTCAAAAATATTGCGGATTTGGAACAATAATTGAACAATTCCTAATAGGATATATTGCAAGATGAGATTAGGAAATTGTATCACTTTTTACATTCATAACGAACATGCATCGCCGCTAAGTGGCAAATTATTGACTTGAATATTCAATATGTAATTGCTAGCCATTGATGAATCCTGGAGGTTTGAGCATCATTAATCGAGTGATAATATTACAAACATGTTTAATTTTATTCTAAAAAAAGTTGCTTCCTTCATTGTAATCCGTTGCTTTCCGAAAGACTGTGTGATAGAGGGTACTTCTGCTGCTCAGTTTACGGACAGTTACAGTTATTAATTACAAGAGTGGTTACAAGATTATTTAGTGGTGTTTTAAACGAGAAATGCTGAATTATATCTCAAAGAAAAATATTTATTTTTAAGCTGTTTATATTGGAAATAATACGAAAGTTGATGAATTTATTTAGTAAAAGAAGAATCGTCCATCCATAATAATTGTATTCGACTTTATTTAATGAAAAATATATTCTTAAAGCCTACGTATATATATGGTTCCACGTGAAACAGTTGGGGGTAGTTTAAGTTATTATTGTATATCCTATTACAACTGATTTACTATTTGGCATTTTCAATGAATGCATTTTTATTTCAATATGATTTCATAACACATATTGTATACTTTTAGTTCTTCCATTTTCAAAAAGGCCAATCGCTCGACCTATCATTCCTTTTAAAATCTGTCGTGAGCTGGGAGAAAAGATTACGTATGATTCTGAACTCGATGAACTGGCGAGCAAAATGAAACATGGCAAAATACCCTTACCATTACTAAGGTTTCCTGCAGCAAAACTGATGGAGATGAGAGAAACAGGTTACTCAGTGGAACTCAAAGACTATATTATGGAAAAAGTAAGAATTATTTATTGTTTTTCAAGTAAATTTGTTTCCTTTTTTTACACGTTCGTGGACAAAGCGACATATGCCGCTTTGCTTGCCGGCGCAAAGAACGACAACCGTCGAAATTCGCTACAAACTAAAACGCAAAGTGATGCACACCGCACATTTTTTAACACAAAATACTGTTCAAGGTATCCCAAGAAATAGCAAAAAGATTGTAATATCGTTATGTTAAGCACTGCTCAAGAAAGGGTTAAAAAAGGTGTAAAACATTAACCCGTGGGTGATGCCTTACGTCTAAGTTATCCTCGTGACCTAGGGGTGTGGGAGTGAATGAAGAAGCAGGCGTTGCCATAATCTTAATATCTCTTTATTAAGATCTTAACTTAAGCACTATACAATGATAATATTTATATTTTAACTTAGCGGATCTGAGGTGAAGAAACACACAATACGTATTACCAAATAAGCGCGACCTAATCACTATATTGAACTTTACCGCCTATTCCTAATCTCAGTATATACACAGTTCCTAGAATTAATTTGAACGATCCTACCTCTATATCCTAGGTAAGCAGTAAGTCACTTGAATCCTCAAGGAAGTTATGGTTTATCTCGTGTGGAATGGTATCCACCTTGACTTGAACACACTGGCACGAATAGATGAGCACTTGAATATCGGATAACTTCTCACTTCGAACTTTACACTCCTAACCGCAGACTAGCATAATCACTTCCCAAAAGCCACCCTGCTTACGCTAAACTTCTGCCATTTAAATTGTTCTTAATTTGCATAATCACGCTTCGCTTCTGGATTTGGTTGGAATGAATTTGTCTTTTTCGACCCCAAAGAAACCAAGAGGATAAATAATAGAAAGCGCGATGAGCCCGTCACAAAGATGAATATGCATTTAAATGTTTTTGATTTACGAAAATCTATTATTTTTACATTATTCTGCCGTGCAGACAATGTAGTGGTTAGTAATACTATCTGCTGTGACGTTGGCCCTGAGTTCGAATCCCGAAGACGGTATGGATGGTTGTAAACGTACAGTGCCTGCGCGGTAGCGGCCACTCAAAATATTCGTCGAGCCTATCCTCTCTAGAAGTTGGTGAAATGGGAAGAAAGGTAGAGGGGACCCCTGACCATCCCCAGGGCGTGGACCCTCAAAATTGAGGTGGGACAGAGTCCCCCTACTGTCACCTGCATGGTGCTCAAAGCTGCGGCTAACGAAAGGCGTTTAATTAGCCCCTTGCCGCGATGAAGTTCGTGGGCCTCGATCTGACACCGTTGATTGGGTGGCTTTGAAACAATATTATTCTAACTGATTTAAGGAGACATGGTATGATTTATAAAAAATATCTTTCATTTAGTTGTTTCGAAAAAAATTTTAGTATGTATATGCATTATATATAAAACAGTTTTTGTGTGTGTGTGTGTGTGTGCTCAAAATATCACAAAAATAAATAAATAAGCCATTTAATTTTTTAAAGAAAATTTAAAAATTCATGATTTTAATGCGCTTCTCCTGCTACAATTATGGGTATAAACGCATGAATTTTGATTTAAAAGTGCATCGAACTATGTATAACAAAAGTTTGTATGGAATTTGTGATAACATGATTGATATTTGTAAATTATTTTTTTTTATGAATGCTAATTGCAAATTCCTTAAAAAATGCAAAAATTCTAAATTCAATCATTTTTTTAAAAAATAAGTATTGCTTTTATTCATAAATGCATATGCCAACTTTTATTACATTGTTAAAAAATAGTAATAGTCGGAAAAAAATATTAAAACATTTCGCGCTATAGAAAGAAAGCCTTAGCATTCAAAAAATGAAGAAAAACGAGTAACTTTTTTTTTCTTTCTGAGAAAAATCAGATTAAAGTTTTTATTTTCCTTTCGTATATGTATAAAAACAAAAATAACATTTTTCATAACTCTAGGTTTTTTTTAACTTAACCCTTTATTTACCGACAGTACTTAAAAGTACCACTCACTTTAAAATTACATAGAATAACAATTTTTACGAATACTCTGACGATACTTAGCAGGAATATTCTTTGAAATCCACTCTTCTAAGATATATGGCAGCACGGGTTCTATGCTGAGTATTTTAGCGGGGAAGGCGAATGGTTTTATGGCAGAAATTGCTTTTTCAAATGACGGCGTTTTTTCAGCGCATTGCGAAGATAATCATTTTTGTCCCGAAAAAATAGTTTATGTCAAAATTTAAGTGTCTTATTTTTTTGCATGTAAATAAAGACCTTAGAAAATGATTTGACTATTTATTTTAAGTGAACAGTGTATATAATTAATTTTACAGTTGATTATCTTTAATTCATTAATTAACTCTAACGGGTTAAATTTCCCAAAGTTAAGTATTTTTTTTTATTTATATCCCTTAATTTTCAATGTAGTAATTAAAAAAAAACATTGCATGAAAAAAACTGCAGTAAATCATAATGCGGCAGTTAATAAAGTCTTCAAATTTTGTGTGATTATAGAAAACTATGCGCAGAATAATTAAGGCTAAAAGATTTGATTTGATGTTTTGACCCAATTTTGTTAATTGAATCGTACTGTGTCTCCTTAAATAAGTTTACAATTCTACAGATACTTTCATAGTGTAGTACCTACATTAATAAAAAAAATTAAAAAAAAATTGGGTACTTTTCCGTTTTGCTTGCACAAATCTCTTCAAGTTGGCATTATTGGTGACAACACACAATATACACATAAAAAAACATTAATAAATATTAGTTCTCATTGGTTTTTCATCCATTTTTGATGATTAATGAAAAAAACGTTCTTCATAAGAAAAGATACCACGACGTGTTTTAAATATGGGATGGTAAAAGGTTGCCTGCAGGAATGTTCCGTTTGACGTTGGTTGTATCATTTTTAGCGACTTAATCGCCTGAGCTGGCAAAATAGAAAAGTACCAAAAAATTGTTTTTTAAAAAAATTCAAAAATAATAATTTTTTCATTCTGAATTTTATTTTTAAAATTCTTTTTATTTTCAGTTGAAAAATACAAATAAATATTAATTATAGATTTCAGAGAGTGTTTATAATTCCTTTCAAACCGAAGGAAAACTTACGGGAAAAAATAAATCATGATTCATAGATGCATTTTTTTCACATTTTACTTTTCTTAATAAATCAATAAACCAATAAAAACAGACCAATGATTATCAGTGAATATCTTAACACAAAAATGCAAAAAAGTACAAAAAAAATATGAGCTTTGTGGGAATCCCCCTTGATTCCACCCTGTAAACAAGATTGAATTGAGGCAAAGAATGACCAGACGACATTTTTACGATAACAAATTATATTTATTCACTAGAATCAATTATCAACCATCTAATTACAAAGATTTATCAAGATGTATACGTCAATGTGATTGACCCTTACTATTAAATTAAATCACGAAATATGATACTTATCAAATATTAAACTCAATATGGAATTGGTAAAAATATTAAATTATCAAATATTAAACTCAATACTCAATTGAACGATCAAAAATTAACTTAGAATAATCTTTTTTTCCAAATGTTCTCCTTTTGTGAAAAATGGTTCTATTATAATAATATTTTGCCTGTATATAGCTCAGACCTCTCTATAGAGGCTCAACTAGAATTTTGAAAAATTCACATTATTTTCAGAGTTACCACCAATTGAAATAATTATTGGCATTTTTTTCTTAAAATGGCTCCTCTCTGTTGTCGTAAAACAAGGATAAACCCACTTCTAAGTTATTTATTTCAAAAATTCTAGTTGAGCCTCTGTAGAGAGGTCTGAGCTATATACAGGCAAAATATTATTATAATAGAAGCATTTTTCACAAAAGGAGAACATTTGGGGAAAAAAATTATTCTAAGTTAATTTTTTGCCATATCATGAAAAATATTCATTTATGCGCTTTGCAAAATTACGGTTCCGAACGTAGTCGGATACCTTAAATACGCTGCGATCTTGCTAATAAATCCACCTTTCTTAATAAATTTGAAATAAAAATATTAAAATAGAGCTCACTTACAGCTATATCTCGTCCGTGATTATGGTCAGGTATTTCTTGGCCGGCAACATTCACATCCTGATTTTATCTAAGAACCTTTTATGTGAAATAATTTCCATCCGCAAGCTCTTCACATGTCATAGTGTGTAAGTTAAAGGTATGAAGTTTCCCACTTCTCTCTCGGGTGTCATCCTCATCACTTAGACAGTGCTTCAAAATTATGACGCTTTTTACCAACTGATTTTTTACAATTAACTTTAATTTTTATAAACATAATCAAATAAAAGACAGAAATTACGATTTCAATCATTACATAGAGTGAAATTATTTATTTTAAAGGAAAATTAAGTACAAAGGGTTTTATGTCTAGTATGAATCCAAAATTGTTTCTTTCTTTTTCAATAGGCCGCATTTTCTCTTAAGAAGTTTAAAGACAAAATAAAAGATGCTGCCGTTGTCTACGCGAGGAGAAATATTAAGCCGATGCTCCGTGAAGGTTTCCCAACTAAACATGAAAGAGATACATTTATTGAGGTAAGTTATTCGTGTAAACAAATTGATTAGAGAATCATTAATCCTTTCTTTTTTAAAGTACACGTTCTTGTGTCAATGAATAATGCTAACTCTGCTATGTACAGTTGAGAAAACTTTTTATTAACAATTTGCCTTAAAGTTTGTAAAGAAGTATTTCAGCGAGAAAAACATTTCTCAAGTTGAATAAGTAATAGAAATAGGATTGTTACTTTTAACTTAACTATTGTTTAACTATAAAACTGTGGTTTTTTTAATAGAAAAACTAATATAAATCAACCTCAGAAATATATATGATAAGTTATTTCACATTTAAATGGCAAATTAAAATTCAGAAATCAAACTTAGGCTCTTATTTTGCGCGCGAATAACTTTTCTATTTTCCATTTGTCTTCCAAGTGCGAAACTATTTATGTGATCCACATTTACTTGTAATACTTGTGAATACATCTGAGAACTTGTCAGGAGCCTTGAAGAAGGCACAACTGTATTTAACTCAAAATATCATAAATCATTCATTCACGAAATTACGCATACACTGGTGTGCAAAATTTAAGCAATAGGTTTTTTTTTTTTTTTTTTTTTTTTGCCAGAACTCCTAGAGAAATCATCTGAAAGACATGTTGTTGTTATTGTGGCTAATCCTCAGTATGTCTGACGGAGTCAGACAAGACCCAAAAGACAATTGACCCTT
Source organism: Trichonephila clavipes (assembly GCA_019973935.1). Classification (NCBI taxonomy): domain Eukaryota; kingdom Metazoa; phylum Arthropoda; class Arachnida; order Araneae; family Nephilidae; genus Trichonephila; species Trichonephila clavipes. The sequence continues at coordinate 2,053,008 of BMAU01017974.1, read as the reverse complement.
AAGAAGTCCTACACCAGGAGGGAGAGGAAAAAAGGTCCTCCCTCGAAAGATCCAAGCAGTCCAAGATGTGATCTGGAGAGGCTTGCTGAGTCTTGCACTTGGAGCAAAGAGCAAAAGTCGTTCTGCCTCCACAAAAGAAAAGACTTTTTATGTGGCCACTTTTCAATCTAGATATTGCAGTCTGATATGCTCTGCCACATTTAAGTAGGAATGAGGATCCTGGATGTTTGCTTTCACACGAGTGATGGTTGGGAGGGGTCCTCCACTCCTTTAAAATTTCAGATTTAACCCTAGATTGATGTTCAGAGTAGGTGAGGGTAGAAGAGATAGGTGGAGAAGCATTACAACCCTCTTTAGCCAGGAGATCTGCATGTTCGTTTCCAAAGATGTTAACATGGTGGGATAGAATCCACTGGAAATGAACATCATGAGACTCTGATATTTGTGTAAGTTTTTAAAGTATGAAGACGGCAGCTTTCTATCTTTTTTTTTATCTGAAATATATAAAATTCAGAAATGAGAGACAGCCTTTTGTACTGAAATGGTAACGAATGTATAGTTGCTCAAAAATGAATACAATGCATATAGCATGGAATTAAACAAAAAAAGAGGGGGGTTTTTTATTGAATTCATTGAATAATTATACATGATTGTCTGTCTAAGTGGGAGAACAAAAAGCATATGTCCCTTAGTATAGTATATGCCGCAACGTCTCTACGGACTCAACACCAGATTGTCCAATAATTCTTGAAGTAAGAAAAAAAAAGGCCCATTACTCAATTAGTAAGGTGACCAACCGTCCTCCTTTAGGGAGAACAGTCCTCCTTTTATAGGTTCTGTCCTTCCTCGAAAAGTGTCCTCCTACTTGTCCTCCTTTTCAATATTTTAAAATTGATCTGTTAATCTTTATTCAGAGATGAACCAAATAAGTTTCGAAGATGTCGAAGAATGGTCTGAAACAAATATCACAGTTTTGAATGGTGTTTTTTGACTTCATCGCAAGTAAATTGGGCAGATATAGAAAAATGGGTTGAGTTTTTATCGAAAAAATGCCTGATATTAAAATTGAGGACATTTGTCTGTTCGAATAAATTAGAAAACTGAATGTATAAATTCTAATAAATTGGAAAAATCGGTAAATCAACATGAGGAAATTGATTAAAGGTGGGTGGAAATATTTAACCATTTCAAAAATCACTTTCCATATGATAATTTAGTTATTCTTGCTGCATTTACCTTGTGCTGACCTGGAACTAATACAGAAATTGAAAGAGTTTTTTCAGTTGGTAATGATTTTTGGACAAGTGTGTGAGAAATCAAGATTGACTGTTAATATATTAGCTACAGTGCTTCCCGCCTAATTCAGTAAAAAGGATATTTTTTGCTCTGAAATATCCGATGTATTAGAAAATGATATATTGACAAAAAAAAAAATTCAATGGGAAAATACTCGTTTAAGTAAATAATTAAAAGGAATGGAAGCGTAATTAGCGTATCTTTATTTGAATTAATAAAATGTTACATACATTTGCGTTGTAACTTTTTCTTAAATTTTTCGCGTGTGTCCTTCTTTTCATTGTAAAAAAAAATGGTCACCTCACAATTAGCAATTGTTTCAGTTGTTGAGTGTTCCCTGAAGGATGTAATTGGAAATCAAGACGACTTAAGCCTCTCATACATGTCCTACAGGATTTAAATCAGGGGAGAGCTCTGATCAATCCATTCGAGTGATATCTTCACTTTCTAATAGCTGCTTAATATCAGCAGTCCGGTATGGTAGAGCATTGTCCTCCATAAAAACGAAGTCTGGTCCAATAGCACCTCGAAACAGACGCACATGGAGAAGGGTCACCTTCTTACAATAGCGATCTCCGATTACAGAACCTCTGCCGAAAACGTGGAGCTCGGTCCACCCGTTCAGTATAATGCCTCCCCAGTCGACAACTCCAGGACCACCCTAACGGTCTCTTTCCGAGATGTTACTGGGATGAAACAAAATCCCGACGTCTCTCCAAATCAACTGGCGCTGAGAATCGCTTGTGGCACTGAAACAAGCAATCTCACTCTTGATTTCAAAGAAAAATTATAGAAAAGCATGATAGGATACATGTCTTATTAAACTGATTTCAAAATTAAATGGGCATGCGACTATAGACAATATGTAATTATCACAATAAATAAATTGAATAAAACTGCCACTATTTTATTTAAATTATATTCATTATTTTTTTATAATGAATGCAATCTTCTTAAAAAGGTGTGGCCCCATCCAATATCCTCCACTCCCACATTGTGGTCCGCGAGCCAAAACAATTTGCTCACTCCTGGTCTAGGAGATGAGAGTTTTACAAAAAAGGGGCGCGTCGCAGTCAAATAATTTAGTGAAAAATTAATTTGCAGAACACTTAACAGTCTCATTCTCAAATTCAATCACAGGCGCTGCGAGGAAATACGAAACAATGCCAGCCTTTATCACGGGTTCTTTGCTCAATGTTCAATATTGCCATAATTTAAGAAACTTTGCACTGAAAAATAAGCCCTGCAAATCACATTAAATAAAATACTGAAAATATTTTTTTCTAGTATCTATACTAGATATATGAAATTAATAAAAAATGTATTATTCCTTTTTATAATAAAGAAGTATTTTTTTTAATGTTAAACTAATATAGACACAAAAAGAGTATATTGTTTTATGATCCACTAAATTAAAACACATAAAAACTGTTCACGAAATTAACTTTTACGAAAATTGAGAAGAGGTAACAATTTTTTTTATGAAAAACTGAAGGAAGGAGGGTACCCTTGTCCGCCTAATGGCAGATCAACACTCATTGTACAAATTATGCAGCTGTTCATACTCATTGCTCAAATTGTAATTTACATATATTATATTGTACTATTTATTTGTTCTTTTTTTCGCAAAATTCGTTCTTGGCGCTTCCCTTAAGTTAAATTCATCACTAAAGGTGCATCGTCCAACATTTCACTGATAAAATACTCAGATTTTGATGCACCTACAGCTCTCGCAGCTTCCTGGGAATTTGAATATTTAGTTCCGTTGATTGTTAATAAGTCTTCGTATGACATAACGCCTTTCTTCTCACGCAAAGATTCCTGTCCAGACAATCATAGCGACATTTTTCTGCGAGAGCTTGCAATTATGTACTATAGCAACTACATTGGCGACATTATATGAAACGAAGCTCATGGTTGTCAATTCAACGCGTACTACATACCTGAAATCGGGATTGTCAACTTGACGAGTTTTCTTGAATGTTGGCATTGTTGCGATATAGTACGTAATAAATTTATATATATTACAACATCATGAAAAAAAAATTTTATATAGAGATAGAAAGGGGGTAACCGAAAAAGTAGAGAAAGTTTGTGAAAACCATTGTTATAAAAAGTTAATAATGCATTAAAATTAAAGAATCAAATATCACTATATTTATTATTCAATTCCTATATTAGCTCACACTTTCTATATATTTATTCATTTATTTTCGTGGAATTTTCAATCGTTAATAAAATACATTTTAAAGCGCTCAATTGAGCTGAAATTTTATGTACATGATTATTTTAGATGACAATACAGTTATTTAATTATAATTAATGAAAATTAATTGATTAAAACTAATTATTCAAATAATTACAAATACAGCCCCATTGGCATCATTTTTGGCGACTTAGCGACCCTTTTGGCGACTTGTGTCAAAACTTTAAAAGATTTTTTTCTCACGTTTTAAAGCATTCAGTTGAACTGAAATTTTATATACACGAATGTTTTGGATTAGAATACGATACTTAAATGATAATTAATAAAAATCAGTTACCACTTCATGTTGTGATTCTGTCATATGTATATACATAGGTATATTATAATTGTAACTATTTAATAAAAAGTAGCTAAAATAAAAAATTTTCTTTGTTGATCTAAGTAGGAATTGACTCAAAAATTTTTTTTATATTACTTGTTCTTTTAAAAACTACATTTATCCTGTAACAAAACGAAACAAAATACTGAAAGAAATCATTATACAGATCCATGAGTACAAAATATTTAAATGTGTTAGTAAGAGATAAGTAAAAGCAAAATTATCTAACAGATGGCATAGATAAACACAAAAAATGAATAAAATTAGCTGGTAATTATTTTTTTTTCTTCTTTCGCATTTGACACAATCTCTGTATTATTTTTCAGATTTATCAGAGGTATCTGCCGATAAAAGTTAGTGACATGAAAAACTATTCTCTCTGGGTACGACCAGCTGGATATGGCGTTTCGTATAAAGGTAGACCTTTGTACCCAGACAAGTTTGCTTTTGGTAGAAAGATCGATGGAAAGTAACTTTTTTTTTCTTTTCGGAAAAAAAATTGAAAATAAAATATTTTTTAGTATTTATTTGCTTAGTGTGCACATTCTTTTTTTTTGTGTGTGTTTGTAATTCACTGATAGTGATGAGTATGGTAATCTAACTATTAATTTATTCTAATATATTAATTTATTCTCAAGTAAATTATTAAGGCATCCAACTAGGATCGGAGAACAATTTTTCAAAAATTAATTTTTAGAAGAATTTTATTTTTTTTAAAGAACATAATAGGTTTAAAGAATCACACACATAATTATTAAATAAATAAAATGTTTCCCAACTCATTTTAGGAAAAAAAATAATAATATTTTTATAAAATTTTAACAAAAAAAAATTTTGATGTTAAGAAAAACAGCATAAATAAAAATATGTGGGACATAATGTAATTTTAATTTCAATGATATTCTCCTTGATCCATCTGAAGTGTCCCAAATTACAGGATAAAAAATATTTTAAGAAATAAATCTTCTATAAGAGCATCTGACACGCGTTAATGATTTTTCGTCAAAATTACTTTGGGTTCTAAACTATGTTAAGCTGCAAAATATGATTAAATGTAACTATCTTTAAAGGGCTTATTGCATAAGTGCTGCAAATTTCATTGAATTTTATTGGATTGTTTTGGAGATAACCGATTTTTCATGCACAAATTATCGTGCCAACTTCATACTTAAAAAAAAAAAAAAAACGTTTAACTAATATTTGTAGATAAAGTAAATCTCGGGCTGGGTAAGGTCGATTCAGTCTTCCATCCCATTAGAGAGTCGATAAATGGGTACCAAGCTTACTTGGTTGTTGTTACTGTTTCTAATGCCGCCTGTCTGACATAGTCAGATCGAGACCCACGAAATTCATCGTGGCAAGGGGCTAGAAGTACGCCTGTCGTTAGCCTTGGGCACCATACAGGTGACAGTACGAATTAGCTCGGCGAAATTCCCTGAAGGGATGGTAGATGGCGACACCACCTATCTCCACCTCCATAATTTAGGCATGGAACTGAAGGGAGAGGGAAATATTCTCCAGTCCCCTACACTCGTGATTCAGCCCACAAGCCTTTCGAGCCCACTGGTTTAACGAGCACGTACTCCGAGGGTATTCGGTGGCATCGAACCCAGGCCTTCCGGTCTGGAGTCCGATGCTCTAACCACTAGGCTACCCACGGCAGTTCCCAAGCTTACTTGGGAACTGCACATTGGGGGTTTCACGTCAGACTGACCGCTTGACCGAAACATTTGAGCATGCACCCCAGCGCCTAAGGTCACGTAAACTGAGATATGCACAATAGGCCTTGGCCCTCATGGGCTGTTGCGCCACTTAGTCCAGTTCAGATAAAGTAAATATTAGATTCTCCAGTTTTATACGTTATTCCTTCTTCTTCAATACTTATAATTCTCTTTTATTTTTTTAATGGTCCTAAAACCTAAAAAAACACCTTTTCAACCTAGTCATATACCTTAACTAAAAATAATTAATAATGAACTGTGAATAATAACTAAATAATAAACTATGCAATTCGGTATTAGTATATTGAAAATATTTTAACAGTAAAGCATTTATGTATGTTTTCCATTCATTTCAATGCCCCTTGTTCGTTTTTATTCTTTGGTCTCCTTAAAATACAGACTGCTAACTCCTTTCTCAAATAAATTATCGTTATCGCGGATTCCCCCTTTACCTCAAATATAAAATACATAAATGTTTAAAATTAAATTACGAAAAATATCAATTATAGCTGCCCTGAAAATTATTAACAAGAAAAAAGTTTAAGAAGTATATCCAATCCATTCTCAACAAATAAAACAACGCGTAAATAGCAGCTAATATTTTAAATAGTCCTAATAAATAAATAGATTGCATGAAAAATTTCAAGTAAAATTTTATTTTTAGAAAGCATGTCAGTTAAAATATTGTTGTTGATCTAGAATAAATATATGACATATATAAGAAGCATTCGCCTCCGCAGAGCTCTCTCGTAGTGATACAATCTAAAAGAACTTGTAGTTAAAGCACCGAGATGTAATCTCTATAATAAAAATGAAAAATCTGTTGGTCTCTCTCTCTGTGTCGGGGAAGGGGAGTTGAATCCCCAAACCCCATTGTTGACCTAAATTTTTAAAAATAGACTAATAATTGCATTGCGAAAATATTTGAACAAAAAATAATGACGATTAGTTGAGCAGATTACTGAATTTGCTTTCAAACTGCAAAGCAGATTTTAAAAGTAAATTCTCATTTTAATATTTAATCGCTTTAAATGTTTTAAATCACGCAATTTAAATGTAATAGACTTGATTGAAGGGGACTCCCATGTGTAACATTTGAGCTTTTTATGCAAATTTGGTGTGTAAAGCTGCTGTAGCCTAGTGGTCATGGTCGCGTACTCGTAGCCGACTTGTCATGAGTTTGATCCATAATGTCTCTGAAGACTCACAGTGTACAAGGATTGAAGCACGTTAAATCTCCCTTGGTTATAATCCTCCCATTAGCATAGTGTGGAAATTAGGAGAGGAAGCTGCCAGCTCAGGTGTCGTCCTCGTCGTAGCTGTGGGTAAAAATTACGAGATCAGTTTTTAATAGCCCTCGTGCAATTTTCACCAACTAAAATGGGTTCCTCCAAAAATGGGTTTTGTGGAAATAGACTCTCTGGAGCAAGGGTGGCCAACCCGTGGCCCGATACACGAAAAATAATGAAAACAATAATAATAATTACTTCTGTTTTAAATTTTCACTCCAATAAATGTTTGTAAGGGACCCAAATTTAATATAAAGATATATATTTTTTATATGTGGCGGGAATACAATGTTTTTCCGAAGGGGCCCACAAAGTCGTTTAGATTAGCCACCCCTTTTCTAGAGGGATTGCAGGAGGTTATGGGGGTGTAAAGGATAAAAAAATATCCTCTTTTTTTTTAGCTTTTGGCACTACACACTTAAAATTTGGTAAGCATGCAGTTTTTCTTTCTTCTTTTGTAGAGTACAGATCTGCTAAGAACGAGTATTATACCGAGATCTACTGACTATGGGAGAAGCGGTAGGGTAACAGAGTTCTCCCTTTTTGAACTATTAGAACTACAGACTTGAAATTTGGCATGTATGTTTTTATTGTTGTTGTTGAACAGAGATCCTCTAAAAGAACGCGAGTTTTTTTTGGAAATCGACTCCCAAGAGCAACTGCGAGGGCGTAAAATATAAGGGACTTCAGTTTCAGAAGTTCAAATCTTTTTTAAATGAAGAGGCGAGGGCCATAAAAAGGTTTTTCAAAATATTTGAAAGCTCAATGATGAGACATGTATATTAATAACATAAAAAAAACCAGTACATAGCCTTATAACATGAAATACCCTGCGAAGTGAAAGTGTAACTGCAAATGTATTATGCATATATATATAATAGCATAATATATAATATAATTAATATTTACTTAAAATTAAAATCTTATGTCTTATGTTATCTAAATCATAAATCCGAATACCATATTTCAAAACGTGTCTTATTTCATCTTTCTCTATAAAATTAAACCGTATACTTTTGATAGATTTATTAGTGATTCCTCGTTATAAAAAGATTAAACCTTGAATTTATGACAAATTTATTGGCACTTCCAAATAATAAATATAATAGTTTACACGTGCCTTACTAACCGTTAGAAACTATTCCCTAAGCATTTATGTAATTTCTAAAAATAACTTGTTTCCTCCCTTCTCTGGAACACGTGATCATATCTTGTATAGTACGTCCCCCCTACTCTCGTTTTTCCTTGTATTTAAAATGTGCAAACAGAGTAATTCCCACTCTTGATTTTTTTTTTTTTACTCTTGAGCAAAGCGCACGTTTAAAATAAATCTCCTGATGTCAAAATGAAAGAAACGAAAATATGATCAATATCAAGAAGTTTTATTTTCTTGCCTCACGCACAAATCACAAAATAATGCCATTTCATCCATACATTACATATCTACCGAAAAATCCGGCGTATAACGCGCATTTTCAACACAGAAATAAGATCGAAATTTAAGGTGCGCGTTATGCGCCGAGTATAAAAACAATGTCTTCAAAAATAGCAAAAGAGATTAGCATAAAAAAAATTATTATTACGCATATCGAAATACTGCTTATTTAAAAGAAATGACATGCCTTATGAACTAAAAGAGTTGTAGTTCTAGAAGTATACTATTTTTTTAGAAGTCTGGGATAATACCTCGAATAATGACTCCAAAACATAAGAGCATTCCATACGTACATTTCAGATTTCTACATAAAAAAGGGGATGCGCGTTATACGGTGAATATAACTTGAAATTAAAAAATGCAGCTTCAAAGTGTAGATGCGCGTTATAGTCCGAATTTTACGGTACATGTTGATTTATTAGCTAAATTAAAAAAGAGTTAAATAATATAATGGACTATCTGCTTTTATTTTCTCATATATTTTATTCTATATCAACGGTCTTTAAGACGATTTACTTTGAAGCGAAATTCATCACAAAAATTGTTTTTATGTTAAGGACATACAAATTAAGAATTAAATACGAGATAAAGACTTTTGGGTAAGATTAACTAATTACCTCACTAAAACTAAACCCATTTTGGCTCAATCTTCTAATTTGTTAAGAGAGAATTTCTTGTCGCGTCAATTTTAAAAGAACAATGTTTGGGGTCCATTGAAGAAGACCTAATGGAATTCTGAGAGCTTTGGTTTGTTTAATATTTTTCTGAATTTCTCTTCCATGCTAGTCAGAGATATTTTAAAGTTGTCACACACTTTATATGAAAACGCTACTATTAATTATTTAAAATTTATCTCTCTATTACACAAACACATATTTTAATTTTGTCTTAAACTTGTCTTAAAATCTTGTGTCAGAATATTTCATTGGGTTGTTTAAAATTTTTGTCCTATGTTTCTCTATTTTTATTGTGTAAAATACTGTTAAATTGATTTAAAATTTTAAAATAGAAAAGGATTTAATCACAGTTTCCAGGCATATCGAATTCATAATCGATAGGAAACAGATTTGGAATTCAGAACGCATTGGTAACAAATTTATGTGTTTAACATCGGCAACAGTGTACTATATTTTCTGAAAATTAGTTCATTTATATTTAAATATGATTGTCTTGTTGTCGTCGTGAATGTACTGTAGTCGTTCTCATGCTGTTTTTTAGTTGCATCAGTAAATAATTGAAGTCATGTAAACTTTGCGTCCATAACGTGAGATTTGTTTTATTGTTGTTGATTTTTAGCGTTTTTTACCATGGCAGCGGCAGAGAGTGTAAGTCCGGATCCAGTTGTTTCAGTGGTTGGTAAGTTGCTCTTATCTATTCCATGTTATATTACCATAAGTTATTTTAAAGCATGCCATTTTAAAAATAATTTTTGAAAGTAAAAATGTGTGGGCTTATTTATAAACGATCTTATGTAAGAGTTATAAATCATATATCATTAGATCGCTTAGTAGTTATAAAAATTAAAATTATATTATATTTTAATTTAACTTTTTTTCGTTTGAATTTGAAAGATTAGTATAAAAGCTTAAATACTTACATTCGTTTATTTATATTCGTTTCTGATTTTGAGTGACGATCGGATCAGGTACATTTTTTATTTATAATCAGTTATAAATAAATTTAAGGAATTCTAAATTTGATTATTTATTAATGCTTTTTCAAAAATTTTGATAAAGATGCAGAAGCGTTTTGAGCACTTATAAAATTGCAGAATGTTAAAAGTTTCGAAATTTTTCAATTTTTCTCTAAATTGTGAATAATTATTTTATGTGTAACTTGATTATTAAATCACATAATTGTTTAAATCGCATTCTCAAATTAGAATATGTTTTAAATGGTATATATTTTGTGACATTTATGTAATTTACTTATTATACTGTTTAAATAATGTTAAAGAGATGAGAACAATATATTTTTGGGGTTTTCAGTTAGCTGAATGCAGGAAATAAATCCCTAAATGTTACTACTGGCAGTAGGTGTAGTATTACCAATAAACATTCTCATTTTTCTCCATACGTTCTTTAAAGTTGTAATTCTGTAAAATTCATCTGAACTAAGTAGATTTTCTGTACTTATTATCGCAACTGTATTGACATCATTATTTGAATGGAGTTTGTTGGAGTACATAGTTGCCAATTCAGCATGTACGATGCATGAGAAATCAGGGTTGACAACTTGGCAAGTTCTCTTGAACATTGACATTGTTGCGATAGTATGCAAATACCAGCTTTTCTTTAGGTAAATATTGTATGTCACTGTCAAAAGTGTAAGTTTGGCAAGATTTGTACCCAAATGACCTAATAGTGCCTTATTTTCTAGTGGGAAGTATTGCGTTAAAAATTTTGCAAGTCTTGGGAAAAATAGTAATTATTTACAAACATTTGTATTGTTACTCAAACTTTTATTACTTATTTGTTCATTCTAAATTTTGTAGTCATTTTCTTGTCTTATGATATGTTAAAATGTGTGATCACTTGCAGCCAAACTTAACAGATTCCATTTGCAATAAAATTATAACCGAAAATTACTAAAATTTTTATGAAGATCATATATTACTTTCACAAAAGCCTGAGTTCATAAAAAAAATAATAAACATCTATTTAAGAGCTTATGGGAATAGTAACTACATATAACAACCATCTATTTAAGTAGAACATTGTATAATATGTTATTAAGTATAAAATTTTAAATAATTATTTGTTATTTTTAAACCTCCCTTGTATACACTAAGTAAAAAAAAAATAGTAAATGGCTTAATTGTGATAAAACATGAACTATTTCCAAATTAGGTTTAATAAAGACAAAAATTAGCAGGTAAAAAAATCTCCAATAATCAATTGTTATATTTCAAAAACAGTGGTTTTAAAAGTATGGTTATAATTTTCAAACTTCTGTGATCTCTTTGGGAATGTTTATTGAAACAGTATGGAATTTAACTTTGTATTTAATTGATTGTATATTGGAGCATATCATCATGAAATATATTACACTAAATCTTACAGTTTATGGAAATTACTGTTCTTTTAGATGAATTGTTCTTACTTATTCCGATTCCTTTTTAAAATGCTGTCTTTTTAACCTGTTCTGTAACTCAACTGTTCTTTAATTTCCTTGAATAAAATCTCAAATGTATTTGATTTAAAACTATTACATTTTTATTAAAGTCAATTAAGCTATTTAATTTAAAACTACATATTTTGGATTTAATACCAAATAAACTGCAACATTTTCAAATTTTATTAGCAAACAGAAAAATGAAAATCATTGGTTTTATTTCGATACGAGTGCTTATATATACTCAAAATAATTAAATTAGATACTTATTATACTGTCGACCACAATTTCGTCGAATCTAAAGATGTTGTCATATACCTTTATATGCTCAATATAGTGGAAAACCACTTCTGTTTATGTTCAAGCATCATAATTATAACAGCATTCAATGACATTTTTTGAATTAATGATATTCAGTATATTTCTCTTGACTTACAAAAAGTCCTTTCATAAGGAACTGAAGCTGCTTTAATAAGAAAACCTGTTGCAGCAATTATTATTAATTTACCTTTTATTGATCATTGGAGCAAATTAGTTTTTGCTTTTACTCATTAGATAAGGGTTCAGTTAGTTTTCTGACAACTGTTTTGTTGTGTATGTTTTATTAAACTGTATTCCAATCCCCTGAAATTAAAAGTGTATATTAACCATATGAAGCTTTGAAAATTTAAAGCCAATAGTGCTAAGGCTACAACTGATAAAATGTGTATTGTGTATGGTGAAGGACTAACAGCTTATTGAACAGTTAAAAGTTGGTTTTTTCCAAATTCTATTCACAAGATATGACTTTAATAGACATACCGATAATAGGATATCTTTATGATTATAATGGCAACCTTTTAAAAGCAATATTGCAGCAAAATCCATGTCACTCATCTTGAGATATAGCAGGAAAATTTGAATGCATAACAATAAACTGTTTGCTGCTCCCTAGAAAAATTGTAGAAAGTTTGCAAGAGTTAGGAGTATAGGTACCTTACAATTTAAGTGAAAAGTTATTTCAGCGTTTTTACAGTGCGTTTCAAAATTTATATATATTCATTTTGGAACACATACACATATTAATTTGATAAGATGTTTGTTTCTCGTGCTTTTTTATTCATAATTAGAATGTTAAAATGTATGTTATAAGTACTGATTATTTAAGTATTATGTATTGACATAATTATCAAAGAAAACTATCTGACCTTGTGTGTGTAGATATGTAATTGTTTGATAAAAAAAATAATATATTTCTACAGGTTTTTTTTTTTAATTTCTACCAACATTTGTGAAAAGTGTGTAGCAACATAACTGAAATTTAACTTGTGAAGTGTTAAAATCATTATTTTGTGATGCTGTTAGAGCAGCAATACTCAACCTGCGGGCCGCATGTGGCCCACCAAGCCTTTTTAGGTGGCCCAGACTTGGCCCATTGCTCTGAGAATTTCACTTATTTAAGAGCATTGTATTAAAAATTTGGTGGTGAATTCTTTGTTAAGAAATCAAATATATCAATTTTGCATCTTGTTGTCGGTGTCGTATGGATAGGAATTGATATTCTTTTTCTATCTGGAATGGTTGCGGTTGGTGATAACAGACAACAGTGGAGAAGTGCTAATTTTATGGGTGTAACTAATTTTTAACTATCTTTCATATCTTGTAAGCAAACAATATTTGAAGAAATTATATCATTTCAAGAGGATTGGGAGGGTGACTCTTTTAAATTGAAAAACAAACATGGATCAGTAATTGTTTGATTTGTCACAAAAGTGCTGTATTTAAAAAAGTATCAATAAACAGGAATCATTCAATGACACTTTTCTGCAAGATCTCTTTCAAGAGGTGATAAATAGGCTTTCTTGAATAACCTTTGCAACAGCAACAAAGTGTTTTGTCAGTGGTAATATCACAGCAGTAACACAGACATTCTATGGCATTTGTTATATTATTGGTAATCATATGAAACCATTAACTGATGAATAAATTGTGAAGGAGTGTTTCTTAAATGCTTCTAATTTAGCGTTAATGACAAAAATAAAAAATATAAAAAATAATAATTAAAAAACCAAACAGGAGTTATAATATTTTGATCAATTTTCCACATTTTAAATCTCCAATGTTATCTTGGGGTCTGAAAGAGGTCCTCCCACCCCCTTTCATTTATTCTCATGTTGCAGCCCATCTGAAACAACTAACATGTATGCCGGGTGAAATAGCTAACATATGCATGCAACCCAGCAGAAAAAAAGGTGTTAGAGCTTCTGCTTCAAAAACAAACAACAACAACAACAAAAAAAACGAGACTTCCTTTGGTTGGCTAACTGTATGCAAGCAAGATACTTGTGGCTATCTTTCAGTTCAGTGGATAGCTACAACTGTTCTTGCTTTGTTTTTCTTGAGGCTTAAAAATGTTCCTTTTCTTTTTTTTTATTTAAGAGTTTTATTTCAGCATTTTTGAATTTTTAGTGTTTAAAAAAAAGTACATTTTTAATTGATAAACTATGAAATATACATTTTTATTTTATTCCTTACTTTTTGAACAATGGAAATTCTTGTTTTTAATAGAAACACCTGCTCCTGAAACAACAAAAGAAAGTACATTAGAAAATCTAATGGAAAAATTGAGAGCCAAAACAGGACAATATAGATCATGGCCCGAAATGTCTAAATCGTTGAGAGTTGCCATAACGGTAAGATCAGAATAAATTATTATGATTGTTTTTAGTGCATTTTATTTTAAAGTTACTTAATTTTGATTCAAAATGAAATAATTTTGTAATCATTAATTCAAAATTGTTATTGCATAGGGGGGAGGGGAATTGAAAGTTTATCTTTTACCATTGTATATTTTGGGACTTCATGGAGAACCACATTTGTGCTAGCAAAATAAGTTACAGTTATGTATAAATTTGAAGTCCATTGGCTGAGTGGTAGTGCATTGCACTTCGACACCACAGGTCTGAGATTCAAACCCTGGGCTTGGCAAGGTCGACTCAGCTTTTCATCCTTTTAGTGGGTTGATGAATGAGTACCAAGCTTGCTTGCAAACTCAACACTGGGGGTTTTGCATCAGACTGACCACTTGATTGGAACATCTGCTCATGCACCTCAGGGTACTGAGATGGGCACAGTAGGCTTTGGCCTTCATGGGCTGTTGTGCCACTGAGTTAAGTATAAATAAATTAAAATATCTGATCTTGTGTGAACTATGTGAAATGGGAGTTTTCTTTTCTTATTAAATATTTTACTCTTTAAAAATTATATAAATACAGAGTGTCTGGGCTAAAAGTTTTCAAAAGTTTTATGTCTTATTGTTACCAAACTACTAATTAGAATTAAGTAAAAAATTTAAATAAAAAAAACGTTCTACCAAGTTTTTATTAAGATCAATAGATTTTGGATGTGTTTCATACCATATCTGGAGTTATTAGACAAATTGCTTGAATGATATGCTCCTTCAGCTCTTTTATAGTTGCAATTTTTTGTTTATACACAACGGATTTCCCAAGCTAAGAAGTGTAATGGGGTCAAATTCAGAGACCTTGGTGGCCAGCAATTGGGCCCCCTCTCCCAATCCAACTTCCTTGAAATGTCCTATTCAAAAATGTGGAAACATCACCATGATAGTGTAGGGGAGCACCATCCTGTTGGGACAGAAAATCTGGTGGAATTTGTGGGACAGCAAAGTTTTCCAGTATATCAAGATAAATGTGTTCTATAACTGTCTTCTCTATGAAGAAAAATGGACCAATGATGCCATTTGTGTGTATTCCTAACCACACATTAACTTTAGGTGTAACCCTTTCGTATTAAGGATTTTCATTTCCCCAAAATACAGAAATTAGGCTCATTAACTTTTTCACATGTGTGAAAGCAGGATTTAACACTAAAAATCACATGTACTAAAAAATTCGAATTCATTCCAATACGATTCATCATTTCAGCACCAAATTTCAATCTTGCTCAGTGATCATTTGGTTTCAAGGGGTGAAAAAGTTTAAGCATGTATGCACGCAAATGCAGCCATTTATGAACAATACCATGAACTGTGGACTGAGGAGTCTATAATCTGTTACTGGCTTTCCTAATAGACTTATCTGGACTCCTACAAAATGAATCAGGCTCACAATCGATAGTGTCGTTTTTTTCACAAAAACTAGGATACTTGCCAGTTTGAGATACCAAAATTCCCATCTTTAAAGTTCTTTCCCACTGATGGATGGATTTTAATGGCGGAGGATTGACATTCCATTCTCTTCGAACACGGCGCTGTACATGTGTGACTGATTTAAATTCTCTTAACCAAAGTATGCACTGTACCTTTTGCTATGCCATCCACATCTCTACTAATGAAATCAGTGTAACAAGCTTATCACCTGTGATTGCTGAATAGGGTGTGCTCATGCAGCTGGTCAGACTAAGACCCGAAAAACCTCAGAAGGGCTTCCAATCCATGGAGGAGCAGTTCATTACATTCTAATGGATAATACCGTAATAATAAGCCACGACTGTTGAATACTTTAGGCCTGGACTCCCTGTATATACTGATACAATGTAGATTTACAATTTTCATTATCTATTTTTAATAATTTTTATAGAAAGCTGCAAATATTTGCTGACAGTCAAGTAATTGTATTTACTAATATAATACTCTATTATTTAAAGAAACATTTTTATTTGCATTGTAAAAGTTTTCAATTTTTTACATATGCATGAGTTTTAAAGAAAAGGTCTTAGAAAAGTTAATTTAAAATCTTTACTCAAAAGTTGAAAGCTATGTACGAAGTTTTTAAGGTATTTTGTAGACTGTTGAGAGTTAAAATAATTTTTATAATATATATATATTTTTTTGTATTTATTTAGGTTAATTATTTGAGCAGTATTTTTGTGAATATTTTTCAATCATTGCCACAAATACAATTGTATGCATTGTTAAATTATCTTTGCATCATTTTGCTATGAAATTTGTTGTTTTAATGTGATTCTTTTCAATTAAATATTTTAGGAAAAAAGGCATTTGATGAACAGTGGTGATCGTACACAGCTTCAAAAAGTGTTAGATACTTTACAGAAGTCAATAAAAGGTATGAAATGTCATTATTCCCACAGTATTTATATTTAATTTAAATATGAACATAATTGCATAATCTAAACATTTTTGAAAAGTAATTAATAATTGTATGATTTTTAAAGGATTTATGTTAAATTCATGACATGATTTAATTTTATCTACAGCTAGCCACATTAGTATTACGATATTTGTTTTCATCTTATAATTTTGCACACCTCTTTTTAAATAAGTATTTGTACAGTATGCTTCCTTAATAGCATGAATAATTTGCATATTAATATCTATAAAATACCAGTTTGATTCATTAATACTCATGTAATAATCCCTGATGCTTTTTTTAAACTAATTTTGTATTTTAAGGTACTGAGCTATACATGTGTTACAAATGTAAAATTTTATTTATTTCATGACATTTCATTTTGTGCTTCTAGTTATATTTCATTGTACATTCTTTAATTCTTTAGTAACATCATTACAATCAATGGTTGAAAGGTTAGAAAGCATCAGTAGGCAAGTACAAGGGTAAGTGCATTTTTACAGCAATGTTTATGTTACTAATGTTTATTTCTAAATTTTATCCACAATGTGCAAGATATTCAAATACTAATCTATTGTAGTTATATAAATATTATGATAAAGCAGAAATTTATATCTTCATTGAAAATCTAATTATAATGTAAATAAATCTTAAATTAATGAATAATATAAATAGACAAACCACAATTAAAGGGATCAAAAAGCCATGAGTACTTTAAAATAGGTAATTATATCATCCATTCAAAATTATTCATGGTTTATCAAAAATAACTTCTTTCCTTCAATAATAAATTAGTACAAAAGTTTTTGATTGATGATTAAAAAGCTTTCAATAAAAAGCAACAATAGTGTTCAGAAATCTGTTTTTAATTTACGAGTAGCTTTTCTTAATTGGATTTAGGAGATGTTTATATAACATATATGGTTACAAGAATACAAAGGTTAATATTCCTCCTAAACAATTTTATAAAAATCTATATTAAACATTTTTATTGAAGTATAATTTCATTGTTTTATAGAGTCCGATTTTCGAATAACAGTCCATCACCAGAATTGTACATATACAACGATATGTTTTATGTTGAAATTATCTTGGAACCAACTGGTGCAGTGAAGGATGTTAAAATTAATCATCAAGCTGATCCTGCAGTTATAGTAGTAATAAAATATTCTATGTATTGATTTATTTTTTATTGCATTTAAGAAATTTTAATACATTTTTAATAAATTAAATTTTTATCTCTTATAATATTAATATTATAGTTTGAGCATTATTACTAATATTAACATACTTCAAATGTAATTCAGTTTGTGGAATCTTCTTTCATATAAACAAGAAACATTTTTAGTATTAATTGTGTTAATTGTTTTCAATGGGCTCAATTTATGTGACATCATAGTCACATGATAATGATGCCAACCTTTTCTCTTTGCAGAAACTTTTAAATTATCAACAATAATTGCACAAATAATTTACAGAATGCATTTTATTTAAATTCAATGCTTTAAAATAAAACTTTTTTTCATAACATTTAAACATCTTTACCCAATTATAAAATTTGAAATTTTACTAATAGAGCAACTTGTATGATTCGTTTAATGTCTATTTTGAGTTCAATGGAAAACACGTGTTTGTCTTAATCATGTGACCATCGTGAATTGAGCCCATTAAGAAATATTAAAATTTAACAAACCACTGCATTTGTGCCTTATGTTATTAAAATATCTTTATTTCTAGATATAAGAAATAATAATTAAAATTTTATTTTTATTAATCATATTTAAGCATAACATGTTTTATCTTCATTTTGGTATAATTTTTTAATATATTAATTTTCATTATGAGACATTTAAAAAGAATTTCTTAAATTTCAGACATGTCCTGAGCTTGTAAAAGTTCTTAAGTAAGTGTCTGGTGTATTATTTTTTAATTATATTCCCTAACCTTGTAACTAATTCATGCATTTATATTTAACTTTCTTATTTGACTTATTTGTGTGTGTGTGTGTGTGTAAAGTATGTGTATTGTGTGGAATTACTACTACTTTAAAATTTTGATTGTTCGCTTTTTTTAATACTTTCATTTTAGTTGTTTCAACTGCTTATAATTCTGAAGGGTTTTGATATTTTCAGGTTTATTTTAATAAAAATATTTAAATCATTTTAATTTAAATATAATGAATAAGTTATTCAATTATATTGAGAATGGATATTTTATTAGAAGTTGTTGAACAAAAATGTTGTAATTTTTTTAAAAAATTCTTCAAGGATCATCTAATTCTGACTTGAAAAAAACTCCCAATATTGGCTGTTATACTAAAATGTCTGTTACCTTTTTCAGTTCCATTTGATAAGTTTAGAATATATTTATGTGATATTCTGTATATATATTATAAATATGGCTACCAAAGACAGAAATAAAGCTTTCAATTCAGCTTTGAATCTAATTTGTTTATAAATGCTATTTAGTGGTATTATCTATGCTTTTTTTAAACTAACACTAATACTTTGGGATTTGTGGCTTATTCCTTAAAGAATGACAAAGGAATTTAGTGGCAATTTTATAGATAGGAATGTTTATGGCTGTAATTATCAAATGTTTGAGAGGCTGTATTAAATGTAGAGCACATTTATGGTTAGAAAAATGTCTCAATTTTTATAAAAATTTGCCATGTTGTAAATCATACACCTTTTTATAATATAGCATTTTCAAAATTTCAAAAAATTCTATAGACAATTTTTTCTTTGAACATGTAAGGGAATAACTCATTTAACCTCATGGTAAAGCAGAAAAATGCAAAACACATTTTGTATCAGAAAAAATAGGCCAACTGGAATAAAATAATAAAAAGTAGTATAATAAAATATGCTACTCTGTAAAAGATAGCAAAGCCAAAATTTAATATTCTTGTTGGAGTACGTTTATATCTGAAAAATGTTGCAAATTGGGTTCCTATTCTTTAACATTGAACGAAGACAGCCGTAAAATTGGTAGTCTGAGTGACACTTGATCGTAGACCTCAAAATATTCACATAAAAATTCATCTATATTTATTATTAGCCCAATCAATGTATTTCATTTTTATAAATATGTCAAAAGAAAACGATGTAATTCTAAAATTTTCAATAAATTAATTACATTTGCCTTTTGTGATATTTTTTGTAGAAATTTTAATATTTATTGCTTTTGACTTACTACTAAAGATAATAATTTTTACTTATAATTTTTTACAGAGCTGGGAACTTTTCTGAGTTCACTAAACATGTTGAAGGTCTTGCATCAATCTATCAACTTAATGCAGAGAAGTAATTTAATAATTTTTTTATACTGAATTGTACTTTTTATGTTTTTTTTTGTTATTAGCTCTTTCATTTGCAAAAAAAGTTTTAAAAAATTATCATATTTTGTACTTGTTGGATATTTTAGTCTTTTGTAGTTAAAAGGTTAAACTGCTTTACTACTGCATGATTATACAAACAGAAGCTTGAGTCATTTCTGTATAGTCTGTTCAAAGATTATACAAAAATGCTAGCAGTCAATTTATCAGTTATTTTTATAATGTGATTGGGAAAATAAATTGTTCACTGTCATGCAATGAAAATGCAATATTGCAAACATATGCATAGAAAGTCATGAAAATTGACATACAGAGAGGGAACAGCATAAAATAATAAATATTTATTTCAACAAAATACAATTAGGTAATTTTCTGTCTTAATGAGGTTTATTTTTTTTTCAAATATTGTTTTTATTTTATCTTAGTTTTTTGGGAATAAATAAAATTTGTTCAGAAAAGTAAAATCTGATTTTTGTAATAATGTTGATGTTTCCTCCACCCTTAGGATACAAAAAACTCAAGCATTCCTTGCCCTTCAAGCACTAGAAACAGATCTTGGTATGCTAGCTCAGTTAAAGAGGTAAGCTACTTTATAGTCATGATTAAAAAGATATTTTAAAGTTCTGTCTTATAATACGATAAAAATGTCCTATAAAAGAAATTCAGAAAAAATTACTTTTCTGATAAGTTAAAAACAAATATTTTATGGAACTTAATATGTTAGCATTTATTTCATTTATATTGTATTTTACTTTCTCTTTTTGTTAATTTTAATTTATATGCTCAAATATAAAATTTAATTGGTAATTTGAATTGATACATTTAATATTTATTGGGTAGGAGTACATAATTTTCACTATTTTATTTTTAGTTCAATGACAGAACCAAGAAATCTAGTTCATAATTCACCTGTTGGTATACTTCAAAAAAGACGTGGTGGTAAGTGTTATTTTTTAGTAAGAAAATTATATCTTTTTATGTTTTATGTGTAATGTATCCATAGAATCTTTACAATTTCAAAAATCTATTACAAAGGCAAATGAAGAGAGATTACAAATTATTACAAAATGAAATGAGTATATTTTAAAAGGTTCTTTGCCTCATTTTATACTCTTCTATATGGTCTGCATTAATGAGTGATCATATTTGCAAATTTATTACAAACATTGTTTCTGTTGCATTGTTAGTGTAGTCCTGTGTATTTTTGTGTAGTATCACATAAAAATGTGTATTTTTGTGTAATGTCACATAAAAATAAATAGAAAAATTGTGTTTTATAGACAAAGTGAACTGAAATTACTCTTTTGTTACTAATTGTGTTTATTTTAATGCAGAATATTAAGAGTGTTATATTTAGATATTGTGATTCTTCATTTGAGTGAAAGCTATTTATTGGATTCAATGTACATGCTTATATCTACATTGATTTTATTTGTAAAATTTTAAATTATGAAGAATGTTAAGGATAAATGTGAATTATGATTGTGGGCTCTGTAATTTTAATGTAATTTTTTTTAAAAAGGGGAAAAATATGCGTCTTTTTCAAGATAATTTTCAAAAACTCAGTAGTTACAGATTATTAATAAAGCTTGTGATTATTTTATTTCAAATTTATTCTTTGTTATATTTTGTATATGTTAATATGCAAAATAGTTTTGGTAACATTTTGTTTTCATTTTCAATTTTAGGTTATTCATTGAAGTTGACATATTTCATTTCACCATATGATCTTTTAGATGGTGATACAAAGACATCCATTCCTTTAACTTCTGAAAGTAAATATTTGTTAATAATATTCACACACACATTAGCAGAGACATTTAAGTATTGAAGACATAAATGATATTTTTGAAAATATTCCAATTAATTTTATAGATGCAATAATGAATCCTCTGTTTATTTAATTCTAAAAAGAGTTCTAAGTACTTTTTTCTTGAATTATCTATAGTACTTTTAAGAAATATATCAACGTAAAATATTTTTTTTTGTATGGATGTTTTCTAAAAGTTCACTGAAAATATCGCTTAGTGTATTGAAAGTTTAAAAAAATGAACCTGTGAAAATAGAATTATCTTTTAGTAATTGTGATTTTTTAATTAAATAAGCATTAAGTTTATTAATATTAAACATTAATTGTTAAATGTTAATTTTACTAAATGAGTTTGCAGCTGCAAAAAAAAATTAGAAATTCTTTTTTCATAGATATTTTCTAAATCCTTATTGAAAATTCATCTGAGTTTTAAATGTATTCATGTAATTTTTTAGCTGTGATAGAAAAAGACCTTGGTCAATCAGTTACAGTTTGCATAGAAAGCTCTACTGCCCATAAACTGCAAACTACTTCATTAATTACTGTGACAAAAACTACAGATGGGAGAAGGTAAAGATAATTAATAATTTTTTAAGATAATTTTTGTTAATGTTTAGTTATGTATATTTCTGAAAAATTGTTGTGTAACTTTTTTTTTTCTTCAATTTATTTTGTGCATAGAAATAGTTATGCATATTTTTCTCTTTGTCTTAGAAACTGAAATTTGATGAGCAAATGTTTTCAGATTTTATTTTATTGCAAACTTGAATAGAATTTCTACAGTGCTTTGAAATATACTTCTGTAGTAAAATGTTTCTTTTATCATACGTATTTAAGTAATTAGGAATGGTGTATAAACTTAAGTGTATAGGTATCTTGAAATAAGTAATATTGCTTCTCTCTTAACTGTATATATAATCTTCACTACCAATATTGGCCAACATCAATATTCCCTTCTCAGACTCTTAAGCTATTTATGTGTATTAGAGACTCATAGGAGACTCAAATATTTCTATTTTAATTTTTTTAAATTAAAATTATAATATTTTCTCCCTATTTCCAGCCAACCTCAGTTTGCTGCTTTGAGCAATTTAAATAGTACAATATTGCCTGCAAATTTTGTTCTGAAGTTGCCTAAACCAATTCCAATGGCAATAAGTTTGGTGAAAGATATACAGAATGTGACAAATGCAAGTAAGTATTATTTCTTTGAAAAATTACCATAATTCATTTTTTAAGTAAGAAAATCTGATTTATGTTGTCTATTATATTCTACCTTATAATTTTTAAATATTTTGTTTGTAATCATGTTTTTTTACCCTCAGAAATTCCCGATTGTGGTGATTTGTCTAATGCTCAACCATTGCTATCTGTTATTATAAATGACTCCTCAAATGGAAAACTTTCAGCTGGGGATCAAGGATTGTGGGTGGTATGTATTTATTTTAGTTATTTAACAGTGAAAATGTAAATTTTTTATGTTTCCTTATGTGTGAGGAATCAATTTTTAAATTTAAAGATTAAGATTATACTTAAACTTTGTATATGCACTTGTAAAAAAAGTTTACTGAATGATATATGTAACACCTTGCAACTTAAGGTTGTGATTCTATGTATTTATCTTTTATTATGCACATGTATGTTAAGATTTATATTTTTTTTTTAAAAAAAACCCTATTTTTCAATTTTTACAGATAAATAACAGAACATACAACTTAGAATAGAAATTAAATTTCTTTTTTATTTGTGATTCAGAATACAAAAATAAAACATACAGTACATACATTTGAAAAAAAATTATTAAAGTAAAAAAAAATTAAAAATAACACTTTTAAAAAAATTACAAAGATTAATAAATGTTTTACTGCTTTTTTTTTGTTTAGAGTTTGTTTTAATGACTTCAAATAAGCAATGAAACATCAATGGATTTATTGCTTAGTTGTGACCTTATCTTAGACCCAAATTACCAGATTAGAAAACCTGCTCACATGTTACTGAACTGTGCTTACCTGACTTAAAATTTTAAAGGAATATATATCCTTCTATTTGAGGACTAGAGGAAGTCTTTTCTCTTCAGGTTCTTGCATATATTTATTTATAGCTATTTCCATAGCGTTTTTTTCAACATAGATATGTCATGATTTTCTTTGTTTCGTTTTAAACATGACAGTAATCTTTTGTGGAACAGTCTTTATATAATCTTGATTATATCTGTCCAGATAACTTAATAATGCCAATTTTTGTAGCTATTGTGAGATTTTGACCAAAATGATCTTTGAATTTTGTAAATAGAGAAGTGTTTGCTAATCCTTGTGATCATAATTTTTCATACAATCTTAATTCTTTTATAGTTTCATTCATGATAGTTTCCTGTATAAAATGAATAATTGGGGGTTCATTACTTAAGAGTTGTTTTGGAGTGAGAAATAGCCTTGTAGTTGTAATGACTCTTTTATAAAGGAGTTTACGAGTTCCTCTTAATGAATAATCCATTCTAGGTACCATGTCTTGATACACAATTTCTTCTAAACTATACCTTTTCAAGAAGTTAAAAATACTGGGTTGTTTTTGTGAATTTGGGCTAGTATTAGATAATTTTTTTGTCCATTTTTTTTTTTTTTTGGAACTTCTGGTGTTTATGAGGCTGCTCATGAATGATCCTTTGCTAGTTAACAGTTTATTTAAAGGAATTACAACCAACACTATCTTTTTCAATTCTTTGAAATAATTCGAAATATCTTACATTTTGGATCCCTCCCCCCAAAATAAATGAAAATACTCAAAAATCGATGTTTTTCGGTAGTATAAGAATTACAATATTATCAGATGAGTAAATACTGTAGTCTGTGCCATAAAATGAAAAACAGGGACTGTTTATGCAAACACTGAAAAAAAAATCACTTACACAATTCTAATAAAGACTGGTCCACTGAGCCTATCCCACATACTTACTAGGCTTACATTTGCATGAAGAGTCAGCATATCATATTGCAACTTACTAGGTCTTTTTTTTAGCACATACAACTTGCTGTATACTTTATGATTGCATTATAAGCATATAGTAAATGAATATATAAATGTTGTGTATGAATTAAAAACCTGTTTTTAACTAGAGGAGAACAGCTTTTGAAATGCATACTTTTTTTAAACCCCTTCAAGACCAGTGTGTGAAAGAACAAAGGGCCTTTGTGGGTCCAAATGCTAATACTTGAAGTGCTGTCAAAGGCCCACATATTTTCAGCAGTTAAGCTTAATTGGACAAAAAAAAAGTCATATAAAATCTGCATTTGAATATAATGACTACATTTTTAGATATTATTTATGTAATATACTACTTCTTAATAAGTATTAAAAATAAAGAATATAACATTAACAGAAATAAAGGAAATCTGCAAAATGCTAAAATTTTTGATTATATAATTCCCACTACATATCGCAAAACTTCTACAAATCACACTCAGAAATATTTCATCCTCATACTCTACAATAGTAAGCTGAATGAACTTCAATGAATTCCATAATGAAAACAAAGTAATAAAAGTACTCTAATAAATCTATTAAATCCAATTATGGAACAGAAACTGATACTGGTACTTGATCAAATGCTGTGTGACTTGTATCTCAGTAAAAGCTATTACATTGTCTACTAACATCGAAAAAATTGAAATCAATTGTTCTGAAATAACTGGAATTTGCATTAGTGTTTGTGGATAAATTATCACTCTACAGCATTATAAAACTCTGCAACTTTTATTTAATCCGAAATCTTAATATATTTGTTCTTATTTAACTAAGACTTATCTAACCAAGAGAATGAAACAACTATCAAACCCTAATCAGTAATAATAAAGACACACTTAAATTTACTTCAAACTATGAAATACAGCCATGCCAAATCCAAATCTAACATAAATCCATAAATTTTAATCTTAGCTAATTCTAATAAATATTTAAAAAATCTCATTCTACAATTACAACTGCAACATCCTGTCCAATCTCACTTCAGAACACCATATAACAAACCTAATTTGCATCTGTCATGGTTTCTTTACAAAGCAAGGTTCTCAAACAATTCATAAAATCGTTTTCCCTTAAGGGTAGCTTGAAAAACATGTTGAAAACCTGTTAGTTCTGCTTTCAAGTTACTTACAAGTATATGTGTCATTGGTTTCCCAATGTTGCTCATAGATCATTATGCCCACAGTGCACTGGGCTGATATCATTAGAATCATTGCACCTTACATGTAGGACATTAGTCTATTACAAACCAACAAACCTTAATATACATATAGGACTTATTTTGAAAGGTTTTTTTTTTCTTTTTAAAATTCTATATATACAGTGAAATACATTTAACATGAAACTATTATGTATTTTCATGTTTGTTTTGTTTTTCTCTTAACATGAAACGAAAATTGCTTAACGTGAAAAGATTTCTTTTCTGGTAATGTACAAAGTTTGGTAAACACCGGCCACTCAGGCAAGATTTAAGAAGGGTGTGAAATGAAAGAGAGGTTGTTTCACATGTTTTATAGAAAGGAAACTAATTTGGCTTTGAAATAATACCCTCAGAATATCCTGTGACATGAGTTAATTTTATTGATTTATAAGCTTTTTTCACCCTCTACCCCTACAAACCCCATACAAAAGCATCTCATCTCTCATAAGTTTGCTTTTGAATTCAGTGACCAAGTACATTGCAGTGTGAGTAGAAATGAGTGAGTTTGGTTTGCTTTTTTTACCCCATTTTTGAAGAGTATTTTTACAAGCACAATGGCAAAAAGTTCAGTCGGAAAGCAAACTTCTATTTCACTTGAAATAAAGATGGAGCTGCTTAGGGCTGTTGATCAAAAACAGAAAAAAAACTGAAATCTGTAAAGATTTTGATATTGCTAACTCTACATTATGAACAATAATTTAAAAAAAAACAAATTATGGAAATGTTTGAATAGAGTAATGGATTTCTATGTAAATAAAATGTGCTCTTATTAAACTTAATTTTGTTGAATATGTTTTTTTTTTTTTTTTACAATTTCCTTTAAGACAAAAAAATATTTCAGTCTGCTCAATTTCATGTTAAATGATTTTCACTGTATATATATTGTGTATGTACATAAAAAATGAAATCAGAAATTTTTGTATATTGTTAATTTCTTAATTAGACTGATTATTAGACATTTAAAAGAAGTACATATGGAAAAATATTAGGTTTTTCACTAGCTGAAAATTACTTATTATAATTTGATTTATTTTCAGCATAATATAAATTATGTTAGACATTCAAAAAAAAATTTAATTTTTTTAGACATTACCAGATCAGCATCACTGTTATTTCCTGAATTCCAGTCCCGATCTTCAAGGGGTTATGGTTTCATCCATTCCATTTACTCATCCCACACATGTGCCTCAAATATTAGTCTTTTTGAGACAACAAATGCTTTTTAATACTGTGATTAGCAGCTGCATTCGCCCAGGAAGTAAAAAAGGTAAGATAAATTATTTGCTAATCATTATTGAATTGAAGTGTTTTACATTAAATTGGGGGAAAAATGTTTAGATGCATTTCATTAATAATGATTGTTTCACGGATCATTAAAAATTGATTTTTTAATATTATGTCCTTTTGTTTGGAGATAATTTTGTTTTAAGCTTGGAAAAAAAGTTTTTTACATC
Organism: Trichonephila clavipes; assembly: GCA_019973935.1. Lineage (NCBI taxonomy): Eukaryota > Metazoa > Arthropoda > Arachnida > Araneae > Nephilidae > Trichonephila > Trichonephila clavipes. Next base: position 2,025,658 of record BMAU01017974.1, on the reverse strand, counting down.
TGAAGTAAACAAAAAAACATTTATTTTAAAGAGGGATTTTATTAAAAATATAAATAAATTAAATGTAGATGTATTCAAACAAATCATATTAAAATATTAGAATTTTTCATTCCTGATTTTAGAAGATGCAGCATAGTTAAGTGTTAAGGGTCACAAACTCATCGCTGGCTTTGTTCTTGTTGAGTTCTGGTGCTTTGAAAGACTCACAAAGTAGAGTAGCTGATGCTTAAAATCTTTGTATTTGTATAATGTGGAAGTTCAAAGAATGGAGTTCAGTTCAGGGGCACTTTTGTCACTTTATTGTTACTGTGGTTCATAATCGTGAAATCTGTTATTTTTACAACCCTTTGTATCTACAGCATGCAACAGTAATGATAAATAAATTTTAAAAATAGTACAGGAGCTATTAAAAAGCCAAAGAACATTGGTTGTTTCATAAATTTTGTTATAGTAATGAATTAGACTGGGAGGGAGAGGGGACTTTGTGTGTGCGCCATAAAATTATTGTCCTTTCTGTAAGTAATAATTAAAGTTATATCAAAGATCACATTCATGCTTCATTTAGCAGTACTAATCTAGATTGAAAATCTAGACACTTTAATTTCCAAGTAGATATTAACTTGAAGTATTTAGAATTTAAATAACCCTTCCACATTATCTCCAAATTCTTAAGTTTTATTTTATAACTATAATATTTTTTTAAAGAATAAATTTAAGACAGCATAGAAAAAATATCCTGAATATTTATACACCCAACTCTTTTTTTTTTTTTTTTTTTAGTAGATACATTCCTTAGCAAAAAAAATCATGTAAAAAAATGCATGCGACGTATGGTTAATTTGGAGATATGTTCTTCAACTTTAAAAAATTGTTTAAGATGAAAAAATCTAAATATTTTTCCAAAAAACCATGCAAAAAAAGTTATTATGAAATTCATGTTACATATTTATAAAACAAAAACAATTCATTTTTATTACAAAAAAAATTAAAATTAGTGTATAGTGAAAGTTAAGTCTATAAATGCATGCAACATATAGAAATTCAAGTTGAAATTAGGAATAAAACAATCATTGCCATTTGGTAACAAGCATGCACATTTATTACGAACTGGATTAAAAATGCTATCATCTGTAGATATATTAGATATGTTTACTACAACTGTTGGCTTTGATTCAAATAAAGAATTTAATTTTTTATTAACAGCCTTTAATAGAAAGAATTATCTATTAAAGACATCATTCATCAGCACAAATTAAATTGAAAATTTTACCATTGAATTAAAATCAACTTTAATTTGAGCATCGACTTTTAGAACTTTTTTGAAATTATTTACTGCATCCTATGAACTGAACATCTTAACACAAAATACAATTCTACTGAAGAATGTACTATGGTTATGTTTGACTATATTCAAGTCAATGAACAGTAAAATGAAGGAAAAAGTTGTTATAAAATTCAGGTATTCCCTGTAACTCCAGAAAAAAAATTTTTTTTTTGAGTATTTGTGCTGGAACAAAAAATTTGTGTAGATGAGTATATGTGAACTGTGTTAATTTTTTAAAAAAAACCATGTAAAAAAAAGAGAGTTGGATGTACACACTGATGTAAACTATATATATATATATATATAAAAATTTCAAATAAGAGCTCTATTAAATCAAAAGTCACATTTGTTAAATTTGAAATACTTCTGTTTAAAGATTAATTTAAGTACTTATATATTTTCATTTTACAGATGCAGAATCTCCATTCATGTTTGAAAGCATGGCATATTCAACATCACATATTATTGTTTCATTTGAACATCCTCTAGAAGAATCATTAGCAACTGGTATGGAAAATGATTTTTCTATCCAATTCTGAATACTCAACAGTATGCATTATTTGTCTTCATTTATGTTATAATGCTTTAAAAAAATTCATTCCCAAGCCATCACTTGGGTGAGGGGAGATATTTCAGTTTTGCATTCAGGATACTATTTATTAGAATGATATCCCTTTCCAAACAGGAAAAACACTTGTGTCATGTTGTGTAGTATAGTTAGAATTTAAAATAAAATGTAATTAATGCCCTGGAAAAATTGAGAAAGTTAAAGAAATTTTTTTGAATAAGAATTAGATTTTCTTTTTTTTTTATAAAATTAACATTTTAAATAAAAAAAATAACATTTGATTAAATTTTCAATTAGTTAAATGGCATATTAAATTATTTACAAAAAAAAAAACTGACTTTAGAAAATCAAGTTTCATGTAGAAAAATTATTTTCTTTGGTTATTCATATAATGTAGAAATTTGTTAAAAAAGTTTAGTGTGTATGTATGCATGCATATATATAATACACATTAATGTAAATATATTCAGTATTATGTATTGATTTTTGAAAAATATCTATATAGTATATATTTTCTTTTTATATATAGTTGATATTGATTTGAAAGATATAAATAAAGTGAGCTGTAAAATATATACACTTAGCAGTGATGCTAGTATGTGCACTGATGATTATGCTAGTAAAGTCATGCAACGGTAAGTGAAATATATATTTTTCTGTAAGAATTCCATTTTTCTAAAATCCATGTTACAAATTATTACCAAGAGATTAGTAAGTCTCTATGCGAGTGTGACTCATAATGATTGTGTTTATGATCTAAAAATACTTTTTTTTTGTCTGTTGATTTTTTTTGAAAATCGTTTGAATCATTTTTTAAATTTAGTTTTGAATTTGTTTTTGAATAAGCTAACTTCATAAAATCTCTAGTAATTATTTTTTAAAAAATTAACAATGGCCTACAATTGTAAAGTTTAAACTGTCCTTTTATTAAAAACTTGTTTTTATTTTTAATAATTTTTATTCCATTAATAATATGAGAATATCTCTTTATATTTCTTCAGTTTGTTTGAAAGCACTTGTATTTATATGTGCCTGAGATTTGGAACTGTAATAATGGCAACTATTTATTTACAGCTGATACAAAATAGAAATGTTTCAATGCTTTACAGTCCTCAAATGTCAATCCCCAGTATTATGCTTAACCCATTACCAGTAATGTATAAGTCGTAAGATGCCTTCAGCAGTACCTGTTGAAAGTTCAATTAGACTGATCCACTGCCTCAAGAATCCTTGGAAAGTTTATGTGAATTTCACACAGTGGTTCCTTTACCTGAGGAATCTAGTCAAAATCACAAGGGCTTGAATCTGAGGAGTATGGTGTGGCCGCAGTAGCTTAGTGGTTTTGGTCATGAATTCATGGCTGTTATTGATTTGCAAGTTTGAGTCATGATGCCACTGAAGACCCACTATGTAAAAGGGCTGATGTAACCACTATGTAAAAGGGCTGATGTAAATTAAATTTGTCTTGGCTCAATTCGCATGTGAAAGTTTAAAGAGTGCTGATTCAAGTGTCATCACTGCACTGTACAGCACTGTTGCCATTATTAAAATTCCAACCTTTGTGTTAGTGCATGGTATATATATAAATAAATTTTCTTACAAATTAATGCACATTTACAATTATAGTGGAAGAATTTTGGGTTTTTTTTAAACAAAAAAAGAAAGAAAGTTCAAAAAATTTATATATCTGAGTAATGTTGTCTTTAAATGAAGGTTTGGTCAAGCATTTTTCTTTTAGGGAAAAAAAGCATGCATGACATATAAAATTCCGTGAATGGGGAAAGGGGAGGATCAATTTTTTTTTCAAAATATTAATGAATCGTATTTTATAAACTTTGCTTTTAAAATGCAGTGTAATTAAGGGAGGTTTTCAGATTTTGGATCCTCTTATACATGACTGATGTATAATATATATTTTAAATGTTATTTAAAGTCTCTTCAAATATGACTTAAAAAATTTTAAATTTTGTAGGTGCCTGTCCATTCCTATTACAATGAGAGCTGTTATTCGCAAAGCACAAGGTCAGCAGCAACTTATGAGGTCATCAAATCAAGGGGATTCCTATTGTGCTACAGTCAGCAGTAGTGGTTCAGTACCTTATCTTTCTCATATTCCTAATTATGAGAATAGCCTTACAAATGGTTCGTCATTTTCAGGTGGAGATTTTTCCAATTTAGCTTCCAGAATGTGTAATAAACCATGTGATGCTGGAAAGTTGGCAAAAAATGCATCTAGTAACCAAAATTCAGAAAATCAGAGCTTTGTTCATTCAAATTCTGAAAATTCAAGTTTTAATGCTCATGATTTAGAAACTGATGCTTCTGCATCAAATCCGGCCAATAACTCTGACAATTACACATCTGGTAATGAAAAATCAAAAAACTCGTTGTCAAATTCACAAAATAAAAATTCTAATTCATCAAATCAGTATCAACACAATAAAAGGCATGCTAATACAATGCTAATGAGCATGCTTAGCGACGTCCCAGCAGCAAATGCATCTAGTTCATCTTTCCCATTTCTTGGTCACAGTGATAATTCATGTAGTGGTTCAAATGCAGGAGGTAAGTCTCGTAAGAGGAAGAAAAGATCGGATAATCGAAGTCCTAGTGCTTCGACAGGACGAAGTCCAAAGCGAAAATTGAGTGAAGATGATTACGTTAGGGACAGATCAACCCCTGATGGAGAAATATGTGATAGTCCTTTAGCTTATGAGGCATGCAGTAGTCTACCAGCATCTTTACCTTCATCATCAGTTGAGCAACATATGACTCATACCCCTGGTTCTGTGGAGTCCTTGATAAAAACAGAACAACAATCACCTGTGGGGTTTCCTCAAAGATCTGCAAGCACTGATAGTTACTTGATGCATGAAGAATTTCAATCTCGTCATGGTTTAAATGTTAACGATTCGAGTCGTATGAGTGAAGGAGGTAATTCGAATAATTCTGAGATGATTCGGAATTTTTCTCAGATAAAAAACCAGTATTTTGGCTCTGATAATATGCTTGAAATGAAGGGATATCTGTCTACTTCTGAAGCTACAAATTATCCTGATTCTGCTGCTGTGAACAGTGATATTGATATGGAAGATGATAATTCATTTAGTATGGATTCAAACCCAGGTAATAATTTAACTACAAAATCAAATTCAAGTGAAAGACCTGCAAAGAAAAAGAAATATAAAGAAAAGTCTGAGAATGTATCAGAAAATATTGATATAAGTATTGTAAAACATGAAAATATCAGTAGTGATGAAAGTAGTATAGGTGAAATATCTCAAAAATCATTTAGTGAAGCAGAAAACAGCCAATCTGAAGATTCATCCACATCGTCAAAATCGAATATTAGTCATTTATCTCAACAAATATTTTTAGGTACAAGTTTAAAAATTGCTAAATCAGGTGATGGCCATAAAGTTTCGAAAAGTGAACCTAAATTGAAACAAAAAGACAGCAAAAGAACTAGTGGTATAGATAGTTCAGAGAGCTCTGGAAAGAAGAAAAGTGATGCTAAAAAGGAAAAGAAACGTAGAAAAGCTGAGAGTTCAGGTAATATTTCTAGTAGATCACCTGTACGACCTATACATTTGAATATAGATTCTTCTCTTATGCCCCCACCATCTTCTTCTTCTGAAACTTCTATGATGATCTCTTCTTCTGATACACAGCCTATTCGTCCAATTACTCTTAATGTTAAAGCATCCCCTATTGTTTCTTCTAACTCTAGCTTTCAAGCAAAATCCCCTGTATATTCTAAAAAGTCTAGTTCTCTCGCTAACACATCCAGCAATGTTTCTAAAAGTAGTAGCTCTAAAAACAGCTCATCTGAAAAGGCTGTGAAACCATCTCCACCAAGATCATCGCATTTTCCTTCCATAAAGGTTTCCAGTTCTGAGTCTGATTCTAAACGAAGTTCTGGTCCTACTACTGTTAAAATTCAAAGTAAGCATAAGCAAAGCTCCAGTAGTAAAAGTAATTCTAGTAGTGGTGGATCTACCCATTCTGGTGGCCGTTCGTCACCAAGTAAAGTAAAATCTGCTACTCTAAAATTTAAAAATTACCCTGTCCCATCATCTGTAACTTTGACCCCTATTGTTACTAAAGTAACATCTTCACCTACTTCTATGTCTGTTTTGCCTTCACCTGATTCTCTAGTTATGCAAACATCTGTTCTAAACCCATCATCACCAACAGGAAAAAGTAGTTCTAGCAATTCAAAAGCTAATAAATCAGTTGTACGTTCTCGTTCTTTAAATGCAGTGATTGACAAGCTCAAAGTATCTGCTTCCAATGCTCAGTATAGCATACCAGATGGACTTGACAATGTTAAGTGTGAAGGTGGTATGAGATCTGAATCTATGGTAGAAAGAAAAGATTCAAAACTAGAAAGAAAAGATAATTGCAAAGAATCTAGGGATACTTTAAATTTATCTAAAGGAAGCGAGAGCAAATCTAAGTACTCTAGTTCTGAACAGTTTACTGTTAAACAAAGTTCTCAAGGTATCAAACTAACTGTCACTAAAACTCGATCTGGTGATGGAAGCTCCAAATCAAGTAAATCAAAACAGTCAACTAAAAGCTCATCTGCTGTGACATCAAGTAGCTCCTCGAGTGTGGGCAAAGCTACTAGCTCTTCTGGGAGTAGTAATACATCAAAGAGTGGAAATGTTTCTCCAGCTTCAAAAAAGATCTATTCATCATCAAATGTTAGTGGCTCTACAAAAGTTACATCTGGCAGTAATCAGTTGAAACAGAATCCAACATCCTCGCAAAAAATTTCATCTCCATCAAGTGCATCTGCTATGTCACCTAGAACTGGGAATTCAGCAAATAATCTCTCCAAATCCATTTCAAAACATATAAGTTCATCATCACAAAACAAAGTGAGTGGTTCTAATAAGATATTCGACAAGAGTGATAAAAAATCCATTAGTGATTTAAAAACAGTTTCAAGTGAAATCAAAGATAGTATCACCACAAGTAGTGTTAATATGGTGACAAGCCGTATGCCTCCTCCTACATTAAGCAAGAGTGTTGGAGATTCAAGTCGTTCATCATCAAGTGGGAACACTCCTAAAAGGATAGAAGAAAGTTCTCGTCAATCACCAAGACACACTCCTACTCGAGATGCTTCTCTTGAGGAGTTGGACAATGAGCGAGCCTTTCGAATTCTTTTAAATCAAACCAAAAATGAATCTGCTAATGGGTCCGATCAGAGTAATCTCACTTGCAGGTCATCCCAAATGATCCAGGCTCCTGTAGATTACAGCAAAGACTTTTCTAAAATTGAAATGATCAAATCGGAATTGGAAGATAAAGGACAATGGGTGTCAAGTAGCAGTGATGTAAAAGCTTCAGCTGTTCAATGTTCAAGTTTGAAGCATAATCAGGATCAAGTTATTCTTGATGATACAAACTGTATGCCAATGAATGACTTGGAATGCAAACTCAATATGCAGATCGAAATATCATCGAGTAAACATGACAGTATTGTTAATGCAAATGTTGTTTCTTCATCGGAAGAAGTGAAAAAATCCATAGCTCCTCAGTTGAAACCAATCAAACAATCAAAGCGACCCACTGGCCCTTGTGAAGAAGATAGCAGTCCAGATGAGTGTTTAGTTATTGACTGTGATAATGATGATAAATGGTCCAGTCCATGCCTAGAAACTAATATTGTTTTAAATGTTTTAGATGATAAGCTTGAAAAATCTGAAATGTCACCAAGTACTTTTGCACTCAATCAGTCATCTCTTATAAAATCCCCTGCACAACTCTTGTCATCTTCTAATCATTCATTAACTAGGCCCATAACTTATGCAATAGACGACGATCTAATGAATGAAGCTGTGATGCCCATTGAAAAATGAATTTCATTCTTAATTTTACATTTTCTGTGCATAAATGTCATGTTATAAAAACATTTCATCATAGTTCATCAACATTTTAAGCTGTTTTCTGGTGCCTGAATTTTAAGTGCATTTACATATTGTGTTAATACACATGCAAATGTAGTCTGCGAAATATTTTAAAGACATCTTTATTTTGCTGAGATGTGTGTTAGAACATAACTTTCTGTTTGCTGATATTTTCTATGTGGTGTTGTTTTAATGCTCAAGAACATGACTTTTGTACAGTTCTAATTTATGGCCTCTGTGAATCATCTGAGTTGGTTAAGAGGAAATGTACTTATGTGTATGTGTATGTGTGTAAATTTAAACAAATTTACAATGGGTAAAGCTGCAGATGAATATTATTAAATAGTAACTGAAATTTACTATTCAAATGTTGGAATTAAGTAAAAGTTCCACACAACAGTCTAATATTTCGCATTTTCTTAATTCTATGTATTTTTGTTTCTGAAATACATAATTATAAAATGGTTTTATGATGATAGATGACTTAGACTATAAAATTTTTACAATATACACGTATAAAAAGAATCACTTCTAATTCTTTTAAAGAATTTCTATTGCCTAGTTCTTTTTAGAATTGGCATGAAAGCTCTCATATGCTTTTTTATGATTTTGGAAGAATTATTAAAATGGATTTTCTAAGCAATATAAGTTATTATTTGTGACTGAAAATTTGAATGTGAATAATGTTAAGTGTTGTTTTTTTATCACTGTAGGCTGTAATTTTTAAAAATAATATTTTATAGATACTGGTTAAAAACTTGTATCATAACTATGCAATTAGAATTTTAGGGTTGTGTTTTGTATTATTTAATATATATGTTTAGTATTGTTTATTTGTTTAGAGTATGTTTTTATCTAAATTAAGAAATTTATAATTTTAGATAACATATAAAAATATGTATAATATCCTCAAATACAAACTAAGGGGAAAAGATTTTATTATTATGGGTTCTACATAACGAAGTTGACTGAGATAGTTGTGCAAGCTCATGACTACACTTGTTGCAGTTGAGTTGTAGGTTCGAATCCTGATGCCACTGCAGACCCATCAAGCAGTGGAGCTCAAAATATTAATGTTTGTTGCATGGTGTGGAAGTTAGGACAATGGGGATACTAGCTCAGATGCTGTCCTTGTCATTTGAGCATGGTTCTCAATTGTATGATCTGTTTTTAATGTTCCCCATGTTGCGTCTAAGTCTAATGTTACTAAACAATGAACCAAAAAGTTTACTTTTTTAGAAAATTTGGACAATTTTAAACATTTGTTCTTGCAAATTTCTTTATCCATTAGCTTTTTTTTTTTAAAAGTTTTTATCTACGTATTTGACTTTGGGGACTGAATTGCATAGCTATATTTTAGCTTTCGTTGAAAAATGTACTATCTAGTCGTATATTTGTTTTAAAGTATTTTTTTTAGTTATTCAAACTAAAAGAGAAGTTATTAAAAAATAATTGATTTTTTTAAAAAAATATATAATAGTGTGTTTTTTATTAAACTCAGGGACATAGTGTAGTTAAGATACAATTTATTTTTATGTGCATATGTTTATTTCCTCTATTATAACAATTTTAATTTTTCTTCCATGTTTGAAAATTATTCATAAATAACAATTTTATATAACTGAATTTTAATTAAATTTATTTTTGTTTTAAAAAGATTAAATTCTTTTCTGTTTGTAATCAGCATTTAAATAAGTGCCTGTAGATTTCATACTCTTAAAATTATGTATTTGAACGGAGGATCTTCGAATTTTTAAGCATTGTAATTAAATCATTTTAACTGTATATAATGAGATGCCTTATTAATTAATTATGGTTTGGAAAACAATTTAATTTGTTATTTGTCCTGATTTTTTAAAGAAATATTTTTAAATAAAATTGAAATTTTTTAAAATTAATATTGTATCAAAAAATATTTTAATTCACCATTCTTTCAATTTTATTATTGTTTTGTAAGCTTTACAAAACATTAAAATTATTCCGGAATTATTTATTATAATTTCTGTAAGATAAAGCAGATTCGGTTATTTATTCTTAAAGTTATAATTGCGATCTTCTGCAGCTAGACCTCTTATGTAAAAGTCAAGATTTTTTTTTTGAAAAACATGAATTATACATATTGTAAAGAAATTTATTTAAATGTTTAAAAATTTTTGTATAACTTAAAACTTGCTATTCTAAGTATTAGGTCATCCCATAAATAATGCAATTTTTGTTAATGTGCGGAATTCATTGGCTCAGTTTGTTTACTTTTCCGGTGACACTCTGATGTCACCATGCCATGTTACAATGGCATTTTGTTTCACCCGGGTTTGCAAGGTGTACTTATCAAACTCTTTTAATCTTCCTGGGCTTCTCTCCATTTTCAGTATTTCTATTTTTAATTCTAACTTACACTTATTATTTCATCCCTGTGCATTAGTATTTCTCTCATTTTCTGTTGTCTTCATAGGACTTGTAAAACTAAATATATACTTCTTCATTTCTATTGATGGCTGCTTTAGCCTAGTTGTATTGTCATGAATTCATGACCTTCGTTGTTTCTATCGATTTCAGTTCAAGTCATGCTGCCAATAAAATACTGACTTGTAGACGAGCTAATGCACATTAATTAAGTCTAGGCTCAAAATACTTGCATTGTGTGGTGTAAATTGGAAACTGGAGTCGTTTGGGATGTCATCTTCATCACTTGACTAAGGTACAAAATATCAAGTTCACCACCAATAATCCTCATACTGCTTTGAATTGCAACTTTAATAAACAATTAGAAATCACTCCCCTTATAATTTTGATGAAAATATTGCTAAAATTAAATGTATCCTCAAAACACACAAAAATGAGAACAGAGTAAAAAGTTACTTTAACTGGCATAACAAGTTGAATGCATATAGTTAATCCCTTCTCCATGACTTTTTTTTCAAGTAATTAAAAGATCCATTATTTATAGGATGATCCAATATGTAGCCATTTCTTTTTCTGTGCTCACCATTTTCAATATCATTTTTATTTCTATTCACAACATAGATAAATGTTGTAAATAGGTGTATTTTTTATATCTATATCAGAAAGAAATGCATCATATTATTATATTATGGAAGAAAATATATTGCTTCAGTTGTAGGAAAAAAAACTTTAGGACATTTGGTCGAAAGGAAGATAAACAAATTACTTCCTGTAAGCTTAAAAGTTTGATGTTTCTTGTATTTAATTCTTATGCAATCTTTTATAAATGAAAATGTACTCTAACCTGTTTAAGAATTTTAATTCGATTAATTTTGACTTGAACTCACATATGCAAGAGTTCTTTTGCTGTATGTCAAACATAAACTACAATGGTTCCCCAAACTGTGTAATTCTTAAAAAGTGATAAGTTTGTTGGAAAGTTTAAATTCTAATGAAATAATCATTTGCTAAAACTGAATATTTTAAAACATTTTAGGTTATAAAAATCTTATGTATACTAAATAATATAAAGTTGTAAGTGCATTGATCTATAAAAATTAGATCAAATTGTAGTGCTATTAGTGTTTTAAGAAGAAGGTTTCAGTAATCTAGCTGAACCAGTTTTATTTTTGTATCTCGAGTAACAGGAATTAAAATTATTAAAAAACTGGGACACAAAAGTTGGTAATGTGTCTCATAATGTTGAACCTCAAATGTTAAGGTCAACTTCAAAGTTGGCAGAATTCTTATAACTTCCTCATTATGCCAATGTTAAAATCTTATGTCTTCCTAGATTTAGCATGAATGTTTTTCTGATGCATGGTTGGATTATTTATTTTAATTGTGACATAAAACATCTTCGATATCTAATTGACAGTTTTAAAGTGAATTTATATTGAAATATAAACTTATTATCAAATCATGATGGCATGATTATAGTTAAATTATAACTAAATTTTTTAACTAATTCATAATTGAAGCAATGCTTAAAATTTAGAGTAGCTTGTGAGTAGTTCTGTGGCATAGGAAAAATTTTGGGGAACTGTTGTTTAAGTATTTTAAAACTGAAAAAGATAGTATGTGAATAATATTCTTATGTTATTGACAAAAAAAAGTTATATATCATGCAGAAAAACTAAATATAAATACTGTGCTTAAATGCAGAGTTATAACTTCTGTAACTAGTACTTGTAACTCCTCAAAAATTTACCAGCAATTTTTCTTTTTTACAAATATATAATTATTGATTTTGGAGTGTTGTAAAATATTATTAGGCCATCCCTTAAATAATGTTTTTTTTAATACTTTTTTTTTCATAATTAAGATTAACAATCTTTTTTTAAAAAAATATTTGAAAAGATTCTCTCCTTTATTTTTTAAAAACCTTTTCAAGATTTTTTTTTTCCAAAATTCACTTATCCATGATAAAAAGTATGTGCCTAGTATCACACATTTTGATCTTGTCTATAGAATTCATATATTTTCCGTCCAAATGATTTTGAAGATTGTGAAATAAATGAAAATTGAATGAGACAATGACCGTCGAATACGATGAGTGTGACATCATTTCCCAATCAAATCCTCCAGCCTTTTTAATGTCATTCTCACTGTATGTGGCCAAACTTTGTCTTGATGGAATGATACTTGTCTTGAAAACCAAAAGTTATCGTTTTTTTATTGTTAATTCTGACTTAAACCTCTCAAGCTGTTTACAGAAGATCTCCTTTGTTATTGGTTTGGATTTAAAAGTTCACAGTGAACTTATCTTTTTGTTTCCCCCCAAAAATACCAAACAGATAAATATATTTGGTTGTTGACTTTTTTAATGCAAGTTTGTTCTTCCCTTGCCAACACTCTGTAAGGTTTGATATTTTTTAGAAAACCTATTTCCTTCCACCAGGCATTATTCAAACTGGAAAAAGCTCGTCCTATAGATATGATAGTAAAAAAAAATGGCACATACTCATTTTCCGCACGCAGACTCGTAAACTTTGTGAAGAACCCATTATAACACAATTATTTTTGGATGACATGCAGGCATAGATGAAGGTTGAAGAACAAACCCTATCTTCTTGGCTAGTTCCTTGGTAGTTAAAATGGGATTTAGTTTCACTAAGGTTTGCAGGATATCCTAATGAAGATCAGTGGATTGTTTAGTTTTTGTTTTGTCTTTTTAAACTGTAGTTTCCAACTCGTAATTTCTGTTCACTGTTGTCACTAACTTATAATTATTGTCCAATCCTCATTTGCTATGTTAATATTCCTTTTTGTCATTATTGCTTTTATCAAATTCATAAACAAAATATGCAGAATAAACTTCTTCCTTTATGACTTCAAAAAAAGAAGCTACATTCGTCAAAATAGCTAAAAAAAAATTAATAGGGCTAATTTACTCTTGCTTTTATAACTTGTTTATGCAGGTAGGTGGCTTATCCCCCTTCCAACTGACTTTTAGTTCGTGCAATTAAAAGAAGTTATAATTTATTTCAAATATGGCATTTCTTCACCTCCTCCATCATTTCTTTAAATCTATTGTTGTAATATTAAAATTTATTGAAAATTAAAATTTATTATACAAGGTATTTATCAAATTTATTTTATAGATATATATCCAGAAAATTATGTAATTCGTATAATTTCATTCTTTATAATTACTTTATAGTGTTTTGGATTACTTTTTGGGATGGAAATGAATATTTTATTACAGCTAAAAATAATTATAATGCAAGATGAGTTTCAGTTACTATTTGACTGGTAATAGAAAATATAGAAAGTAGAATTTAAATTTTATTAGAACACAGAAATAAATTCTCAAAAATTAGGAATTGAATTTTTTCAGAACTCACATTTTTCTTGCAGTGGTGTGCTAAAAAATGTTTTGCTGCTAAGACTTTTAAGTTTTGGCAGTGAGATTGTTATATCTCTTGCATTTTTGTATGTGGCTTAGGTATCAGTTATTTCAAAAAGATTCTGTCGTGGTATATGTCTTTTTTTAGCCAATGATTGTAATTAAAAGTAGTTGTGTGCCTATTATATAGGCTTTACTTATTTATATAATTAGATAATATATGTTTTTCATTTAGATTGCTGTTATTCGCACATTTTTTCAATCAATCCATACTAATAAATGATTACATTTAATGACAGTTTGTACATGTGTGAAGTTTTATGAAGTGTGTGTGTGTGGTGGTGTTTGCATTATACCAAGATTTTGTTTCATGTTTCTTTATATATTTGTTTATGTGGTTGAATGTATGTAATTATTTTTTAAAGTCATTTAATAATTTATAAAATTTTTTTGTTCATTTAGAGGTCATCAATAGAAAATCTTGGCATTGCAAAATAATTGCATCCAGTGGACCGTTGAGAAAAAGAATCAGAATACGTTAAGAAGTTTAGAAGCAAGCTCCTACTGCTTGCTCGATTCAAATAGAATTTGATAATAAAAGTAACATGAAAAGTATTACTATGCAGGCATAAAATTTTCCCTAATACTGGGACAAATTTTTAGAAAACTATTTTGTATAAAAAGATATTTTTAAAAACATATATAATTTTTTTATAAATATGTTTAAAGCTGTCTTTGTATAATGTAAAAGAATAAGACCACAAATTGGAACACTTCTTCAGACAGAAAAAGTTCAGTAATATTTTTCTGACTTCACTGTCCTATACAGAGCATGATATTTTATTACACTGCTCATTTTTATCAGAGTTGATCATTTTTTTCAATTGTACAATGTGTTCAATATTTCATCTGTTCAATAATGGTAAATGGGCTTTCACTTTACATGCTGAAGTAAGACATTTCTTATTTATAGAATATTTTTCAAGATTTAAAAGTGCACCATCGTAAACAGGTGTATAAATTACAGTGCTGCAAATTTTCATGAAAGTTGAGACATTTTTCTGTTTGAAAATGTGTTCCATGTTTAGTTTGGGCTCATTCACATTGGCAAAGACACCCTTAAATACTCATGATTATCATCCTATTTGGCAATCATTTCAAGTTATCTCCTTATTATGTAATTACTAATCCTCTAAATATACTTTTTTAGTCAAGAGATATTTGAAATTGAATCTTTTACAGCTTAATAAATATTGATTTCTTTCTTTGTTTGAAACAATCGTATTTAAGTTTTCCTCGCGCCCCCAAATGAGTCCCTCCTTTGTCGTAAATGCAAACTATGTACCATAATAAAACATTCCTTAATGCATTTTTTAGCATGTCTGTATCCATTAAATTTACAATCCCTCTGTTTAACATATGAAATGACAAAAGTTACTTATTTTCATTGAAAGTTATAGTTAAATTTAATTTTTAATTTGTGGCATGAACTGTTATAGCCAAATTGTTATTATAATAAAACCTTGGCTCGTTTTATCTTCACTGAAATTGATGTTCCCTACTTGCTCAGCAATAATTTTTCTGACCTTTCAAAAGTTCATATTTGTTGAAATTGCATTATCAGAAGTTTAATGTATTAAATATATATATAGTTGTGTGTTGTTGCATAAATTTTGTATTTTAGTAAAAAAGAAATGATTGTTTCAAGTTATATCAGTTATTTGTTATGAAAATTGATAATTTTGATAGCAATAAAAAAAATCCAGTCAACGAATTTTCTCTCATTTAAATATGATATTTAAAGCCATTCAAATTGTACTTATCTTTCAAATGATATAAAAACACAAGAACTCCTATGAATTCTAATTGAGAATGAAATTGAAGACATAGGAAATCGTGCCTTGAAATGTTTAGTGCTTTCACTGACATCGTTTTCCGTAGAGTATTTCATCCTATATAGACTTCAGATGTAAATTATTATTTTTTATTCATCTCATCAAGTTGTTTGAAATAATGCTGAAGAAATTTGTTATTAAGATGTATCTTTTTAAAAATAATTTTCTAGTGAAGATTTAAATGTAGATCAGAACAAGAGGCATTTTTGTCTATACTTTATAGGTAATTTGAAAAATGTAGAAAATTGATTCACACAGATTATGTAAATAGGTATTGCTGCTTTGCGTTTCAGTTTATATCATTGGTATTAAGTACTAGAGAAGTTTTATTAATTCTTGATCCAAAATTATAGCTTTTATAGGAAAAATGAACAAAAATATTTTGCCTAACGTACCACAATTATTTTTTGACAACAGTTGATTGAAATTTATATTATAAGCTTAGTGATTTTTATTTGTACTTCATAAATAAGTTTACTTTTGTATCAATATGATTTTTTAAGTATGAAAATTAGGAAAAGGAATGGTTTTTCAAATTAATATTTGTCGATTTTATGTGCAAAAGCTTATTTGAAAACATTTAAACAAATTTATAACTTTGAAGTTTGATCATAATGCTGTTTAAAGAAGTAGTTTGCTTTTTTTCCTCTTCAAAAACATTCAAATTATTTTAAAATATTAATCTCTCAGTGAAAGATTTTTCTTTTTAGAGTAACTACTAGACTTTTGAGTACAAGCAATAAGTAATGCATCTTTTTTATGCAGTTTTTTTTAATTGCATTTTGTAAGAAATTTTCTAATATTTATGATTTTGAAAATTTAAATTTCAGTAAAAGTTTGTTAATACTGTAGTTGGGAGTTGTGATTATATATATATATAAACACTGAATGTTTAAGTTGTTAATTGACATATCTACTTTTTATACATATATATATATAGATTACACTTTATTTTTAATATTGAAAGATTATAAAATTCTAATATAATGCTGCACATTAACTTCTCAAAGAGTGAAAAATTATTTTCGATAATTTTTCAATATTATACCAGAAATAAGGAAACTTTCCATGGAAAAGATTATTTCTGTTAGAATTTTGGTCTTTAACATTGCTGTACAATGTAAAACAAAAGTATTTGTAATTTCTGTTTATTAAAGCATTAAAAACTTCCAAGAGTGCCCTTGCCTTTATGAACAACTATGCAATTTTATACTTGTTGAACTGCATTTTGTTCAAGTGCTGTATATTATTGTAAGTTTTCTATCTATACAATCACATCCAGCAGGAATTGCGAATATATGCATTCAAACATTTGTGAGCAATAATGATTATCTGAAGCAATACTGGAATTTGTTTATATAGTTTATGGTTATCAGTGAATGAAAATGTTGTATGATTTTTCTGTAATTTAAATTTTTTTTCTCTCATTAAATTAAGTGTTTCATATATTTTCTAAATAAATACAATATTTGTATGAATTGTTTGCAGTTCTCTTTGTTATAGAAGAAATAAATTAATATATATTTTTTAAATATTACCTTTGCAATTGATCTTACAGTTGTTTATTATTCTTGAAATTAAATTAAATAATAACTTAAGTAATTTTGTAAATAGTATATTTATATATTATATTTGCTCATGTGTGTATATATAAAATCATCTCTCGTAGAATAATTATATAACAAATGCATTTTCTGCAAATCACCATGTAAATGCCTTGTACATATCTCTATTTGTAAATTTCTCATATAACTGTATAATTTAAATTAAATACTTTTCATTGATTCTCAATTGTTATTTGAGTTTTTATTTTAATGAATTTTATTTGTGACTTTTGGTTTTCTTTTGTGTGAAATAAAATTGCTATAGTTTGTATTTATTTACTTAGAATTTCAATGTATATAAACTTCTTTCAATTGATTTGATTTTAAAAAGTGTTTATTAGAAATCTTGCATTAATGAAAACAAAGATAATGATTCATTTGAAATAAGCATGCCTAAAAAACTCATAGTATAAAACTCATAGTAAACTCATAGTATATAGTAATTACAAGGTTTAAGAAAATTGTCCAGTACTCTTATTATTTCTTCTTTTTTTTTTTAAGTTTGCTGTGGGAAAAATAGACTGTATTATTAATTTTTTCTGAGCTGGAACAAAATGTACTTCTAAACTTACCTTTCAAGTTCTTTCTATATCAGTACTTGTGTTTCTGATTGCTGCTGTGTGCAGCCGATGGTAGAAAACCATTCCTGCACTTGTTCAAACTCAATAATAATTACAATGTCATCGTTTAGCAACATTTTTAGAATGGATGACATATTTTGATTTTGCGAAATTGGTTGATGGTATAATGTGCAAGTCCCAAAATTTCCAAATGTGTTTCTTAAAAAAATCCACCTTATAATTTGTATCTTGTAACATATAATTTCTAACATTTTGAAATAAAAAAATTTTCTCAAAAGGCTGTTTTTTAAATTAAAACAATGGTGTGTGTTTTTTTAAAAAAATTGAATCTTTTACTCTAGTATTCTCTTGGTTTTCTGTTTTTTAACTTGAGATTACCAAGGGTGTGGTGGTTGCAAGCTCTTAGCTGTCACTGTTTCACTCATACTATGTGTTCAAGTTCTGGCACCATTAAAAATCTTATGTAGGAGGGCCGATACTTTTCAAAAAGTTAGGTATATAATGAATGATAAAATTGAAATAAATAATATAGGGAATAAAAAAAAATTTCTCTCCATTCCTACAGTCTAGCTGTGAGAACTATTATGTGAAATTAAATATCTCAAAATGAGTAAAATTTTTTATCATTAGTTGGAGATTTATGTTATTTATATTAGTAGTATTCAAAATCACTGCAAATTTTACTATACTGAAATTTTTATGCTTTTACACACACACAAATATTCGTTTGAAATGACAGGATTAATATTGTACAAAATATGTTGTATCACAATTATAAATTATGAGTGCAATTTTGTTAAATTTAGTTTTGTAGTTTTTTGACATTCCCCTTCTCTGTGGTGGTTCATTTTTCTTTGTGCAACTATAATTAATATTTTTTAAAGTGATGAATTATTATTCTCCACTGCTCATTAGGTTTTTCTAATCAATTGATTAGATTTCTGTTTATTTAGATAAAAAAAGATTTGGGGTCTTAATGTTATTGGAAGCCTTATGAGACTAGCAAGGAGTTGTTTCGAATATTAAATTCCACCATAAACACATTAGTTTTGATGTTTAAATAGAACTTGACACACCTCTCAATAAGTCTAGGGCGTAACTAATAAAACAACTTTTATGCAAAATTCAACTTTATTCATCAACATACTCCCCTTCAAGAGTGATACATTCAGCCCAATGCTCTTCTAATTTTTTAATCTCTTTTTCATAGAACGACTTGTCTTTGTTCTCAAAAGAGGCTTCAACTTCGGTGATCACTTCATTTAAGCCAAACCTCTTTCCCTGTAACATTCATTTCAGGTTTGCAAATTACCAGTAGTCACTGGGAGCTAGATCTGGACTGTACGGTGGGTGGGAAAGTAGTTTAATGCGCAATTTGACCATCATTTTCATGGACGTGGTACAGAGCATTGTCTTGGCGAAAGAGCACTTTTTTTCTTTTGTATTTGAGGACGTTACTTTTCTTTATTTTTTCATTCAGTTGATCTAATTACGCCATGTGATATTCACTGTTGTTTTGCCAAAATTCCGTGTGTATCCCAAAATACGGAAGCATAAACTTGCCTGTTGACGTTTGAGTTTTTGGACGGCTTTCACTTGCTGCTGTCCACTCAGCTGACGATCCTTTTGATTCAGGTGTGTAGTAATGGATCCATGTTTCATCCATTGTCACATATCTACGTAAAAAAAAAATGCTATTTATTTCGCTGAAACAACGCTCTAAATCGTCGATGCGTTGTTTTTGAACGACTGTGAACAAACGCGGCACCCACTTTGAACACAGCCTTCTCATTGACAAATGATGCAAAATTGTGAATACACTGCCTTCTGATACCTTTAAATCCTCTGCTATCTAACCCAACTTCAATATACGATCGGCTAAAACGATTTTATAGACTTTTCTGATGTTTTCAGGAACAACTGCAGAATTTGGGCGATCTGAACGTTTAGCGTCGTTTGTGTCTGCGACCACGTTTTTAGTTTGCATACCACCTCTTAACCGTTGTTGACGATTGGGCAGAGTCCGGTTAACACTTATCAAGTCATTGTTTTGCTTGAACAGTGTTTTCCCCCATAAAAAAGCAATGTTTAATTAATACACGAAATATTTTTTCATCCATGGTTTCTAAACAAACAAAAGTGACTTCACTAAGACCACTGTAACTTTTCAACTAAACAAGGTATCACGAAATTTTGACACGTGCCGCTTAAAAATCGGTACCACTAGGTTAGACCAGTAGCGTAATTTATATCCCCACATCACGGGTGGTGGGGAGCAGGATTCTCGGCAGCCCAAAGCTAAGTACAGCCTTTGTAAGATCCGTCCTGAGGCTCAAAACTTGACTTAGCAGGGGAGGAGGGCTGATATTCTCCGTTACGCTACCATCTATTTGTTAGGCCCGGGACTTATTGAGTGATGTGTTATATCGGTTTAAAGGACCATGATTTCAAACCGAAAGTTCGCCTAATTCGGACGCATACCTGTGCTTTATTATGAATAAGTGGCGCTGCTTGTTAAATAATATGTTGTGTGGACAAATGCAACAGTATTGATCAAACCTCCGTGATTTAATTTTTTATTCATTGTCTGCTCATATTTATTCGCGCGATGTAATTCAGTATTCAATTAGTTTTTGAAATAAATCGTTTGGCTTATATGTTATACAGAATTTCCAAATGGAATAAAATATTTAGATACCGTTTGAATGTAATAAAACAAGTATATTAGCGTTTCTTATCATATCCGGCAAGACAGCCCTTCGTGGGCCAGTGCCTTCCTTTGTAGTCTCCTCAACATTTACCTCTCATTCACCTTCGTTCTACAAGTTTTCTCATTTATAGTCATAAAGTCTGACTAGACTGAGTCTGTCCACCTCTGACTTAGTCTTCCACGCTTCCGAATACCAGTGACTTTGAACTGTAGTATCTTTTTGACGGCATTATTATCTGGCATTCGAATTATATGGGCTATCCAATTCATTCTATTTATTTTTATGAGTTTAATGATGTCAGGTTACTTATATAATTTTGAATTATATAGATTTTATATCTTCTTCGGCAGCTATTTTCATTTACACCTCCACGAATACTTCGAAGTATTTTTCTCTTAAAGGACGCTATTTGATTTTCCTCCATTTTTGTTATTGTCCAAGTCTCAGGTGCGTATGTTAGAACTGGTATAAGAGTTTCGTAAATTAAAAGTTTTGTGTCTCTTGGAAGAAATTTAGATTTTAAAAACCAACTCACACACACACACAAGTCCATAAAAAGCCTTATTTGCCAGGTTTAATCGATTATAGATTTCATGAGATATTCTGTTATCAGAGGTAATAGTTGGTCCTAGGTAAAACTTCTAATTGTTTCAAATTTATATGAATAACGTTTCTTCTACAAATGTTATATTACATAATGCGGGCTCTTTATCTCTTTGAAAATGATTTCTTTGAGTCGTGAGTAACTAGCTAGGTTTATTTCATCTCCTTCAGCAATCCTTTGTTACATTTTCGATTGTTTTATAAAAAGTTATTTGAAAGCGAACATTTCATAAATTAAAGTGTTATAAAAATGTGTTTTTTGTTTAGTTTTTAAATGCATCGCTGAGAGATTATGAACTACACACTTAAGATTGAGTTTTTTTTTAAATGCAGTCATTTTGTAAAATAAAAAAAATACAATAATTGTATGAATAGAAAAGTAGTAAGTGTTGTTCCATTTTTTAATCTTAAATAAATGGATCAGCTTTTGAAATAATTGCCTAGCTGAGCATGTAATGTTTTTCTTTTTATGGAAAGTCAAAGTTAGGTGACATTTTCTTAAGCAAACTCACAAAAATTAAGTTAATGTTAATTAAACTATCAAAGGTTTTTGCCCGACGTATGCCTGATTAATAGTACGGCCATGTAAGATCACATCAGTGAAAAAATTACTATCATTTGTGATTACAGTATCTAATGATATGATGGAGGGTGCCAATTTTCCACATTTTCAAAAATATGCTAGTTATCACTTTACCAAGTTATACGGAATTTCCCCCCTTTATAATTGATGTGATCTTTCCGTCCACCCCGTGTCCGCTTGACGTTGAGTTTCGGAACACCCTATATACATTAGATGTTGCTACAAATTTAAAAATATGTTTTAGTTCACATTATGTTTGATTTGATAAAGAAGATTAAAATAAGAATTTATTTTGAATTTAGTTGAGGGATGGACCCAGTGGCGTAACGTAAATCCCCGCAACGCAGGGAGCAAGGTTCTAGGGGGGTTCCAAAGCCTGACTGCTGTCAAGTAATTGCCTTTGTAAAATTCAATTTGGGAGCCCAGAACCTGAGTTTGCAGGGGAGCCCGTCACGCCACTGGGTGGACCTAAACAGGTTTAACTTTTTTACTGCTGTTTCTGAAAAACAAGTTGTACTTTCTTCTGTAAAAATGCTCAAATAGGATGAAAAGGTGATTGTAAAAAGTTCTCACACATAAATTTAATTGCTTGTACTTTTTTTTAAAAAAAAAGTTTCCCTCGATTTCAAAGTGAACCTCTCTTTCGTGCTTTTGGTTTTTCTGGTATGCTTCAATTTTATCCAATGTTCTGAAATTTTCATTTGTATTTACAATGAAGACAGAGTTATTATTGTTAGGGGGTTGGCTTAGATTTCTGGTACTGAATTATTTTGAAACTCTTATTGCATATATATGGGTAAAAAATCATTCAATTAACAAATGAAAAGAATTATGACGAGCGAAATGGATTTCAAAGTATATTAACTTTCAATAAACAAAACTTAACCCCCTTTATTTACCGACGGTACTTATAAGTACCACTCACTTTAAAATTGCATAGAATAACCATTTTTACGAATATTCTGACAATACTTAGCAGGAATATTCTTTCAAATCCACTCTTCCAAGATGTATGACAGCACGGGTTCTATGGTGAGTATTTTAACCAGGAAGGCGAATAGTTTTATAGCAGAAATTGCGTTTTCAGCTGACATTTTGATCGGATTGGAAAGATCATCATTTTTGTTCCGAAAAAGTAGTTAATGTCAAAAGGTAAATATGTTATTTTTTTTCTCCTGTATGTTAATGAAGACCTTAAAAATCCATTTGACTATTTTAAGCGAACAGTGTGGTTAATTAATTTTGCAGTTGAACATCTTTAATTAATTAGCTCTAACGGATTAAATTTCTCAAAGCTGAGTATTTTGTTTAAGTATATCTCTTAAATTTTTTAATGTAGTGATTAAAAAAAATGTTGCATGAGAAAAAAAACTACAGTAAATCATAATGCGGTAGATAAAGGGTTATAGTACCAGCATTATAAAACACTTACTCTTTATTATAACTATTTAACACTTATTAAGTAGCATAGAAAGAGAAATAAACACGAGACGCGCAACGCATTGTGCAAAGGGGTCAGAGAAAGCAGGGAAGAAGATTGTGGGGGTGAAATTCAACATGAAAGACCGTTATTTTCTCTGAAAATGTAGAATTGAAGGGGGGGTCAAAATGTCACCTTGTAGGCGGGGAAAAAAACTAAATGTTTAGCTTGTTTAAAGTCCAACTTACAACTTAGTCACACAGAAATTAGCAATTATGATGGACTATTTTTAAAAAGTAACGTTTTGATTGGATACCTTCATAATAAAAAAACTCTAATGAAAAATTATTTCATTAGAGGGAAATTTGTGTAATATGTCTAAACATACTTATAAACTGTTTATAAATAAAGTTAACCTTAATTCCTATGTCGCCCCCACACACATTGGAGGGAAGGAGACTCTTAATTTGATGCATATAAAGTCTACTGCCAAAATAACTTGTGTGATGAAATTTTTTTAAAGCGAAATTAACTTGAAAAATAAAAGCCATGCCTTTTCAAATGGTTTAGTTATTTGAAAATTTTTTTAACATTGAGATTTTTGTTAACTTTAAGTACTATTATAAAAAAATGCTTAATAATTTTTCATGATGCATAGACAGTTTTCTTCTCTAGCCTTCCTTTAGTAACTAATCACGCGAATATGTATCTTCATAATATATTTTGTGTATATAGCACTAATTAAAATCATTTATCAGAATTGATTACACAAATTAATCTATTTTGGGATATTTTAATATTACTGCGTATCATAAGATATTTAACAATAATTTCATATTACAATTTTTTTCAAATATTTTGATATTAAAAGAATATTGTTTTCGAATAATATGTTAGTGACAAGCGAGTGAATATTAACGTCGCATTATTCAGCTACTCGAGGACTTTTGGTGATGGAACTCGTAATTTTAACCATGGTCAAGTGACCAGGATAACACTTGAGTTAGCACTCCCTCTCCTAACTTCTACACCACACCAACGGAAGGAGGTTTCAGCCTCGACATATTAAACTTGCATCGACCATCTGTACGGCGGATCTTTAGCTGTACAAGGCTCGAGCTCATGACGCATCAGCCAGGAGTTCATGATCCTGATCACTAGGCTACCGCGGTCATCGTGTTAGGGATCAGATAAGTTTTTTTTTCATATGTTTATCAATCTGCTAAGTTTTACAAAATAAATTAGATTCTAATTATACTGATCTTTTTTCGCAAAATTTTATTTTGGATTACCTTTTTCAAGGTCATTGACGTACGTTAAGGCTGAAAAATCCTCACGTTAATGTGGTGTGGAAGTTGGGAGAGGGGGATACCATTTAAGATGTTGTACATGTCTCTTGACCATGGTTCAGAATTATGAGATTCGTCGCCAATAGCCTTCACGCTATTTTAGAGTGTGGTGCTAAAAAATGTTTACTCACTCGTTCCATGAAGAATATCGGTTGCGATCAAAGCTAAAAGCTGAATAATTCGTTATTAGAAAGGTCTTTAACTTTTTGGTCACACAGCGTATATGAAAAATTCTACATACTTTTTGTTTTAGATTGCAAGTTGGTTGAAAAATGACATCACAGAATAGTTTCGTCTTTCTGATTAATACAGCTTCTCTAATATGATAATTTGGATCCCTGTTGTAGAAATTTGAAATATCTATGTTAGGACCGGAGGAACCACCTGCTAAAGGGGATGGTTAGATTCCCCTACCCTCCTGGGGTAGGAGTTCCAAGTGTCCATGTTACGACCGGAAACATCACTTGCTAAACGGGACGGTAAGATTCCCCCTCCCCCCTCGGGGTAGGAGAAGAATTCATTCTATGTCTGGGTGTGAAGGAGATAAGATCTGTCGGTGTGTTTTCCTTCAAAATAAATGTTAATATTTAAATATTAGACCCCATGCCTTTTATTTGTCCGTGCCCATTCATAGGATCAAAACATTATTCATGTGGCGAGGAGGTTATTGATACCTGTCTTTCACAACTCAATCTCCACATCTGTACCTCGCCAATGTGTAGATTTTGAACCACTATATACTTAATATGCATCATTTTCTACCGCATTTTGTTAGTGGCCTCGAACATTTACTATGTAGACATTTAAAAACAATACCATCCATAGAAAACAAAATCAAAACCTTAAACTTGCATTATAAGTTAAATGTTCCTATTCCTAAAAGCGGAATAATCAGAAGAATTTTTCTTACTACAGATTATCTTTTATTCATCAGGCCTTAATAATTTTGAAACTTCTGTTTGAATATTGTTTCTAAAAATTTGTTTAATCAGTTAAGTTCAGGTCTTGTGGGATATGGAGCAACAAAGGCTATGAATTTGTTTAATCAAATCATACTAAGAAAAAATAAATCGATTTTCTTTGGACAACAATATTTTGATCGTACTGATATGAAGTGAGAAAAATTGCGCGCGTTTTAAGTAAGTGTCTGTTTACAATGTACGGAGCAGACTATTGTTTTTAATTGGCTGCGTGAGACTTTTATTAAATGAAATAAAAATCAAGTCAACTTATATATACTTCACAATTTACAAAGTTAGTTATTTTTTTTTATCAAAAGTGTTTCATTTTTAAAATAGATACATTCAGTTCCGGATTTGCTTTACCCTGTCAAATTGCAATTATAAAAAGATCCGAGATTTCTTAAAAAATCTTTGAAGTATGCGTTATTTTAAATTAAAAATTTGCTTCGCTAAATCTTGAATTTCTCAAATCCATAATGAATAGATAAATGCATCGATTTCTCAATTATATTTTGAAAATGCAATTTAGAAAATGTTCCAAATTTTGACATTATTAAGATTTTTTTCCAGGATTTGTTAAAACAATTTCCGCTTGAAATAGTGCGAATTAAATGATTTAAAAATATAAGAATGTTGGGGGAGTTAATTATTTTATTGAATTTTTGAAAACTCATCAAGGATTTTAACATTGGGAAAAATTTGTATTCATTTTAATGACTATTTTACTAATTAAAGTTGAAGGAATAGTCTTCTAAGTTTTAAGAAAAAAAAATTACAATTATGAAATTATATTTAATTTTCTAAAATGTCATTAATTACTGTGTAGCTTTTAAATAAGTTTATTATTGTTTGCTATTAATTTATGTTTATAGCATAAATTTGACTGATTCTATTAAGTCATCAGATGTTTATTTTTCTCTTCTGTGTAGAATTAATAATTTGCATTTAATGATAATTTTTTTCAAGCACATAACTAAGATTTATTTTTAATGTCTTTTTCAGTTTCTTTTCCATATTAAACTCATATGCATTTCTAGTAAAATGATGAATTATTTTATGCTACTTTTAATACTTATTATACCTCAAATAAAGATTCTTCTAAAATAATAGATAAAAAAGAAATATCACAAATCTAATGTAATAGTAATTTTGATGATAAAACTACTTAATAAGCATTTATTTGCAATATCAATATATAATCATATTATTTAAATAAGTAATATTTTAATATATTTTTATGACATTTGTATTTATGTTTTTACTTTGTTAAGCTGAAGTTTGATTTAAAATGGCTGATTTTTGGAAAGAATCTCCAAATGCTCCGAAATTGTCAGGTAAAATATAGCTTCTATGTTAATATACCGAGTTTCTTTGTTTTAAAAACTTTTTTTTTAAAAAATGTTTATTTTTAAACTTTTAGATGTAAGAACTGTAATCAGTCAATTGAGAGCTTGGAGTGAAAATCAGAGACAGAAGTTTTTAAATAAACAACTGATAGAACATCAGAACTTATTGGAGCATTCTGGAATCAGAAAATTAGAACTTCAGTTAAACCAACAGCAATTACATGAGGATAACCATGGTAAAATGAAAGTTTTAAGGATTTTTATGTGATATTGATAAAAACATTTAGCTTATCAAGAAATTTTTAGTATGCTATTTATATACTATTAATGAAAACAAAGAGCTTAAATTACAACACCCCTCCTTTATTAAGTAAGTGTGAAACATCTTTTAGTATAACTGCTTGTTGCACACAGTTAAAGTTTTTTTCTTTTTGGGTATTTACTGTTATCTATTGCGATGCAGAATAGAATGCACATTTATACTTTGAGACTACGTTTCTTTATTTTTAGTTACATTCGCAGTATAATGCGCACCCTTTTTTTTTACAAGGAAAGCTGAAAGGGACACATGCAATTCTCTTATTTTTGGACAGACATGGTTCAAATGAAAAAACAACAGGTCACAACATATCTCACTTCACTGTATAACCCTTTGGCTTAGTGGGCAGTACAACATTAAAACTCATCTTTAATTTCAAAAGAAAACCAATTCTAAAATTTTATTTTTTGGGAAGTGTTTCAATTCATGTGCTTGAGAATAAAGATATAAATCGATATTTATTCTTTAATTAATGGTGTTTTAATTTGTATTAAAATTTTGATTTTCATGTTAAAAGTATGAAAAATCGAACTGTTTTGGACCTTTGCATTAATCTTAATGTTATTTTTATTCTACCAATATTTTTTTCCCTGTATGTTTATAAACTAAACAATTTTCATGTGATCAGTTTGAATTAAATTCTACAGTTTGTGGATTTATCATAATCATGTTTTTATGAATATGTGTAACAGTAACCAATTCTAAAATTTTATGTGTTTTCAAAGTTATTATTGAAACAAGTGAATACAATGATGTGACTATAAATGTGTGAGTATCAAAGTTTAAATTTTAATGCTTTAATTTTTATTTAGATGTGTTAGCTAAGAATGAAAAACGAAAAGATAATGTTTTTGATAAAAGCATTTCAGAATCTGAAAATACTCAAGATTCATCTATTACTGGACACATTTTGCGTTGCTTTAGTGACTCTTCTGTTGACAGTTCAAATCTTAATGGAAATAAGGTATTTGCAAATTTAATTGTATAATAGTTTTTTTTTATTTCCAAGCTTATTAATATAAAATACCTTAAAATAGCTGATCAATAAAAGTTTTCTGATGTAGCAAAATACTAAATAAATTCTTGTACCTTTTTGAAAATTTTGTACAAATACAAAAATGTAATATATAAAACAACAAAGAGAGAGAGATAACACGGACAGATAGTGACATGTCCTTACTACTCCGAGATTGCAGACTGACTGGTTAACAAGGGGCCTTTTATATATATATATATATTTCCTTCCTTTTATCATATATTACATACTTTAATTCCCTTTTTCAAGACATTCTGTTCATTAAAATTCTATTGGATGTAGTTATGAATTCAAGAATTTTCAATTATGTAATGATATCAGCCAATGACATTAATGTATTACTTACATAATTTCTGTTAAATTTCACTCATACTTATTAATGAAGTGTGATTAGTGATCATAAAAGGAAATGAAAATTATTTAGCTGAACTCGAATATTTATACCATCTAAGTTTTAAATTGTGTATAAAAAAATTTATAATTGTTTTGTATGTTATTAGTGAAGACCATATGATACTTGAAAAGTAATTCAAACTCAAATTATTTAATATGAACTTTAAAGTATGAAATGATTCTGCAGGAAGTATGGCCAGCTATAAGTAATTTATTATCTCATATGCATTCAAAATTATATTAAATGTATCTTGTTTAGAAGAGTTTGAATTTGATGAACAAGAAATTTAACTTTGAAAAAAATAAAGATATACTTTGCTTTCTAACATGTTGTATACATTATAATAATAAAATACTTAAAAAATATTACTGCAGTAATATTGTGTGATTATTGGCAAGTAAACAACATTTTGTGATCAAAAAGAAAAGATCCTGATATATAGTGGGGTTAATATGAGAGAGAGATTTCTCATGTTTTTATCATCAATAGATCACATCTAAATGTGTAAATAAAAATATCAATAAATTTTTTATTTTTTGGATTAAAGTGATGCAATAAATAAAAATGCCAATGAAAAGGGTCCTAAATAATTGAAATACGTGAGAGGAGGGCAGTAGAATTGATGATAATTAATTGATTTCTTGTAGTGTCTTAGATTTATCATTTGCAATATAAGGTATGGCCAATTCTAGGGTGACATTCTAGGTTATTAGTAGATGTATAGAAGTCAAAAGTTTTATAATTATAATAATTGTTTTTTTATTTACAATGCCACATCATATTTTGTCAGAAAACATTATTCTTGACTAGCTGGTATACCCGTTCTTTGCACGGGTGAACTGAAAAATTAAACAACACAGATTGAAGGAAAAAGAAGTTTTTAATGAGTTAATTTTATGTGAAATGCAAATTAAACAAAAAAAAGCTTTTTGCATATCTCAGCTAAACAAAAAAAAAAAAAAAAGAAAAAAACACCTTTGTTAAATTTTAAGTATGTAGATCTAATAGCTGATAAAGGGATTTTTTTTTATTTATAATTCCTCGCAACACTCTTGAGGGTCGATTTTTCAAAATACCTCCCTAAGCTGTTCTATGCTCAGCAAAAGTAACACATTGTTAAAAGTTTTGCTTAACCCTCTAACCGGATAGCACGGAAAATTCCGTCAGTGTAAAGATGCTTCGAAAATGGACTGCACGGATTTTTCTGCTTTCAAGTAACGTTTTCAAAAGCGGATTAGCCGCACTTTTCTGAAATCCTTTCCCCCTTTTAAGGTTTAACATCTTGAAAGATAATGAGGGACAGTGGAAGCAACACAGCAGGAGTTTTATGGCTTGCAGGGAACCCCGTGTTTTGACCCTGGGGCAATCGTAAAAATATCCAGGGGAAATTTCTTTAGACCCCAGGAAGTGTTAATTTGTTACCTCGTTTTTTTAAAGTTTTGTAAAGTCCCAACACATAAGTAAAATATGTTAAATTCCCTTTTGGTTTCATATTAATTTGAAACTGTAACAAGTTGGGGCGTGTCAGTGCAATCTGCTATTTTATATAGACAAAATATCTTTTTTTAAGTATATTCTTTCGCTTCATTTTTCTTATTTTAATCAAAGCTTTCAGTTTTTGAAACATGATTATTTTATTATAAGATACCAAAAAAATTAATAAAACACCAAACTCTTTAAAATTTGGAACCTTTTCAATTTTCCAACCACTAAAAATGAATAAATTTAAACTTCATCAAATCATTTGAAACATTTTCTTACACTTTGATAAAAATAATAACGAAAAAAAAAAAAAATTAATTAAGATTTATTAGTTTTTTTTTTTTTAGATTTCAAAGTCTTAAGTGTTCAGGTAATAATAAGTACAGTGCCT
The DNA here is from genome assembly GCA_019973935.1 of Trichonephila clavipes. Lineage (NCBI taxonomy): Eukaryota > Metazoa > Arthropoda > Arachnida > Araneae > Nephilidae > Trichonephila > Trichonephila clavipes. The sequence goes on along the minus strand of BMAU01017974.1, from coordinate 1,995,378 downwards.
GGTTATATATTGTTAAAATACACTGAATTATATTTGGATTTTAAGTGCTTGAACTTCAGTTTACATCAAAGACAACATGAATGAAGATTTTCACACATTTTTTTATAACTTGAATGTTTGAATAAATGGTAATCAAAAATATACGGAAACATTTACAGTAGACATTTATGCATATAAATAAACATAAAAATCAATTTTAAATTCGAGCTATTCAAAAACATTCGAATTATATATTGTTCAAAAATATCTATTTATACAAAATACCTCAACATTTATCTTTTTTAAAGGCTAACTGAATAAGTAATTAAAATCTGGATATTTTTTGAAATCTCGACCTTATAAAGCTAGAAATTTTATGTTAGAAATTCCATTTGAAATTTTGAAAAAAAATGCATCGCGCAGTTAAAAATTATTTACCATAAGTTTTAGCAATTGTTTGAGTATAATAAAAATTTCAAATTTTATTATATAGCTTCTTTGGTATCTTTTAATATATTTTGGCCGCGGTAGCCGAGAGGTATAGGTATCGGAACGTGGCTTGCTTTGTCACGAGTTCGAGCCCAGTACCACTAAAGACCCACTGTGTAGGGCAACGATGCACGTTAAATCTGTCGAGAGCTGAAACGTCCTCCCGTTGGTGTGGTGTGGTAGTTAGGAGAGGGGGTGCCATCTCAGGTGTCGTCCACCATGGTTCAAAATTACGTGGTCCGTAGCCAAAAGCCCTCGTGTAGCTGAACAGTGTGACGTTAATATTCAATCATTCATTTAATATATTTCGAAGATTTCATACAATTCAGTTGAAAACCGCATGCTAAGAGCAAAAAATATACTAAAAAAATTGATGAATGTACAATTACAATAAATTCTTACATAGAAGCAAAACTGAGAGGCTAAAGCGTAGGAATAAAAAATTTTGAGTATATCTGAAGTAGTTTTTGAAATATTTATTTTAAAGTTTAGAAAATTTGTGTGGGTTATACTTAATTATGTTATACTTAATATTAATTAAATGGTTAAAGTAATGTGTTAATATATTAGTCATGTAATCGTTTGATGACACATTCATATACTAATAAAAATTATCATGGTCATTGATGCGAATGTCAAGAATTTTATGTAATTTTAAATTCAGACATTAAGATATTGATGTCGAAAATATAAAACGACCATCTAAAATACATGAAAAATGCAGTCTGCTATAAAATGATCTTGACAAACAAAATCCGGCATTTTCACTTACTATGGCAGAGCCGGCTTAGTCAGGGGCGATCTGGAAAAACAGAGAGAGAACTGCGGTTTTGATGAATGCCGCTCTAGCTTTTAAAGCTCCCAGGAAAAATTATATATATAAATTACAAATGCAAAAATAAATCCTGTAATTTTCCATACATTTTTATAACAACGAATTGTGGAATTGGCTTCCAATACATTGTTGTGTTTGACAATATCTAAGGTAACCAATCCTACTTTAGATAGATTTGAACTACTTTTTCGTAACCGTATTCCTTTTAAAATTAATTCGTGCAGTCGAAATACACCTTTTGTACCCTTAAAAATTTATGTAAACTATAACGGTTAATTTTAATTTATGCAACTTGTGAAATGTTCATAATTAACCATTTCCGTCTAAACAGTTTACATTAAAAAAAAAGTTTGGACTCCCTCATTCATTAGGGATTTATATAAGATTCTAACATTAAATTTTATTTTTCACCGAATAGGATTGAGTGGTAGTGTATAGTGCTTCCACACCACAGGTCTGGGGTTCTATTAACGGGCTGCGCAAGGTCGACTCTGCCTTGCATCCCTGCTACATTGGGTCGATAAATGAGTACCACGCTTGCTTCGGGTGTTAAACACTGAAGGTCTCTCTTCAGACAAACCACCAAATCCGGACATCTGTTCATGCACCTCAGCGTCCAATGGTCACATGTATTATGATGGGCACAGTAGTTCCTGGCCCTCATGGATTGTTGTGCTTCTGAGTTTGAGTCTTAAGTTTGAGGATTACCTCACTTTGGGGATACCCCTTAGATAAACATGTATTTCCACTCATTTGTAATTAAACATTTTTCTTTCAATTATGTTTATTTCAGAAGGAAGTTTGATTTTTCAAATGTATTTGCTTAATAACATGTATATTTGTGTATTATATTAAACATTTTATCAATCCGAAATTACATGTTTTTAGCTCCTCTAAAAGCTTTTAGGATTTTACGACTGATCTTACAATCCATATACGTTTTATAGTAGTGTATTTTAAAATGATAAAGACATTTTTACGACTGTGTGAGCTTTTATGCCTCGTTTATAAATATAAAAAATTGCATTCAGCTACAGTTTTTAAAATGTACTGAAATAAGTGGAGGAATAGGATATTTACATATTATGAATATTTTTGACTGCAGTAAGATATATTTATATTTCAGTTTCTTTACAATTTGAATAGAAGTTGTAAGCCACACACACACACATTTTGCGAATAGTTTGATGTTGAGTATAAACCCATAGGCTTTTTAATATTGTAAAGTGTTTTACTTTGATACCAGCACACACTAAAATAAGGCTCATTTGCAGTTATATGATCAGCTGCAGTGATATTTAAATTTTCAAAAATAGTCTACACGTACGAAAAACATTCTTTCACTACCGCACACCACATCTCATACTATATCTTTCCTACAGCAGGAAATATTTGTGTATACTGAAAAATTTAATACAGGATACATTTTCAAGTGTTAAATTTGTTTTTTAAATTTGGTATGAATACATTGTGGAACTGTCGGTTAACTTCACTGAACAAAATTGTTTTAAGTGTACTGTTTTGAAAGACAAAATTAATTAGGGAGAACTTTTCTCACAATAGAATTTGTAATGACTGAATTGTGTGAAAATGTAGTTATCGATGTGTGACATTTTTCTTGTAATAAAAGAAACAGAAAGATAAGAAATTTAACTTGAGTAGAAAATGGTTAGAAGTACTGTCATGCGCATTTGAAGAAGTATATCCCCCATTAAAATTAAAAATTATTGACTGAATGTGTTATGTCCATCACAAATGCCGATGTAGAAAAGGAATTTTTATTTAATACAAGAAGTTCGAAAGAGAACACTAGGAAGGAAAATTTAAATTTTTTCCGAAAAATATTCAGTTAACATAAAAATATCTTTTATATGATTTTAATTAAAATAAATTAAAAGTATTGAAATCCTTTTTTATGCTATTTTAAATTAAAAATATGACTGAATAGAGAAAGATCGGTTTTATTTCATAAATATAATCATCGTATGTAATATTTATTGTGTTATTGTTTAAAAATGGGATAGGGCCTTTGCTCTTTTTACCTCATTACTTTTTTAAAAAACAGGAAAGTAAGCGCATTTTCTTACTCTCATATTCAAAAATGAATACAGGATGCTTTTTTCTGGTTCAAATCGCAATACCAAAAATATATATATATATATTTTTTAATTTTTAAAAAATGACAGAAAAATAAATTTTGTTTGAAGAAAATATAATTATTTTTCAACTTCTAACATACTATTTATTTCATTTTTTCCTTTTTTTTTACCCTGCATTTTGTTTTAATTTTACTGTGACTGAACATATAGGAGAAAGAAACACTGAATTCCACTACAGCTTTCAAAGAAGATTGCCCAAGGCAACTTAACAGCTAGCTGTAAACAATTGATCTCTTGGTTCTTACTTGACAAAGGAACCGAACTAGGTCATAAAATTGTCCCTGTTCGACCTCCCAAGTTCTAAAAGGGGGAAAGGAAAGAAGTCTGTTGCATTTTTGAAGGGAATCGCAAAATAAGAGTTAAACGCTTTCGGAATAACTTTTCAGGAGGAAGGTATCCAGTTAGAGGGTTAATGAACGCTTGAAGTAGTGTAAATAATTTATATCTGAAAGTGTAATACATTAATATTACTTTCTGTTGTATTTATTTTATTTTAAAATTGTAATATTCGCAAACAACGCCATTTCTTGAATTATAATGGTGATTCAATGAAAAACATAGCGAAATGTTAACGATAGAGTCAAGTTGGCAAATGCCTAGCTACTTTCGTAGCTCGAGCTTTATTAGGACTTTGTAAGACCCGCCGTGTAGGGGAGAAATGCACTTTAATACTTTATCCAACCGCATTATGATTTACTGCAGTTTTTTTCATACAATATTTTTTTTGGATCACTACATTTACAAATTAAGGGATATACATAAACAAAATACTCCACTTTGGAAAATTTAATCCGTTAGAACTAATAGATTAATTAAAGATATTCCACTGTAAAATTAATTATGTACACCGTTCACTTTAAATAAGTAGTCAAATCATTTTCCAAGGTCTTCACTAACATACAAAAACATAAGACACTTAAATTTTGACAAACTCTTTTTTCGGGACAAAAATAATAATCTTTGCAATCCACTGAAAACGTCGTCAGCCGAAAACGCAATATCTGCTACAAAACTATTCGGCTTCCCCGCTAAAATACTCATCATAGAACCCATGCTGCCATATATCTTGGAAGAGTGGATTTCAAAGAATATTCCTGCTAAGTATTGGTAGAATATTCCTTCTAAGTTGGTGTGGTGTGGTAGTTAGCAGAAGGGGGTGCCAGCTCAGGTGTTGTCCACGTCACTTGACCATGGTTCAAAATTACGTCATACGTTGCCAAAAGCCCTCGTGTAGCTGAACAGTGCGATGTTAATATTCACTCACTCACACACTCCAAAAAATACAGTACAGTAGTTATAATTATTTTTATACTTAAAAACGCAATACCTGCCTATTCAATTAAAATTATAGCGTTATAATTAACTACTAACCACAAACAAATTTTGAAAATTTGTCCAAATGATGCAGTGTGAAAGAGAAAGTTTTTACTTTAAGTACCAGAACCGATAAAAGCATTTATTTTGAAAAAAGATCAATTTCTTACTACCGAATGTGCATAATAAAATCATAAAAAACATTAAAATAAAGAGAGATTTATAACAACCTCTCCCTTTAAAACTTAGTTTTATTCTGAAATAAAAAAAAATAGGCATTATTCTGATCGCAGGAATTAATTAGAAGCGAGCCCCTTGCGTAGCCAAAACAAAAAGAGTTTTTTACAAACAAAAGATAGATATATGCTGTGGTGGGCTTTTTTGCAGCGCAAGCCAGATTTGCTTGCAGATGCCTGAATTTTTTCCTACTTGACAAATATCGTTATATTTTGGACACTTTTTACAAATTTTTATAAATTATAGCCTATGCGTTATTCTGATGTATAAGCTATATTACTGTAAAGTTTCATTAAAATCCATTCAGTTGTTTTTGCGTGAAAGACCCACAAACATCCTCACAAACTTTCACATTTATAATATATATTAGATTCTTGCACTGTCACAAAATATTTTGGAACTTAGTATGATCTATTATAAGATGGGTACAAGTTAAAATTGTAATTTGATGATTGTAGAGAAATTTAAAAATGTATCTAGACAAATACTGACTCATATTTGAGGTACCAGCAATGTTAGTATTTTATAGAAATTCAAACCAATCAGAGCCATTTTTATGATTCTCAATGTAAGATTTCAAATAAACAGTAATAGAAACTTAAAAGACATTATATATACAAATCAGAATTTTGAATTCATTTTAAATAATTAAATCATTTGGACCCAATATTCAAAAGATAATTTGATAGACCTTATAAATTTATTCGAAGTGAAAGCTATTTCCTGAAAATAATTTAAAGTTGGTATGTATAATGTACTTAAAACTTTTACTGGTAGGGCAATTTCTGAAACTTATTCATATAATAATTAGACTCTACTCAAAGTAATTAAAACATTTTTTAGAAAAATGCTCCTTGTAAGCATGAAATTGAACCTAAAACTGAAACTTTTTATTGCTATTGTCAAATGTGATTCATTAAAGTTTTGACAGAGTTCAGTAGTAATAAAAAATACTTGTGATGATCTCTCTCTCTCTCAATTCAACAGAAGTTATAGATTTGTTATAGAAAATTCCTGGTAGTTGATTATCATTTAAATTAATTTAATATATGTTTGTGCACATGTTTTTAGTCCATTATTCATTCAATCTGTCTATATTAGCATGCATGTGAATTTTTTTTATTATGTTGCTTTTCATAAAGTAAAAATGAAAAATTCTATTTTTGTTATAGAATATAACTTTGGCATCTCTCTCAATTTTTAACCTAGTATATATTTTCTTTATATAATTAAATAAGTGAATTTATAGAGAAACTTATTTTATTAATGTTGTAAAATTATTTTTTTAGGATTCCATTTGTAAAAAAACTGCAGTTCCGATAAGTAAGATTTTTTTTATCGCTAATTATTGGAATAATTTTATATATACATAAAATCTCTCTTTCTCACCCATATCTTTTCTTAATTTTTATATACAAAACACAATAATTAAAAATGTGTTTATTTAATGGTTAAAGTATTTTTTTTCCTTTGAAAATATCTTTAATTTAAATGTAAATTACATTTTATTTTCAGATGAATTCATCTCTTCTAATGATATTCCACCTCATGAAGTTCAAGTAATTATTCATCAAATATTATAGTTTTAATGTTAAATATTGTCTTTCATATGTTTTATGAATATTAATATAGTTTTATGTTTGTAGATAGAGATTACAAAGCTATGTATTATTTTATCATAATTATTTGTTTTATAATGTATTTTTATGGTTAGTTAATTTTTTCTTTCAGTATTTATATTTATTAACTGGCGGGTATACCTGTTCTTTGCTCGGGTGAATTGAAAATTTAAGCAATACAGACTGAAGGATAAAGAAGTTTTTAATAGCTTAGTTTTATGTGAATTGTAAATTAAACAAAAAGAAAAAAGCTTTTTGCATTTCTCAGCTGAACAAAAAACCATGTTTGCTAAATTTTAAGTCTGTTGATATAATAGCTAATAAAAAAGATTTTTTTTTACTTATAATGCCCTGTAACTCTCTTATGGATCAATTTTTGAAAACACCTTCTGCTCAGCAAAATTAACACATTGTTACAAATTTTGTGTAATAAGCGCATTAAAATAATGTAAATAATTTGTATCTGGATGTGTAAATACGTTAATATTACTTTCTGATACATTTATTTTATGTTGAATAGCTGTTACCTGCGACTTCGTCCATGTGGAATTTAACAAAAAAATGTTTATTCAATTCGCAGAGTTTACGAAAACTTAATAATTATATATTCCACGTAAAGAAATACCTATGCTATAAGTATAATATCATTCTTCTACTTTGTGAATCAATGTTTCTTTTTTTGTTTTTCTTTGTTTTTTGTTGAGCAAAGTGTGAGAGAGACGCATGACCTTTGATATTGTCGATGGGGTGAGAACTGTAAAATCATTGCAGTGTTTGGCAATGAAATAAACAATAGAGGTATGAAATTGGCTTACTTCTATTTAAATGCGGAGCCTTGTGAGAAGTCAAATGACGTAAAACCCAAAAACTTCCTAATTTAAGTTTAAATGCTGTCTGTTATGGAAAAATTGATGTTGCTCAGTGTTCTTGAGAGAGAATGAAATCATTGGAATGATTATAAGCGTTGAATGCAACAGTTCAAAACAGGTCTAAGTAGCAGTAGGTTGAAACGAATCTGCAAGCAGGGGGGGGAGGGTCGCGTGACCTTTGACACTGTCGAATGGGTGAGGACTGGGTAGGGTGAAACGAGCACAAACGAAGCCGCAAGCAAGGGATAAGAAAGATGCATGACCTTTGACAGTGTCGATGGTGTGAAGACTGTTAAAATCATTAGTATCAGACATGAACGGGAAAAATCGCAAGTGTCAGTAACCTAATTAAACAAAAAAGTTTGATATAACTGCTAGAAACATTGAGACAGAAGGCTCGCAAAATAAAACAATCCCTATTGACTAAAAATAATCCTTAATGAATAAAAATAATCCCTATTGAAATAAATAATCCCTATTTGAAACGGATATTGTTCACCATTTCATTCGTTTTAATTTCGCATAACCCTAATATTTTTAATTAAAGTAGCCTAAGTTATTCCTTATAACATTAGCTATCTGCCAGTGAAAGTTTCGTCAAAATTGATCCAGCCGTTTCAGAGATTAGCCACAACAAACAGACAGACAAAAATTTTAAAAATTGATTTTTTCATATAAGTACCGTATATACTTTTAAATGCATTTAGTAAAAAGCTGTTAATTCAAATTACAAACAGACACTTCATTTTTATTTATATGTATAGATTCCTATGAAATTTCTTGTATATTGTATCCATATGAATTGGAAAAAAAATCTTTAGTAATAAATTTTAGCAATAAATACACATTTTGTTTTATTTCAGTTCAAAAACAGATTAAAAATGGGGGAATCTAAACATTTTTGTATTTTAAAGCTATATATATATATAAATGGACATGCTAACAAAGCTATATACATATAAGTATTTAAAGTTTTATAAGAATAATTCTGTTTAATATAGATCTACGGTGAAATACAGATTAGCTGCTTAAGTACTTATTATACATATAAGTGAAAATACCGGAGTAGCACAAAGGAATATCTGTATTTTAAATATTTATGATTCTGAAATGCATTTATATTTTTAAATGCGCAGTACAGTAAGTGATGCATAAAATTTAAAAAAAATGAATAAAGTTTTATTTTTAGTTACAGATGTTCGGTGTATGACAGATATTTAATCTAATTTTGTAATTTGCACATTTAGTTGCATCACCTTTTCAAGGGCTCTTGATGCTTATTGCAGTGTTTTCGATATTAGTTATTGATGATGGAAAAAAACTATGTACATCTTTCTTTAATTTTATGTGTTACTTATAATGTGAGTAATATTTCAAAAATATAATTTTTTAAAATCCAATAATTCTTTTGTGCTGTGTATTTATTTACACATGAAAGCATTTTGCCAATGTTATAAAAAGCAAGCATATAAACACAGAATTTGCATTCATTAATTTAAATATTGAAATGGAAATAATACAAACTATATAAAACTAAGAAAATTCAATGCAGAGAATAGTTTTAGCCACCAAAATACCATGTCATTCAAAAAAAGTTATGATTTAAAAAATATTTTTATTAATATGTGTGTGGTATTTATTTTGAAATATGAATTTATAGTTAAATTTTTCATTATTATATGTTGATACATTTACATAAATGATAAATTATGTATTGTACATATGCAATATATGGAAAAATGATGTGCTGGCTATTTAATTGGTTGCTAAAACCATAGCATAGCTTAGTAGCTAATTGAAAAGTACGAGTTCAATGGATCATTTATCTGAGGCTAATTATGAATAAACTAAAGTGCTTCTACATCATTTGAATATTGATGTTTTTTGTTAAATGATATGAATAAGTTAATTTGTTTTTTCACATTTAAAGCTAAATTTTATTCATTACTGTCTATATATATGTACATTCACATATGTATATTTTGCCTCTCATGTTTATTTTCGTTTTTTAAAGCAGGATTTGCCAGAGACTATAAATTCATTTCCTAAAAGGCCAAAACAACCATTTTTGAAGAAGAGGTCTGGATTATTACGATATCTGCCAAAACAAAATAAGAATGTCACTAAACACAATAAAATTACTGAACTTCAGGTACTATGCAAATATGCTAACTTCTTATTAATGTATTTTATTGTAATACTACATTAATGTTTATTAAATCATGGGTACTTATCGGTAATGAGGACCATGGATTGGCGATCTCTTTTCCGAGTGGTTGCCATAATGAACATTGGCAAAGTTTTCAATCTACAGTTAGTGTTACAATTTAAGTTATTTGTTCCTAAGTGTGTGTTAAAATCCTTCTGCCATTGACACCATGATACAGAAATAAGTGTGTCTGACCAATAATTAATAAAGTATAAGGCTTCTGTAAACAGAATTGCTGATCCAAAAAAATAGTTCAACATCCAAAGATCAATGTTACACTGACAACCAACAATATTAAATATCTAGTGGCACTAATGGGGCCGCGGTAGCCGAGTGGTATAGGTATCGGACCGTGGCTTGCCTTGTCACGAGTTCGAGCCCAGTACCACTAAAGACCCGCCGTGTAGGGCAGCGATGCACGTTAAATCTGTCGAGAGCTGAAACGTCCTCCCGTTGGTGTGGTAATTAGGAGAGGGGGGTGCCGGCTCAGGTGTCGTCCACATGACTTGACCATGGTTCAAAATTACGTGGTCCGTCGCCAAAAGCTCTTGAGTAGCTGAACAATGCGAAGTAAATATTAAATCAATCAACCAGTGGCACTAATTACCTTCTTTCTTCCACATGACATAATTATTTTGCCAAAAAATAATCATCGTCACTGTTTTAAAATTTCCTTCTATTAAAAAAAGTGTATCACATCTCTGTCTGCAACTACCTCAGTTTTATCAGTGTAGAAAATTATTAGAAAAATCTTGCTTAACAAAAAGAAAATTGTCATTAAATTGATAATATTTGAAAATAATGTTCCCTGTTGTAATAACAGTAACTAGTTTAAACCAAGATATTTAACAAGAGCACCATTTGTGTATGTTATTAGCAGCTTTTATAATTTGATGTATTTCTTATGAATTGCCATGTTTACTTCATGGCTCCTTATATGACTGATATGTACCAATTTTTGTTAATGTTTAATAAACACTTCTGAGATTTAAATATAGTTTATTGTATGAATATTTAAAGTAAACTTTTACTTGTTATTGTCCATACATTATCATTATTTATTAATATGATTGAAATTTATTATTTTAGGTATGATTTATTTTGATCCCACTGATAAGTATTATGTGTTCAATATAATTCTTTACATATATGATGTGTAATACTAATTTTAATTTTATAAATATTTTGTATTCATTTTTACTGAGATTTTTATTTCAGGATTCTGATTTTGAAACTCAAAGAAAAGCCTGCTTAAAACTAAAACCAGCTTTTCATAGCATCAAATTACCTCATAAAGAAAACCATGCACAATTTGGTGAACCTGGTCTCTTTATATATGCCAAAAATTCACACCTCAATAAAACACCACAGGAAGAAGTAAAAAATATTGAACTATTTGATAAAACAGAATCTAAGAATTTAACAAGCTCTGGTGAAAATGAAGAAAGATCAGAAAATCTAAATTGTGATAAAATCAGTAGCTGTGATGATAGTGTAAACACAGTAAGTGTTTCAAATTTTTAAATTAAATTTTTTAGAATTATTTACTATTTCTGTAGTCGTGTACTTTAGTTCATAATTAAAATAAATTGATTTAATTTTTCTGTGAAAAAAATGTAAATTCTGATTATTAAAGCAACAGAATTATTTAATTGCTATGGTAATTATATTCAAACTTTACAGGTGATGTTCTTTCTCCTTATACAATTCCCTGTGTGATTTTTTTTTAAAAGAAAAGCATTGATTGTATTAAAATAAAAAGTAAAGGTTACTTACATCTTAGCATCACTGCAGCAAAATTGGCGCCATACAAATCATATCTTGATATCAAAATGGCAAAGATTCTAACATGTTTTATATAAAAAAGTATTAATCAGTCGGCTTTTGGTGGAAAAGTTGCAAGTCGTGTGGCACCAATTTGGTTGCTGTGACGTTAATACATATGTACCAAATAAAGTAAAAAGCTTTCACTATTCTTATTAATACAGGATTTCCCCAGCATTCTAAAATATATAAAACTTTTATTCATTAAAGTGACTTGCATGCGCCATTTCTCGCATTACATTCAATTTACATTTTGAGGGGTTTAAAATGCAATACTTATGTGAAATATTTTTTTCTATAAATTGTGTGTTAATTTAATTCTTTGTTTTTGTTTCTGTATGAAGATTTAAATCTTTATATGGATGAGACTTACAAATTTATTTTTTAAACAGGAATATTTATTTAGATCTTTACTTCTGGTTAAAATGTTTCAACCACTCCTTTAGTTAATTGCCTTTTATTGATAAATAAATGTTCTGTGATATTAATGAAAAATATTTTTGTTACAAAAGCAAGAAAATTCAAATTAAATCATTCAATAAATTTTGGAAATTGTCTGTCATTTTTCATAAATTTGAGTAAATTATTTATAATTTGAAAAAATCAAGCTTTTTGTTTTTATTAATTTTTCTGTTTAATTTATGTGTTTATTATATGCATTTATCCCTTATAGGATAAAAATTCTGTCATTGTTTATAAGATTTTTTAAAATATTCCTATATATTCCAAACATGTTTAATTTTCTCTGCTCTGAATTTTTCCTGATCCATTACTCTTAATAGCCTGCTGGATAGCGTAGTTGGTTTGGTACTGGCCTTGTACACCCAAATTTGTGTGTTTGATCCCAGTCCAAGCTGGTGGATTTTCATGATGCAGAAAATTGACAGTGTCCATGCTATATAATTATACAGCATTCTAAAAATTCCTAAAATGCCTATTGCCTATTTGGCTTGGATGCTCTCGAAATAATTAAATTCCTAGTACGATTTTGCATCGTAATGGTAATTACCAATTTGCAAGCAGATAAAAAAAACAACTCTTAAAAATTGATTATAAATATTTTATATCCTTTATGAAATGCTGAACTTTCTGGTTGTATTTTGATTCTGCCTTTAAGGAAACTAAAGAACTTGCTGAATTTGAAATGCTGGAAAGTTGTGCCCAGAATAGTTCTTTCAACAGTGATTCATCAGTTGTACAAAGAGTATTGCAAGGAAAATCTGAGCAGGTTTTTTTCATTTTATTTAACTATGCTTCAATATTGTTTGAAACATTGAAAAAGTAATGCAATATTTAATTTATACATAAAATGTTTATTAACTTTAATCTCATGAATGATTATTACTTTTGTATTTTTTATTTTAAATATTTCTTTAATATTTTTATTGATAATCTCAAAAGTTTAAAATTTATTTTGAATACATTTTTTTGCATTATTAATTTTTTTTAATTTTCTAATCAATGCAATTTTTTCTGTATTCCTATTATAAGTTTGTATAAAATTTTAAATGAAGCTACAGTTTACTTAATTATTTTGATAGTTTTAGTTTTTGTGTTATGCTATTGAATACCAACATTTTTCATTTATGATCCCTTACATCTGAAGTAAAATTTGCATAATCAAATACAAATTAAAGAATATATATATATAGTTTAATTCTCTACAGGCAAGAGATAAACATTCACCAATCACATTCGAAAAAAAAACACAGAGACAGTAAAGAGAACATACAATGAAGGACACTAGATTAAAAATTATAAAATGGATGCTGCAGTATTATAAACATTGCTGACTGAGGACAGCTAATATATAAATTATATAAAAGTGGGGTTGAACATGTTTTTTGGGCAGCCAACCTTCCCCCTTTATGTAAATAATACTGAGCAAAAACCTATTGAAAGTAATGGATAGGAATATCTAAATCCATTACAAAATAGAGGTAACTTACCTAAAAATTGCACTTAAAAATGCAGAGCCCATGCTAAATCTGAGTGCAATAAATAAGTTATTGCCAGATTCTGGACCCTAATGCAGATTCAAAGCATGTGAATGACTGAAATGTAGCACTTAACAAAAGTATAAAAAGAATAGAAAACAAAAATTAATAAAAGAGTTACGAAAAACCATAACTTTAGAGACACTAGAGTATATATGAATTAAATTATAAAAATTAATTTTAACTAATAATAGAATATGGGGGTAACTATAACTATGAAATGTGTAAATTTATAGTATTAAACTATTATTAATCCTTACAATATTGAATAGCTTTATTCATATAACTATTAATAAAATGAATTGGGTATTTCTGATTTAAACAATATTTAGTAAAATGTTTATAGTTATTTATTATTTCTGATTTTTTTGACACTAGAAATTTATTGCATTGTATATAATTAATAATAATATTTCTAAATATAGAAATATGTACATTACTCTCCCAATGCGGAACTTTTATTATATTGAAATTAAAATCTTCTCTTTTATCATAAATATCATTATCTATTAATTTGATATGTATGTCAAGAAAATTTGCTTCATTGTTGTTACTATTTGTCTGTATTAAATTAAGATATTGTGGATAAAATTAGTATTAGGTTTAAAATTGACTTGCTTGCCAAAAATGATTATGTATTCTATATAACAATAAATATGATATTTAGAATTATTAACATAACTACTTTCAAAATAATGTAAGTATAAATTGGCAAGACAGTTGCTTGCAGGCCACCTTGTGGCAAACCTTTAATCTGCAGATAATAGTTACCCTTATGAAATATATGGTTCTCTTTGAGTACTAACCTAAGTAGTGAACCAAATCTATCATAATTAACATTATTAAATAAATTATCTTTATGCAAATTTACAAGTATATTAATCATATCTTCAGTATCAATAGAGTTAAAAAGATCTTCAAAATCTAAACTATAGATTGTATAAATCTTTTTATCTTTCATTTTTTCGATAAGAGATTTACTATTTTTAAGTATGGTTGTGGATTTAAGATTATTGTATCATGTAATACTTCTCTCTCTCATGGAGAATTTTGCCTGTTTTACTGATATATGTATTAAATCCATTTGTAACTGTCCTAAATTTGGCTGGGTCTTTATGAAATTTGGGAGTAAGAAATATATGACGAAATTTAAAACTATTATTAATTTGAATTCTTAATTGTTTATGAAAAGCCAAAATTCGATTATTTAATTCTCTATCAGAAAATGATGACTTAATAAATGCTGTATTATTATCAAAATAACTGTTGATCATTAAATTATAATAGTATTTACATATGAAGGCAAAATTACCTGGCACTTTATCAACATAAACTATAATGAAATTATTTTGTAATTTTTTAATCTGATTTTTAATATCATTAAAAAAGATTTTATTATCTGTACCAAAGTTATATTTATTAATCTGCTGTGTAATATTACCTTTGAATTCTGTGAATGCCTCTATAGGCATACTATAATATTACCTATATATATATATATATATATATATATATATATATATAATTTATTTTGTAAGATAGTGTACGATTATGGGTTTTTATATTTTTAGAAATTAATTTTAGTTTTTTTTAAAAAAAAAATACTTTTTTTAAAAAATTTTAACCTTGTAATTGGCACAAATAAAGAGGAAGGTTGACATTTTAAAACTTTTTAATCATGCTATCTTAATTCTAAGCATAAATTTTGGCTGTTGTATTACTTTGGCTATTTTTCATTGACCTGTATTATGTGACCTCGATAGTCTAATGGTCATAGTCATAAACTCAAGGCTGGTGTTGTTGAGTTATAGATTTGAGTCCTAGTGCCAATTAAGAGCCACGGTGTAGTGGTTCTTTTGCATGTTAAAACTGTCAAGACTCAAAATCTTCTCAATGACATAATGTGGAAGTTGGGAGATGGTGTCATCTCAAGTGTTGTCCTCATCACTTGACCATTGTTCAGAAGTTCAGGATCTATTGCCAAAAACTCCGGTCTCCGTGTTACTTCAGAATGCGATGTAAATTAATATCAAATCATATCATTTGGACTTATATATTCACGCTACGTTCATAATGTTGTTTAGCATTAGGCTAGATTTATATCAATTTAATACATTATTAATGATTATGAATTATTTTTAAATTTCTTGCTTTTTTGTGAAGGGGGAATCAGAACCCACAGTTTAAAAATATATGCTAGGGATTTGTAAGAGTTAATTACTCAAAGATCAATTTCCATTCATACCTTTAACAGTATTGCAATCGCAAATGTATGATATGTATAAGTTTACCCACATTGTTTTAATATTGATGTATTTTCTATCATTAAAATTGTACATTTATATCATAAAACCTATTTATAAGGTAAATAAAACTAAGATGGTTGCCATTTAAGCTGTATGGTATCTTAAATGAGAGAAGCACTAACTTGGCCAAAATTTACTGTAAATCATGCCGCATTAAAAGAATTGAGTGAAATTTCTATATACTAGTGGTCAATTTATTCAAAAATCATGCAATTGGAATATATATATATATATATATACAATTAAAGAGCTATGGATTAACCAAGGGTAAAAGTTGTATGCTTTGAGGAGTGATGTATAAGTCAAATTTTAAATTAGAATAAAGGCTCTTGTTACATATTGTCTAACTAGGGATTCATTTTGATGTGCAGCATCTAAGTGAATTAGATCCCAAAGTCTTGAGGTAATATGGTTTGAAGTTTTTTGAAAGAAATATCAACTTAAATACTGTACTCATTATCTGACCATGGTTCAAAGTTAATAAATCCATAACCAACAGCCTCTTGTTTTGCTCCAGCATGACATTAATGTAAATAAACTCCTCTGTTTAAATATATTTATTTCAAAAGTCCTTGCTATAATAGATAACTTAAAATAACCATTATATTATTTTATTTAAGTATTTAGTATTTTCATAATTTCTCACTATATGTTTTATTTACTCCTCTTTTTTGTCTTATTTTGCATGTTTGATATTGAATATGCTTTTTTTTTTAAATTTTGATTATTTAAAAATTTGAGATAGGAATTACACATTATATATTATTAAAATAATGAATTAGAAACATGATTATTTTTAAGGCATTAAAATAATGTATGGAATTTTTCTTTTTAGAATTCTTAAAATATTTATGGAACTTATATTCAGCATATGTGAATTTCTAAATAGCATTTTTTGATTAAAATTCATTCTTATATTTATTTCAGCCCATGTATAAAATCCCAAAACCAGATTTTCCATCAGATCCAGAAATTATTACGTATGTGTCAATATTTCTTTATCCTATTATTTCTTATGCACTGTAAACATTTGAATTGTTTTTTTTAAACTTACTTTTAAATTTCATGACATTCACTGGAACTCAGACTAGGTAAGTTTTGTTTAAAAAAGAGTTAATTATTTATTATTTATAAATGATTTTAAATTTATTTATGTGTTTAGTGTTTGGAAATTTAAAGAATGAAAGAAATAATATTAATGATTGGAAGATTGCATTGAGTGTACTATTTTTTCATTTTTAAATACTTTTTACTTAAGTTAAATAAAAAGAATCTAAATCTTTAGAAAACATTTTTTGATGGACTGTAGTAAAATAATCAAACAGTAATAAAATTTGATCATATAATAGTTTTATCTAAATTTCAATTTTAGAGATCAATTGGAAAAGCCCATTACAAATCCCATAAACTCTAGAAAATTGAACTTTGAAAAATTTCTGGAAGAACAACAGCATTTAGAAGATCTAATATTAGATACTGATAAAAAAATAGATTCTCTACAAGAAAAAACAAGTCATTTGAATAAAAATGCTTTTGATGAGAAAAGTGATCTTATTAGCGAACGATGTAGTACACCTGTTGAACAAAAAAATGTGTTGTCAGCCACACTATCTGATACTGACTTGCACAAAGAATCTCGGAATTCTATATTTATTCCTGAAAATGACTATGCACAGAATATTGAAGGATTAAATGCTGGAGCTAAAAAAAGTATGCATTTATTTTGAATAAAATTTTTCTTTGATGTGATTTAAGAATGATGTACCATATTTTCCTGTGTATAATCCCCAAAGCCTTTTTTTCGAGTAAAAAAAAAACATTGTATAATCAGCAGCAATTTTTAGGCCGAATAATCCAAAATATAAACTGCCGATAGTGAGTGTTATATAAGACAAAAAATACACAATATAATTGATAATAGAAGTAAGGAATTGTACAGGGAAAAAAAATTTATTATGAAACGTCTTTTTAAATATGTATGATAATATTTTTTACGATAATCTCAATAAAACAAAAAAATTCTTTGCTACTGCCATCTATGTTTTGAGTTGTTAAACAAAACATTCCATGCGGAAATATCTTTCTTTTTTTTAATTTATCAAGTTAACAGCAAAAAAATTAAGATCCAGATTGCTTTCCCACTGTGTCTCTTTCTTTTAAAATCCTTTTATTTATTTATTTCTCTAATTCTGGCCAGTGAGGTTTACCACGATGATTGGCATTTTAACGTCGATCACAATTTTCGAAGTTTGTCTTGTTTTTTCTCCACAAACAAATATTCAATTTGTTGAAAAACCTTGCAGCTTCCCGATTTTGGTAGCCTTCTTCATAACTTGTAATTTGAAGTTTGCAGTGTAACTTAACGCTTTCGCTTCAACATGATGAAAACTTTCGAAGGACGTAATAGCTCTAGTCAAGAGAAAATTGGAAATGGCACCAGCGACTAATGACTAATTTTCCTTCCGAGGAATCGAATTCGTTTTTGAATGTAATTGGACAAAAACTAGTTATAGCTGGAATACGTCATCCGAGTCATGAAAGCGCCAATTATTTTTTTTTTTATAAAACATAATCGGCATTTCTTTCAAAACTTTATTGTTCACTTTTCTAATGGAGAATGTCTTTTCTCATATAATCTGCGGTGGTGTATAATACGCACAACGAAACTTGAAACTTTTTAACACATAATCCGTGGATTATATACAGGAAAATACGGTAATTTTATTTAAATGATGCATTTTACAGAATAAATAATATTGCAAGCC
This sequence comes from Trichonephila clavipes, assembly GCA_019973935.1. NCBI lineage: Eukaryota > Metazoa > Arthropoda > Arachnida > Araneae > Nephilidae > Trichonephila > Trichonephila clavipes. The sequence goes on along the minus strand of BMAU01017974.1, from coordinate 1,976,776 downwards.
TGAAACTTCGGTATATATTCAAGAAATGTTCATACATTTTGTGACACATTATCAATGAATTACTTTATAGATATTTGAAGGAAAAATTGTTGTTTATTTATATACTCTTTTCAATAAATATTGGTGATGTGTTATTGCTCCATTAAATATAAATTAAGTGCAGTTTATAAATTTTTTTATGTGTTAGATTAAAATTCACTTTAAAATGAATAGTAAAATTTGATTTATAAATGTTAGTTGTTTACCATTTAATATGTACTATTATTTATTTGAATTAAACAAAAATAGTATTATTTGCTGAAATCAATTTTTTCCCCTTCAAAAAAGTGTAAGAATGTAATTTGTATTATTAAGATGTGTTAAGTGGAGTACAATGAAAAATTACTAACAACAGCACAGTCAGAAATAGAATTCAAAATATATTATAAGCATATGAATAGGATTTTTGTAGAAACTACAATTAATATAGCATATTTTAATTGGAATTTTCCTGAGGCAATTTTTGAAGTTACAAGATTCAATAGCACTACCTCAAATGTTATTTTTTATTTTCATTTTTCATGACCTTGTTTGTATTATCTCCTTAAAATTTCTAATTAAAAATATTATATTAACTCAGTAAATAATGAATTATTAATTAAAGGTTGCACCAAGGATTTTTTTCTTGTTAATCTCTATTTCCTTTTTTTTTTCATTAAATGTTGGTATCAACCTAAAAATAGTAGGCAATATTTTATTTTTCATTTTATACTATCATACTGGAAAAATTCATCTTATATAGGTTTTATTTTACTATTCAAGTTTTAGTCAAAAAGTTTACTTCTGAAACTATATCTTTTTACTTTTGTTTTTACTCAAATTAAAAAAAAATTTCATTGGTGCACATTTTTAAAAATTTAAATATTTTTGTAGATATATTTCCTGAAGAGAGATATGAAAGTAAAGTGACTTTTCAGGTGAATATAATTTACATATTCTTATTTATTCTCATTAAATTTTTTGAACAAAATTTAGTATTAGTATATTTCACTCAATGACAATGTTCAATTTTTATACACAAACTAATTTTTTGTGAAAAATAGTTCTAAAATGTTATTTTTTTTTCAAGAAATATTTTGCCCTTATATTTGTGTGATTTATTGGGTATTTTTAAAATTGTTTATTTATGTTATATATTACACACTTAATGTTATGTTATATATCGATACACAATTTAAATGAGTCACTCATTAAATTTTTAACATGAATTTTTTTTATTAAGTTATTTTCATAAAATTTAAAACTAATTATTTAGAATTTCAAATAATGTAATTACCTCCAAACCATGAGCTAAGGGCAAGCAATGTACATTGCCTTACAAGTTAGAAAAGAGAATGAGCTGCATCCAAAACTTTTATATTTTATGAAAAAGTGATTCCCCTGTTTTTTTAGGCTTAGAACTGGTAAAACAATCGTTCATTTAAAGAGATTAAATTCTGGCAGGAATGGAATGGTAAGCTTCTGGATAAACCAAAAGCTTACATGATTCAAAAGTGAAAGTTTCTGTGCTTTACAGTTGAAATAGATGAAGCTATAAAATTATTTATAAAGGCTTTAATACATTTATTTACTTTATATAGATATTGTAGTAAAAAATATATTAACCTATATTCACACATGTAATATTTAAAAGCATTTTATTTTTAAATCTTTAAAAGAAATTCTTTGTAATGTCCAAATTATACGTATTTATAATAAAAAAGCTCGTTTTGTGAACTACATTTAATTTTAATATAATTTTAAAACACAGCTAACCCATTGTTTTTGTCAAACATGAAATAACAGCTGAAATAATTTTTTTTTAAAATTTGTAAATGCTATTTCATAGAATTTGGTGAATTTATTGTATTTATTTGATTTAAATTATAAGGGCCTTTAATTGGAATTAAAATATCAACAATAATGTAAATTGGATATTGGCATGTTGTATACATGTATAATATTAACAGAAAATTTTTTTGATGTATGAATTTGATTCCATTATGCTTTGTTAGGACTGAAATCTACTTTGTATTTTTTACAACACAGCTGAAAAGATAATCTATTATTTATTTATTCAAACAGTAAAAAAAATAAATTAATAAAAAAAAAATAGAAAGCATATTGAAATCAGAAAGCAAAAATAAATAAGGAAACTGAAGATTTTTTATGTTAGAGATCATACATTCAATCAATAAAAAACAAAGAATAATTACAAATGTTTTTATTAAATCGATATAAAATCAATTATATGTAGAGATTATCTAGAAATTAAAGAAGCATTTTCCAGGATTGTGAGGATTTATTATATTTCACACTTGTTAATAATTCTCATAAGGTAATGGTTGATATGTATTTTTAATTGTACATGTTTCGAAGTAAAGGCTCAAGAAATAAATTAGAAATGATAACTATCTTTATTTTAACTCATTCTCTCTCTCTCTCTCTTTTTTAGTTATTTACTTTCTACAATTTATATAAAAATTTCAAAAGTGTAAATGTAATTTTTTATTGACTAATTAGGTAAAAAATTCCAAAAAATTGTATGCATTAACTCACTTTGTAATTCATTGTTAAAAATACATTAGTATAGGATGAAAGAAAGGGAATAAAAGCAGGAAAATAAAGGGAATAAAGTATCTTTTTTTTGTTTAAAAAGAGACATGAAAATTTATATCTGTTTATCAATATTTTCTTAAAGGAGAGAGGGAGAGAAAATTATGATAATGTTTAATCATTCCTGATTAAATTTTTTCTCCAATTATACACCAAACATTCAACATAACAACTCAACAGTTTTTTTAAAAAAAATATAGCTTTTGCGACAAATTAATTTGCTAAGAATCAAATAGTCAAATCAGTTCCATTTAGACCTTAAAATACCTTCTTTTAAAAAATTGGTCTCAAGCTGTTTTTTTTATTGCAATCTTGAAATGTATGTTTAATAATTTTAGGATGATAATTATCCAATGGCATCAGATGAATTTGATATTAAATCAACTTTCAGTCCAAAGCTTCGACAAAAAATGGAGGAGTTAGAAAAAGAAATACAAATTTATCAGAAACTGAATTCAGAGATGGAAAAAGAAAAACAAACATATCAGGAGCATAATTCACGCTTAACATCTATTCGCAAAGACAGAGATGAAGTAAGCAACACAAGTTTGTTTCATGTAAAATTATATATTGTTACTGTATATCAGAGTTATCTTGTATATTTCTTTTTTATTTGTATATTTAGAGTAATAACTTAAATTTTTAGTAAGATGATGATTTTTCATCTTTAGGAAATAGGGTAATTTTGAGAAAAATATTGTTCTCTAGGATGGGACTTTTATCTATACAGTCTTCTCTTTTTTTCTTTTTGTCAATGATTGATACTACACATGTCATGGATAATGACACCAATATAAAGTGTTCACCTACTGAGCAGTGTGATTCAAAAAGTAATGAATAAGGATTAAATTTTATACTACTTCGAAATAGAGTTTGTTCCAGTGATTGATACTTATGAGTTTTGACAGACAGCTCCTTGACAGACTTTCTGTCAAGAAGCATTTTTGTAGGGAAGGAACTGTTTGATAAATTTTTAAACATGGCTTCTTTAGAAGTAAAAACATTGGTTTTTCTCCCATCCTGAACAGGTTAATGTAATTCAAATTTTTTTAAAATTCTATTTGATATAACTTGTATAAGGCACACTCAAACATTTTTTTCTGCTTTGTAGTCTTTTCATATGTTTCTCATTTATTTATTTTTTATGTTGAAAATTAAAAGTTATTGGTGTCATGGAAATGAAGGAAGATGAATATAAAACTACTAAGAAAAACATATCTACAATAATTCTTAATATAAACATACTGCATATTCAAGGGGATTTTTTTAATTAAATGATGTAAGATATAATGATGCATTCTAATTATTAATAGCTTTTTATATTGTTAAAAAAACAAAATGATTTGTCAGATTTGGTAAGAATATTTCAAATTACATTTTAATTATGTTACAAATTTTTGTTATATTAATGGATAAAGAGTTCCAAGAGATTCTAGCAGTTTTTTGAAACCATTTTATAGGTGTAGTTAATAAAGGTTTTTTAAATTCTATTTTAAGAATCTGAAAAATCTACAAAAAGGATGGGATGAGTTACAGAAGCACAAAGAAGAAGAAGAGAAAAAATTAGAAGCTAAAGCAAAACAGCTAAAGTAATAATCATGATGTATTTTTATATGTAATTAAATATTACTATTTTGCTTTTAAGATGCTAAAAAAAGGTATTTTCCTAGTTTAATAACCTTCTAAATTTTATGACTTTTTATGTTAATACTAATTAAAAACCTGATATTTTGATTTACATTTGTGCTATTGCTCGCTCTTAGTGGCGGAATTCAGCTAAATTTGCATTGGTTGAGCTGAAATATAAAATGGTTCGTTTAACTTGGAACCAGTTATATAATCGCACATTTAATCCTGTTTCATTCTAAATGGGCTATCTTCACTTTAAAATATTTTTAATTATCTTAAAAGTAGTGAATAGGTTAAATTATTGAATTCTGCACCTGTCCATGTGTATGAAGTTTCAGAAGAATGAAGCATTTTGATACAGTTTTAAATGTATTTGCTTTGACTGGTTGGACTTTTATTGTCCATCTCAGTCCTATCATACATATTTTGTTTGAGCTAGGTAAAATGAAAGAAAAGTCTGCTATATCTACCAAATTGAAAGTTACAATAATAAATCAGAAAAATAAAATTTTCATTATTTTGTTACAAACATTATGCATTAAACTCTTGCATTTATTTAAAATATGTAGATGCTCTTTATACAATAATGTGAATTAAATTGTTGTAAATTGAATATTATATTCTTAATTTTTTCTTTTTTTAGAATGCATGAAGAAACTTATAATAGGTATCAAAAATTGAGGCAGGATAATCCAACTAGAAAAGAACGGGAAGAGTTATCTGTTCTACGACAAGAGGTTACTATTGTTTTATGCTTTTCTTTATGAAATCAAAGTTTTTTTTCTTGTTAGTTGGTAAAAGGTATAAATTATCTTTAACTTTTACATTATATAGAACTTTTGCAATCTTGCCATCTAAAAAACTAGGCCAAATTGGTAAATTCATAGATAATACATACAGTATAATCTGTTGTAATTACTTTGAATGCATTTTATTCAAAGAATTCGAGAGAGCATACAAAGTCACATGCAACTAAAATAGTGTAGTATCATGTATATACAATATCATTAAAAAGTCATACAATTAAATTTTTTTTTTTTTACATATACAGATGGACTCTGATTTACTGAATTCTTTGGGACAGAATATTTTGTTCATTAAATTGGGGCTATTCATTATATTGGGGTTCAAACAATATACAAATTTTTTGCACTTACATTTTTGAAATTTTATAATAAACAGTCACACAAAAAATCTCCATTGTTAGAAATTACATGCTTTTTATTCAACAGAGGTAAAAATACTATGAGTGAATTATTTCACACCAGTTTATAGGAAATTTTAAAATACTGACTAATAAATGTTTGACAATCATTTTGATTCTTGACTTGGAAGAGTTCTTTTTTTCAACTTAATGCACACAAGAAAAAACTGTCATTTACATCCTGCTGCATGAAATATTTTTTCAATGCATTAGAAAATATAACAGTTTTGAAAAGAGTTTCATTATCAATTTCTGAATCAGAATCACTATTCATTGGCTTTGACAAATCAACAATTTCCTGAACTTCAGTTGCACCAATAGGCAGTCCGTCAACAAATGTAACATAAGTTTTAAAATCTTAAAATGTCCCTTGTGTTGTAGAATGAGATGAGATAAGAAAATTTCCTGTCCTATTCCAAATTTGTACGAGAAGTTGCACTCCTGACTTATCTACACCTGTAAAGTCTAATAATGGTCTGCACCCCTTCCCATGGAAATTTGCTACTTTCAAGAAAAATCCTTTTTCTGTTCCGGACAACAAGTACATCATTTGAAAAGAATCCAATCTTTTTTCTAATAGAAGCTAATAAAAAAATTGTTCAACTTTTGAAATAATTCGTTAAATTGGGTTTTATTATTTGTTAAATAAGGGTTTTTGCCTTCATTTTAATTTGGGAAAGAGAAAAATTCATTAAATTGCAAAATTCGTTAAATAGGGATTCGACTCTATATGCTTTGATAAATTCTATGAAAGGGGAAGAGAGAATCTTTCATGGTCTGTTTTTTGTTTTTACCCTTGAAAACCTGCACTTAATCCTTTAATGAGCAGGAGACTATCTCTCATGCTCCTTAAATTTCTCTTAAAACAATTGTTTTGTTAATATATGTATTTGTGTAATCTCTTTTGTTTAAACTTTGTATTTTCTAAATATTTGAAGAATTATTATGTATGTATTAGCTAAAGATTAATGCTAAACCTAAAAATTTTAAAATTTTATTATAAATTTATTAAAATTTACATGTTTTTAAAAATCTATTTTTGAATTTTGATATAAATTATCAAAGAAGTTACATATATAGTGGGATTAGGACAAATAGGTTTGTTACATTTTGTACAGATTTCCTTTGTTTTTTCTTCGACAGATTGTAATAACATAATCCTGGTTTTATTCCATCTGACCCAACTCCTTCACTTTCTTGCACTGAGATCTGAGACATAAATAACATTTCATTCCACTTAAAGCCATTTTTTTCAGGAATAACCTTCGTTTTTTATTATTTCGGTGTTCATGCTTGAACATAATTCGACAATTTGTTCTTCCACTATTTAACAGACTAAAAAACTATCGAAAGTCATTGACAACTTATTCCTGACACCAAAAGAGCAATTTACTTTTTATCAGCAGCGTCTAAACATCCTTTAGTAACATTAAAAAAAGTTGTGATCTCAAGTTTGGTTTTGTCAATTTTTTTTCTCATTGTGGAGAGTTTGTCATGTGGATGACCAAAACAGGTTTGTTTTTCTTTCTGTTTTTAGAGACAAACACCTTTTTTTAGAGAATCAAACAAAAAGGTGGTACAGGGTTCGCAGTTCTTCACATTTATAAAACTCTGGAGCATATTCTTATTTTTGTTAAATAGTTCTTACTATTGTAGTTTTAAATTTTAAAAGTTCCAAAACCATTGGAACAATGGTAAAATAGTTGTCCTCTGTTATGTCTTACTATGTTTAGGATTGGTTTTGCTAAACATTTTTGTGAAGATCCCCTTGGATCTCACTTTGAGAACGAGAATGATTTTGAGTCAAAGAAGAATCAGTAGCCATTTTAATGAATAACTTTCTTTATTTGGTTATCTTTCCCAATTAGAATCAAAGACTTTTAATAAATAATTTAAAATAGATATATGAGGTTTAAAAGGGGCTTTCCTTTATATTAACTTAAATATTTAATGATCCAATTAATTAACAATTAGAATATCGATCACGCAGATATTACCGCAATAAGAGATCCCAGAATTATATTCAATAATATTCCTATTGAACATTTAACTTTAATCTTACTCCTAATATAAAGCTTTAATGAGACTTTAATTATAAATCAATATTTACCACACTGAATCTCAACTCTTCCTGAGATTAATTTATCCACCTAGAAATCTTCAATAATAAATCTCTAACTTCACTATTATATCTTCCTGCTTCAATCTCTCTCTCCTACTGCTTCTTACTTTACTATTCCGTTTGACTTAAATACTTTATCTAATCTGCATAACAAGGAATACCTGTCCTCTTTTTGGAGCTGATTGGAAATAGGTAGGGGAATTAAATTTCCCTAAAAAAGACGTCTCAGAAGGTTAATGATAAAGTTCCGTATATATTTGTCACATTTTTATCATAGCACTTGCATTGCTTTCCACTTTAAATTTTCTTTCTGTTTGTTTCCCGCAATAAATTTCAACACTTTTTGTATAAGACATTCTTATATCCTGATTTAAATATCTTTCATAGATCTGAATATCTTTGCCTGCTCAAAATACAGCAAACTGTTGACCACAGGACATTATTGCCTAAGGAAAAATAATAGCAATTATCTAGATGTTCTACAGGATTAAAAAAAAAAGGAAATACATTATCGTTACTAACAATAGTATATAATTTTGAAAAAGTCAGAAAGTATATATGATAAACATTAATTAGAAAGATTTTGCTTGTGTTAAAGATGAATGAAAACATCAGAACTGCTTGTACAATGTGAAATTCTCTAAAAAATGTCCACTAGCTAAGTATGTCTATATAATGGAAAATAATGATACTTTCAGTATATTTAACATGAACAAGAAGTTTTAAACTCAGCTAGCTAAAGCAGCATTCACCTATCTTTTACTGCAAACAAATTAATTATGCATTTTTTTAAGCATGGGCAAAAGGCATATACTGTAGTCATTCCAAATTAAAGATAATTGAGAAAAGCCTTCTCTACTCAAACTATACGAATTAACCTATATTAGTGCATCCACTCAGAAAATGACTATTTTTATGATACTTAACATTTCAACCTTCCATTTTTAAGTGATTTTTATTTTTCATATTGACAAAAGATTACTTTTATGTTTTGAAGATCTGTTTTACTACAATCTTATAAGATGCTTATACCGGATGGGCAAAAAGTCCGTAAAAACTTTAAAAATTCATAAAATCCGGAGAAATGAACGAAAAAAAAAAAAAAAACTGTTTGCAGGATCAGCATTAGTATGTCACGGGATTTTTTTTAAGCTAGAAAAAAAATAATTCAAAAATCATCCGGTAGGTGGCGCTGTTACAAGCGTCTGTGGTGGAAAAATGCAAATTAGATGGTTATAAAAACCTTTGCTCTCAATGAATCCACATTCATTTCACCATTACAAACAGTGAATGTGAACAAGGATGCTCAGTGCGCCGGATAAAGCTTTGTTGGTGAAGTTATTTTACATCAACAAGGAATCAGCGACCATTGCCTTAAGTAAATTCCGAGTTTAGAAAAATGTGAAGAGTGGAAAAGGCCTTTTAACAGCTGAAGGTCTCTTAAAGCTTGTTAAACGTTTTGAGGAAACTGGAAAGTTGGAGGATCGAGCACGAGCCGGACGACCATGCTTGAAAGAAGCACGTGCACCCTGCATTGCTGTCGAAATGGAAGCGATTGCGTCCGAAGCAGCTTCAGGGACCAGCAGTGCTCGTGAAGCTGCCAGATGATTGGGCTTACCACCATCATCTGTCCGTAATATTCTTCGTCGAATCCTCCAGCTGTACCCATACAAATTGCAATCATGCCATGAACTTTCTCAAGCAGATACCGCACAGAGGGAAGCATTTGCGAAGTGGGCCTTCTCTAAAATGGAACAGGATCCCACCTGGGTTTTTAACATCTTGTGGACAGATGAAGCTCATTTCTCGCTTCATGGTGACGTTAACAACCATAACTGTCGCATTTGGGCGACCTCTAATACATGTGAGTACACACAGAAGCCATTGCATTCCCCAAAAGTGACAGCATGGTGTGGTTTCACGGGTTCATTTATCATAGGACCCTTCTTTGAAACACAGTGCCCAGTAAATGGATGGATAACGGAAACGGTAAATGCTCAGCGTTATCTAATGCTTCTGCGGGAGACTGTCGTGCCATGTGTAATTCAACGAGGTCAGATTTCGAATGTCACGTTCATGCAGGATGGAGCAACCAGTCACACTGCTAACCCGGTTAAGGCATTCCTGATACAGACGTTCGGGGAAGACAGAATCATTAGCAGGCGCTGCAGGTACCCATGGCTTCCTCTGTCTCCAGATTTAACACCAGTAGACTTCTGGTTGTGGGGATATTTGAAATCTCACGTGTATCTATCCGGTCCATCAAGTGTGTCGGAACTGAAAGATGCGATCCGCAGAGAAGTATCCTCCATACATCCGGACATGTTGCACTCTGCCGTTGCTGGATTTGTCACTCGTCTGGAATGTCTTCTTCCCTGTGGTGGTGGTCATGTGGAATATATTCTGGTGTAATAAAGTTGTGAAAGTTTTCTGTTCATTATTTATGCATTGTTTCTTTGATTTGCGTACATAAACGCCACCTACCGGATGATTTTCGAATTATTTTTTTTTTCTAGCTTAAAAAAAATCCCGTGACATACTAAGGCTTATCCTGCAAACAGTTTTTTTTCGTTCATTTCTCCGGATTTTATGAATTTTTAAAATTTTTACGGACTTTTTGCCCACCCGGTATATATTTATAACTGCAATACATATCCTTTTTTTTCTATATTTAATATCAATAGTGATGTGATGAATTTATTGAAATATTTGATAGAGAATCTTATGCTATTTACTTTATGTTTATTGCTTTATTTTAAGAAGTAAAAATAATTACCAAAATTTGTTCTATTCAGTTTAAAATAAATGAACAAAGTTAATGTATATTTTTAATACATGATTTTTTTTAGGTATATCAACGTGTTCATGCCACACATGAAAATGAATTTGATGTGTTTATCAATTTACATGCATTTTTCTATCTTTGCTTGATTTTAAAATAATTTATATCACCCTGCAATATTAAAAAAAATTTGATGTACTTTCTACATTTTTAACGTATTTTGCTTACAAATAAAACTATTAATATTTAGTATTAAACTTTTTATACAGAACTGTTTGTTCTACCAATTATTTTATGTTAAAAGGAAATATTTTTCTCAAAAGGTAGAAAAGTTACAAGACGAATTGAAGAAACAAAGAATCAGATTTACAAATGAAAACAAAAGATTAAAGAATCAATTAGCTGCTGCAGAACATGAAAGAGACACCTTAAAGTTAGAAAATATAACTTTAGAAGAGCAATGTCAAGATTTGTTGGCTGTCTTAAAAGTATGTGTTGATATTGTTTTATTTTGATATTAAAAAGAGATTAAGGAAATATGATGCAGATACTTTACTGTACATTTTGTATTAAAGGCAGAGTTTTGTCAATTTATAGATAAACTTTCCCTCTAAGTAAGGAAATCATAAAAATAATTTGCTTCAAATGTATGTAAAGAGTGTTTTTTTCCAGGTATAGAAGTTTAAGTTGGCATTACTTTCCAAGATGACGACCGATTTAACAGCTGTCAAGTGATTTATTCTCAGTTTGGTTTGGCAATTCATCAAAACGATCATCAAGCAAGGCGTAGATTCGTCGAATGGGCCCAAAACGAGATTGCCGTTGTTCCCGATTTTCATAAGCGAATTTTGTTTAGCGATGAAGAGCACTTCTGGTTGAATAGCTACGTCAACAAACAAAACTGCCGCATTTGGAGTGAAGCTAATCCACAAGTGTATGTCGAAACACCGTTACATCCAGAAAAACTGACTGTTACGTGCGCTTTATGGGCTGGTGGAATCCTTCTTCAAAAACGATGAAGGCCACAACGTTACAGTCAATGGTATAGAGCCATGATTACTAACTTTTTCATTCCTGAATTGAACAATCATGATGTCCAGGAGCTGTGGTTCCAACAAGACGGCGCAACATGTCACACAGCTCGTTCCACAATCGATTTATTGAAAGACACGTTTGGTGACCGCCTGATTTCACGTTTTGGACCTGTGAATTGGCCTCCAAGATCTTGTGATTTAACACCGCTAGACTATTTTTTGTGGGGCTATGTAAAGTCATTGGTCTATGCGGATAAGCCACAAACGCTTGACCATTTGGAAGACAACATTCGCCGTGTTATTGCCAATATACGGCCACAAATGTTGAAAAAAGTCATCGAAAATTGGACGTCCAGATTGGACTACATCCGAGCCAGCCGTGGCAGTCTTATGCCAGAAATCATATTTAAAATGTAATGCCACAAGATTATCTTTCGAATAAAAAAAAATTCATGTCAATCGAATAATACATCGTTGTTTTATTGCAATTTAAAGTTCTGTACCTCTAAAAAAACACCCTTTACATACAAAAAAGCTTGTTTAGGCTGTTTATTATTAAATTTAATTGTTTTTGTGATGTTTTTTATATTGTATAAATATTATATTGTGCCTCTGTTTTGTTCATTAATTATTACAATAAAATTTTTATACGGATACTATGTATAAAATTATAAGGTACTGGCATTTAAACTAAAGCATTTCAAGTGACTTTAATTTTGGCATTTTGATAAAATCTTATTTATCATCCCTGGTCTCAACAAACTGAAAAAAAATGCACATTTTAAAATCCATAAATAAAATCATATCATTTGTCTTATTTTTAGACTAGAAATGTAAAGAAAAAACCTGCAGTCCAAACAAAAGTTACTCACAGAAATAAAAAGAATATCACTTCTAAGCCGAATCCTCATCAAGGCTTAAATGAACCATTGGATTCATCCGAATCTATCACCAAGTAAATAAAACAAAATTTTTTCTTTATGATAAATTATTCTAACTGTTGAAAAAAACATTACTTAAAAACAAGTATCCTTTGGTTTAGTAAGAAATTCTTATTTTGGATAAGAAATACGAAATGCATTTATTTAATATGTGATTCTTTGATTTTAAAAGTGGCTTTGAAAACTATTTAAGTTTTAGGAGTTAATTTTTGTAAGTTGTATAAATTATTATACAATTAAAAGAATACAAATTAAAAGAATGAGATCCTATATCAACCAAATAGTATATCATCTATCAATTGGTTGATATACCATTTTTTTGTTAACATTTCGTTTAATCTTTGCATTTAAGTATTATTATTTCTGTTTAAATAAACTGCATGCAGTTTAAAGCTTTTCAGAAGTTTTATTTTCGTTTTGTAGAGTGATATACCAATCAGCAATTTAAAAAAATGAGTAAAACATGAAACTAACAATTTTATGACGATTGTCAAAGGAAATAATGAATGAAATAAATGTTCAGATTATTTTAAGCATTTGATTGACAGAGAAGGAGCATACACTGCTGTGAAAGAGCTGAGTACTGCATTAGATAAAAAAAATATTGATTTAAGCCAGCTTTCAGGAACTATGAAAAGAGGCTGCTGAAAGTTTTTTCATCATTTGATCAGGATTCGATGAATACTATAACTTCAACAATAAAAGAACTGAATGATCAAACGGAGTATGTTACTAATAGTGGAGTACCTTGTGATTCCATTGGCAATGTAGGGGTTAAACAAATGTGTAACGGCTTTATTGATTGACTCGAGTAAAGTTGTAGAAATTATATCCAAGAATTGTCGCTCATGTATTCAAAATAAAAATCATATTTTCAAAAAATCACATGTTCCCCAAATTATTTTGATTTATCATTCAGCGTAGAATCTACTTGTGTATGTCGCATTTTTAAATGCTCATGCCACTTGACATAGCTGAAATATTCATTCTATGGTGACAATGACTTACAAAGATTGAAATACCATAAAATCCGGCATGTAATGCGCACCCATACTTTCAAGTTGCATTTTTTAATTTTTTGGTATATTCTCCATATAACAGGCACCCTTTATTTTACGACAAAACCTGAAATATACTTGTGTATTATTCTTTTGTTTTTACGTAAATTATTTGAGGTATTGTTCAAAGCTTTAGAAAAATTAGTATACTTTAGAACTAAAACCCTCTCTCTCTCTAAGTTCATAAGAAAAATGCCATTTCTTTTAAATAAACAATATTTTGATATATATAGAAGTCTAATTTTTTTTTATAATCATCTTTATTTTTAGTTTTAAAGCTCTCATTTTTATACCTGGCATATAATGCGCGCTCATAAATTTCGATTTTATTTTTTGTGTTAAAAGTGCGCGCTATACGCCGAATTTTACTGTATGTATATGGCAAAAACAGTGTCGTCTGGTATGAGTGCATTAAAAAAAGAATTGGAACTTGCCTTTGTAATAAAGGACTAGGAGAAAAAGGCAAGCTAAGTGGCAAATTTGCTATAAATTTCAAAATCTATTATGGTACTGCAATACTTGTGATTTGCTTGGAATGCTAAGCGTTGTTATAGTAACATTTTATTACAGCTATTCAAGAGTGGATCAGCCAATGCAAGGCTTCAGTCTGAAAGCTCAATTTTATTGTTTTTGGAACAAAATTAACTGAAAATTACAAAAACCTCCCAGAAACTATTATTAAAATTTCATGAAATCTACATGCTTTGATTTATGTGATAAAAATTTACTAAGAAAATATCCCCACAGCAAAACAATAAATGAATGTTTCAATGGTTATTTGGGGAAAATAATACCCAAAGAAAAATCTATGTTGACCATGAAACATTTACTCTGGGGTCAGTCATACATATCTGTATTATATTTTAATGATTATATGGGAGTGCTAAAAATATTACTTGCATTAGATGTTTAAGCTAACTAGTATACATCACACATTAATAATGTACGTTTCACTGACTCCTAATAATATGTAAGTTATAAGAAATCAAATTTTTGTACACAAATGAGAAAGTTGTCTCTTAACCCTTTACCTAAGGGAAAACTTACGAGATGCGCTCCCCAGTGCCACCATTTTTCGTACAGGTGTGCGAAGTTATGCTGTGTATTAGAGGAAAAAAGGAGGTATGTTTTGCAATATAAAACCTTTTTACTTTCACAGAAAAAAGGAGGTAAAAAAAAATTCAAATTTAAAGTATAGAATAACAGTGTAATAAAACAGATGTTAGAACTTATCTGCTGTGTGATATTTCCTAAAATAAGGTTGAACACATACACCCAACATCACATTCATTGCATTGATAGCAGGTTTCACGACAAACTTTTGTTTTTGAGCAAACAATACATTTCTTTATTTCTGGCTGTTCCAAAAATGAAAACCAAGGAGGTGGCATAGGTAAATTTTTTATATCCAGTCGTACCCAATGTCGGGCGTCTTTCAGAGGATAGTCGCAATCATATTCTGATGTTTCTGATCCTGAAGATGACAGAAAATGGTAATCTAAATCACTCTCGGACATTTTCGTAAAAAGATCTTCTATTTCGCACAATAAACGAAAACAAAAGAAGAATAAAAAAAGCATGACCTACTCAAACAGAAACAGAAGCAAAAACTGCACAGCTATGATTTTCACCATTTCAGAAACATCCCCTTTACTAATACCCTATCCCTCTTCTCTGAAAAAAGAAAATCTGTTTCAAACATTGTCAAGGTCATTTTATGGCATTCCAAGGCTGTGAAAGCAGTTTTCTTTATAAAAGCACAATGCAAAGGATCGTACTTGGGAAAGGCGTATATATATACGCCGGTGGCAGTTAAGGGGTTAAAACATGGTGTGTTGAATTTTTGGTGTTTATATCTTTGTTTCCAATTAAATTGAAGTCCACTTTCTAAAAAATTAAATTTTTTTAAAAAATTACAATTTTTTAAATAATAATTTAAGAGTTTTTTGAAAACTTTTCTCTGAAATTAGTATTTATACTGTACTCGAGTACTGAATAAGGTTTTTTAAGTATAGTAAATTTATTTATATTTTAATATATCAAATTGGGGAAAGTTTAACAGAAAATATAAATTCACAAAAATCCTAGTTCTGGGGATATCTATAGAAGTCATGACTATATATAGGCAAAATATTATTAAAGATGCGTTTTTTTATTAAAGAAGAATTTTTTGAAAATGTCATTTTTTCCCTTGATTTTATGCCAAAAATTGCAATTAAAAAATTTAATATGTATATTCTAATTTAGGTGACTTGAAATGCATGAAGAAAAAATTATTAAAAATCATACAATGAATTTTTGTGTATTTTCTATGCATTGACTCATTCATTTTACTATTTTTTAAAATGTTAAATGCAATTTTTTTCCTTAATACAATAACATTTCATTACATTGTGTCTAATAAAGTATTACTTATAATATTTTCTTCCTTGTAGAAAAAATTCAAGTACAGAAAAATATGACAAAACTGATGTAAACAATACAAAGCTTCGAGTACGATTTAATTTAGTTCCGCAGTTTGAGAAAGGAGTAAATGAACCTACACAAAACAGCACAAAGGATGTGTACAGTTATATGAGTGAGAATTCTGAAGAAAATGATATTATTATTGATCAATCAACTGTTGAAACTGGTAATGAATCTGAGAAAAATAAATCACCATATGAAGAAAGAAAACATGGTGATGAAGTAAATTTTTAAAATGTATTTTTAAGAACTAATTATACTAATAGCAAATGATTTATTTTAATTCAATTTTAAAGTATTACATAAAAATGGTAACTAGTGGCAAGCAAAATCAAAATTTTAGCAGAACTTAATAAAAGTTTCGAAGCCCAGTGGATGAGTGGTAGTGTATCATGCTTCTATGCCACAGGTTTTGCATTCAAATCCTGGCCTGGGCAAGATCATCCCTTCAGTGGCTTGATAAATGAGTACCAAGCTTGCTTGGGAACTGAACACTGGAGGTTTTGTGTCAGACTGACCATTTGACTGAAGCATCTGCCCAGTGCCTAAAGTCACGAAAACTGAGGCACAGTAGGTCTTGACCCTCATGGGCTGTTGTGCCACTGAGTTAAGTTTTAAATAAAAGTTTTATACAATGTGATAAAAGAATTATGCATGTAGGTACTATCATGTATTATGTACAATGAAAAACATTCAAAATTTACCAATAGAAATCAACAATGCTACTTCAAGTTCTATAACTTATTTTTAAATACTGAAATATTTGATTTATGTTTCACTGTTTTACATAACATGTAAACTATTTTGAAATAAAACAGGTTTTGTTTCAGTAGAATTTGAATTATACTTACAACATAATTTGAACATCCAGATAATTTAAATTTATGTACAAGAATAGTTAATAGGTGAAAATTAAAACATCCAATATTGCATTGTTTCAATCAATGTATACAATTGCAAAACCTCTCCTCCCACTTTTTTTTGTTGTAGATTTACTACTATAAAACTGACAATAATTTAAAGCATTTGCAATTTTCATTTCGTAGTAAATTAATGCAATTCTTTATTAATGAATTTCTACAGCATTAAAAGGAGATAATTAGAAAGGGGAAGACTGTATTTCACATATAATCAATAAAAGAAAAGTGCTTAAATTAGGGACAAATGATGCACACTCACAAACAACTTTCCATGTTTAAATATTTGAATATTATATTTTTTTATACTTAAAAAAAATTCATTATGTACAGTTCTCCACAACAAAATTAAATGCATTTTTTTAGATTGAAAGGATATATTCTTCTGGAGAGAAAGAAATAATTCGACCTAGTGGAGTTATAAAGCATATTAGTGCCGATGGTTATACAATAAAGTATTTGTATCCAAATGGTGACGAAAAAGAAATTTGTTCGGATAACACTGAAGTAAGTATAAAAGTCAAATGATTTCATTTTGATTATTTATACAAACATCAGTCAGTTATATGTATAACTACAAGACAAATAAATTAATAATTTACTTTCAATGCCCACAGATTCGTAGATTTACAACTGGTGTTGTGGAAAAACGTTTCCCTGGAGGTGTAGAAGTTACTGAGCATCCTAAGTAAGCAGAATTTCAATAAAACATATCTATTAGAATTTCATTTTAATGGCATACCTTTAATCTTATATGTAATATAAAATATTCTGTTTTGATTATCATATCATAAAAACAAAATATAATTTAAATTACCACCTTCATTTTATCTTTATAATGTAAGAGAGCCAGCTGTATCAAAAATATCTGAATTATGTTTTTTTCTTGCATTCAAAATATATCCATTTAAATTGCATATTATTATGAATGTATGAGAAACACATGCAAAAAAAGGTAACAAACAATTTTTTTTAAAGCTCTTCTATAATAAAGATTCTTCTATTTTCTTTAGAACAATAGCAATGAAATCAGTTTGTTTTTAATTTGACACAGAAGGCCTTTTTAAGATAAATTGAAAACTATTTCATTATCAGTTATAAAAAAAATGCATGTGTGACAATGTAATATATTGATTTTTCATTTGTAAACATACCATATTTACTCCAATATTAGTCACATCCCCCCCCATTGTTAATGGTTCTGAAAATCAAGTGCTGTTTAGAATAGAAAAAAAAAAAAAAAATCGTTGGATGGAGTATTTAGAGCAATTACAGGTTCATGTATGTATTTAAAAGTTTATAAGACTGATAAAAGAATTGATTATTCACTTCTTATTGGACCTTCTTTTAAATTTATTTTAATTTCATAAAATTGGATATTGATAAACCATTTAACCCTATTATTCATTTTGTTCAGAATTTGGGGTGTGGCTTAGAATCAATGGTGGCTCAAATTTGAATAAATACAGTATATTGAATGTTACTTTTGTACTGCTAAAATAATAACTGAGGGTTTTTAAAAACATAATGGCCTATTCCTAATATCTTATTATAAATTTGACCTTATTGTAATCAAAAGTATCCATGAAATCACAAATTTGTAAAATTTACTTTTCTAGAACAACATGATTCTCTCAAAACATTTTTAAGTTGCAAAACATTTAAAAATGTATTTTTCAAATTTTGTATAATATTTTGGAAACACTAAATTGAAATAATGAACAACATATTACAAATTAAAACTTTTCATAAAACATATTAAAATTGAATTATTGGTTACAAATATAAATCATCCTCATGGCAAAAAATTTGTTTTATAGTGGTCAAATTGAGAGGCGGTCACCAGGTTTAGAAGAAGTGAAGTTTCCAGATGGCACTACACAAACTCGTTTTTTCTACTCTGATGGATCAGAGAAGATTGTATTTGATGATGGGACTCAAGTAACTCTAGATCCAGATGGTACCAAAGTAGCTGAATTTAAAAATGGCATAAAAGAAATTGTAACCGATAAATACATGGTACATTAATTATCTATGTTTCTTTAAGTTTATATTGAGCCTTATTTTCGCTATTGCTGATGAAATAAAGTAAATATTTTTCAGCGAAAGGAATATCCTAATGGATCTATCAAAATAGTTCATGCTGATGGAAGTCAAGAAACACGTTTTTCAAATGGCAGGGTTAGAAAAAAAGATAAAGATGGTAGAGTTGTGTTGGATACAAAGATCTTGCAAGTAGGTATTAAAAATTACTTAATACATGGATGATTAATTTTTTTTAATAATTTTCTTTTAAATGTGAATGTTTATTTATTTTTACTTTCTCATGTAATAATTTCAAATTAGTAACTAAATTGTTCTCTTAACAATATTAACAAAAATCTTAATTAATTTTTTAGAAGCAAAAAATCTGCATATGCTGTAATTTGAACTACTGTATTTATTCGAATCTAATCCACACTTTTTTTCCTATGTTAATGCTACTGAAAATCGAGTGCGGTTTAGAATCAAAGGGGAAAAAAATACGTTGGATGGGACAATTAGAGCAATTACAGGTTTATATATGTACTTAAAAGTTTATAATATTGGTGAAATAACTTAATTCACATATTTTATTAGTTCTTTTATTTTAATTTTGTAAAACTGGATATCGATAAACCATTTTTCACAAAAATTTGGGGTGTGGCTTGGATTTTAATAAATAGAATATTTTATGAGATGCATAAATACCAGAAAAAAAATTATGAAAGAATAATTGTAATCTCTCATTAAAGGGGAGAAAGTAAGAACCTCCACTTTCGCTAAGAAATATTATTTTAATAACCAAATCATTTTTTTTTAAATAATGCACATAAAGTGATGATTTTTGTTTCTGATACATTTATTGAAAAATTTTTATTGGGAAAATGAAGACAAGATATATTTTTCTTTTTAATTTTTAGACAATATGTTTCACTCTTGATGATTTTACACTGACTTTTTTTTTTCCAGGATGAACTTGGTAATTCATGCAAGAGATAATGTGTATGGACAACTTTTTATGTACTGCATAAAATAGTTGTAATAAATGCAGAATATTGGTAAAATGTAAAAATCACATCAATCATGTGTAAAATATTTTAAGTAAGCTATATCATATGAAATTTTATATAATGCATTTTATACATATAGAATATTTATGTATATTTATAGTGTTTTATCCTTTAATAAAAATATTTATTTTGTAATAAATAGATGAATTTTTTAATTTAAAAATTAGTATTTCACATGCAGTAATCTTTTTAAGGAACACTCATACACAGTTCCTTCATTACACTCATAATTTCAATTTAAGATAAAAACATTCACAGATAATTTTTAGTAAGAAAAAAAAATATAGCTATAATTGTATAATTTACCTGGTATACTTTATTTTCAGCTTTAATTTCTTAAAAAAACTCAAATGGGTTTTATGTAATTAAAATCCATGCAACATTACATCTTTTTCCCCCTGATTTGTACAATAAGAAAAAGTGGTATTTTGGTGTCTGAAAGTTACAAATGATTAGTTAACTATAGAAATTAATGGAATAAATGAAATGTAAAAAAGCCTGAAGTCGCACATTCGTGATCTATTGATGTTAACCAATTGTATGCGTGCAAAATTTTTGCTAGGGATGCAAAATAATGATAGTAGATGGCTATTGGGAATGCTGCATATTTTAACTGTTGCAAAAACATAGATTACAACTCGAAGACTAAACTTGCTTTTAACTAGCAGAACCATTGGAATGTTAAAGTGTGTAGACAGTCATAGACAGAAATGTTTGTTAATGTAACACAGTACATAATTTTCAAACTCTGAAAATATTAGTAGGCAGATCGTGATAGGTTGACCAAGAGTAACAAGACTAACTAGATGTCTGTCAGAGAGCTTGCACCAACCACAGAAACAATTTCCAGATGAACAGTTTACAGAAGATTCGAAGCTTTATTTGTCAGGTATTTAGGCACAAAAGACATCCTATTTGCAATGCAGTTGTAAACATCAGAACTGGACAGATAGTCAAAGATGAAATGTGATATTCTCTGATGGTTCATTGTGCAGGGCCATTCTCATTGTGGCAAGATTTAAACTGCTAGTAAACATGTTATCACCCTCATAAATAACAGAACAAGATTAATATTGCAAAGGTGAATTTTGATAATTTCTGGTCTAATTATTGCTGGATGTACAGCTTTGTTTTCAAAGGAGGTTCTGTTAATGGAACAAGATACGGAAGTTAGGTTCTGAAATTTAATGTTAGTTTTTTCGAGACTGTAGATTAATGGATGAAAATGCAATACTCCATTGTTCTCATTCATAGAAGATGAATATCTAAAAATAAATATATCAAGTTCATGCATTGGACAGAAAGGTTCCCTGTTAAATTTAAGCATGTTTCCAAGGGACATAGCTGAGCTCAACACCATTCTGCTATAGAAGAATCTGTCACAGATATTGATTTAAATTCTCATTTGCGGCATAAAAAATCACTAGTAGGGCAATAAGAGTTAATCACATTCCCTTAGAACCAACTTTAGCAGTTTTTCTGCATTACGTCATTTGCTTAACCGTTTGGGTCTCAAGCAGTGTGATCGCGTTGTTGAGAAATCCCAGGACATTTCGAACATTATGGACAACTGAAGGTGTGCGCTCAGACTTACTGAAGCAAGTACATAACGCAGCTCTTTTTCATGTAAATAGTACATTTTACAATAGGTAAAACAATACAATATAGCTCCGATTGGGATTCATGGGTGTAAAATGAACAAATTGCTATCACACCGCTTGGTATTTCTTGACATAAAACAAGTGCTATCGTGCTGCTTGGGTCTTTTGGTACTCATTCTTTAGCAGTGTTTTTTCAATTCCCACAGGACTCAAAATGGTTAAATCAAGTAGTATCTTTATATTTGTGCATTTTTCAATTGTTTCTTTTTATTTGTAAGATATTTTTAATTAACTATGCCGAATTTAATTCCTGTCTCTTATTTTGCATTTTACTTAAAGAAATAACCGTTATTCTTAATTCTAACACTAGTGTAGGTATATTTTTTTTTAAAATTTCTCTAAGCATTAATGGAAATAGTTTTTAAAGTGATACTTTAATTTCTGTTATGTTTAATATTACTGTTAAGAAATTTATTCAGTCATTTCATCCAACTACAAATGATTATTATGTAAAAATTCTGTTATTAATCAAAAGGGAAAAGATGTTATTCTTTTGAAGTTATAAAAACTAGTAGCTTAAGGGAAGAATACTAAATTTTTTATTTTCAAACCATGATAGGCAGCATTGAAATTATAATAAAATAATATATTTCTCTAATTGAAACTTTACATGAGGTTCCTTGACTGCAAATAAGAGTAAGACAACTTTAATAAATGTTTAGATAAGTCCACAGCACATCAATCTTCCCTAAGTATTAATATTTGTAATGAAATTATTTAAACATGATTTTCAGGAACTTAAACTGGGTTTATTTTTACTGTTAAATATCTATTTAAAAATATATATTAAAAAATATATATCATGAGATAATAAGTATCATGGTTTTGAAGCAGTGAGAAAATATGATCAACACTTGAAATAGCAATTTACTTTTTGTACCTAAATGTAGTTGACATTTAAATTAAAGTAACTTTACTGATCTTTTTTACTAAAAATCTTGCAATAGAATAATGGAGACATCTGCATGTATGTTAAATAGAACCTTGTCTAGAAGTCCCACCTGCCGTATGGCATCAAATTTAAAAGGGAAGTACCAACTCAAGTAATATCTTAGTTATTTGACTGTGATTGATTTAAAATTATGAACTAACACAGCCCTTATGTTACTTCTAGTACAACAATTCAAAACCAATCAATCAACATCTACACTATTTTAATGTAAAGATTTTGAGTCTAATACATATTTTTAGGCATCGATTCATATTGATCACATATCACAATTTTTGTGTGCAGTCTTAACTACTTGTAATCACTTATAATTGGTTACAAGTAATTATTTTAACAGTTAAAATGGGGGGAAAAGATCCACACACTTAGTTTAAAAATATTTACATAAAAGTTGTTCAACTTTTTCAAATAGGTAGTCTTGGGGCAAGATAAATAACATCCTCATATAATTTATCAATTGTAAAAATGAAGTGAAATTAATGCTTACTTCTAATTTCTTGATTAATGCAAATTTTTTTTTGGGGGGGGGGCACAATTAGCTAAATGTTTTCACTACCTATTATAGAAACAGGACAAAATAAAACAAGCAGGATGAGAGAGTAAATATGAATGTTGTCTACTCAGCTACACGAGGGCTTTTGGCAAATGACTTTGTAATTTTGAACTATGGTCAAGTGATGAGGATGGAACCTAAGCTAGAACCCCTTTTTCTCACTTCCACACTACACCAACACGAGGACTTTGAGCCTTGACATATTTAACATGCACCGGCCCCCTCTGCATGACGGGTCTTCAGCGGCACAAGGCTTGAATCCATGACATGCCAGTCACAAATCTGTTATCTTAACCACTAAGCTACTGCAGCCACCAAAACAAGCAAGAACTCTTCAATTTGTATAATTTCTGTCACACACACAATATTTGATACCTCAACATGTTATTTACACTAACAAAAGCACTTGGATTTTTTTTTTACTTTGCATTATTTGTTACATTTTAGAATATGCTTGTAGATTTTTTACAGAAAAAATAAGTAAAAGCTACAAATTTTTTTTTTAAAAAAAGATTAAATAATATATATACATTAATTACATTATATAAACCACATGACACTTTGATAAATATTCTTTAAAAAGAAAGCAAACAAATGATAAGTATCACTGTATTTAATGCAATATTTTCATAATACAAATAATTAATTTACAGAACTTCTAATTTTTAACAAGTCACACATTCATTCTATCAAACGTCCGTTTTGTTAAAAGGAACTTCATTTGCATGTTTTCTACCTTGATAAACTAATGCAGCAATGGTACCCACAAGAAGAGCAGTTACAATTCCACCTCCTTTTTTCTCCTGCATTTGTCGATCAATATCTTTAAATATTTTCCTAAAATGAAATAGACAAACAGTATTTCAATAATTTTTATTACAGTTCAAATAATTTAACATTGAAAGATTTTAAAAGTATTTTTTTACATTTGATTAAATTCTGTAATAAGATTTTTGAATTTAAAAAATAAATAAATTAATTTAAACTGAATAAATATGAAAAAATTATAAGTTGTAAAAAAAAGCAAAAATTGAAAAAGTGTTACTGCAGCAAAATTTACAACACGTAAATCCCACCATAATAGCAAAATAACAAAAAGATTTGTACATATTTTATTAGAAAATAACCCCTAATCAGTCAGATTTTGGTGGAAAATGGTGCAATTTGAATGGTGTAAATTTAGTTGTGATGTTATTACATAAGTACTGAAAATATTAAAGAGGGTTAAATTGTTATTTATGATTTCTGAAACAGCTACAACAGTTTGGAAGATGAAGGATTCTTTAATTTTTCTGTCAATTACAGTGTAGCTTTTAAGATCCCCAAACTAGAGCTCACTTAACACTCCATTAAGGGTGTATAAAGCTTCATAAACCCTTATAAAATCTATCAGTGCAAGAATCAATTTGATTCTTTCTTTGTGGGATTGTGTGCAAAAAAACAAACAAACATGGAACTAACAAATCTGAATGAACCATGTTCATTGTTCCTTGAGGACATCAAAGGAACTCACCCTCACATAGAACTTATTTCTAAGTGCAGGTGAGCTTTTTTTAAAAAATTTCATTTTAATGTATCGATCTGTGATTCTATTTTTTCTAATCCTGAATTTCTAATTTGAAAAAACATTGCAATTTGTATTTTAGCTTAGTAATATTTTGTTTGGAATCATCTATTTTGCAATCTGTGAACTACTACAGAAACATCGATAGTATGGTAACACTGGGCAACAATGAAAATGCTTCATAGACGAAATTACACAATTCTAATAAAATTTAATGTGCTGAACACAAATATCACATTAAAAAAGCTGATTGGTTCTCATTGCAGATATATTTATAACATTTAATTTTATTTTTTTTATTACTATATTTAAATATACATTTCCAATTAAAAAAATAATTCAATATAGTAATATATCCCATAAATATAATAGAATTTGGTAAAATAAATGCAAGTTTATAAAATATATCATCAACTCCTGGAGATTTGATCAAGAAAAAGCTAAGGACAATTCAGGGGCGTAGCTACCGCCGTATCAATGATATTGGGCCCCAAGCTACAGGGGTCACAACATGTATAACTACAGTTCACTAATAAGGTTCCCATATTTAAAAAAGGGCTCAAAGGAATTTTGATACAGGGCCCCCTCAAAGCTAGCTACGCCAGCAGGACAATTGAATACCAAACATATCATCTGCTCTGCGACCTGTCTTACATGGTGAAAGATTCCCTACTCCTGAACCTCTTACAGATTTTTTTTTATCAGTTAAGATCAGGAGGATCTCAAGTTATCACATAATACTCCTCTAGCATCAATGTCAACATATGGCAGCAATAAGCATGATTATCACTTTTCATGCCTTGCTGAAATATCTTCTCTATATAAAATTACCTCAGTTGAACTGAATGATCTTGATCACGATTTGGAACTGTCCAAAAGCAAAATGGAGGTTTTAACTTCAGTGAAATATTCTTGCAAAAAGTATCGGAATGACTTCAGGCATACGTCTCCTGCTTGTTGAATCTTTCTTTAAAAAAAAAGAGAAAAAGTAATGTTATCTGCTGTGACAAAGATGGCTTGCTAAAAAAAACTATGCGTTCAATATGAACCTAAGGAATGGTGGCTGTTTATAGATGCTTAAAAACTCACCAGTTTGGCTCAGTAAGGAGAACGAGCTTCCATCCATTCTTGTTGTGCATGCTATCTACATAGACATACCAGAATCTACAACAGCTTCTGGAGATGATTAACTAAAGTAAGCATGGTTGGCAGATTTGTGTTCACCAGAAGGTTACATCTAAATTGATGGGTTCGCTGCTATAACATACAGCTGATTTATTTATCTTTAGAACATTAGAGCAATCACTTTGCATTACACTAAAGGAGGCTAATTCATACATCATCTTTGAAGCCTGGAGAAAGGAATGAAAATTAGTAAAACTGCATAAAATCATCATTCCTCCTTTGCACATTAAACTTAACCTTATCAAAAACTTTGAAAAAGCCATACATAAGAATGGACCAGAATTCAAGTAACTACATGGAAAACTCCCTAGAATCAGTGTTGGAAAAAAAATTAAAGAATGCATTTCTGTAAGGTCTTAGATTAAATAGATTCTCAGAGACCTCAAATTCGAAAAACTTCTTTGAAGAAAAGGTTTGGGAGGTGTTTCATCAAATGTTAATAAACGTTTTGGTAAATTGCAGGGCCAAAAACTACAAGGATCTAGTTAAGGATATGTTATCTTTATTACAGAATTTTAATATGCCAATATAAATGAATATGAAATATATATGAAAATATGTTATATTTTCAGCTTCAATATGTCATTAAAAGTCCACTTTCAGGACTCCCACTTAAATTTCTTCTCTAATAAATGCATGACAAGTCAGTGATGAGCACAGTGAACATTTTCATCAGGACAGTGCCGAAATGGAATTAGAGTACCAAGGGAATTGGTCCAAGGCAATGTTGGCTAAGTACTGTTGGCCATTACTTGGGATGGGCCAATGAAAATCGAAGCAGATTAAGGTATTCCTAACATAAAATACGCAGTGGCATAAAATACACCCCCCACATTGGGTGGGGGAGGGGAAAGACAGCATTCTAGGGGCCTCAGAGATTCTGGTTTTGCATTCCTTTGTAAGATCCAGCTTGGAGCCTAAAGTCTGACTTTGCAGGGGGCTCTTAATACTCTCGGTTACACCACTGAATTTACGTACATATCTACTTTTTTAACAATACATACACATAACAAATAAATTCATAGCCAATTAAAACTTTTTCTTTGTCATATTTGTTATCAGCACCTTGAATTCATTACAAATTGAGTATGTGCATCTTTGGAAGCAGAAACTTTTTGAAAATTTGTTGTCCACTGTTATAATCACTCTGTTAAAAAATAACGAAATTTACCAGAGGCACCTTATTCTAGCCATTTTATTTTCTAAAAAAAATCTCTTAAAATTATGTAAATGACCATGAATATTATAAAGTTACATATTCTATTTTGGTACTAAGGAGCTACATTTTAATCTAAATTCTTAAAGTTGGACAAGACAAATAATGTCCACTTACATAACATACACCAAAAATGCAAGAAAATCTCAATTTATAATGCATTGTATTAAAATTCAGAACAATCAAAATAATATAGTACTAGTTACAAAAATTATGCAGATTAACTCCTTTCTAATCCTAAATGGAATCTCGCTTAAAAAATAGGAAATGGTAATATCTTCATTCATTAGTTAAATTTTTATTCTTCCTTTCAAATAATTCCAATTCTGCTTAACCCTTTATCTACCGCATTATGGTTTACTGCATTTTTTTTTGAACCACTACATTGAAAATTAAGGAATTTACATAAACAAAATACTAAACTTTGAGAAATTTAATTAGTTAGACCTAATTAATTAATGATATTCAGCTGTAAAATTAATTATACACACTATTCACTTAAAATAAATAGTCAAACCGTTTTCTAAGGTCTTCATTAACATACAAAAAAAAAAAGACACTTGCCTTTTGACATTAACTATTATTTTGGAATGAAAATGACAATCTTCGCAATCCGTGGAAAACGTCAGCTGAAAACGCAATTTCTGCTATAAAACTATTTGCCTTCTCCACTAAAATACTCATCATAGAATCCGTGCTGCCATATATCTTGGAAGAGTAGATTTAAAAGAATATTCCTGCTAAGAACCGTCAGAGTATTCGTAAAAATGGTTATTTTATATCATTTTTAAGTGAGTGGTACTTATAAGTACTGTCAGTAGATATAGGGTTAAAAGAGAATAAAATGGCATTTTTGACAAAAATCATGCAGATTTTCCCCCTTCCGATAGCAACTGAAGTCCATCTTAAAAAACAATTAAAACAAAAAATTCTTCTGTTACAGCATAGTGAAAACTTTTATAAAAGTTATTTAGTTTCTCTTCCTTTTAGATGGAACTTCCAATAAAAGTGAAAAAGAACCCCCCCCAATTTTCATCAACCTTCTAATGAAAATTCTATTTTAGTGTAAAAAGTACAAAATAGACCTTAGATGCTGTGTTTTTCTGAGCAAAAAAGAATAACAGTCAAATTTTGGTGGGCCACCCTTGTTTTTTTAACAAACAAGGGTGGCCATTTCAGCAAACATATTCCCCAGTTTGACGACAAAAAAAAAAAAAAAAAAAAAAAAAAAGAAAGAAATTCAGTATCAACGTATGAACCAAATAGTTCCAATCATCAAAATATATTTATGAACAGGCAATGAAGAATTCCTTTACCTAACACGTTTTACTTCATTATTTTATGAAACACTGTAATAACTTTATTTTAATGCAAATACATTTCCATTCATACAAAAATTTTGAAAAATATAAAATACGAATAATATAAATTTACGAATGCAGCATACAGACTAATGATAAAGAACTTTATACCAGAGATGCAGAGGAAAGGTATAAGAAATTAAGAAGGGAAGAGAAAAGAATACATAATAGAAAGAAATGGGTCATATCTTGATGAACTATGTAAAGAGATAGAAAACCTAAAGACACAAAAGGAAGCTAGAAAGTTCTATCAGCTAGTTAATAATATAAGATCAGACTTTAATGCTAGAACAACAGTCTGGAAACAAGAGAAATTATCAGAAATATGACAGAAGTCTGAGCCAGATGGTGTGAACACTTCAAAAAACTGCTTAAGAATAGAGATAATGAAGAAAATGTAAAGACTCATAATACATTGTCTGTCATAGACTATGAAGATGAAGAGACTGAGAAAAAAAATCACAAAATCTATATAATGTTGAACTAGCAATTAAAGAAAACCACAATAAATCAGCTGGAACTGATAGCATCAAAGACTAGCTCATGAATATCAATGAAACTAAACCAAATAATGCAATCTACAATCCTATTTGTAGCATATGGGCAGAGGAAGAAATGCCCAATGAGTGGGAAAGATTGATCTGTTCTAGCAATAACAAAGGAGGTAAGCCAGAATGTTGCAATTACAGGAAAATTACTAAGTAAAACATATACAATCTTCACCATTCTGTATAAATGATTGCTATGGTGGAATTTAGCATACGAAAAAAACTAATATGCCTGATAAGAATGACTTAAAAATGTGACATGCAGAGTTAAGAGTTTATTGTATTTCTTAAAAATTTTTCATACTGGAAAAGGACTGCGACAAAGTGATGCACTATCATGTCTATTGTTCAATTTAGTGCTGGAAGCTGTAAGAGACTCTGAATTAGATACAAGCAGGACCATCCTACAGAATCCATCTGCTGTCTTTTGCTGGTCTAACTTGAGAAAGCATCAGGATATGTTCCCCCTAAAGATAATTATACTTTTGAGACAGTGAACCAATTTAAATATCTAGGGAAATGATGATTTCAAGCAGCAATGATATACAGGAATAAAAAATAGGTTATCTATGGCCTTAGAAATAAATTAAAATCAAAATTAATCAGTTTAAAAACCAAAATAAACCATTACAAAACTTTGACATGGCCAGTTGCCCTTTACAGAAGACTGTAAAAGGCAACTGTCGTTTGCTGGACACTAATCGAAGCAGAAACAGTTATGCTACTGATCTTTGAAAATTTAGAGGAAGATCTTTGGACCAGTAAAACATAATGACGTATGGAGAATACTATACAATTATATTTATAAAAAATATGGCAAACAAACATTGTTAAAATAGCCAAAACATATCCCATTAGGTGATTGGGTCACATATTTAGATATAATGACTTATTCTTATAACTAAAAAAATAACTTTTTCAAGAATCGATGGAAAATGGAAGACCACCGACTAGGTGGCTGGATAACATAGAGAATGACTTAAAGGTAAATGGAATAAACAACAACTTGGAACTATTGCCCCGGACATCAAACTCGCTTCTTAGAATGTTATAATTTCTTAAGATAAATTCACTTTAAAGTTTTTTTTAAAGATTATGCAATTTTTATTTCAGTTAAAAATTTAGCTAGACACATATTTTCATGCATTCACATCTAAAAATATTCCTTTAACATAAAATGCATCTTAATAATAATATCTAATTCTCTTTTCTCACATTTAGTAGTTCATCTATAAACAGATCACGAATAAATCATAATTTGAACAATCAATCATACTCTGTAATAAGAAAAACAAAAAATTAAATAGATATGCTTACTGAGGTTCTTCGTATTTAACTTTCACAAATCTGAAGAGACTTGTACGCATGATGATTTTTTTTTAAAAAAAAACTAAACAAACTCACAGCAACTAATTTTTTTTTCGTATAATAAGTGTTATGCTGCAGAAAACTTGATAAATGTACTTGACACAGAGTTGCCCTTTCTCTGTTTACTATGTGTTTTTATTCGTTTGCTCTGATTCTGCCACCCGAAATTATTTAAAAAAAAATACCGTCAAATCACTTTTATTTTGGATTTAAATCCATCGGTTTGAATTTTTACTCAACAATTTGAATTAAAAAAAATTCCTATTTCAATTTTTTTTTGTAAGATAATGTTGAGAAGGTTAATTTTATAAATCAAATAAGTGATTTAAATCGATTTGTGTGTTTCATTCACTAGTTTTCTGCATTTTAAGTTTGAATATTTGGCAACAACAAATTGACGTTCTTCGAGAATCACATGAGTTTGTTTAGTATTAGATACTAAGGGAATTCAAGTAATGTTAGAAATTGTGTGGAAGAATTAAACAACATATTATTTAGAAAAAACAGCATTAGAAAAATTATTTTTAACAAATTGCATAAATTACTTTCTGTATTTTACTACGAATGTGCACTTTTTTCTCTTTTGAGTTCTGTGACTAAGCCTAATTTACCACGTAAATGAGTAGTTTCAGTTTTGGTTAGATTGACTTTTTGAGTGAAAGTATAACGCTGGTTATTCAAGAGCATTAACTGTTATAGAAATGTAGCTGAAATAATTGCTTTGTGTCTTAAAAATGTGACTAATATCGCTGTGTGTATAGAACTGCAATTGTTTTCGTTATGGCTGATAATTTTTTTGGTTTTGACACAAAGTTTCCTTCAAGTGTAAGTACTGTTCGCATTGAATCATTTTAAAACAGTTATGTGAGTTAATTCTTTCTGTTGTCTCAAAACTTTATTTAATATTTCAAAATATCTTTAAAACTTGTTATAAATGTCATTGATATTAGCAATGAAATTTTTAATATAAGAATTATCCTAATATTATTAGTTTCTTGTAATTGTAACAATTTTATAAAGGAAAACTATAAAGCATATTTAATGGTATTGTTAGTATTGTGGTGATATCAAAACTGATTGAAATGATTTAATACATGTAATTTGTATGTTTTATGGAAAAGAAACTTAAAACTTCAAGGTGCTTATATTTAGAAGTTAACATTGCTTTTTGTACAGTTGAATTTGCTTAGATGACATTATAAATTATTAGATTTTCATTAATTTTGTGAAATTTTGATTTATTCCATTGGTAGAAATGTTCATGAATCTTTTTGTTTTAAGCATAAAATGAACTCCTTGTGCACTGTATAAACTTTTTAAGTAAAATTAAGGAAGAAATCCCCCTAGTTAAGAATAAAATTATTTTTGAAATAATTAAGTGTAATTTTTTAAAACAAAGTAGCTATTTACAAACTAATTGGGGAAATTAATTCATTCTCTCAAGAATTAAATTTAAAAGAAAATATAAATACTTAAAAAAATATATTATACTTTAAAAATTCAGCATAATTTTCCGTGAATTCATGAAACCTTACTAAAGTATGAATTATGTTTATTAATAAAGTTTAATTAAAGTGCAATCATTAAACATTTGTACCTAGAAATATATATATTTTCACAGTTTACAAAGAATACATTAGAAATCATAATCATTAATTATGCAATTGTTTTAATAAGATTAGTGGGCACAGTTTCCACTATTGGTTATTGTAGCATTTGGTGATGTTCGACTAAGGTAAGTAGGGAATTCTGTGTAGTCATACCACAAACAAAATATTACTTTTTTAGAACACATTCCCCTTCTCAATGTTACTTGAGGTGGTTCATTTGGCTTACTTTGTGATATTTTCCTAATAACATTGTATAGTGTCAATTTCTTCTTGTGAATAATGAGCCATTTAAAAAAAAGGAGCTTCATTAATTTTATTTCATCAAAGAATCAATCACATGCCGAAATTTGAGTAAGCTTATTGAAATATGGGTGGGATATTGAAATATGGGGTAACCATACATCATTGTGATTTACGCATCAACCATCTTCAAATGATCATGCACTATATATTTTTAGAATTTTTTAAAAAATTTTTTCATTCCTGATTGGAGTTATATTTAGATAGTTGATTAATTGGGATGGTACTTATGCTGTAACTGTATTGATGACATTATATAAAACAGAGCACATGGTTGCCAATTTAGCATGTATAACACATGCAAAATCAAGGTTGCCAACTTGGCGAGTTATCTTTAACATTGGCATTGTTGCGATAGTACGCAAGTACCATGAAGACTTAACCATAGACAAAGGTTTTTCTTAAGAAATTTCTATTTTTGTATATTCTAACACATTCTTTGAAAATGTTCCATTTTCTTCTAGTTTTCTACATTTTGAGAACTTAATAGTGTGTAAAGATATAAAAATATTAAGACCATACATATTGTAAATATTTTATGGTGAATAAAGCAAAAGTATTTTCATGTGGGCTACTTATTGTTGATTGTGTAATACATTTTACTCTTCTTGCCCTCTAAAGTCAAATATTCTGTTTCTAGACAGTGTCTGTAAAAATTAATTTTTTTTCCATTTAAATCACTGATTTGAATATCACTTTAAAACTACTTGATTCATTGGAAGTGGATTTTTGAATCCTGGTCAAATATTGATATATCTTATTAAATGTCCCATTGTTGTATTTGGATTTAAAATCTCTGCTGTAAAGATTAAATATGACAATCTGTGTATGCTTAAAATTGCGTGTGTGTGATTCTAGATTTGAAACTTATTAATTTTACTATATATGCTTAATTTTTTACTATAATATGCTTAATATTTTAAATCCTAATTTTGTTAATCACAATTTGTTTTCATTAATAATGCAAACAATATACTTAGAATTGTTCTGGGATGCTTATCTGTTACTTACCCAGATGTTTTTTTATCCCTCATTCTTTAGTATCAAAGAAGTGCTTATCAGTACCAACAGTACTTGCTTCTAATTTCTTTAATTTTATCTTGCTAGTTCTTTTTTATGTATAAAATTTTATTCTTAAAATACAAATCTAAAGTCTTAAAATTCAGATTTTATATGAAATATTTTTATCCTGTCATGCACACACACAAATATAAAAATTTAGCAAAAATGAGGTGAAATACAATTTGGTATAAATATAAATTTAATTTTGTTATGTCTGTTTTGTTTGTCTGAAAAATAATCTAATGAAAATTATTTATTTCAATCAATAAAATATTTTAAGAGATACTATAATAAAAAAAAATTGGGACACTTTCTTTTACATTAAGAAAGTCATCTAGAAAATGCAATTGGAAATTACTAATAATTGCCATTGTTATTAAAATTAATAAAAGCTTAAATTTTTATTTTAGTGTTCATGTTTTAAAAAGTTTATATTAATTTATTGATTCTGATTTAATATGTTAGGTACTTGGAAGGAAAGCGTTAGATGAGGATTTTTTTACCGCTGATGTAGAAGATGAGTATGATGCATTGAATGATGAAACTTTTGGTCAAGCTGCCAATGGTAATTTTCATTTACATTTAATTTATATAAAAAAATCTTCTTTTGAAATTACATATAATTTAGTGACTAAATAACATTTAATTTTGTGTATGATTTGTATTCAATTAAAATCATTTAAATACATCACAATTCAAGGTTAACCTTTTAGATGTCAATGTTCCGTGAGTGGAACATTATGTTTAGAATTTCTTGAAATATATGGTTTCATTCATTGTGCTGTAAAACTTATCTGATAGGAAAATATGGATTAATTTTTTAGTATCAAGAAATTTTTGTTAAAATAGTGTCAATGAAAAGCATCAGTCAGCTGTTTTTAAATTGATTGTTACATCTGTAGAATTTAGTGAAGTACAAGAAAAAGGAAATTAATATTTCTCCACTAAATCTAACAAAATATGTATATTGGAATGGAAGGAGTTGCATATATTTTGCTGAACAGACTTCTTAAATTTTATCAACCTTTGTTTAAAATCAAGAAGTATCATTGGAATCTATTTAGCAATATACTAAATATTGCCGTTCTGTTGTTACTATATGTACTTAAATTGACATTTGAACAAAGATACAGAAGCAGAACAATTGCATCTCAATGTCTATGGAGAAGTAACTTTGTGTTTGCTTTGTATAAAACTGATAATTTATTCTGTGCCTGAAACTTGCATAAAAGCTGTAGACCTTTTACATTTAGACTGTGAGATACACATTATGTGTCTTCAACATAAAGGTATTGTGCTGCATGTCAGAAGAGTACTCTAATAAGGTTTCAAGTATGAAAAAAGATTACACGACAAATAGTTTCCTGATTATATCATGTACAGTAGGGAAAAAAACCTCAGGACTTAAAAGCTTCAAAATAATGTTTTTTTTGCCTTTATATCTTGTATTTAAGATTTTTTTCTGTTTTTCTTTTTTCTTGTTCTGGAAATCTTGATACTAAGATTGTTTACTGCCTTCACCCTCCTGCTGCTTTTCTTGTTTGATTCTTTGGGCAATACAGTAATTAAAAAACTCTTTGAATGCATAAATTCCTTCTTGTCAATTTTGTACTTTTTTCAAATTAGAAAACTTAATTTTTTTTCCTGTTGAATCTGTGTTATTTCTGCGTAACATTTAAAATTCTGCTTATTATTTCTCAAATTGTATACAAAGCAAATTTTGAACATAAATATTATTAATCAGTTTTTAAAACCATTTTAAAATCAGTGTTAAACACTAATGTTCCATGTATAAAACATATAAAAAAAATTTTCAGAATTTTTTTGTCAATTTTTTATTGAGTTTTAATCAATTAATAGCTTGTGTTACCTTTCAATAGTAGTATATTGTTTGAAAGGTGTTACACTCACAACTAAGGCAATTCATTTGGGGACAAGACTTTGTGTAATAGTAGTACTTCTTTGGAGTGTTCAACTCTCAATGCAAGAGCGGCAAAGAAGCAGTCAATTCGAAAATGGCCTTCAAATTTCATGGACTAATCAAAAAGATATAATGCGGCTTTTATACTGTTAAGTTTCAATTAGCTTCAGTGATGCAATATCATAGATGATAGTGTACCGGCGTACCATGCGGTTGGATAGAATAGAGTTGCGTGATTATTTTTTTTCAATTCATTTAATTATTTTTATAATTAAATAAATTTATTTAAAAATACCCTTATTAAATATTAAATGATTGTATAATTATGTTTCTGTAATTATTTTGCATTTTCAAAGTAAAATAGTTACAAATAGTTTTATAATATATACCTTGTATATTATTTTAATTATTTTATAATTATATCAAATATTTAATAAGCATTTTTTA
Source organism: Trichonephila clavipes (assembly GCA_019973935.1). Classification (NCBI taxonomy): domain Eukaryota; kingdom Metazoa; phylum Arthropoda; class Arachnida; order Araneae; family Nephilidae; genus Trichonephila; species Trichonephila clavipes. The sequence continues at coordinate 1,941,152 of BMAU01017974.1, read as the reverse complement.
CATAAATTTATTTAATTATAAAAGTAATTAAATTGTAAAAAAAAAATGATTGCATGCATCGGAAACCTATCCAACCGTGTGGTACGCTACCACCTATGCTGTTGCATTGCTGGAACTAATTGAAACTTACTTGTATTAAAAGCTGAGCATGAATTTTGAAGGCTATTTCTTCCTAATTGACTGCCCATTTAGCACTATTGCATTGAGGGTTGAGAACATTCTAAAGGAGTTCTGCTATTACACAAAGTCTCGCCCTCAAATAATTTCCTTAGTCGTGCCCTTGTCAGTATGTCATTCATGATTTTTATACTCATCATCTGGTCCAATAAAATTCAATACTTTCTATTTTTCTTTTGTAATGTGTTTGTATAGCCAAATTCACATTTCGCTAAGTATTAATCTACCAAAATACATTACCTCTTTCATTGTTCTATTGATTAGCTTGAAATAAAATACTGCAGTTTTAAAACAGATTCGTGTTTTCAAGAGTGAGCTTCTTATTAGCAAGCGTATTTTACTAATTTATTAAGGCGGATTTCAAAATTTAAATACCTCCAGTTTATGCTTAATGTAATAGATAAATAAATGAAAATGTTAGTTGAGTGAATACATTCTGAATTCAGCTTCTTACAAATAATAATAATAATCCAATAGTTTTACAATTACTATCTCTGTTGTATTTTCATGGGCAGTTGTGTGAATTGATTTATGGTTTTGAGTCATAATTCTATCTTGAATCTTTGCATAAAATAACAGGACTGCTTCCAAAAGTGAATCAAAAATTTATTTATTTCAAAATGCAAATAAACCATTCAGTAATTATGTACCATGGGTTGAAATGTTTTTTTTTATTCATTTTAAAGAAAAGATCTTCCCTTTTAAAAAGTTTAAGGACAATTTTATCTGTATTTATGAAAATCCATTTTATTTTACTCCATTTTTGACTGCATTTTTTTAAAACTAAAATAAAAATAATTTTAAAGAAATTTATTTTGATGGAATTATTTTTTAGATGATTGGGAAGAAGCACATGAAAAATTATCTGAATTAATCATCAGGAAGAATGATTTGGGTAATTCAGTTTTTGATGATTCTCTTCTGGAGAATGATGAAAGTCAAGATGTAAGTTTGGAATATTTGTTTCTAAATTCACTATTTTTCATCCCTTCTATCTCTAATTTTGAAAACTTATTTTTTAGGAAATAGTTTCTAAAAGTATATCTCAGTTGGGCTTAGAAGATGACTTGGATGACCCTGCTATAATGACTGTTGCACGTAATTGTCATTTGCGTAAGTGTAAAATTTTTTCTTTTCATTATGCTTATGAAATTGGACATTTTAGATTAGAATTATTTATATAGGAAAAACAAAGTTAAGCAATTGTCTATGCATATTTTACTTGTCATTAGTATTTTGAATTACAAAACTTGTTAGCATTTGAATAACATGTGGTACATTTATGCTATTTGACAAAAGAATATCTAAATTTGTACCAAATGAGAAATAGAAAAGTTTATCATAATGACATGATAAAGAAAATTTCAAAGATGTTGTGGGAAAATGATAGATAACAATTTTTGCTCTTATTCTGTATAAAATGTAAAAAAATCAGTAGTCTATTTCTTTTTTAATGTGGATTAGGAAGGAACACCATAGGTCCGAGGTTCAAACCCTGGGCTGGGCAAGGTTGACTAAGCTTTTCATCCCTTCAATGGATCGATAAAAGGAATACCAAGCTTGATTGGGAACTTGACACTGGGGGTTTCGGGTCAGACTGACCACCTAACTGGAACATCTGCTTATGCACCTCAGGGCCTAAGGTCTTATACTAAGACGGGCACAGTAGGCCTTGGCCCTCATGGGCTGTCACGGCACTGAGTTAAGGAAGGAAACTGTGTGACTCTTTTTTAATATTTAACGCATCAATTGTAATTTTTAAAAATTCTTCCTTTTTTTGTCTCTAAATAAACTAATTTTAAATAACTAAATTATCAATATATAGAAAATTCGGACTGAAAAGATTTCTGTAATTACTTAAAACTTTTTAATTTAATAAGGATATATTTTTCTTTTAAATAGAGCATTTTTGTGTTTTTTAAAATGTCTAATAAGTTGGATTTTAAAATTTGTTTCAGGGTCATTTGAGATCGGCATATAGATCTTCTTCTCCCCCACCTCCCGCAATTTTAGAGACGGAAGATTGTGTAAGTTTTTTAAACAAAGTTTCTAAAAGTTATTTATGTTTAAGAACTAGTTGATGCTTTCCAAATTTATTTTTATTCTACAAATTTTGATTTCATGTTTTTCTCCATGTTACATTACAAAATAAACAAATGAGGGGGAAAAAAATGAAAATTAGAAATAAGATAAATGTTATCTTGATACATTAATCTAGCTGTAAGATATGTTTTAAAAAAAGAGAAAATTGTTTAATGGTAAAGATTTGTTTTGGAGTTGATATATATTTGAAAGACTTCCCTTAACCCAGTGGTTCTCAAACTTTCACTATTGGCACCCCCCTTTTCAATCACAATTTTTATCGCGTCCCCCCCCCTTATACATTAATAATGTACTGAATGCAAAAATAATGCACTGTGACGCTAAAGCTACAATACGATCATAATTATAAACCGTGCAAATTAACAAGATTAGTATTAAATTTTGTATATCTTACTTTTAAGTAATATATATATATATATATATTGCTTTTTAGTTCGATTCACTATAAAAGCGTGTTTTTTAGTTTGTTTTAAAACTATAATTTATTTTATAGTTATTTTTACTATACACTATAAAAATCACAACTCCAGTGAATAATTTAATTGAGAGAAAATATACTTACCTACTTTCAAGGACTTTTTAATTTTTCTTAAAAAATTTGAGAGAAAAACCAATAAAATTAAAGAAAATGTTCCAAATAAATAATGCCCTTAATAAAGGACATAAATCACACACACAGACACTTTTCGCTAACAACACAGGAACGTTATATTCCAGCTAAACTCAAATAAACTCAAACGTTTCATGTCTCGCGCTTTTCTGATATTTACCTTCGCTATCTTGATTAATATGCATTATTTCAGTAGGTTCTTCAATTGCTTGATCAGTTTCAACTTTAATAGGGATCACAGATACCCATTTTTTTTTAATATTCTGCTTATTTACATTTATAAACCATAATAAGTCGTACAACACAGCAATCAAAACTACAAAATTGTTCATGGGAAAGTGTAGCATGTTCTAAAAAATAATTGTGTAAAACGTTTTTCATTATGCATTATATGTTTCAGAATACTCATGCTTATCCATATATCATAAAACTCTTTCACATGGAAAAAAGATGAAACTAAAATATATTATATATATTTACAACTTCCCTAAAAAAAAGACGGAGATAACCATACCAGTAAGTTCGATGGTCAGCTAAAGTAATATTTTAGGAAAAAAAGTAATAAAAAAACTCTCATCGTTTGATATCGTTAAAAGAAACGTTAAAAAAAAATCTCTCATCGTTCTCATATTGACCGCAAAGCAAACAAAATATTTGTTTAATTTGGTTATAGGATCAAAGATGGCCAATGAGTGTTTAAAGTGGAATCTTTTATTTTTGATGATCACCAGATGATAAAAATAAACTATATCAGTGTAATGTGTATTTTTTATTATGTCAGAAAGCATCTTGTTTTACTTCATTCCAAAAAATTGGGGGCGCGCCCCACAGTTTGTGAAACACTGCCTTAACCCTTTATCTACCGACGGTACTTATAAGTACCGCTCACTTTAAAATAGCATACAATAACCAATTTTATGAATATTCTGACAATACTTAGCAGGAATATTCTTTGAAATCCACTCTTCCAAGATATGGCAGTACGGTTTCTATGATGAGTATTTTAGCGGGGAAGGCAAATAGTTTTATAGCAGAAGTTGCGTTTTCAGCGGATTCCAAAGATTATCATTTTTGTTCCGAAAAAATAGTTAATGTCAAAATTTAAGTGTCTTATTTTTTTTTGTATATTAATGAGGACCCAAGAAAACTATTTAACTCTTTACTTTAAGTAAACAGTGTATATAATTAATTTTACCCAAGTTGAGTATTTTGTTTATGTATATCCCTTAATTTTCAATGTAGTGATCCAAAAAAAAATATTGCATGAAAAAAATTGCAGTAAATCATAATGAGGTAGATATAGGGTTAAAGTTAAAGCTAGTTTAGAAAAGAGTAAGTCATTATAAAGATATATAATATATGCTGTTTTTTGTTTAAAATAACTTCGTATAATTTTTTGTAGTGTATATAAATAGCTCATTTTGAAGTTTATTGGAAAAAAATTCAAAGGTATTGGAGGTTATGAAAACATAAATTTTTAATGTACTTTTTTGTTTATTAGTTGTATTGCTTATGATTACAAACTTAAAAAAATCCTTTTGATTTACTGTAATGTAGCTTTCTTTTAAAGTCTTTTCTCATTTAATTTTCTAGGGCTCTCCCAAAACTCATTCTATCTGGAGTACTACACCTAAAGACAGTGGTATTCCATCATTGTTGCAATCTCTCAATCATAGTTCCAGTAGTATTTCCCACCATGTAAGTTTCATTTTTGCGTTTGTTAATATGCTTTTTTATGTACAGAATTATAGACTGTGGTATAAAGTATTCATTGTTCTTGAATAATCTTTTAAAGTTCTTTTACGTTAATCCTGGCATTTATGGTGTCAGCAATAAGCAGATTTGTTAATTGGGACTTTTAAGATGGGCACAGAAAATTTGTATTATCTGATATGGTAGAATTGAAGCATAATATGTTTATATATTTATTTGATTTTGAAAATGTTTGTCCGTTATACCTTTTTGCATTCAAGATATTGAATAAAAATGCCCTTTAGGAAGGTTTCATTCTTATAATTTTTGAAGTAATTATTATAAGCATTTATTTGATACCTTATTACTAGAACCAATTTATGCACAATTGAGTTAATTTTGTTTTATTTCTTCAGTTATTAAAAATATTGATTCTTGGCAAATAACTTTAATAAATTTAGGATAACTTTTATGTGTGTGATTGAAGATTTTAAAAACTAATTTGTTTTTAATAAAAGAATTAATATTCTGTTGAGGGAATTGCAGTTCATGAAATCAAAGTCTGAAAGAATTTTAAGCTAACCTTGAGTTGCATTGAATATCATGATTTTTTATTATATGCTACTGTGGTATGTATTAGTTTAAAACTTTTTGTAATTTCTGAGTAAAAGTTGTTAGAAATTTTGAAGTTATTACTGATGAGTGTTTAATAAAGTATTTAAAAATTTAGTACTTTTTATTTTATTTTTTGTAGAAAGCATAATTGTTTTTTTTCAAAGTAGATTTTTTAAAAAAAATTTGCATTAAAAACTATTTTTGTGCATTGTATGTAAATGAAGCTTCATTTTAGTAATTGACACAAATTTTTACATTTATTTAATATTCACTGCATTTTTAAGAGTTTCTCCCAATATGTGGAGGGGCTGATGCATATTAAACCTATCAAGGCTGTGGTTCTCACGTTGACATGGCATGGTCATTTGGAAAGTGGTACCAGCTCAGGTGTCATCCTTGTCACTTGACAGAGGTTCTAACGCATCACTCAATAAGTCCCTGGCCTAACATGTAGTTGGTACTACCCTCTAACTTTTCTAAGCCTAACTTAGTAGTACTAACTTTAAAACAACACATGTCAAAATTTCATGATAATACCTTTAGTTTAAAAGTTACTGTAGTTTCAATGAAGCAACTTTTGTTTGCTTAGAAACAATGGATGAAAAAGAATTTTGCGCATTAACTAAATATTGCTTTTTGATGAAAAAAAATACTTTTCAAGCAAAACAATGACTTGATAAGTGTTATCCGGACTCTGCTCCATCAGCAACAACCGTTCAGAGGTGGTATGTAGACTTAAAATGAGGTCGCACCGACACTAATAACACTGAAGAATCAGATTGTCCAAATTCTGCATTTGTGCCAGAAAACAAAAAAAGTCCATAAAATCGTTTTAGCCAATCGTAAATGAAAGTTGCGTGAGATAGCAGAGGATTTAAAGGTATCAGATGACAGTATATTCACTATTTTGCAAGGTTGTTTGTCAGTGAGAAAGTTGTGTTCAAAGTGAGTGCCATGTTTGCTCACTGTCGATCAAAAACAGCTCATCGACAATTCAGAACCCTGTTTGGAACTGCTTAAGTGAACTAAATCAGATTTTTTACGTAGATATGTGACAATAGATGAAACATGAATCCATTCTTGCATGACTAAATAAAAAAAATGTCAGCTGAGTGTACAGCAGCCGGTAAAAGCCATACAAATCGACCCAAAACTCAAACGTCAGCTGGCAAGGTGGCAATTTGGTAATATACTACCTTGAGAAAGGCAAAACCATTAATAGTGAATATCATATGGCATTATTGGATCTTCTTCTTTATAATCGTAACAACCTGTTACAGGTCTTGGCTGCCTCCACAGCTCGCTTCTTCCAATTCCAACGATACGCAGCAACTTTCTGCCAGTTTTTAATATTTAGAGTTTTTAAGTCATTTTCAACATCATCTATCCACCTTGTTGGTGGTCTTCCTCTTGTTCGAGGTCCCAAAGGATTCTTAAATGTGTAAGCTCTGGTCTGGTTGTTTTCAGGGCTTCTCCAGATGTGGCCGAGCCATCTCAATCTGTTACTTCGGATGACTTGAGTAACTTGAGGTTCTTTGTAAAGCCTATATAGCTCAAAATTATATCTAGTACGCCAACATCCTTGATCTTTAACAGGCCCAAATATAGTTCTCAGTGCTTTTTCTTTCGAAGGTTTCCAGAGCTCATATAGTCTCCAAATTCAGTATCTAGGTTTTGCTAGCATACAGCAACACAGGCAAAATTAATGTCTTAAATAATCTTAACTTTGTTTTTCCGCTGATAAATTTCGATCTTAATTGCTTCTTAAGTCCAAAAAAACATTTGTTAGCCAATTTTATACGGTTGTTTATTTCAGCTTATTTTGGTCATTAATAATGGTTCTGAGGTATTTGAACTCACTAACCCTTTCAAAAGAATGACCGTTTACACAAAAGGAGGTGTTGTTTACAGAAGAGGGCAGTGTTTCCATGAACTTTGTCTTATCCTCGTTGATAGTGAGGCCCATTTTGGTGCTGAGATTTCAAGGGCATGAAAAGCCTCTTTCACTGCTTTTCAGATCTTCCAATTATGCCAATGTTGTCTGCTTAAGCCAGTAATTGTAGTGACCTATTCCACAGGGTGCCGCTTCGGTCCAAGCCACTGTCTCGGATACATTTCTCCAATACCAGATTGAAGAGCAAGCAGGCAAGCGAGTCTCCCTGGCGCAGGCCTCTTTCTGTAGTGAAGGGCTCAGACAGATATTTTTGTATTTTAATCCTGCAGCGTACATTTTTTAAAGTAGCTTTCGTGAGATTGACAAGTTTTTTGGGTAATTTAAACTCAGTCATTGCTTCAATCATCTTATCTCTATTTATGCTGTCATAAGCAGCTTTGAAGTCAACAAATAAATGAAATGTTTTGATGTTATACACCTTAGTTTTCTCCAAGATTTGTCTCAATGTATGAATCTGGTCTATGGTAGATCTGTGTGGTCTAAAACCACATTGGTAGTTTCCAATTACTTTGTCAGTATAAGGCTGAAGTCTTGTAAACAGCAAGTTGGAGAATATTTTATATGCCATGTTAAGGAGAGTAATTCCCCTATAGTTACGACATTCAAGTTGGTCTCCTTTTTTTAAAAATGGGGCAGGCAGAACCTTCCCATTCAATGGGAATTTTCTCAGTCTCCCATATATTAACCATAATTTTATGCAAGGCATTAACAAGTTCTGGTTCATCAACCTTTAAAAGCTCAGATGGAATGCTATCAGGTCCTGTTGATCTATTATTTTTTAATTTTTTAATAGCAAGGGTTACTTCGGTGATGGAAGGTGGTGGGTTTTCCTCATCTGCTATGATGTCCTGTTCAGTATGGACATTCTGGAGGACAATAGGTTTATCTCTCCCCTCAAGCAGATCTTGAAAGTAGTCTTTCCATGCTTTAGTTACTTCATGGGGTTCACTAACGAGTTCTCCCCTCTTATTTCTACAAGTTATAGTTCTTGGCTTGAACTCACTTCTCATTCTATTAATTGATTTAAAAAACTTTTGGCACTCATTTTGGCTGTTGTAATTTTCCAGGTTCTTTTAATGAATTCTCGAAAAAGATTTCTTTTTTTCTTTTAAGTAGTTTTTTCTCTGCTTTTCTCAGTTCCCTATATTTCACTTCATAAGTTCTTGTGCACTGCTTTTGCAACAACTGTAAATATGCTTTATTCTTCATTTCTGTCGCTTTTCTGCAGTCCTCATCATACCATTCATTTCTGGCACGACGTTCTAGACTAGGCACAGTCTCATTTGCAGATTTCAAGATTATTTCCCTTACAGATTTCAAATTGAAATCGTTGCCTGATGAATCCAGTTCTGATATGATTCCCGCTGATAGCTTTAATTTATATTCTTTGAGAATATTCTTCTCCATTAGTTTAGAAGTATCAGGTTTATAGTTGCCGTTCTCCCTCTTTCGGAAAAAATTCTTGCACAATCTAAATCTAACTTTAGACCTGACGAGTATGTGGTCAGTGTCAACATTTGCGCCTCTGTAGCTTCTTACATCCATAATGTTGTTCCGATGTCTCCTATCTATAAGTACATGGTCAATCTGGTTGTGGGTTTGACCATCAGGGGATATCCATGTGTATTTGTGTATTTCCCTATGTGGGAAAGCTGTACTAATGATGAATAGGTTTTCTGATACAGCAAAATCCCAAAGTCTCTGTCCGTTTTCATTGGTTTCTTTGTGTAGGCTATGAAGGCCAGCATTGGAGCTAATAAAAAGTTCTCTCCCGATTTTAGCATTAAAGTCTCCGATAACAAGTTTCATATCTTGAGCAGGACATGAATTATAACTTTTCATGAGTAAGTCATAGAAAAGATCCTTCTGTTTCATCTTTATCATCAGTCGGTGCGTGGGCACAGATTAAGGTGGTATTGTAATGTCTTCCTCTCAGTCGGATTTTACACAGTCTCATGCTTATGGCCTGATAGTCAATGACAGTATTTTTCAATCTTTTATTCATAATGAAACCTACACCAAAGTGGTGAGCTTTCTCCTGACAGCTGTAGTACAGTGTACAGTCTTTTTTATCCAGTATTCCAGTTCCCAGCCATCTAATTTCCTGAATAGCTAGAACATCAATGTGATAGTCCACAAAAACATCAATTAAGTTTCGCAAAGCTCCACCCTTATATAGGGTACGAATATTCCATGTTTCAATACTCAAGTCCTTTTTTATGCCAAATCGTCTGGGTGTATTAGAGCCGGTTTTAGCAATCTGTTGAGGTTTTGTAACAATAGTTTTTTTACGGGGTAGGGCTGTTAACCCTGCGCCCAACCCTATTTTAGTCGCCTCTTACGACATGCATTGGGATACATTGGGACTATTCTTACCCCTTGGTTACCACATGGTAACTTTTGAGAAACCCCGTTCACCACACAGGGTCATTATTGGATCAACTGAATGAAAAAATTTTAAAAATAAGTCCTCAAATGCAAAAGTAAAATTGCTGTTTCACGCAGGCAATGCTTCGGGCCTTATGTCCATGAAAACAATTGTCAAATTGAATGAATCATGCTTCAATTTACTTTCCCACCCACAGTATAGTCGAGATTTGGCCCCCAGTGACTACTGGCTGTTTGCAGACCTTAAAAGAATGCTCCAGGGGCTCAAATGAAGAAGTGATGGCGAAGTTGAAGCCTATTTTGAGATCAAAGACAAATACTGCAAAAAAGGTATTAAAAAATTAGAAGAGTACTGGGCTGAATGTATCACACTAAAAGGGGAGTATCTAGATCAATAAAGTTAAATCTTGCCAAAAAGTTGTTATTTTATTTGTTAGGCCCAGGACTTATTGAGTGATGTGTTAAAATTATCCGATCCATCACAAGTAGATAACCCTTGTGTTGCTTTAAAGTGCGGCGTTAATAAAATATAAAATATCATTGAGACTGCTCTGTTTAAGTGTTTTGTCAGCTGACTGTGCCTCATTTCATTGACCAAACATTAGTGATTGGTCATTTTAACTGTTTGCTTGTTTCTTTCAATCCATGTGGGTGAGGTTTATGAATGAAGCTTGGATATTGGCATGAACTTTTTCTGATAATTTCCTCTAAATGGACAGTCTGCTTGTATCCTTACACTTACATACTTAACATTCAAATTTTACATCTTTGTTTGCATCCATTAATTTGTACTTCTCATTCAGTACCTAGAAAAATTTTTGATTAAATATCAAAATGAATTTTGTTCACTAGTGTAGCTTGAAATTTGTGTAATAAAACCATTCTAAAACATAATTGAATCACTGTAAGGCTACTATTTAATTATGTATTTTATCAGGGAAGTAAAGGAAAACACACACACACATATCACAATTACTTATTGAATTGATTAAAAATGTCTCAATTTTTCAATGAACAGTTCAGCTTTCTTGAGTTCCAGTACATTTATTTAAAATAAAGTATAAAAACTCGGTCACAAGGGTTTAAATGGAAATAAAACAAGAAAATATGAACTGGTTTTGTATCTTGCTATTGTTACTTTTTCAAGTACTTAAATTTTTTAAAAAGATATTTTTATTATTAAGTATAATTCTATATTGTGTTATACATCATATTTTCTATTAATTTATCTTAATATCCCCAATTAAAAGAACTGAAAAATGACTAAAATTATTATTAGAATGATAGTTAACTATAATCTATATATTTGAGAATGAGCATTATGTAATAAAATATTTGCATGTTATTAAACAAAAAATATATGCATTCGAAATTTAATTTATTAAAACAGGAATGTTCATTTTCATTGCCAATTTAATAATGAAATAATTTATGAAAAAATGCTTATAATTCAATATTTAACAATGATTTTTAATTAAAACTAATAATTTTTTTAAGTGTATTTATTTTTATACAATTTCATTTCACTTATTTTCAGTAATTTAACAGCTAAAATATTTTTAATAGAATATTAATGCTTGCTGTATTTTTTATAGGATTCACCTAATTTCTTGAATTCTGGTTCAGATAATGTTTTCATTACTCCGACTAAACCTAAGGCTTGGAGAGCTGAAGAACTTGAAAGAGATTTGCTATCTTCAAAGAATGAATCTATCCATTCAAGTGGTAGTAGCTGGCCTCAAATTCCTAATCATCATAATGTAGTTAATAAAGCCCCATCTCCTAGATTTATTAATAATTTGAATAAGGTACTAACTAGAGAAGAAGTGGAAAGGCAGTTACATTCAGACATGAGAATGAGATTTCCAGGAAATGTTCCAAATTTTCCTCCCCCTCGATTAATTCCTCCTGCGTTGCAATCTGCAATGATCTCTCCTATTGGCTCAGCTAGGGTAAATAAAAGTATTTTCATTAATTTTTTAATGCTTGAATTAAGTTGCATGCTAGTTTAAATGTTCTAGGTTCATGAAGTCTTTTGTCAGTTTGATTTGATATGCATTTTCTTATTTCCTTTCAGGCTAATAATATAAATGCACCTAATCATTCTTCACCTGTCCCATTGCAGTCTGTTAGAGGGCCATTGATTCGTAAGTTTTTCAGATTTTATATTGATAGAAAGACTCAATTCTTTATATTGTTTCATAGTTATACAGTTTGTATGATAAGAAACTTTCTTGCCTTCTTTATCTCTATATTTTATACTTCAGCTGTTAGAGAGAGGAAGTTAAATTACTACATTTTGATTTTTGTATATATATTAAAGTTTTTTAAGCTTTTGATTTTTCAGCTGTTGAATAAACAATCTTTAAATATCTTATTTAATAATTTCAAAAAGTTATTTTGATTTGTTTTTTTATTTTAAAATTACTGATGTATTTGTTAAAGAAGCTGAAAATAGGATTTTCATTGAAAAGAAATTATTAGGAGACATTTGATAAATATTAAGTTATTTATATAATTTGTCTTCAAAAGAAAAAGAATTTTATTAGTAGGATATTTTAAAAACTTTATTTTCTTTCATTTTGCAAGAAGTAGAAATAGTAAGATATTTTTTGTTTATTGCAGATTAGATAGAGTAACATTTCTTTTTAATTAGCATTGATATAGCAACATGTTTTGTGTAATTTATTTCATTTTGTTTATTTGAAAAAATTAAGAATAAAAAAATTTCAAACAATATAGTTAAAAACCAATTTCAGAGTATACAGTCGCACCTCCATTTTATGAATTTCTCTATTTTGCAAACTTTTTCCAAGAACCAAGAACAATTTACTCTTTTCTTTGTGAAATAACCTCTAAATAGTGGAGTGCTTTTTTTATTTAATGGGCTTTTTTTTATCTTGTGATTCAATTTTTTTTCTCTACTTTGAAAATTTTTCTGGATATTTTAAATTCTCTTAACCACATTTTATGGTGATTAATGACCTTTAACTAGTTTTGCTAGGTGCCTAGCTCACCAAGATTTGAGACTGTCCTATTATGAGGGAAAACATTCCCCCCCAAAAAAAAATTAACAGATTTTATTAATAATTAAATTTAAGGATGCATGTGGTAATACATGCTTCATATTAGTGGTTATAAAATAATACATGCTTAAAATTACTTGTAGGCTTAAAATAAGAAAATATTGAAATTCTTTAATATTAATATAAAATTATTTTTTAAAGAAAATGCAGTGTATTCCTGGATTTTCTTGTTTTCCTTGCAGATTTCTTTTTGATGCATACAATTTATCAAATAAATTTTAATTTACAAAAGAGGTGTGAATAATTGCTTTTTTAATTGAATACAGTGTTTATGAATTTAAGATTTCTTTTGTGGTTTATAAAGTATATTGTAAGATGAATCTCTATTTAAAGAATTTTTCACATAACGAACTTTTTCCGGGATTTAGGGACTTTGTTAAATTGAGATCTGACTGTATTTTGCAATAACATATGTATCATCTGTTATAAATACCAAGAACTTGTTTTCTTTATATAGTACTGATCTTGAAGATCTTATATTCTGTGTATTAATGTACTTCTGGTATAGCTTAATGTTATAAGTAGCCACTTTATTTCGACCATTCCATTAATACCTCATTAGTCTACCTTTCATTTTTAATACAACCTTGAATCTTTGCATGGTTTCCATGAGATGATGATTGATCTCAAATTTCACAAAAATACCTTACTTGAAGAGTAGCTTTTTCCAAGACCTTGATGTTGGATGTTTGTGGATCTCGATGCGTGTCGGATGTCATTTTAAACTTCATTCCACAAATGTTCCAGTGTTGAGACAGAGTTTTTGCGATCCAATTCAACAAAGTGAAATATGTCATGTTCCTCAAACCAATCCAGTTAAAATACCAGTGCTATGGCAGGTTGTATTATCCTGTGGAAAGTACTCATTGCCATTTGGATAAATCATCACTATTACATAATATACTTGGCCACCAAAGATATTTAGGTATGATATCTTATTTAGGCATCCATGCTTGTGAAATAAACGGCCCAAATCATGCTGGAAAAACATTCCCCAAAACACATTGTCTCAGCCTGCTTGATGTTGTGTTGCAAATCATTTAGGTTCCATGTTTTTGTGCTATTTTTACCAAACTCTTAATTTGACCATCTGCATGATGTAACTTAAAATGAAATTCATTAGACCATATTACTTTTTTCTTATTGTATGTCATCCAGCTGTTCTGTATCTGAACTAATGCTAGGCATTTCAACTGGTTTTCTGCATTCAGCAATACTATTCGCATAGTCTTTGGCTTTCATAACCCATATGAGGCTAATTAGGGCAAATACTATGCTCAGATATGCTTGAGATTATTTGAGATCTACTGCAGTTTTTTTCTTCATAATTTAGAAGATTCTTCATTTTGCTTGGTCACTCATCATTTGCTGAGGACCACAATTTGTACATTCAGAACCCAGTCCTTTTCCCCTTAAGTCTTGATGTACTTTCATTGTAGCTGCTCATGAACATTTTACAAATATAGCATTTTCATTTATACTCGCTGCATGCATCCAAGCTCGTATCATTCCATATTTTAATTCAGTGGGACCATGTTCTCCTCATATGTTCACAAGTAATTTACTTATATTACCTCAAGCTCTCAGCTTTCTTTTTTTACTTTAACCTAGCCCTCTAGTGACAACACTGTGAAGCAATAGCTCATTTCCATAAAACTTTCAAGCGATCAATAATAAAGTGGCCACTCCGTGTTTTCTTTAATTACTATGTTTGTTTGTTGCTTCTTGTGCAGAGTGATGTGTTTGATGGAATCTAAAATAATTTTATTCAAGACAATAAATGGATCCCTGTATCTCAATGAATTTTAACTTGGAACATTTCTTTGTAAAACAGAAATATTGAATATATGAATATTGTTTAGGTAGTTGAAGGCAGTTGTAATGGATTTTGTTTGTATTTTAAGGAATTGCTTGAATGTGCAAGACTTCCTTCGATTGTTGATTGCTACCTTATACTACAATAAGTGAGCAGATTTTTTGGAAGGAAGTGGTATCGGAGCATCACACATGGTCTCAGTAAACTGATATAAAACCCAATTTGTTGAAGTTGTCTTCGGTGCTAATATTTGTGGGGTTTATATTGATGGGTTTTGTTATTGATTGATACCCACATTTAAATGGTTAATTTCTTTTCTTTTTTTTTTTACAATTTTATATTTAAATTGGATTCAAGTTTAATTAATTTTGGTTTTTCTTTAGTGTCTTATGATGAAATTTGTTAATATGAATTTGTTTTTAAAAAATTAATCAATTTTATATTTTTAGGAAATAATTGTCCAGTGCCAGAACAATTTTTCATGAATGCTAGAATGAGTAAGTTGTACTTTTTTACTAACCTGTGAAATCATGTGTTTAATTTGTGAATTATTTCTGATGTATGCTTGTGTGTGTGTGTGTGTGTGTGTGAAGCTAGAGCTATATATGAGGTATCATAAAATGCATTGTGTGATACAAGACTTTTTTTTTATCATTCATGAGACTGGCAACCAACTGTTCCACATATGGAACAAGAATTTTTGGTAAACTCCTAGGAGAGCCCCCACCCTTGGCGCCAAACCGGAAAAAGCGCCAAGCGAAAACGAAATGGCGCCAAGCAAACCCGACAACGAACGGTGGCAAGTAAATATAGCAGTATAAGATGGATGCGCAATGAAAATATATGTAAACAATACAGAAATTTAACATTTAAGATAAAAAAATATAACAACAGCACTTACTTTCTTATTGTTGATCCTTCCCAAGTGGAGGGTAAAGTGTAACAACTGCTTTTAAAAAATTCTGGAAAGTCTCGTCGCTGAGTGAGTGATCGCGAGAGCGCCGCCATAAATACTCTGCGAGGTAATGGTCGAACATGTCTTCTGCGTGGCTGGTGTGATTGCGAAGAAAACGTTTTATTGCCGACCATGTACCCTCAATTGAATTGGTATGAGCACCGGTATCAGGATCTTTAAAACATACACTGTGATTCACTTCCAAATGTTTAAAACCCTCATCAGACAAACATTTATACGCCTTCCAACAATCAGAAACAATCGTACTTCCAGGCAGGACCCATTCTTTAATCAAACACAGCAATTCCTCTTTCGTCCATCGTTCAACCACTCGAAAAAAACATCTATTCGTTCCTCTTTCTATACCTCCAAACACCCACTTTCCATCCACAGGCTTGCCTTTTCCATACTTCATTTTCTAAATTTACTTTCATCAATTTCAACAATAACATTTACTCCAATTTTTAACGCTTTCGTTCACAACCGCATTCATACAAACCTCTCGACAAAACATAAACCAATCAATAACTGTATTTTTATTCAATTTCAATTCATTCACAACGTAATCATTCATACACCTTCCAAACCACATTTTAGTTACACGCAAAACATCATACATACTTAACTTACTATTGGAAAACCACGAATTCTTTCTTAAACTTCTGCAAACATCATGCGCATTCACACCTTTTTTTCAACATCTCCATTCAAATCCATCCAAAAAACAACACTCTTTCGTTCATTTAATCCCATTTGCTCATTACATTTAGGACATTCATAACTTGAAGCAATTAATCCTTCTTTCATACACCATTCAATCAATTCTTTCTTGCCTCTAGCATTCAATAACGTAAAAAATTCTAACGTGTATTCACTCACAAGTGCAGCCATACTTTCAACCCGGTGCCCAACAACAAAATGAAATTTGAAATGCGCGCCCACAAATGACGAGAATTCTAGAAAAATTTAGGGTTGCCATAAGTTGTATTTAAAAGCAAGGTTACCATGACGGCGCAATTATCGCCAACCAAAGTAATTCGCGCCAAGGGTGGGGGCTCTCCTAGGTGTGAACCGAATTTTTATATGGATTATATACTTTATTTGCATAGTTTTAGCATAAAATTATGCATAACAGAAACAATAAGCAAATATCCATGTTATTTAAAATTAAAATATAATTACTCTCAAGACTTTTTATGGTTAATCATTCTTATTAGAAAAAAAAATTGAGATTCAAAATTATTATGAGACAAATGGCATTTTATTACAATTTGTATATTTAAAACATTTTAAGTTGAGTTTTCAATTTTTAGTTGACACGTTTTGTTAACTATAAAGAAATTCTTCAGTAATAACAAGTCTGTCATAACAGGGAAAGAAATCTTAAGTCATGATTAAATGTTAGATTAAATATAACGTATTAATAGTATAAAGCACACAGAAAAGACGTTTACTTCCTTATGTTGGCTAGATTGCTGGTTTAATTATGCATGATAGATTAACAAACATTGTTTTATGGACCAGATGGTCTATATTTGGAGGTGCTTAGAAATGGTGAACTTTGTATGATCTCTATTTCATATTTGTTTTTAGATTATCGAAAATTTTTTAAGTGACAGAAAAACTTTTCTTGTATTGGTGTACATATGAAAAGCTTAAACTGAATATAGCTTTAAATACAAATAAGGATGATTTTAAACACAGGGTAATTCATAATTCTCTACAAGATTTTTAGAGCACTGTAGTTTAAAAAAAAACCTAAGATGAAAACAGCAAAGAAGAACATGAAAAATTAAAGCAAAAAATTTAAGTTTTATTTAAGAGTATGCAGGTGTTCTCTATATGAACCATTGGTGCACTTGACATACATGAATGCAATAGTCCAGTTCCTGTCACACTCTACTCAACATGGTACTATCAATGTTATTGACTACACATGTTATCCTTTTTTTGTTGTAGATGTTATCCGAAAATTGGTCTTTTACAAGACCAAGTTTTTGTACCTCCTTTTCCGTGTGATGTATGAGAACTGCATGTGCATGGATAACATGTGCTGTCAATAACATAGATAGTACCATGTTGACTAGAATAAGGCATGAATGGGACTATCGCATTCATGTATGCCATGTGACCAAAGCTTCATATAATAGAACACTTGCAATTCAGTCCTAAGAGAGTCCACACCCTTGGAGCGAATTATTTTAGTTGTCGATAGTTGCACTATCTTGTTAACCCTACTTTGATACATTATATATGGTAAACCTAACTATTTCTGGAATTTTCGTATTTTGTTGGCGGGCATTTCGAATTGCGTCATTTTGTTTGGCACTGGGCTAGAAGAATGGCACGTGTGAGTAAATATACCTTCGAATTTTTTATTTTGTTGAATGCGAAATGTAAGAAAAAATTGATTGAATGGTGTATGAAGGAAGGAAGGATTGATTGCTTTAAATTATGAATGTTCTAAATGAAATGAGCGAATGAGATTATACAAACGGAAAAAGTGCCGTTTTGGATGGATTTGAACGGAGATTTCAAATGGGTATATTTGACCATTATCTCGCAGAATATTTATAGCGGTGCTCCCACAGTCATTCGCGTAGCGATGAGGCCTTCAAGGCTTTTTTTAAAAAAATCTGCTGTCACGCTGTACCCTCCACTCGGAAAAGATCAGCAGTAAGTACTGTTTTTTTAATTTCATCTTAAATACTTTTGATTAATTTCTGTATTGTTTACATATATTTTCATTATACATCCACCTTGTCCCGCTTTATTCACTTGCCGCCAATGTTTGTATCGCTTGGTGCCATCTCGTTCTGGCTTGGCGCTTTTTCGGTTTGTTGCCGGGGCTGCGGTAGCCCAGTGGTTAAGGTATCCAACCATTGCAGGCATGTCATGAGTTCGATCCCAGTACCACTAAAGACCCGCCGTGTAGGGTAGCGATGCACGTTAAATCTGTCGAGAGCTGAAACGTCCTCCCGTTGGTGTGGTGTGGTAGTTAGGAGAGGGGGGTGCCAGCTCAGGTGTCGTCCACGTCACTTGACTATGGTTCAAAATTACGTGGTCCGTCGCCAAAAGCCCTCGTGTAGCTGAACAGTGCGACGTTAATATTAACTCACTCACTTTCGGTTTGTTCCCAAGGGTGTGGGCTCCTAGGATTTTATCACACTTGCAAAGGATGTAAATTAAGCTGGAGAATTTTTTTTTGTGTTCTTTCATATGTTCTTTTTTCTTTTTTTTGCTGTATTTGTCCTAGTTTTTGTACTAGTGTTCTAAAATCTTGGAGGAAATTATGAATAACCGTGTATTAAATATTCATTTTTAAGTTCACATGACTAATGATTGTGTTTATATTATTATAAAAAATGCTCAATTTAATTTCTAATTTAAATATTTTATTTTCTCAATTCTTACAATCTCTTATAGTAATGAGGCTTTTATTCCCTTGTCCTTATTTTGTTTTGCTTAATCATCAAAATTGGAGCTTTTCAATGCATCTAAGTAATGGAAATTGACACATTTTTTAGATATGATGCTTAATCAGCAGCCAATGAGAGGACCTTTGCCAAACCTCCCACCTGGTTTTAATCCATCAAATCTAAAGTAAGTTTTGTTTAAATGAGTTTAGTTCTTTGAATAATTTTTGTTAATTTATGTAGTATCTTAATGTTTGTGTGTGTGCTGCATATTTATTAAAAAATTGGGTGATTTACATTTCATTATGCAGTTTTTTAGTTTTAGGTACTGATTTTTAAATGCTCTATTAAGACAATGCTTAAGGTGTTTTATAATTATTATACAGCATCAGTGTGTGAACTGCAATGTTTGTTGGTGCACTCAATTCAATTTTCAAAAAGTAATAGCTAAATTTAAGTTATTTTTTTAAGTTTTTTCAATTGCTCTATAAAGAGTAGGTAGTATATTTTTCAACATTACATTTTGAAATCATTTTTAATCTTTTTTTCTTAAGTTGCATTTCTGAATTGGTTCATTTAAAAACTGAGCTATTATTCTGTTTTTGAGAATTTTGTATAGTTAAAATTAGGAAGAGTGATTGCACAACACTCCGGGAAACCAATTGTGCAATCAGTGTGTTTGGAAAACAAATAAATTTTGAAATGAAAATTTCTTAGAAAAGAAAATTGTCCCCCAGTTTTTGCTCATTGGCAACCCTGAAAAGTAGCTTGTTGCTAATTTAGTGTCATATATTGATGCAAATGACGGTTTAGTGTGTACTAACCTATTAGAATAAATAAATCACTGTGTTCATCAAGTAATTTTGTTTCAAAATTCTTTATTTGCTCAGCTGTTTTCAGGTAGATTTATTTACAATACAAGCCTCCAGAGTTCTCAAATCCTTCCATGGGACATTCATTTTTCCTTCACTGTAACTGTTTTGAAGCATTTCATGCAAATTTTATTCTAATTTTGTTTCTGTTTAAGTACTTGTATTGTACTTAAGTGCTGTTTTTGTAACTTGAGATGGGTCTCTGATATGCGTTAACATTTTGTAGTTAATTTTTTTAATCTTCCATTTTTCATTAACAGATGGTTTATTTTTAAAAAAGTCTAACTCTTTTTTTTTTAAATTCTATTATTGACTGTTAGTTATATAAATGGATTGCTTTTTGTGTTTCATGAATTTGGATTACTTGTTTATGTAGAAAGAAAAACTGAAAATCTAGTTTTGAAGTAAAACAATTCATTCACTAGCTAAAATTATTTATTTGTATATAACCCTGTTGTATGGCTATATTTAAAAAATTATCCAACTTCGTAATTTAATGATTTATATGTATTTTAAATAAACTGAGAGGGGGATACCTCAGTCCGCTTAATGGTGGACCAACCCTCATTGTACAAACTATATAACTGTCCACATTCATTGCTGAAATTGTAAAATTGTAATTTACATGCATTATGTACTTGTAATTTTCAACTAAAAAATTTTGTCTTTCGTACCCTTTTTTTCATTCATTTCCCCTGCGAAATTCGTTCTTAGCACTTTGCTTCAGTTAAATTTAACTTTTACAACTCATTTTTGCTAACTATACCTTATGTTTAAATTTATTGCAGTATCATGAAAAACTAGAGATATTAATATTATATAGCGAGAGATAATATTTTTCTTCTAGTTTTGTCCCTAATTTATTATTTGCTGAACATTTAAAGGTTTTCCTTGTGTTTTATCAGTACAAAGTTTTGTTTTCTGCAAATTTAACAAATAAAGGTTAACATTTTTCAGAATATTTAGTAATGTGATCTTTATAAAATTGTTTATTTGAGATAAAAATTATTTGATTTTAAATACTGTATCAAATGTGCGTGTTTTTTAAAAATATTAATCATTAAATGTTGAAATAACTCTTTGTATTGATTCAGATTTTGTAGTTTCTTTCCTTTTTAGTATATAATTCATTCAAAATTTCTCATTATGTTATGAAGAACAATGCAATCACCAATTTGAAAATTATTTATATCCATGTACTTAAATTTTAGGTATTATAACTTAATTCTATAGTTACATTTAAAATATTAACTGTATAGTTTTGTGACACAAATACTTCTTAGTAGGTATTATTATAATTTTTTCTTCTAATTCCTTCTCTAATTCATTCTTTAATAAGTATTTAACATTTTTTTCTCATGTTTTATGTATGCAAAGTTTATTCATAACTTAACAAATTTATTACCTTTCAGAATATTTTTTGATGAAGTTTCCTTTTAGTAATCTGACCTTTATTAAATTATTAATATGAAATAAAAATGATTTTGATTTTAAGTACTTTATCAGATATTCTTCATCAGTTCACTAAAGCAAGTTTTTTTATGTTAATCATTAAATATTGAAATAACATTTTGAATTGATGAAATTTTGTCTTTAACTATAAAAGTGTTCTTTTCTTTTTAGTATGAATCATTCAAAACTTGCCACAATGCCACCAAGGAGCATTGCTCACCCTCTCTTGAACAAGTATGTTCTTTTTATGAAATGTCTTCAGAATGGAATGTTAATTCCTTAAGATCTTTAGAACGTTTTTACAATACAATATTTTATCAAATCTGATTTTGCATGTCATTTAATTAAACCCTCAAGTGCCACTGACATGTCTCTCTTAGCTATTGCATAAAGTGCCCCAGATGTGTCTATCCGTCCTTCGAAAGTATGATGCTTTGCATTATGTGGCTCTGTTTCAAACTTGGCCCACAGCTTTGGAATACAATGAAATGACAGTGAGAATGTTTGCAAAGAATTTACTTATTTTGGAGAAGAGGTGGGGGAAGGAATTTGAAAGAGGAAACAAAATTCATAGTCAAACAGTATTGTCCCCCCCATTTCAGTATTTTAGATCTTTTACTCATTTAAAAAAAAAGGGTGTTTAATTTGCACCGATTCATTACACATTAATTTAAAATCTCTAAAAGATTACACCACATATTAAATGGCGAGACTAAGATAAAAGGAATTTTATTAGAGCGTTCTCCATACGCTCTTGTTCTTAACTCTGTTTACACATACACTGTTCTACACACACTGCGCCCTCTCGCGACAAATATTTACTTGTTGTGGGTGTTACAAGAATTATTTGTTCAACAATGAACATTCACCCCCGGGTTGAATGACACATTCAACAATTTTCAAATAAAACAATAATACACAAAACTAATGATACACGCAATACAAAGTCAATAATACACAATACAGAAAACACTTATACTCAATAAAAGTAATATTGTTCAATACACAAAAGGTAAAGTACTCAAACACACAAAATTGAATTGAAAAAATACACAAATTTGAAATTTTCACATACATTATTCACTTGAAAAAGGTAAAATACAAAGTTTAGTTATTGGATGTTTAAAAATTCCATTTTTAGTTTTCACTAACACTACTCAAATTTTATTATCTTTACCATGAAACACTTCAAGAATTCTACCAAGAGGCCAATTACACACAGGTAAATTATCTTCTTTCAGAATTACCATATCATGTATTTTTACATTATTCTTTTCAAAATACCATTTATTTCGATTCTGAAGTGTACTCAAATAATTATTTGACCAACGTTTCCAAATCTCTTGCACAATTTTTGTTTGTTTTTGCCACACTTTTAACCTGTTATCAGACACTTCAGTTAAACTTGGCTATGCAATGGCTGTGGTGAAACGACCAACTAGAAAATGACCAGGAGTCAGTGTCAAATATCCCACTCTACACGTTCTTCACACAAATTACTCTCGTGATTACTAATAATTTCTCTATGTCTTTTAACTCTTAATTATGTACCAACAGCATTGGTTGCGTTGTCTGAAATTACAAGCTTTGATTTTCATGTCTACTAAAAAATCACTTCGAAGCTGCAATGAAAACTTTACTAGATAAATCTTAACTATTACAAGGTGACACGCCTTTGTCACCATGCACACAGACTTTATTTAAGACTCATTTTCTTTAATTAGGATATTTAATCCAGAAATTTCACAAATCTATTTCCAGTTTGCTAAAAGAAAAAACTGAGAAATTCTCTCGGCTGGCAATTGACTCATAATTTGTGAACAAGTAACTGGTTTTGCCTTAAAAACACTATGCTAAAAAAACACATATAAGTAAATACAAATCAGCACATTCACATAAAAGGTATCACTAAGAGTTATCTTAAAACTGTTGAATTATAGGGAAAATATTGTTTACATACAAAGAAATGCACATAGAAAAATTCTCCAAATCTAATTACGAAGCAGTTTAGAAAGATACTTAACCCTTCCTCGCCCTTTATAATGTAGTACACAAGTGAAGAAACCAAAATTATTTTACTATAAAATATCAAACTTCACAAATAGCGTTACTGAATTAATTCTAAGAGTACACATGTAAACACTACATACATATATCAATTCCATAATAGACAGTTTCTTAGCAAATTATGAAAACTCCACCTTTAAATGA
The DNA here is from genome assembly GCA_019973935.1 of Trichonephila clavipes. Classification (NCBI taxonomy): domain Eukaryota; kingdom Metazoa; phylum Arthropoda; class Arachnida; order Araneae; family Nephilidae; genus Trichonephila; species Trichonephila clavipes. Next base: position 1,917,805 of record BMAU01017974.1, on the reverse strand, counting down.
ATATTTTAAGGTTAACATATATGCATATACAATGTTAATAAAAAAAATGATACATTCTATGTATTGTCAAAGTCCAATCCACAAGGCTTAATCACTTTATCTCCTGTGTTCCTCCTCAAAAGTGTTCTCTTGGGAGGGGAAGTCAAATGTCCATTTCCGTTCCTGTTTTAACTGGCGGTGTAGAAGAGGGGACATTCATCGTTGTTTCTCTCCTTTAGTTCTCATGTACTCTTAGGTTGGGTTAAGGACCCCGGTCGTTTTCCATTTTCGGATCTGATTTTACCTCACAGCCGTCCAGTGAAGGGGCGAATGAGAGAGGGTTTCTCCTTTGCACTTTTCTCTTGAACACAAATCTCCATGAACGGTTGCTCGCCGTTTAAAACACTCTTTTGATATTATTGGTGGCAGCGGTAGCCGAGTGGTATAGGTATCGGATCGTGGCTTGCCTGGTCACGATCCCATGAGCCGTGTAGGGCAGCGGCACGTTTCTGTCGAGAGCTGAAACGTTCCCGCCAGCTCAGGTGTCGTCCACGTCACTTGACCATGGTTCAAAATTACTCCGTCGCCAAAGCCCTCGTGTAGCTGAACGGTGCGTTAATAAAATCAATCAATAAATCATTTTGATATTATTGTGAATCGAAGTCGCTCATTCTAGATTTAAGTCTAACCTTTTTTCGCATTGTTGGTCGCTTTCTCATAGCAACACTTCGTTGGATAAAAGGCAATTTCCGAGTAGGTTTTCCTACTCCTCGTTGAACTTGCAAATATTTACGCCAATGATGTTGCATAAATATAACGTTGCTTGAGGCTTTTAAATTCGGCTTAAACCACACTTTCTGCTTTATTTCTTCAATTTCATCATTATTTAAATTCAATTGCTCCCTACTAATATCTTCTTTAGCTGTCCCCTTTATCACATCGACTGATCTGTCCTCTTTTTCTTCACACATCTCATCGGCAGAAATTAGGAGTGGCAGTGCTCTAGGTAAACACTTTTCTTCCGGAACAGTGACAGGTTGTGCTACATCATCTGGACCCATATTAAGCATTTTGGCTCGTTCACTTTCAAGAGGAATAATTCTTTCGGTTGCTTGAGGTAACTCCATATCTTCATCTGATTTTTCCGATCCCATTTCTTCTTTCAACACAATTCTTTCACATGCACTATTGTCAAATGTTGTTTGCTGTTTCGTTGTGAGAGATTCATTTTTTATCATCACTTGGTGAGGAAAATAAAGCATTGGGTCATTCGTTGAAATAAAAGGATTTGTTATCTTTTCTCAATTATTCCATCTAAATAATTTCTGAAAACCTTACAATACTCAGAATACAACACCTTATCACTTTGCATTTTTCTCATAGGACTTCCGAGTTGTCCTTTCTCTAAATTAAAATTATCACTCAACTCATCACTATCTCTTTTCCACGGGAGTTCTACCTCATATCTCATTATTAAAATGTACTCTCTGCTTAAACACTCCTAAGCTAACGTCCTCCTCACTATTACAATTCTCGTTTTTGACACCAATCAATTTTAACTCCCTAAAAGACTTTAATGTTGTATTTAAATCACTATCTCTAATTAATCCACAGTGAATCTTATTATCCCTCACCTCATCTCCTACACTTCCGCTAACTACAAATCCAAAAACAGTATTTTGTAAAAGTAGTCGAGAATCTCCACAATAAATTACTTGGTCTCAGTAATTCGTAAAATATTTCTGCGCCTAACACATCAATTTTACGAGGAACATTAAATTTATAATTGGCTAGTTTAGTTTCACTTGGTTTATTTAACGAAACATTTATTATTTGAGACTGAGTCAAATCAGTTATTTCCTTTACAACTAATAAATTGTAACTCTTTTTTGAAACTTATATCATCATTACATATGGAGGCCGTAATACCCTCATTTATTCTCATTGTTGACTCATTTAAACAAGATACTAACAAATTAATTTTCTCATTTTTTAATTGTAATCTATCTGCACAATCTCTCGTAATAAAATTTGATTGACTCCCCACGTCCAAAAGCGCTCTTACCTCATGTAAAAGGCCAAATTTGTCCCTAAGGTAGCCCTGAACGCTACTCAGTAAAACGGTTCGCGTTTTATTCTTTAAAAAGCTTGTTGATACAAACAACTTGTTTTCTTCATTTTTACCTTGGAAGAACGACGCAATTCGATCCTTCCGCTCCCCCGAACACATCTGCATGCAGGTTGAGAACAGACCCAACTGTTTGGTTGAGGGGGACAGATTCCTTGTCCGGTTTCGGAAAGTGAATCAAGCGATTGTGTGGTTTCCCACAAAAACAATTTTTCGCACAGCAGGTTTTCACACTACAGTTAGGGGAAAAGCACTTGAAACACAAATGATTAGCTTTTACGAAATCCACTCTTTCACTGACGCTGAGAGATTTAAATTTTGAGCATGAATATGCGCAGTATGCGTGTATTATGCGCAGGATTTCACGTATCTGAATATTAGATTGTATTTGTAGATATTTACCACAACTTTTTGAGTTAACTTTAAGCATTTGTTGTAATTTTTTTAGGCAATTTCAATTCCCGATGGTTGTATATAACAATTATTATGAGAATGGCGATGGAAATCATTTAGCCATGGAAATTGAAGATGATTATGCTGGTTTGATGACTCAAAAAGAAAAGGAATGGCTTAAAAAGAATACAACTGTTGCAGCTAACATCTGAAAATCCTTATGTTGAAGATTATTATTTTACAGTAAGTAATGTAATCACTTTTAATTTTTAAAAGTGCATTTAAATATTTCCTGTATGTGAATAGAATTTTTAATTATACAATCCACCTTTAATGTATCTCTTTTTTTATTTTAATTTTTGCAGTGACAATGATTATAAAAGATATTTATATCATTTTAAGGTGTTTTCAGTGTACTGTTTATAGGTATTTACTATTTCAACTATAATACTAAGGCTTACAATCCTGTGTTCAATCTCAGGATTTTGGGTTTATATTATCCAAATCCCGGGATTGGTTCTGGGATTAGGATTGAACCTATTTATGAAAAATATTTACACATTATCATAGTTGTTGTTATTGTTGTGTATGACAAGCACTTGTCATAATTGAAGGATGCCAGAACCCTGAGAGGTTGGACTTCTGCTCATTTTAGTTGCCTTTACGACATGCATGAGCTTATGTTGAGACTATTCTATTATGGACACCACACATAAGACTATAAGATATCTTATTAACACCTGATACTGATGATGAGTTAATTTTAGCGAGATTATCCAAAGAATCTGTTAGGCTTAACGTATGACTCCTCCAATTAGGCTTAATGCAGCTGCATTCAAAGAAAAAATTTTAAAGCATTTTGTACTTTTCAATTTCTTTTAAAGTCTGCAGCGTAAAATATATGCTAAGAGATGATCACTGGAAAGATAACTTGATTAACAAACATATAACATTTTATAATAGCTCATTACAATTTTATGATACAGTGCGATTACTTCAGCATAATGTTTCGCCATTTTATCACCATTTCAGTATGTAAATTAAATGCGATAAAAGCAAATAGGAATAAAAGTTTTTATCTCCGAAGGAAAGTTTCACTCTCATAATCCAATAAATGGATATAAAGCTATTTTTCTTACCATGTTCTCCAAATTTATTTTTATCATAGTTGAAATTGCATAATAAAACTGAAAACATAATTAAAAAATTGGTTTAATATTATGTATTTAAACGAATCAAAATAAAACTTAATTCATCATTTACAAATAAAAATAGCACATAATGAAATAAAAAGAAACATTTCTTCATTTCTTGTGTTTTTGTAAATGAGCTTTTGGGAAAGCTAGCATTTCAACATTCAAATGGCTTCTTATTTTTGTTACAAACTGTCCGGCGGAAGGAAATGCTCATTCTAGTAGGTTTTATCGACATTAAATAGGAGTATGTTCTTTCCAGGTAGTCACCACGTCTCCATCCGTTTTCAAAGAGGGTCATTTCTTTTTGAATTTTTGATGACGAGTGTCTCAAATCTAATAGGCTGTATTGGTGCATATCACTCAGTCTCGCCTATTTCATAAATTTGGGGTACTTGTATTACTGTAATTCCTCCTACGTGCTAGGTGTTTTAAGAATTGGGAAATCTTAAGAGAAGTGGGACTTCTCACACACAGTTTGAGTTCTTAGCTAATTTTATATTGAAATGTTTTTCTGTTAATCTTGTATTTAATTTTCCAAGTAGCTAGAATCTAAGCTACATTGCTTTATAATATCGTAAGTTATATGATTGTATGATTATAAAAACTATTTTCATATCATATTAGTTGTAACAATTGAAAAGTTATTTTGAATTTCAATTTTGTACTTTTTCTTAGGGACAAAATAAAATTTGATTTTTATGCTTTGTATGAAAAGAATAACGAAAGTGGGTTTTTTCAGAGTTTTCTTATTTCTGGTTGTTTGTTTAAACATATGTAATTGAAGGATGTAACTATAAAATTATCTATAATTTGATATTTTGAATTATTTACATTAAAATATTTTCTTTCAAATTGTACCTTTCATATTTAGTCATGTTTCCATATTATATATTGTTAAATTTTATTTTATTATTCTATGGGTTGACAAGTTAGATTTTATATTTATGCTCTTGATTAGACTCAAGTGGCAAGAAGGTGTAGAAAAAATTTACGAAAATGCTACTAAAAGTGGTGGTAGTGGTGATGCTCCTGAACTCATTCTTCCTGAAACAACTAAGCATGAAAGTAGAACTTTTGTTCCCAGTAAGTTAATTTCTTATTGATAGTTAAATTTCTATGTGGTGTGTATAAATAATTTTTCAAAAACTAAAGGATGCGTAACTGTAACTTTAAAATATTAGACAGCATTGTGTGAAGAAAATATTAGTTTAGGTTTGATTTAAATAATTTAAAAATTAAGTTATATATATATATATTAGCATTGAAGTTTAATTATGAGAATTTTAAGAGTGTTCAAAGTTGTGTGTGTTAAATTTATTTAAGCATGGATAATTTGTTTTTAAAGCAATCAGGTTTTTTTATTTATCAGTTAGATAATATTTTGTAGTTATTACATAAATTGGGTTTTTTCTTACATTTTAGTTTGAATTAAAGGTTTCATTTAATAATTAGGTGACAGATAATCTTAATTTTATGCATAAAATATTGCATATTAATTGTATTAAATATAACTACTTATGTTACTTCAAAATAATTTTTAAAAATTTTTATAGCTCAATTTGAAGGCTCTTTAGGAAAACTTCAAGCAGTGAGTGTTAATTTTCCTAGAAAAGTTTTGGATATAACCGTAACCAGGCCACTTGAAGATGATGAAGGAAAAGTAGTCACTGACCTAAGTCTTATGAGGTATCGTCGGCTCTTACTGGATATTGAAAAGTTGTATCAATATTTATTGGAAATAGAAGATGAAGAAAGAAGAATCTTAGCCAAACCAGAATGCGAAGGTGGACAACACCGTGCTAATATTGCAGAATTAACAGAAGACATTTTTACTGGTTTATTTAATGAAACTTCAGAGGACAATTTTCGAAACATTATGACAATACGCAAAGGGCGTTCATTGGTGATGCGAGTTTTTAAGATATTTAACGTGGTATGTATATTTCGCAAACATTTTTCTATCAATAATTTTTATACTCTGTTGTGTGAATTCAAAATATTTCTCTTCGTTTTTAGAAAGTAAAGATAGGTATTTTTTAGTTTTTATTTTAACAAGTAAATAAAGTGGCATAAATAAAATTAAGGGGGAAAGCAACTTCCACCTGTAATGTTTGGAATGTCCTTCCTTAGATTTTCTTATTTCATTTTTAGGAGCAACAGTTACAGTGTCTTGTCTTCCTTTTTCATTATCTACCATTTGTTTTGAAGAACGATGTAAACGACCTCATTCTAGTTCAGCATGCGAAAATGATCACTGATACAATTCAAACATTTTCATTGGTGGACCTGGTAAGGTTAGGTGAAGCATTGGATGTTGATGCATCATCTGAGTCTTTGAAAATTAAAAAAAAGGGCAATTTCACCAATGCTTTCAAAAGCCAGGTAACTATTCCCAATTTTTTTTATTTGCATAGTGCTTGGAAAAGGTAGCATTTCAAATGGGGCTTCATAACTTGAGGGCTGGTCATAATTTTTTAAAAAGAAATATATTAATTCAATCAGTTTTTATCTAATGTATTTTTCTGAGAATTGAAATTGTAAGGATGTGCTAAGGGAATTGGCTTAACTTATGAGAACCTAACATGATTAGGCTGAATTGTTTAAAGTATGATTAAAAAACTTTCCTCCTGTAAATGTGGACCACAAAGAAGTGAACAAATAACCAGTTAATTTTTTCATTCTTTTCTTTTTTGTTAATAATATTTCTTTCTTTAACACACAGTGAATTGATTATGTTATCAACATTTATGGTAATGCGCTTTTTCAATGTTCAGAAAGGCATTTTGGATTGTTAGAAAATCTGCATTCAATATTTAGCAAAAAAATTAATAAATGTAAAAGAAACAGTATAAACGGAAATGTTTTTGTAATGATTTTATATATTATGCATAATAATTTTTCAGCAATACTCCCCCATTTCTTAAAGGGTGGGGAAAAAGATGCATTGTAAGATTCATTGTTGATGGGGGGTAGGATTGATTTGAAAAAAGAAATTTGCTTATGCTTTATAATGCAAGGTTGAAATTGGGCTGTGCTTTATACTTTATATAGTCTGAGATGTTTGAAACACTTATTAACTATTACAGGATCCAGTTTTTAAACCTCCTTGACCAGAATTTAAAACAATTTAAAATTTAGGCTTGATTTATAAGGCATTTGTGTGGAGAATTAATTATTCATATAAATTAATAGTATTAAGGTTTTCATAATTTAGTGTCATTGAAGCAATTATTAGTGATAATTTTGTCCTATTGTGCAATATGAAAATTTTAGTAGTAGGTGAGAATTATGGTCCTCCCTCATAGTATTCTTTTTTTACGTCTAAATTCTGTATTTCTCATTAAAAAAATTGTAAATGAAGCAAATTTATCTTGTCTTATCCCATTATTTTAGTGATTTTTTTTTCTGAAGTAATTTTTTTTTTTGTAGTTTGGTTCATCTGTAATATGTTCTATGTTAATGCGAGCTGAAAATTTGTATTCTGGTTTTGATCTATTTGAAACAGACACACAAGAAAGATGGTAAGTAGTGTTTTTTACTAGTAATTTTTATAATTTTTCTTAGGAAAAGTTTTCTTTAGACTATTCATTGTTTTTTTTTCTTTTGCCTATAGGAAGAAAATTATATTAGTAATAGTGGAAAGTCTTTGTAACCTTTCGAATTCCTTAATAGCCGTTCCAGTGATCCCTTGCATGAATTTACTAAGTCATTTTGAAAGATTTGCTGTTGACAAAGATAAGCTGGATTTGCTCCAAGAAAAGTTAGCAATTTTCGTAACTAATATGAAGTCTGAAGATGCCAAAAAAGGAGAATTGACAAAAACCTGAAGTAGAACCTTTTTGAACTACTAGAAAGTCCCACATTTGTGATCTGAAATTGTAATGAACTATGTTAACTCTTTTGTGCAATTACCCATGCACTTGGTGAACAAAATCTGTGATTTCTAGCTTGTTCTGATGTAACTGGCACCTATTTGTGACAATTACCATCCAGTCATTTTCTTTTTTCTCCCTTTTTTTTAAATTTATCATTGATGCAGCGAGAGGGTACACCTTCTTTAATAATGTGCATAACTCTGATGAGAAATGTTCATCTGAATATTTTTTAGATATCTTTACACTTTTGTATCGTAGCTGGCACTTATGTGAGCTATTTTCCATTTAAGAAAAAGAGAGAAAAAAATTATGTAATAAGTGAATCCAATTTAAAGAGTTATATAAGCGGTGGAAAAAGGCATTTAAATTCTTTTACTCGAGTCATGTGTCCGGTGGCAATTTAATTTTTCATGTTAGTTTAAATGTTATTAATATTCTGCTAGGTACTTGCCATTTTGAAGGTGTACCCCTGCTGAATGCTGCCATATCTTTATGTAATGGGACACCCAATATGGTGCTCTTGAAGGTCATCAGTTCATGACCTGATTCTCCTGCAGGGCTCACATATGCTTCAGCCTACTTGCAGGGGGATTTTCTTTTCATGCATCTCATGTTCTGCACGAAAATGTTTGACATTTGATGTGTATTTTGTTACTAGTGCTTTTAAGTTGAATTTTATTTGGAGGATAGCCTTTTTCCCTTTATTTAATTCTTCTACAAAATATTTATTTTCAATAAATGCAACAAGCTGTTGCATCAAATTTTCTATTGCATATTAAAGTTAGATGTAATCAACTGTTAAAAGTACGAAGATCAATCTGCTCACCGAGAAAAGATTAATAATCATTATTGAAATGAATTTTTGTAGTTTTTTGTTTTGTTGATTATTATCTAGATTTTTTTTTTGTTTAACTGTAGCCCTAATGGCTGGCTTATTTTTTTTTACAAATTTTTTTTTGTATTGGGAATTTTTTTAAAAAGGGATAAATTTTGATTTAATTTTTTTACTAAGACTGTTATGAAAAATATTTATTTAAAAATAGTAATTGTTACGAAAAATATTTATTTAAATATAGTAATTGTTAATTATGACATTTTATGTTTGAAGAATTTGATTTGTTAATGTTTGTAAAAAGCTTAAAAGGATGTCACATCAAAAATCACCATTTAACCTTTTAGGGCCTGTTTGCATGCTACAATCAGAACATTCTATGTGATATTATTTTCTCGTTTAAATTTTGTCTTACTATAGTAATTATTCCTTACATATTTAAATTTGATAGTTGATGAATGAATCATGTGCATGGCCAAGTTCTTTAAAATGCTTCTTTTTTTTTTGTTTCCGAGAATAAGTATCGCTAAACATCAGTTTACATCAACACATTCTGAAAATCGTTTTTCTAAGAGATGTGTTCATTTTGTTGTACATGTAAATCTGTTTTGGATAAATGTATTTAACAAAAAAGGATAGATGTTTTATTTTAACCAAATAAATTTTATTTCTCTTTAAACAGTTGTTATCTTTTCTTGATTTCTTTTTTAATTATGAAGTACATTTTTGGTCGACTAAATAGTTTTGGCAATGGAATTTTAAATGCGTATATATAGTTTTTATTTAATCTAAGCCACTTTCCAAATTCTCAACACGTTTTTGTGAAAAATAATTGTTTCAATTGGTTTATGAGTATTGTATATTTACAAATTTTTTTAAATAAATTAAAATGTGAACTAATAAACAAATTATTCATTTTACTAGTATGAAAAGTTTTTAAATACATACATGAACCTGTAATTGCTGTAATCATCAGTATAAAGTTCAATTTCTTCCATCCAACAGATTTTTCTGCTTTCGATTTTAAGCTGTACTAGATTTTCAGTTGCATTGACATGGGAAAATAAGCACAGTTTAGATTCGAATAAATACGGTACTAAATTTAATGTTTGTTTCATGGTCAATGTATATTATGTTTTCCTTGCTTCTATATTTTTTTGTAATGAATTCATATTTTCCACTCATGAAATAAGTGTTTAAAAAATTTTCTAAAATATTAAAAAAAAAGTCACATATACCAATTTCTAAAAGAACTTTTAAACTTTATTATATAACTGTAACAATGACAAATTAAAAATTCTTATATACATTTACAATTGCATTAGTACTGATTATGAAATTCGTACTAAGAAGGCTATAAATGACTTTGGTAAAGCTAGCTGAATGTTACATTTTGTAAATCAGTTATAATATAAATTTTATAAACACAATTTTCAGACCAATATATATTATTCTGTACAGTATTTTTTCTTTGAGACTAGCATAATGCAAGTGCATTTTTCACATATTAAATAAAAGCATATTACATTCAATATTTCAACATGACTATAAATTTCATTGCTAAGGTGATAGTCTAGAGATTACAAACATAAACATCTGAAAATTCTAATTTATTTTACACTATGTATGTTAGCATTGCTTAATTAGGTATTATGTATTTTTCACAATATGATCTTAAGTTATTAATAAATTAATAAATATTTATAATTATATATATATACATATATATATATATAATTAAATGATTAATAAATATGTAAAAGTTTATTCGTGTACAGAGTCAAAAGATATTTGTTTAAAAACTTAATTTTCAAAATTTTTCTTTAAAAAAATCTTAATCAAATTCATTTAATATTTCTAGCCAGCTATAAAAAGTATTATATTTAAGCAAGCATATGCTAAATCAATACATAGTGTTCTTGAAAATTTTCAAAGCGACAAAGAAGCGATATTCATATTCCATATCCCAACATGAAACACCTTTGAAAAATAGATAAAACATGTGTGAGAAAAACATATCTACAAAGATTCCTGATTACTTAACTTTGTACATATTTTTACAAATCAATTGAACTGCATAAAAAATTTATCACAAAACAAGTGTTCAATGCAAATAAGTTCGTGAATATGACTAGTAATACTGCGATGAAAGACGTCTTATGACTAATTAAAAATCTGATGAAGTAATCTTCTCTTTACACATAACTCTCCTGTTTATTGCCACTGGCAAGTAATCTCATTTCTTGAGCATGGAGTTCTAACCATTTTGTTGCTTTTGAATTGCAAGATGAGAGAGTAGCAAGACATGCTGCAGACAGAAGAAACATTTCAGGAGAAAGAGCTTTCTTTGCAACTTCTGAAAGGTAAGGGGAAAAAAACTTAACACAAGTTTCAAGTTAAATACATTTTGGATTTTAATTTATGAACAATTGTTTTTAAATATATTGATTAATTAGTTAAATATAAATTCATTTTTCAAAATCCATTTCATTGATTTAGAACTTATAGGTTAATTAATGATTTGTAAATATTTATTGTACTGTATTTACTATTAAAACTTTTAATGATAGAATTTTAATTTTAAAATATAATCAAGTTATATTTCTTAAGTGAAATTTAAATAATTATTTTTTATAGAACATTTTTAATTATCAAAGTCAAATTAATCTAGAAATGCTGAAAAAAATATTTGAATTATTTTTTGAACTTACCAGTCAAATGTTGAACCAGAAGGTCAAGGTCTTGTCCAATTTTTGTTCCAATTGAGCATTTGTTTTCACTCCATTGCTTCAGAATTTGAGCCAAGAATCCAACAATTTCACAAACAACTTTTTCCTCTGATTCTTCCGATAACAATGTCAGGATAATACTGAATCCAGAACTCTGTAAAAATAATTTTTTAATTAGTTCAAGAGCAAACGGAATTAAATTAAACATCCTTTTTTGTGATAAAACTAAACAAATGGAATGTATTTAAGAAAAAATACTTACTTTTTCAAACTGTGCTAGAGCCATTTGAGAGGAGCATATGACCGTCAGAATACGAAGAGCCAGAGGTCTCAAGTATTTGCATTTGCGAACCTTGCAGATATTCAGGAGAGGAAGTATGGCTCCAGCCTTTAAAAGAAAACAACAATTTAGTCATTATAACTTTTTGTAGAAAATTTTAATAATTTTTAAATGCAATTTTGCAAAAATATTTAAAATTTTATCTTTGAAATCCAATTTGGAATATTTACCTGTACAATGAGCCTGCTCATCAGGGCTCCTGAAAGGGACATTTCAGCAAGGGCACAAGTTGCCATTCGTATGGAAGAATTCTTAGTATCAGGGTTTAGACATTCAATCAGTACTTTCAATTCTTTGCTGATGAGGAATTCCATCATTTCATGAAGGGCTTCACCCAACACTTTGAAAGAAGGAAGTAGAACATTGTGGTTTGTCTCACTAGAGGATACCTGATTCAAGCTGCAAATAGAAAAATATACATAAGCAATCTGGGGAAATTACTTTAAGTTTTATAAAATAACACTTCCAGTTAATTAGAATATATTGAATATGTTTAGAATTGTCTAAAAAAGTTTTATATTGCAAGAATATGTAATGCTTACCTTAAAATATGGGTAGTTAACTGATTCAGAGCTTCTGTTATATGGTTTCTGATCTACAAAGAAAAAAGAAATTTTTAGTTTTATTCCCAGTATCTTAAGCTTGTAGATTAAATGAAAAATTTTCATTGCATTATTTTAATAAATATCTTGGCATGTATCTTACCTTGACTGATGCAATGTCTTTGACTTCAGAGCTAAGATGGTAATCTCTCATCACATTTTTTATATCATCACAAAGTCTGCTTGTACTGATGCAAAAAGTTGACCAATCACCATGTTCTAAATGTTTGAGCACTACTCCAAAGGTCTCGACAATGCTTTCAGCACGATCTTCTAGTCTTTGTATTATTTCTGTAAAAAATAATAAAGTTTAATTTAGTAAAGATTTGAAAATTCATTTGAGATTTGGGTTTTCTTAACGTAGTTGATAAATATTTTAGGTTATAATAATATAAAACAAATTAAGTTTTTGTTTGGAAGCTTACTAAATTAAGAAAATAAAATGAACTTTTTATTCCCCAAATTTTTGTTTTACTAAAATAATTTATACGTTAATTTAATTTTGATAATGTACAATGTTGCTGATAATTAAAATTATTTACCTTTTGCTGATTGGACTCCCACTGAAGCTAAAATGTCTAGTGTTTCTATTTCCTCTGAGGGCAGAATGAGATTGGTTAAGAACTCTGGGCATGAGAAAGTACTTGCTGCACTGTCTTCATCAGAAAAGTTATCAAATTCTTGCTTGATGATCAATGGTTGAGAGATAGTTTGCTTCTGAGGTGGGTGTCTGTATGTTGGGGGTTGCTTATTTCTATCTTGGCAAATGGTTAATGAATCACCACTTTTGGTGGTTTGCACTTTCAGTTGGCCAGTTATTGAACTACCATGAACTCTGCATAGTGAAGGCTTACTGGATGTTTCATGTGTTCTTAAATGCCCATGAACTTTGCATGTACTTTTTTGAGCTATTATTGGTTCAATACTTGGAATCTTGGTATCCATTTGACTTTGATTAAAGTTGATGTCTTTGCAAGAGCTTTCTTTGTGGAAGAGTTCTTCATATTTGCTTGAGGTTGTATTTTTAGATGTGGATGAAGTTCCACTATTGCTTCTGTAAAGAGATTTTGTTCCATGTTGAGGACATGTGGGGTTGATTTGGTTTTTCAAGAACTTTTCGAATTCTTGCAGATCTTTGGTGTTTGAGCTGATTGATGCAAATTTCCTTATCTGGTCATAAAGATCAGCATCTTGACTTTTAGAGCCTGGTTTTTCGTAAGGTCCAGACCAATCCTAGAATTAATGAAATTTAATATTAATCTTCATGTTATAAATAGACAAAATAAATATAATTTATTATTCTAAAATGCTTTTGACAAAATCAAAAAAACTTTTTATTATAGTATATACAAAAGTCCTGAAGTGTAGAAAATTAGAATTAATGAAATGATCATTAAAATTTGCATATTTCCTTTTTGAAATATATAATTAACATTTCAAAATGTAGCACTAAAAGTATTTTGGAAATCATGATTATATAAAAAGTTCAATAAATATATTTTATTCAGTATAAAATATTTTAAGATTTTAAATTTCGAAAAAATATTATTATAAACAATATTGAAGAAAAATAAAATGTGTTAAAAGCAAAAATTAACTGTTAAATTCCAAAAAATTATTACTATAAACATTATTCAAGAAAAATAAAATGCATGCAAATTGAAGTTTTAAACTTACCGGATTTCCCTGAATACAACTGCCGTGTTGGCCCATATTGAACACTGTCAACTGTTATAGACAAACGTGTAATCCAAATGAGGTAGATGGGAAGAGAGAGAGAGAGAGCACAATTCTGAGGGATGAATCAACGTTTTATGCTGGTTCAGGACGAGATCCGCCCTATATATAGGCGAGCGCCACGCGCCTATTGGGCTGGAGGGCCTGCCTTTCACCATTCAGATGTGACATGTGGCGCGTGGCAGCTGCCTTTTCACTTAACAGAAGGCCACGCGTCCTGAACGGATGATTGCAAACATACGGCGCGTGGCCTGGTGTTATCAACGAGACGTGGGGAGGGGTGCACATCTTGCCAGAAAAGGATGCTGTTTCCGCTCCGTCAGTGGAAGCTCCTCCTGGAGGCAGATGTTGCGGCATTTTATTTTTTATGTACCAGCTCTCTGTTTGGTGTGTGTTTAATCAAAAGAAGATGCAAGGGGGGATATATCTTTCTTTCTTTTTTTAAAAAAAATTTGGTTGGTACTTTTTTATTTGTAGAAATGTTGAATTTATTTAGGGGTGTTTTTTTTTTCGTCAGTTTCTACTTTTGGAATTAAAGGTGAAGTTGGGAGATGAGCATGAGATTTTATTTGTGTGTGCTCTTAATTTATCGTGAGAAAGGGTTTCATAGCTCTGTATTTGATGGTAATTAGTAAACCTTTTGCGGAGAACTAAATTTTTTTCACTGTTTTAGTTTGAGAGATATTATTAAAAAAAAAATTAAAGTCAGTTCCTACTTAGATCAACAACAAAAATTTTAGTTACTTTTTATTAAATAATTACAATTAATATATGGGGCTGCGGTAGCCCAGTGGTCAAGGTATCGGATCATGGCAGGCATGTCATGAGTTCGAGCCCAGTACCACCAAAGACCCGCCGTGTAGGGCAGCGATGCATGTTAAATCTGTCGAGAAATGAAACGTCCTCCTGTTGGTGTGGTGTGGTAAACTTTAGTTTTTAAGCAACTGTGGGAAGATTATGGAATCGTGAAAACATATTATTTAATAGAAATAATAATTTACAAGATTATATATATTTTTATAATTTTTTTTTTTTCTAATAATGAATAAGTAGTAATAAAATTCATTTAAAAAGTAATTTATTGAATTAAAATATTGAAGGAAGTAAAATTTTATATAATTTCTTTGCTGCTTATTTTAATGAGAATTCAATCTTTTTATTGTTTATTTCATAAAATGATCTTTCCTGTATTTTAAAAAGATATAGCGAGTTATATTTTTCTTTGCGTGGGGAACGGCGATAGGGATTATTTTTTAACATCCTTTTATAAGCTTCACTTGTACGTAATGGAATCTTTAAATTCAATTTTTAGCCTAATTAATTAGATTAATTTAAAATTTTGCTCACTTGTCCAGGATCGATGACAATACAATAGTTTTGTTCCATTGTCCTGATCAGGGTCATCAGTATTAACGATTTCCCATTTTCAATTCCCGTTTCCAGATTTGGCGATAATTCCAAATTTGGCAACTTAAAAGATTAAGTTACAACTTGGTTAACTGTAAAAGGTTGTATTTTAGTTTTTTTAAACTATAATTTATTATATCATCCCTTTCGTATGTTTAATTTAGAACTGTATTTTAAAAGGAGACATTTATTTTATTAAGTAGTAAAGTTAAAGTAAAATTCTCTCCGATGCTTTTGGCACAATTTAATAATAAGCGTGCATTACATTCAGGGAAATTAACTCTTTTGATTATAGAAAAAATAGTATAATCTTTATGTATGACGGAACGCATACGACAATGAAACCATATTGCTTATGTCTTGCCTTTATCTTGTATGTAGACACACACAACTGAGATAATAAGCATGACATTTTGAATTGGAATTTTGTATTTTCATATTTAAGGTATCCGAACACGTTGAAAATGACCAGATTCGGTCTAGACAGCTATTTTTGTTTTCTCTTTTATTGAATAGAGCTATCTTTTGGCTTTACAAAACATATTTTGTTTTGTTTCTACTCTACCTAAAGGCCAAGCTACAATCAATTTTATTAAGTTAGAAAAACCGGAAGCGGATCTTTGATCTAACAGAAGTGGGCATTTAAATTGTTCGAAATCTATCATGGCGAGTCTGACTACTCAAAATATTACAAATGTATTTCTATAAAACTTTTTTAACCTGATATTTATGCTATTTTCTTGAGAATGTACTAAAATATTTCTTGAATATTTTTTGAGTTAGGGCTTGTTATTTAAACAATGGTCTCATAAAAAATGCGATTTTTCTTATAATGTGTACTTAATTGTAAAATTTTCAAATTTTAATAAAACATTAAAATTTTAGTACATTCTCTAGATAAATGCATCTAGATTGTTTTGGTAATACTTTTACTAATATAAGTTTATTACTTTTTTTAAAATTGCTTTGAAGTTTTACAAAAATGTTCCTAAAATTTCACTTATAATTGGGATTTTTGTTAAATTTAGGCAATTTATTTTAAATATTGTTAGTTAAATATTAGTATTTATTGGTATCGAGTCCTAAAAAAGTCTATGTTTAAATATGTTATTTTGTTAAAAAGTACTCCGAACGTGTTCGGATACCTTAAATTCCTTTTTTATCTCTTGTTTTCCTTAAGAATTTATATTTCTTCTTTATAAATTTAAATATATATATGTACTATAAAACAGGCATTAATATACAATTTTAAGCGTGAGTTTTCAAAATTGATCGTCAAATACTCGTTACCAACTGCAACTTTAAATATTTTAAGGGGACATGGTACGATTTATGCAAAAAATTTTAATTTAAGGATTTTCAAAATTTTTTTGGTTGCCTCCAATGTGTGTATACTATGTAAAACAGATTTTGTGCTCACAGTTTCATAAAAAGCTAGCCATTTAATTTTTTAAGAAAAAAAATTTGTGAAGTGATTTTAAAATGCTACTCCTACAAAAATTTACGTAATGTATGAAATTTAATTTACAATTACATTAAACTATGTATAACAAAAGTTAGTTTGGGTTTTGCGATAACATGATTGATATATTCGTACAATACTTCTTTTTATAAATGCTTATTCAAAATTCCTTAAAAAAATGTATAACATTTGAGTTCAATTATTTTTTAAAAAATAAGTATTGCTTTGATTCAAAAATGCATACCAACTTTTGTTACATGTACTTATTAGCAATAGGTTTTAAAAAAATTCAAAGCATTAGGCACAATAGAATAAAAAGCCTTGGCATTTTAAATGAAGACAAACTTGTTATTTTATCTTTCTGAGGTAAGTAAGTTTAAAGTTTGATTTGCCATAGGAATGTCAATAAAAACGAACGTAAAAGCTATCATAATTCTACCTTTTTTTAAGTTTAGAGCTTTCAAATTTTCTGAGGTTATAGAAAAGTATATAAAGAATAATTTAGGCTAAGAAAGTTAGATTTGATTTTTTGAGCGATTTTTGTCAATTGAATCGTACTGTGGTCCCGTAACTTGCATTTTATTTTTATTAAAATCTATTAATTTTTTTTCCCTAAAAATACAGTAAGGTCTGTTAAGGCTAACGTTAAAGAATAGGATTCGGAATATTTTTCAGATATAAAAGTACTCCAACATTAACCTTATGTTCTGGCTTCACTATCCTGTAGAGAAAGAATTACTTATTTTATTGCATTACTCATTTTTATCAGAGTTGATATATTTTTCTTTTATAAAATGTTTCACATTTTTTCTCCTATACCGTAATGCTCCCTTTACAAGTTAAATGGAAAAATGAATTATTTTTGGAATATTTCGAAATTTTAAAAACACAACGTTTGTAAACAAATATGAGCTACAGTAATACAAATTTTCATGAAAATATAGGCATTTTCCTGTCCGAAAATGTGCTAGTTCAAGTTCTTGTACATTTGGCGAAAACAGAATAATTATAAGACCATCGGAAAAAATTTGCATGTTATACGTCACCTCAAATCATACGAGTAAAATGTATGTTACATTTTGTGAAAGCATTATCTAAAAACTAAAGGTGCTGGTTTTGAGTGTATTATTTACCATTTATTTGAAGATGCTGCTGGATAAAGAGTAATCTAAAAAGAGCTGTGAGAGGGGAAAAAATGTTTTATAAGAGTGCTGGTAAATCTGAAAATAATAATAACTAGGTCAATGAGGCGTTTTGAAGCTGGCATTCATAATTAGAGAAGATGATACAAAGAAAACAATACCACCTGGAAGAAAAAGGATTTTGACAGCTCGAGACGCAGATGAAAATTTTTTTTATCTAGCAACTGAAAAGGTCTTTCGGCTTTTTAAATTTCGAAACGTTATTGGAAGAGTCTTAAATAAAATACTAATAAAAAATTTATAGAATTACAGTGAAATACGTCTGACGTAAAATAATACAACGGTCCCGACACAAACACACGCTACTATGTATTTTCATACATTTATTTTCTCTTAAGGCTGTTTTCGCCGTATGTACGAGAGCGCGAACTTAACGCGGAGCACATTTTCAGACAGAAAAAATGCCTCAATTTTTATAAAAATGTGTGACATTGGAACTCATGCATTTGTTTATAATATAGTGCTTTTAAAATTTCAAAATATTTCATAAATAATTAGTTATTCCTTTTAACATGTGAAGGGATAGTTCATTTAGCATTACGGTATAGGGAAAAAAAATGTAAAACACATTTCATAAAAGAAAGAATGGGTCAACTCGGATAAAAATGAGTAGTATGATAAAATAAGCGGTTCTCTACAGGATAGTGTAGCCAGAATATATATATAATATTAATGTTGGAGTACTTTTATATCTGAAGAAATATTCCGCCAATTCGGCACTTATTCTTTAACATTAGCCGAAGATACCATTAACACGAAACGAAAACCGCTAAAAATTTTGTACTAAATTTCTTTAAGGTAACCGACAACGTTGGCAACCGTGATTTTAACAAAGCGCATAAATGGATAATTTCCATGATATTTAGTGTCACTTAGATTAGAATACATGTATAAAATTGTTTTAAGGACATTGTGAAAAAAAAATTATTTAAATACAATAAATTTCGGCAAAAAATGAACTTAGAATAACCTTTTTTCAAAATGTTCTCCTTTTGTGTGAAAAATGCTTCTATTATAATATTTTACCTGTATATAGCTCAGACCTCTGAGCAGAGGCTCTACTATGATTTTTGAAACATTCACATTATTTTCAGAGTTACATTGAAATAATTATCGGCGGTTTTTTCTTAAAATTGCTCCCCTCTGTTGTCGTAAAACAAGGATAAACCCACTTCTAAGTTATATACTCGTATTTCAAGAATTCTAGTTGAGCCTCTGTACAGAAGTCTGAGCTATATACAAGCAAAATATTATTATAATAGAAGCATTTTTCGAAAAAGGAGAGCTATTTGAAATTGGGTCATTCTATGCTCATTTTTTGTCAAAATATTGTACTTAAATAATTTTTTATTGTAATACTATTCTTAAAACAATTTTATATACATTTTCTAATCTAAGTGACACTAAATATCATAAATACCATCCATTTATACGCTTTTGCAAAATCACGGTTCCGAACGTAGTCGGATATCTTAAGTCCTTGTGAATGTTTTTGTTTCATCGATTTTTATTAAAAACATGCATGTATAGTCACCTATGTAATGAAAAATAAAATGCACTGTAATAAACTTAATTTTTTTTTGAATATATATTGTTCTTTTTTTGCGATATCCTTTAGCACGAAATTCTTGTAACACGAAAAAATATTTATCCATTCAGTTTCGCGTTAAACGATTTTCACTGCATAGGAAACACCAAAGCTATTGAAACAACAAGAAAAAAAGAAAATGGGCTTAAAATATCATGGAACGAGGATTGAATTTTCTAGTAAATATCTATAATACGTGATATTGAGATAGCCCTGATAACTAAAACATTTTTGCAACGACTTGGGAAGGAATCGAAAAAATATTCAACCACTCTCTAAGAAGAATCAATAAATGTTTTTATTATTATTGAAAACAATTATATATAAAATCCCCGTGCACCACAAAGTATCACACGGGACTCACAGAAGTAAGTAAAGGGCGTTTTTTTAGAGGTATAGAACTTTAAATTGCAATAAAACAACGATGTATTATTCGATTGACATGAATTTTTTTTTATTCGAAAGATAGTCTTGTGGCATTACATTTTAAATATGATTTCTGGCATTGGACTGCCACTGCTGGCTCGGATGTAGTCAAATCTGGACGTCCAATTTTCTATGACTTTTCCCAACATTTGTGGCCGTATATCGGCAATAACACGGCGAATGTTGTCTTCCAAATGGTCAAGCGTTTGTGGCTTATCCGCATAGACCAATGATTTTACATAGCGCCACAGAAAATAGTCTAGCGGTGTTAAATCACGAGATCTTGGAGGCCAATTCACAGGTCCAAAACGTGAAATTAGGCGGTCACTAAACGTGTCTTTCAATAAATGGATTGTGGCACGAGCTGTGTGACATGTTGCGCCGTCTTGTTGGAACCACAGCTCCTGGGCATCATGATTGTTCAATTCAGGAATGAAAAAGTTAGTAATCATGGCTGCTCTATACCGATCACCATTGACTGTAACGTTGTGGCCTTCATCGTTTTTGAAGAAGTACGGACCAATGATTCCACCAGCCCATAAAGCGCACCAAACAGTTAGTTTTTCTGGATGTAACGATGTTTCGACATACACTTGTGGATTAGCTTCACTCCAAATGCGGCAGTTTTGTTTGTTGTCGTAGCCATTCAACCAGAAGTGTGCTTCATCGCTAAACAAAATTCGCTTATGAAAATCGGAAACAACCGCAATCTCGTTTTGGGCCCATTCGACGAATCTACGCCTTGCTTGATGATCGTTTTGATGAATAGCCAAACCAAAGTGAGAATAAATCACTTGACAGCTGTTAAATCGGTCGCCATCTTGGAAAGTAATGCCAACTTAAACTTCTATACCTGAAAAAAAAACACTCTTTATTAATCAAACATTACAAAGAAAAGGGATTTTTTTTTTTTTGTTATGAAAGATTACAAATATTTTTACAACAAATTCGCAGAACTTTTTAAAAGAACTTCTGGTTGAAAGAAGTTGGTGAAATTTCGAGGCCAATTTATATTAAGTCCCTTGGAAGCTAGTCTTATGATCTGTCTCTTTCTGACATACTTGCAACACAGAAGGAGCGCATGTTCTACCACCAATATTACAATTACTGGGTGATTGAGTGCGTGAATATTAACGTCGCACTGTTCAGCTACACGTGGGCTTTTGGCGACGGACCTCGTAGGGCTGCGGTAGTCCAGTGGTCAAGGTATCGGGTTATGGCAGGCATGTCATGAGTTCGAGCCCTGTACCACTAAAGACCCGCCGTGTAGGGCAGCGATGCACGTTAAATCTGTCGACAGCTGAAACGTTCTCCCATTGGTGTGGTAGTTAGGAGAGGGGGTGCCAGCACAGGTGTCGTCCACGTCACTTGACCATGGTTCAAAATTACGTGGTCCGCCGCCAAAAGCCCTCGTGCAGCTGAACAGTGCGACGTTAATTTTCACTCACTCACGGTGACGGACCTCGTAATTTTGAACCATGGTCAAGTGACGAGGACTACACCTGAACTGGAACCCCCTCTCCTAACTACCACACCAACTGGAGGACGTTTGAGCTCTTGACAGATTTAACGTACATCACCTCCCAACGCGGCGGGTCTTTAGTGGCACTGGGCTCGAACTTGTGACAAGCCAGACACGATCCGATGCCTTGACCCCAAGGCTACCACGGCCACAAAGAATTAACAAGAGTTGGCAACTAAGTACAGGTCCTTTGATTGAAAGTGAAACTGTAGAAATTGCTTTAGTAGTGCCCTGGGAATAAATGAAGATCGCAGTGTTATGATCATCTCTTTTAGACACTTCAGTCAAAACCAGATGGACAGTAGCAATTTCAGCATCTAAGTTGGTACAATTTGCACCATCAGCCCTGTTAAAACTTAAGTGCTGGGAGTAAACCCTGGTAGAGATTATAAGATATACAGAGGTTCGTCTTTCAATTTTCTTTATAAACCACATAAAACAAATTTTAAAGTCATGAACACACTATATATTAAAAAAAGTAATTACTCACACCTTTTTCTAAATTAATATATGTTTATTTTATGTGTCTCTCCTATATATATAAAAAAAGAAAGAACTGCAAGAAAAGTTTCTTGACGCCTTTATCCACTTCCTGAAGAATTAAATTGTTTTTCTTTGAAGATAAAGCACTTACATTTTGACATTTTCGAGCTACAAGAAACGAAGTTACCAGTGCGACTGATCAATACTATAAACGAGCGGAGACAAGTTCAAGGATACGAGACTCCACTGAGGGTGAAAGGGGATATTGAAGATGTTTCCAGTGAACTAGACAATGGGGGTCAAAGGCTACTCTTGAATAAAATACCCAGGATTCTATTGCTCTCGGCGAGTTAGGCACCAAATAAAACCAGTTCAAGATTTATGACCACTATAAAGTGTGCTAAAAGAGAGAATAACCCGAAATGTCCAGAAATACTTCAAAAATAGGGAGAAAAAAATTGAACCACAAGAGAGAAAGTTCGTTTTATAGAAAATGCATTTCGCTATTGGTAGGTTATTTTACGAAGGAAATTGTAAAATGTTCTAGGTTTCAGGAAAAAGTTCGCTAAATAGAAAAATTTGCAATATAGAGGTTTGTTAAACGGAGGTTCGATTGTATATATATATTTAATCCAAGGGTTCTCATTGGCCGCAGAAGCCGAGTGGTCAAGGGCCAAGGTAAGCAACTCGTGACAGTTGTCGAGTCGTGGGCTCGAATCTTGCTTCTTATGCAGACCCTCAGTATTGAGGAGATAATGTGCACGCTAAATCAGTCCTCACGTTGGTGAGATGTAGAAGTGAGTGAGGTGCCAGCTCAAGTATCGTTCTTGTCTCTTGACAGATGTTGAAATGTACGAGGTTCGAACGCTAATAGATCATAGTATCAAAGTTTTCGCACGTTAGCTACAATGAGGTATCCGACATAGTATCAAAGTTCGGAACCGTGATTTTGCAAAAGCGTATAAATGGATAATATTTATGATATTTAGAGTCACTTAGATTAGAAAATGTATATAAAATTGTTTTAAGAATAGTATTACAATAAAAAATTATTTAAGTACAATATTTTGACAAAAAATGAACATAGAATGACGCATTTTCAAAATATTCTCCTTTTGCGAAAAATGATTCTACTATAATAATATTTTGCCCGTACATAGCTTTGACCTCTGTACAGAGGCTCAACTAGAATTTTTGAAATATATAACCTAGAAGTGGGTTTATCCATGTTTTACGACAACAGAGGGGAGCAATTTTAAGAAAAAAACGCCGAACATTATTTCAATGTAACTCTGAAAATAATGTGAATGTTTAAAAATCATAGAAGAGCCTCTGCCCAGAGGTCTGAGCTACATACAGGTAAAATATTATTATAATAGAAGCATTTTTCACACAAAAGGAGAACATTTTGAAAAAAAGGTTATTTTAATTTTTTTGCCGAAATATAGTATTTAATTAATTTTTTTTTGTTAAAATGTCCTTAAAACAATTTTATACATATATTCTAATCTAAATGACACTAAATATCATGAAAATTATTCATTTATGCGCTTTTTTAAAATCACGGTTCCGAACGTAGTCGGATACCTAATAAAAAAATCAGATATTCTCAGACCAAAAAATGTACGCATCTTTGAAGATATAGAGCGGTCTTTAACTGGTTTGCCCGTTTAGTGTACGGGCTTCGAAAGCTGGTCACAACTGGTTTACCCGTACGCTGCACGGGTATTGATGTTTTCTTCTTTCTATCTTTTATTTGTGCATATTTTTCATTTTTATGCTAGTGTTTTTAAGACATGCAGTTTGCCCATGGTACTCAAATACTCATCCGCAGGGATTTTTTGAGGAGTGGATGGGGTGAAGGCGGGAATTTTTCATTGAAGGAAGGAATTTAGATCCTTGAAAATATTCGATGAAGAACAGGGACCGGCAAGGCAATGTGCAATTTGGTGATCGAGAAGAAATGAAAATGGAAAGAATCCAAAAAAGCCGAGATTATCTCTGTTCTCATTGCAATGTAAGGCCTAGTATTACACCATGCTTCAAATTGTGCGTGCATATATATATATATATACCGGGTGGGCAAAAGTTCGTAAAAAAATTTTAAAAATTCATAAAATCCGAGAAATGAACGAAAAAGAAACTGTTTTGCAGGATCAGCATTAGTATATGTCACGGGATTTTTTTTAAGCTAGAAAAAGAATAATTCGAAAATCATCCGGTAGGTGGCGCTGATGTACGCAAATCAAAGAAACAATGCATACATAATGAACAGAAAACTTTCACAAATTTATTACACCAGAATATGTTCCACATGACCACCACCACAGGGGAGAAGACATTCCAGACGAGTGACAAATCCAGCAACGGTAGAGTGCAACACGTCCGGATGTATGGAAGATACTTCTCTGAGGATCGCATCTTTCAGTTCCGACAGACTTGATGGACCGGATAGATACACGCGAGATTTCAAATATCCCCACAACCAGAAGTCTGCCGGTGTTAAATCTGGAGACCGAGGAGGCCATGAGTACCTGCAGCGCCTGCTAGATTCTGTCTTCCCCGAACGTCTGTATCAGGAATGCCTTAACCGGGTTAGCAGCGTGACTGGTTGCTCCATCCTGCATGAACGTGACATTCGCAATCTGACCTCGTTGAATTAAACATGGCACGACAGTCTCCCGCCGAAGCGTTAGATAACGCTGAGCATTTACCGTTTCTGTTATCCATCCATTTACTGGGCACTGCGTTTCAAAGAAAAGGGTCCTATGATAAATGAACCCGTGAAACCACACACCATGCTGTCCCTTTTCGAGAATGCAATGGCTTCTGTGTGTACTCACGTGGATTAGAGGTCGCCCAAATGGGACAGTTATGGTTGTTAACGTCACCATGAAGCAAGAAATGAGCTTCATCTGTCCACAAGATGTTAAAAACCCAGGTGGGATCCTGTTCCATTTTAGAGAAGGCCCACTTCGCACATGCTTCCTTCTGTGCGGTATCTGCTGGCAAAAGTTCATGGCACGATTGCAATTTGTATGGGTACAGTTGGAGGATTCAACGAATAATATTGCGGACAGATGATGGTGGTAAGCCCAATCGTCTGGCAGCTTCACGAGCACTGTTGGTCCCTGAAGCTGCTTCGGACGCAATCGCTTCCATTTCGACAGCAATGCAGGGTGCACGTGCTTCTTTTCAAAGTATGGTCGTCCGGCTCGTGCTCGATCCTCCAACTTTCCAGTTTCCTCAAAACGTTTAACAAACTTTAAGAGACCTGCAGGTGTTAAAGGGCCTTTTCCACTCTTCACATTTTTCTGAACTCGGAATTTACGCAAGGCAATGGTCGCTGATTCTTCGTTCAAGTAAAATAACTTCACCAACAAAGCTTTATCCGGCGCACTGAGCATTCTTGTTCACATTCACTGTATGTAATGGGGAAATGAATGTGGATTCATTGAGAGCAAAGGTTTTTATAGCCGTCTAATTTGCATATTTACACCACAGACACTTGTAACAGCGCCACCTACCGGATGATTTTCGAACTATTTTTTTCTAGCTTAAAAATAAATCCCGTGACATACTAATGCTGATCCTGCAAACAGTTTTTTTTTTCGTTCATTTCTCCGGATTTTATGAATTTTTAAAGTTTTTACGGACTTTTTGCCCACCCGGTATATATATATATATGCGCGAACACACATACACGCACAATCTTTAACCTTTTGCAAAAGAGATACAATCATGATTTTTTTTTAAGTATGAGAGAAATTCGAGAAATTCTTTTAGGATATATGAAATATTCTTCATATCACTGCAGAGTGTAATAAAAAAGCAAACATTTAGGGTTTTTTTTGTGTGTGTTCCACATTTATAAAATAAAAATAAAATTCATTCATTTTCGCATTCTGTTAAGTATTATGCTTAGTTATATGCAATAAAAAAAATGTGCCCCTTTTTGGGCAAAGAAACTGACTGCTTAAGGGGTTAAATGGATTTATTAAAAGCTCAAAAAAGAAAATGTAGCAACTCCCAAAGACAAACCTATGTATGTTATTAATGATGTCTATCCTTGGGATATATGAAATAATACTTTATTTTTTAATTGAAGAGTACGGTAACAAAAAGAAAGTTCGAAGAGCCACTGTTTTAATCTATCAATGATTTTCGAAAAAAAGAAAGTAATGTATATATATACTGTAATTGTTTCAAAAAATGCTTTTGAAAAACCACGAAACATGAAGGTAAGATTTCCGTCCCCTACTTTTTTTGTCATTCATTATCCAATTAAAAATTTCAATTTAACATTCCTTTGTTTTACTAAAATGCTTTTAAATTAAGGCCTTAGAATACCTTACATCCATGTTTAGTGATTGAATTCTAGATCAGGCACTCAGAAAATGCATGTATAGTACCATTGGTTTCAAGAACGTTTACTAAAAAAAGAAAAAGTGAAGATTCTAAGAGTCAAGAGGAGGATTTCCCCTTCCTTTTCTTACGGGGGAGGATCCGTTTGTAAAAGAGGTGGAAATAACCGAATTTATCGGTTTAGCGGAAGCATCTGCGCCTCCAACAGCTGAAGGGGGTACAACTTGTTGGAAGACGCGACGCGTTTTCGAAGTTCATCTGTTTTCGATTGTCGAAGCAGATGATTTCCAACCTCCGTTTTCGTGTTCATGACCGGAAGCACCGCGACAGACGGCGCGTGCGGAATTACTTTATCGTTTGATTACCCCCGGTTGTCAAAAAAAGAAGAAAAGGAATAGGTTCGATGCTTACGTTTTTCTTGATGAGCTGGAATCACGCTTCGGGTGTGTAATTAGTGCAACTACCCAGAGAGGTCAACAAAAACCCGATTTTCAAAGATTCTTGTTTATGCTTGAATTGGGCTCATTAATATTAAATTCATTTGCTTTGGAAAATGATCTATATATATATATATATATATATATATATATATATATATATATATATATATATATATATATATATATATATATATATATATATATATATAAATATATTTATTTAGGGTTAAGAACTATATTCAGTACATGTGTGTATTTAGGATTAAGTATATTGAGTTCCTTAGATGTAAATTTCTTAGATTTTTCTTTTTAAATATCTTATAATCCTTAGCTACAATGATGGGCTAACGTTTTTAAAAGTAGCTTCCTCAAAAATGGTTTTTTTTTTTCCGTAGTGATCATTTAGTTTATTATAAAATGTAATCAAAACTAAAAAAAAAAAAAAGTACCGTGAAGTCCGGCGTTTATCACACGCACCCATACTTTTCATCTGTATTTTTGTAGTTATGTTCGCACCCCCTTTTTTAAGAAAGATGGATGCAATGCTTTTATGTTTTAAAGTCATTTATTCCAGGTATTATCTTTCCAGCCCCCAAGCTTTTGGAAAAGAAAATACTTTTAAAATTACAATTCCCTTAAGTCCATAAGGAATATTATTTCTTTTATACAAACAGCATTTCGATATATAGATATCGAAGTCTGTTTTTTTAAAATTTTTTTTGTACTCATATTTTTTATTTACATTTACAGCTATCATTTTTATACTCGGTTTACTTATTACCTATTTTGGTACTTAAAAAAGCGCGTTATACGCTGGATTTTATGTAAATTCTTTAATTATATAATGTTATGAATGAAGCCGTTATTCTTTATATTTATTTGCTCTAGTGGTCATGGCCACGTGCCCGGCGTGTCGCGGGTTTGAGACCTGGACCTGCTGTGTAGTAGGGGCTGATGCCCGTTAAATCTGTTGAGCTCAAAGTATTCCAGTGGTGTGGTAGTTTGGAAAGGAGCCTACCCAGGTGTCGTCCTCGTTACTTGACTGAGGATTTAAATTACGAGATCCGCGCGCGTCGCAAATAACCCTCTTGGTGCTTTATAATTTAATTGCGCAACAGCGCATGAGGACCAAGGCCTACTGTGTCCATCCCAGTTTACGTGACTTTATACCCTGAGGTGCATGAGCAGATGTTCCGGTCAGGTGGTCAGTCTGACGCGAAACTCCCCGTGTCAAGTTCCCAAGCAAGCTTGATACTCATTTATCGATTCACTGAAGGAATGAAAGGCTGAGTCGACCTTGCCCAACCCGGTGTTTGAACCACGGACCTGTGGCATGGAAGTGCGATGCACTACCACTCAGCCACTAGGCTTTTTTGTTGCTTTATAGCGTGACGTTTATATAACTCTCACTCAGTTTATGTATTCAAAAAGAAGTACAAACGGAGTTCCTTTGATATGTGTAAATATATGTGTTCGGTTTTTTAAAAATATCTTCTAATACTAAGGAAATGACAGGAAAAAAACGTTTTTAAAAGTAGCATCCCACCCTAATGTTTTTTTTGTTGTAAAAGTTCGTGTAATTTACTATCAAATGTATTAAAGAGAAAAAAATGCTTTATGTACAAATTCTGTAATAATGATGCTATAAATGTAGCTGTGTAATTCCTTCTATTTCTTACACGTGAAAACAAATATGCATATTTATTAGGGGCATATATGTATGCAAAAGTATTCACACTTATTAAAATGAAAAAAAAGGTACTAAAATATCTCTTCCTCTTTTTAAGCTGCATGGCTGTACTTTTTTTTCTTCTTTTGTTGAATTTTGAACAACTCAGAATACAATTTGGAAATGCCTTCTTTTTAGGATATAGGAATTTTGAAAGGGCCTTCTTTTTCAGGGCTGTTAGGCAGGTCACATTTAAACGGGTTGGAAATTTATATGAAAATAATTTTTAAATTAAGTTTAAAAAATGTTTAGTTCTGATAAAAATATATTTCAGTATTCAATGTCAATAAATGTTTAACTATATTAAAGAGACGTTCAAATGGACATGTGTGTCTTAAAATTCACACACACACAGTTTATTTCTTAAATAATTTTATAAAATAAAAAAATAAAAACATTTTTTTTCTCGATAATATGTATATGTTACTGATTAACGAAATGAATTTTTTGAAAAGTATTGAAAAAAAAATGGAGAAAATCTGAACATTTTTAAATTATTTTTTTGCATATTTATTTACGGCTTTTTAAAAAAATAAAATCCATAAATATAAGAAATGTAGACAAACGAAGAATTTCAAAAGCTTAGCTTAAATAACCTCTCGGAAAATATTTTCTTGTTATTGGAAAACTAAACGTTTCTAGGATTAAGAAAATGTTTCTAATCTTCGTTTTAAATGTTTCGTTTTAAGAAAATGTCTCTAATCTCCTTCTCAAAAAGAAATTCCGTTTCAAGCCACAGTCATATACAGAACTGGAGAAACTCTGCTTGAATAATTCTCTTTTCGGGTTCTTTTATTCCTTATTGTATATTTTGTACGCACAGTTCTTTTGAGTTTTCATATCTTTTCATACTTAGTTTTTGACTTTGCAAAATATAAAGATTCTTCGAGAATTCTAGGAAAGTGCTTCTTGTTATTTAGAGAAAGTATCGATATAATTATAGCTGCACACATATACTATATATATATATCTAATATATATTATAAATGTGAAAGTTTGTGAGTATCTTTGTGGGTCTTTCACGCAAAAACAATTGAATGGATTTTAATGAAACTTTACAGTAATATAGCTTATACATCAGAATAACACATAGGCTAAAATTTATAAAGATATTGTGAGAAGTTTTCAAAATATAACGACAATTGTCAAGAAAGTAGGAAAAAATTCTGCCATTTGCAAAAAAGCCCGTGACAGCATTCATCTATCTTATTTTTATCCCTTCTGTTTTGTCTACGCCATTCCTCAATGCGCTTTCGCTTTTCATTCATTCCCTTCATCAGTGTCGTCACTATTTTTATTTCATAATAAAACTAGATTTCGAAGGGAGAGGTGGTGGCAAGATTTTAACATAAAATAAATGCAACAAAAAGTAATATTAATGTATTATACTTCCTGATATAAATTATTTACACTATTTTTTAAGCGTTCATTACACAAAATTTGTAACTATGACAGTGGAAGGAAAACTATGAAATTAAAATAAAATATCAAAATGTTTTTATCATTAAGCTTTTTCTTTTTGAGAATGTTTTTTTCAGTACATATATCTACGCTTCCCCATACTGTTTTTTTTAAAACTTATATATATATATATATACAGTCAGGTCTCTTTTATGCGGATTCTTTTTATGCGGTTTTGAAGTTGTGCGGTTCGTATTCCAAACATTTCTAGATTTTTGTTATTATTATTATTTTTATACTGAGACGTAGATTGTAGTATTCCGAGAATTTCCGTACCTTTGGTGCTTACGTCTGTGGCTCGACTGCGACAGTCTTAGATTCGCATTCGTTATTTCAGTTGTATTTCAGTAGTATACCGATACGATATCATTATTTCGAAATTATATTTTCTCTTAGCGGTGCCTCGTTCATTTTTATAAAAGTTTCACTTTAATAAGTGGCGAATTTAAGTTACAATATAATAAGCAGCAAATTTTGATTTTTGATTTAAAGTGAGTGTCGTAAAGCTTTATTTTTCATTAGAAAATCGTAAGTGTAATTTTTTAAAAATTTCTTTTCTAAGATTTTATTTGGCCCAATGGAGAAAAAAAAACATCAAAGACAGTCAATTTCGTTGAAACGAAAATTGCAATTTTAGATCGCTTAGGAAAAGGAGAAGGATCTACGGCTATTGGAAAACATTTTAATTTAGGCGAACATACTGTCAGAGCAATTAAAAAGAATGAAGCTGCAATAAGAAAATCGGTTATTTCTGGTACAAAATTAAGCACCAAATTTGCATCGTACACAAGGGATGTATTATTAGAAAGAACGGAAAGAGCCATCGCAATTTGGATTGAGGAACAAGTTCAAAGAAGGATTCCTGTAAGTGGTTATTTAATCCAAGAAAAAGCTCTCAATGAAACAGTCAGAACCATCAACTTCCACTTCCCAAGCTAGAAAAGAATTTTCAGCTAGCAAAGGATGGCTAACCGGGTTCTTAAAAAGAAATGCACTTCATTATATTAAGATAACAGGGGAGAGTGCGACAGCAGATGAAGGAGTAGCAAAAAATATTTCCAGAGGAGCTAGCGAAAATTATTGAAGACGGGGACTATTCTGCCGATCAAGTATTTAACGCTGATGAAACAGGACTTTATTGGAAAAAATTGCCTAATCGTACTTACATCGCAAAGAACTGCAAGTGGACATAAAGCAGGTAAAGATCGAGTCACCTTATTACTTTGTAGCAATGCATCAGGAGATCGGATATTGAAACCTCTCTAATAAATAAATTTCTTAGACCACGCGCCCTTAAAGGTAAAGATTTAAAACAACTGCTCGGATATTGAAACCTCTCTTAATAAATAAATTTCTTAGACCACGCGCCTTAAAGGTAAAGATTTAAAACAACTGCCCGTGCATTGGATGGCTAACCCGAAAGCCTGGATGACAACAGCTATTTTTACAGAATAGTTCAATAATTGTTTCGTACCAGAAGTGGAAGCCTATAGGAAGGAAAATCTCTGGATTTTAAAGTTTTATTAATTGTTGACAATGCAGCAAGTCATCAGAATTAGAACATCTAAATGTTCAACTAGTATTTCTTCCGCTCCATACAACAAGCCTTATTCAGGCATTAGATCAAGGCATAAAAATATTATATTAAGACAACGTACAAATTCATCTTCAATAAACTAGAAAATGAGTCCAAAACAGTGAAAGATGTGTGGAAACAATTTTCTATTTTTGATGTTTAATTCATGTTGCATCTGCTTCCGCTCAAATAAGACCTACAATTTTAAATGCCTGTTGGAAAAAGATTTGGCCAGCATAGGTGACAGACAATACAACCACTGAAACATCGACACTATCAGATGAAATAATTAATTTGGCACATGAAACTGGAGGAGATGGTTTTAATACCTTCAGCCACAATGATGTAGATAAATTGCTTGTGGGTGATGCATTAAGTGACAATGATATTATTGATTTAACTTTAGATCTAACTGTAGACGGCGTCGTAGGTCTAGAAGGTGATAATGATGAGGAAGAAAAATCAACTCCCCTCACTGGAAAATTAATTCAAGAAGGTCTTCAACTTTGCAGTAAATTAGAAAATCATTTTCTTGTATTAATGCCCCCAATTCTGAACGAGCCTCTAAATTACAACGTGAGCTGCAGAACTGCATGTCTGGATATTATCCTGAACTCTATAAAAAAATAAAAAAGAATCCTCATCGCAAAGTTTAATTACTGATGACATTGTCAGAAAAGGAAGAGCTACACAGAACGAGAATGAAGTTTTGTGAAAATCCGTGGCCTTTACCGCAAATATCTATTGCAGAGACAGTCTCTTCTGATGATGAAGGTGATTTGGAACCACTTCGCAAACGGTGCAAACCATTATAAGATAGCGATAATGATTAAAAATGTAAAACTATGTGTATTACTTTTCCATAAAATAAAATGAATTAAGGTTTGAATACAAGTTTTTTTTTCTAGCTTTAGTATGAATTTCTTTCAGACATTTTGGAAGTAATTTATCATGCAGCCTATTTCTTTCCATTTCTGCAATTTTTTTTATGCGGTTTTAAGTTAATTTTAGCTAGTTGTTTTGGTTTTATGCGATTTTAGAAAACTAAGGAACGTATCCCTACTTTTTCCATTCAAGTAATGTCTTTTATAATGCGATTTTTTTATATGCGATTTTCGGTAGAACGTATCTACCGCATAAAACGAGACCTGACTGTATATATATGTATATGTGTGTGTGTGTTTTAAAAGTATTTCTATTAATTCATTACTAAATTAATTATTTGTTAATTAAAAAAGTACATTGTCTATTATTTTGGACAATAATACATTTCAGAGACATTTTTAAGCTAACTAAAGAATCGTTTTCTTTTTATTGCTTCACATAAATAATTTTTTAACTAATGCAATATTGTTTTTTAAAAGTCATAGATCGAAATTTGAAGCTATATTTTATCTGTGAGGGGGAGGGGAAGAGGAAACTAATTTTACACTAAAAAACCGTGTTATGCCGGGCTAGAGGGAGGGGAAAAACCTGTCTTAAATCGAAAATATGTGGAACAAATTTCGAAAAAGGGAAATTTAATGAAATAATTTTAGAAATCACTCACATTGCGTGCGTACAAACACACACATAATTGCTGGCGTCATGAGGGAAAGAGAAAGCCCGTGCAAAGCCGGGCCATGCAGCTAGTATATATATATATATATATATATATATATATATATATATATATATATTTAAATTTCAAAAATATTAAATATAAAGTAAATGAGAATATATCAAAAAGAAAAGTTATATAAATTACAAATAACAATAAAAACAAGAGAATTTTGGGATTAAAATAATTTATAAGTTTTGAATATTTATGATTGAGCTTAAAAAGAATATAAATGATACAAGAAATTATATTTATATCTATATATCGGACCTCATTTAACGAAGTTCCTAAATCCCAAAAAAAGTTCGTTATGTGGAAAAAATTCGGTAAATAGAAATTCAGCTTTTATTATACGTCATACATCACATAAAACAAATTTTAAATTCATAAATACAATATTATTAAAATAACTATTCATTCTTTTTTTGTAAATTAATATCTATTTATTTTGTATATCTTACTCATCAAAACAAATTCTGCTAGGAAAATAAAATAATAATAATAATAAATATAAAAACATTGTCCAGGGATACACTGTATTTTCAACTTTAAAAAATAATTTTCCATTGAATTAATGAATTTTAATGACATTTTCTAATTTTCAGCATACAAGGAATTCTAAACTTGCCTTATTTCATAATCCATAATTTTAAGCATACATTATCACATGTGTCCTTAAATTTATAATTGCTGATAAAATCTATTAATCTTGAAAAATTGTGGCAATTTTATTGCTCTCTCGGTGAGTTAGAAACTGGTAAAACCAGTACAAAGTCACTGATCACGATAAAATGGGTTAAAAGAGTGAATAATTTGAAATGTCCAGAAATACTTTAAAAATAGAGAGAGAAAAAAATCAAATCCCCCACAAGAGAAAAAGTTCGTTAAATAGAAAATGCACTTCGCTATTAGGAGGTTATATTTTGCGAATAAAATAGTAAAATGTTCTTGGAACCCAGAAAAAGTTCGCAAAATAGAGGTTCGTATAATGGAGGTCCTACTTTACCCCATGTGGTTAACCGTCTTTCAAAAGAAAGAAAAGTCTGCACAATTAACGGACAGGTTTTGTTGAAGTAAATCATAATTTATTCTGTCACTATCCAGTGATTACAACAGATGTAATAAAAAGGGAAACAATTCTTACGCATTTTTTCAACAATAGCTCAAATTCAAAATTCACACAGATCTGTTGTAATATCGCATTTGCTAAGTAAAAATGCACGGTCGCTGTGTGTGTGTCAACAAGTTTTGACTTCAATGTTGCTTCTCTGCATGGTCCTTACATATGCTGGGAAGACCCTTGCAACAGTTTCAGGAATTCTCTCACGAAGTAATCGTCTTGGACTTTTTTGGTCTTTTCCAGATGCATCTATTTTTGTCGCCAAATTTGGCGCTAATTCGGTCACCTAGGTCATTGTTATTAGTTAATTATTATTGAAAGAAGGCTCACACTCTCTTGACTGCAAATATGGTCCCTTCTCTCTCTCTCTCTCTCAATACTGTTTCAGAAGTTAGGTACACAGTGTCCAAAAATTGCCCAACTATATACATAAATTAAAATTTTGTGATAAAGTTTTAAAAAGTGAATTCAAATTTTAATGCATAAAAAATACGCTTAAAAATATCGGATTTATATTTCTAGCTTCGATTACAAATGGATACCCTCCATGACAATGTTTCCGTTGTAGGGTTATTAAACTAACCTCAGTGGTGCAACAGCCAATGAGGTCCAAGGCCTTTTGTGCCTAACTCAATTTTCGTGACTTTCAGCGCTGAGGTGCATGCGTAGATGTTCCGGTCAGGTGGTCAATCTGACGCGAAACACCCAATGTTTTGTTCCCAAGAAAACTTGGTACTCATTTATCGACCCACTAAAGGGATGAAAGTCTGAGTCGACCGTGCCTATCCCGGGGTTTGAACCTCGGACCTATGGCGTGGAAGCGCGATACACTACCACTTAGTCATCGGGCTTCGTAGGGTTACTATATTGGAGCAATCTCCAGAAATAATTGTCACCAAGCCTGCTGCATTACGTGGAAAATTCTTTCAACTCAAAATATGTCAAGAAGAAGGTCCTTTTTTGCGAGTTTATTTTTGTGCGATTAGTTTTGTACGATTTTATTTCTGCGTGATCTTTTTTTTTTATGCGGTGTATGAATTTTAACGGCTTTGGCGCCACTGAAATGTTTTCTATCAATGTACATATATACACTTCAAGATGCTCTGTTTGTTATAAACAATCTGCCGACAATGCACGTTCAATTGCTTTCTCTCAACTCGCTAGCAGCACGTACTTGATTAAAGACGAAACTGTCAATGACAGAGACATTATCAATAATTTGATAGATTATGAAGACGGACCAGAAGAACCGGATTCCTTGAGAGCGGATAAAATATATGCAGGGATCCAGCTTTCCAACAAATTGGAAAATAATATTCTTAAAATTGATACCAATTCCGAAAGGAGTGAAATTTCGAAAAGATCTTCGATCATGCATATCTGGTTATTGTGACGTTTACAAGCAATTGACCAACCATAAAGTAAGTGAAAAGTCGCAAAAACTTTTCACTTACTTTATGGTGTCAAAAATAAATCAGTTGAAATTGTATCTTCAAGTGACGGAAGCGATTTTCAACTAATTCATCACAGGAAAATGTGCGCTTTGGATTATGACGAGTAGCAGTTAATTATGTATGTGCATTTTTAAAACTTCTCCATATATACAATACGAAATTAAACGTTTTAAAAATGTTTTCATGTGTAATTTAATTATTTTTTGGAAGCACTTTCTCATAAATTTCGTAAATAACTAGCGTATTTTCTAAGTATGATTATTTTTTTTATGTGAACCCTCTTCTCCGCATAAATTTTTTTTTTTTGTAGTACGTCGACAAAGTTGTTTGTTATATGTAAGTATATAAGATATATATATGTACATAAATACAGTCGGACCTCTATATAACGCAGTCACTAAATCCTGGAAGAAAGTTCGTCAAATGGAAAATTCGTTTTATAGAGGTTCATCTTTTAATACACTTTATATAAACCACGTAAAACAAATTTTAAACTCATAAACGCGGCATATTAAAGAAAATAATTATTCACACCTTTTTTAAAATTAATATATGTTTATTTTATATATCTTACTCATGAAAAAAGAAAGAAAAACTGCGAGGAAAATAAAAAAAAACAATGTCAAATGTGCCATTGTATTTTCAATATTAAGAAAATAATTTTTTATTAAAATTAATGAATTTTAAGGACATTTTACAATTGAAGGCATTCAAGTAATATTAAAGATACATTATTTTATAACTGGAACACGGGAACATGGCACAATATCCCTGGATGTGAAAGGGGATATCGAAAATGTTTCTAGTGATGGAATGGGGACAATGGGTGTTAAAGGTTGCACTTCTTGGATGAAACGTTCAGAACTCTTATTTCTCTCGGCGAGTTAAGATCTAAAAAAACCACCGTAAAATGCGTTAAAGAGATAATAACTACAAATGTTCAGAAATACTTTAAAAATAGGGAGAAAAAAAATTAAATTACTAAAGGAAAAGTTCGTTATATATAAAATACACTTCGCTATTGAGAGGTTATTTTACGAAGAAAACCGTGAAATGTTCAAGGTCCCAGAAAAAAGTTCGCAATATAGAGGGGTTCGACTGTATATATATATATATATCTTCGAAGATTCTTTTGTACGATTTTTTTATGCGGTCCCTATCTACCGTACAAAAATATGTTTTACTGTATTTAAAAGTTATGTACCGTAAAATCCGGCGTATAACGCGCACACTTAAAAAAAATTTACGGTTGCGCGTTACACGATGGGTGTGAAAACGATAGCTTAGAAAAAGAGAAAAGAATGGAAAAATAAATAAATTTCAAAAAATAGATTTCTACATAGATTGAAATACTGTTTTCATAAGAAATAACGTTTCTTATGAATTTAAAGCGTTGTAGTTCAAGAAGTATATTATTTTTTTCTAAAGCTTGGAATAATACCTTAACTTCAAAACATAAGAGCATTGCGCACATATACATTTCAGGTTTCTTCGCAAAAAGAGAAGGGGGGTGCACAGCACTTCCTAAAATATCACATTGTGAGGGACTAAAGGCTGTCGAAACCGCAATTCAGTATTTTGAATAACAAGGTGCGTCGGTATTGGGCTTACTGTTCCTTTGTCGTCTTCGTGATGAAATAGCAAAACCGCAGAGTGCAGTACGGAAGATACCAGGACATTCCTATTCTTTCAATAAAGTAGCAAGTTTTTTAAAATTCGGTTACTTAATTTTTAATTACAGACAACTTTATGTCTCCCTAAAGTATTTTTCTTACGTGTGTCTAATCAGGTAAAATACTGTACTCTATGCATTCATTAATTTTGATTTTGATGTAGTAAATACTTTATGTACCTTCATGAAAAATATACTTTTCCTTTATTTAAGGTATCTGACTACTTTCGGAACCGTGATTTTAAAAAAAGAGCATAAATGGATAACTTTCATGATATTTAGTGTCACTCACATTAGAATACATGCATAAAATTGTTTCAAGGACATTTTGACAAAAAAATTATTTAAATATAATATTTTGGCAAAAAATTAACTTAGAATAATCTTTTTTCCAAATGTTCTCCTTTTGTGAAAAATGGTTCTATTATAATAATATTTTACCTGTATATAGCTTAGACCTCTCTACAGAGGCTCAACTAGAATTTTTTAAAAATTCACATTATTTTCAGAGTTACCACCAATTGAAATAATTATTGGCGTTTTTTTTCTTAAAATTGCTCCCCTCTGTTGTCGTAAAATATGAATAAACCCACTTCTAAGTTATATATTTCAAAAATTCTAGTTGAGCCTCTATAGAGAGGTATGAACTATATACAGGCAAAATATTATTATAATAGAACCATTTTTCACAAAAGGAAAACATTTGGAAAAAAGATTATTCTACGTTAATATTTTGCCAATATATTGTATTTAAATAAATTTTTTTTGTCAAAATGTCCTTAAAACAATTTTATGCATATATTGTAATC
The DNA here is from genome assembly GCA_019973935.1 of Trichonephila clavipes. NCBI lineage: Eukaryota > Metazoa > Arthropoda > Arachnida > Araneae > Nephilidae > Trichonephila > Trichonephila clavipes. The sequence goes on along the minus strand of BMAU01017974.1, from coordinate 1,879,678 downwards.
TAAGTAACACTCTAAATATCATTTTCACAAACTCGGTTACCTTTCGGTCCACATTAGGTCGAGTTTTCGGGACTCTACTGTTTTGTAATATTTAAATACTTTTTTTCTTTAATACCCTTGTGAAAGCATAGAAAAGCAATCAAAGAGAAACTAATTAAACTATTGCAAAATTAAGATAAAATACACTATAGAAATAGTTTAAGGTATCCGAACACGTTGAAAATGACCAAATTCGGTCAAGACAGATACTTCTGTTTTTTATTTTATTGAATAAAGATATCTTTTGGCTTTTTACGAAACATACTTTGTTTTGTTTCTACGCTACCTAGAGGCCAAGTTACAATCAATTTTATAAAGTTAGAAAAACCGGAGAAGTGGTTTTTTTTATCTACCAGAAGAGGGCATTTAAATTACTCAAAATCTATCATGGCGAGTCTGATAACACAAAATATTACGAAAGTATTTCTATAACACTTTTTGAACCTGATATTTAAGTTGTTTTCTAAAGAATGTACTAAAATATTTCTTATTGTAGGAATACTTTTTGAACTATGGCTTGTTATTTAAATAATGGTTTCATAAAAATGTAATATTTCGTATAATGGTTACTCAATCAGCTCTAGAATTTTAAAATTTTAATAAACATTAAAATTTTGGTATATTTTTTTAGATAAATGCATTTATTTTGTTTTCGTGATACTTTTTCTAATATATATATATTTATTATTTTTTTCTCTAACATTGCTAAAATTTCACTTAGAATTGTGATTTTTGTAAAATTCAGGTAATTTATTTTAAATATTGTTAGCTAAATATTAGTATTCATTGGTATTGAGTCCTAAAAAGCATTTATAATGTTTTAATATGTTATTTGGTTAAAAAGTACTCCGAACGTGTTCAGAAAGCCCTCGTGTAGCTGAACAGTACGACGTTAATATTCAATCAATCAATCAATCAACCGAACGTGTTCAGATATACCAATCAAATCAAGAATAAACTTAAAATTATAGAAAATGAATTGTAATTTAAAATCTATATTAATCCGGGGGCGCACTGGGCACAAAGTCATTCCAGGCTCACGAAATATTTAATTCATGGAAAACTTTTTATATGTTACCTATGACCTCTTCAGTATTCTCCTATATGGCAGTCTTCATGGGAACTAAAATGTATTTGTCACATATCTCCCTTTTTTTGGGGAGTGTGGAAAACGTTTTTTTACAATCTTAAGGCACTTGTTTTGACTGAGATCCCCACTCGACCACTTTTGTTCCAAAATATTTTCTATGAACATGCTACATTTTTTTCCCTGAAGACAACCTAGTGGTTTTGATTGCTGTGTTGTACGATTTTTAATGGCTTATAAGTGTAAATGAACAGAATATATAAAAAAAGAAATGGGCATTTGTGATCTCTATTGAAGGAAATTGAAAATGATCAAGCAAGGAAGCTGAAATAATGCATATTAATCACAATAGCGAAAGTAAATTTGAGAAAAGCGATAAACATGAAGCGTTTCAGTTGAAAGAAAAATTTTCAAATGCTATCTAAAGAACTCCACCAAGAAAAATATAAAGCCATAAGTGTAGCACAAGACACACTTCGTCGTATCAAAAAACACAAGCAAGAAAAAGTTCAACATGCTATTTGTCTATCATCAAACGGTAAAAAAAAAACTACAGTAGCTAGAACAAAATATGACAGTTTTACCTACAAATATCATTTCTGTAATGTTAGCGAAAAGTGTCTGTGATTTGTGTCCTTTATTAAAGTCAAGCACATTTGAAACTTCTTGGTTCATTATGGTTGATATTTTGTCTCAAATTAATAAAGAAAAATTGAAAAGTCCTTAAAATAAGGTAAGTACATTTTCTCTTAATTAAATTATTCACTGGAATAAGGGTTTTTGTCGCATACAATAAAAATAATTATAAAGAAAGGACTAGGGTGAGAGACTCAGTCACCCCGCGTGACCATTAACGTTAATATCGAGTCCGCGCCTGCTTCCGGGGTAACCCTCTATAAGTTCGAATTATTTTTATATTCAAATATTAAATTATTCTGGTTATTAATACTATATGGACACCAATGACACCGGGAAAAATAATAAAAAAAATTCCCACTCCCTCCTGGAACGTAGACGGTACCCGCACGGTCGTGCGGGTTGGGCGTTATCTGGGAAACAAGGTCATGTATGAAATTTTACGAGAGAGAGTTATATATTTTTAACTCTAAGTAGATAGAAGAAACAATCTGAACTCAAATAAACTTGTTACAAATAAGGAAATTATTGATGTATAATTAACTTTTTTATTAATTCATTATTTATTTACTGTAAAAATCTTTTGTTTTTGACAAGTAAAGGGTGTTTTTTTTAGAGGTATAGAACTTTAAATTGCAATAAAACAACGATGTATTATTCGATTGACATGAATTTTTTTTATTCGAAAGATAATCTTGTGGCATTACATTTTAAATATGATTTCTGGCATAGAACTGCCACGGCTGGCTCGGATGCAGTCCAATCTGGACGTCCAATTTTCGATGACTTTTTCCAACATTTGTGGCCGTATATCGGCAATAACACGACGAATGTTGTCTTCCAAATGGTCAAGCGTTTGTGGCTTATCCGCATAGACCAATGATTTTACATAGCGCCACAGAAAATAGTCTAGCGGTGTTAAATCACGAGATCTTGGAGGCCAATTCACAGGTCCAAAACGTGAAATTAGGCGGTCACCAAACGTGTCTTTCAATAAATGGATTATGGCACGAGCTGTGTGACATGTTGCGCCGTCTTGTTGGAACCACAGCTCCTGGGCATCATGATTGTTCAATTCAGGAATGAAAAAGTTAGTAATCATGGCTCTATACCGATCACCATTGACTGTAACGTTGTGGCCTTCATCGTTTTTGAAGAAGTACGGACCAATGATTCCACCAGCCCATAAAGCGCACCAAACAGTTAGTTTTTCTGGATGTAACGATGTTTCGACATACACTTGTGGATTAGCTTCACTCCAAATGCGGCAGTTTTGTTTATTGACGTAGCCATTCAACCAGAAGTGCGCTTCATCGGTAAACAAAATTCGCTTATGAAAATCGGGAACAACGGCAATCTTGTTTTGGGCCCATTCGACGAATCTACGCCTTGCTTGATGATCGTTTTGATGAATTGCCAAACCAAACTGAGAATAAATCCCTTGACAGCTGTTAAATCGGTCGCCATCTTGGAAAGTAACGCCAACTTAAACTTCTATACCTAGAAAAAAACACTCTATATAAATAGCCATTGGATTTTTCACAACATGTTTTTGAATTGCTTTCGTAGTTTTCAAATCTGCACTTGTGAGGCATTGAAATGTCATCAACACATCAAAAATGGCTATACATGTCCAGCCTTTTATCCTAGAATGACCAGGATAAAAGCCATGATCTGTATATCAGGTGGATTATAATGCTTCGATCTTTTTGCGAGTGGAATTAGAACACTGTTATCTTTATCATCAGTTAAAATACTTTAGTTAGTAGGTGGAGAAGATGATAACGCTTAAACTATCTGTAACTTAAATTTTAAGCGATCCATTTTGATTTTTAGAAGAATTTTATTTGATATTGCATCTTGTTTGCACAGAAACCAGGAATTTGTAACAGCTAAATCAATGTAATGAATGTGTTCAAGAGACTTATAGTAAAGAATGATCCAAAATTGTCCTTCCGTTTCAAATATTCCCATGTGTTTCTTCATTGCTCTCATCTGAACTTGATTCTCTTTCCAGTATACGTGATTCATATGTTTTGTTTACAGCATTGTCATCATCTGAGAAATCACTAAGTTCTGATCTATGTTCAATCTGATTTATTCATCAATTGAAAAAATTCTTCTGTGAGAATTCTCCTTTTAGACACTTGAAAAAGTTTTTGGTTAAAAAAGTTAACACAGTATTCCATGAAAAATAGTAAAATGTATCAGAAAATTTTATTATTTAAATATATATATATATATATATATATATATATATATATATATATATATTTAATATATATATATATATATATATATATATTTAAGCCACACCATACTAACTACTACCAGAAAACCCTGATTATTTTTTGTAGGTGGGGGAGGGGAAGAGATATGGATGCCGATATCTGTGGAGAAGATAAAAATGCTATACTCCTCAACAAATGTATGAAAAAGAAAATTAATTGCAAAAAAAGAGAGAGGGAAAGAAAAAAAATGACTCTTCCATGGCGATCCCCAAGAACATTTGGTATTAATTATTAACTATATATTTCAATTTTTATTTTGGCTTTCCTCAAAATTATTGAAACAGAAAAAAAAATTCACATGGTAAGTACTTACCTTTACAGCTGCGTTGACTCAAGTAACGCCCAACCCGCACGATCGTGCGGGTAATGAAATCCCGAGTCCTACAAGCCACATTAATAGAACATAGTTAATATTTTTTCTATTTTACAATTATTTAAACATTAATACAAAAATTTTGCATCTGAGTAATTAGAAATATATTGATAATTACCTTTTTACGACAGATAAAAAGAAAACGTGTTTTCGTTGTATTTGAAAACAAAGCTAGATTTACCACTGAAAGTAAAACATGGACCACACAACCATCGTCTGTTGATAAAAAGTAGTACTTTACACTTTCTGCCAACCGGCTCAATCGTTAGATTCACGATTTTCTTACATACGACTATTTCAGAAGCAAAAACGGTAAGTATATCTAATCCGCACGATCGTGCGGGTTGGGTCTTAAAGGGATAAACCATAGAGAAAAAATATTTGTTAAAATAATATCCACACATAAGATATATATCAGGACAAGAATTATATAGCAACAGCATAGAGATGCTGATCGAGATATAATCTCACCGATACATGAGAGTCCTCAAGACAAGATATGAAAAATGGTGGATTGAGGAAATAATTGTAGTCAGTTCTGCCAATTTATTCTTCGAGTTATTTTTACGATTTTCTGTGGGTGCATGTATACAATAGCTTATTAGGCGCACACGCGACTACGGTAACCCTGCTGGGCCATCTCTGGTGCAATAAAAATTAACATAAAATAAATTATTTAGAACTGTTACAAATGTTCCCCAATTTGCCAGGAACTATTGTATTGTAAAACAAGCTAAAATCGATAGATACATTGCGCAATGTGTCAAATAATTTTGCACAAACTTGGCTTCAATAATTCTCTCACTAAAGTTCCGTTTCTGTTCATAGTTTAGGTACCCACGGGCTTCAAACTTGTAGAAGTTACTTCCAAGGGCAACACATCATTTCCATTTTTTTATCTACCTTCACGGCTCAACCATCAATGAATTGCTACATCTCATTCGAATTTCTCTTAAAGGAGTTTAAATTGAATTAAAAAATATTTATAAATACAGAGAAAAAAAACTCGTAACTTTTTTCTCTCTATAATTTAAACACACTTATGCACGGCTGAAAATATTTGTATTCTTTCTTCCTCGTAAGTTGAATAAAGTAAACGCGTGCGAATTCAAATTATTATTTTATGAAAAACTAATTCTGATTTTATTGCAGAGTTTGATTATAAAATGTTGTACATTTGAAAATTCTGGGATCTCAAAAAGTTACTATGATCTTAGAATAATGTGGATATGTGTTAGAGACATTTATCACACAATCATCAATAATATTTCTAACAATTGGAAAATAGAAATAACTCATTGCAATCATATTAGTAATATTACTAAACTTGAAAAAATAAAAATTTTCAGAAGCACATATCATTAAATTCTTACTATTGGTTCACTTTCTTCTTATATATATATATATATATATATATATATATATATTGTGTTCAAATTTTCAATGGTTAGTAAAATACTTTCTATTCATCCATTAAAATTCAAATACATTTTTTAAAGCTTGTAATCGATGACGCTTGATGTGTATATAGTTTTTCAAATATTAATTCATTAATTAAATTAAAAAATGAATAAATAGTAACAAACAAAAATAATATTACAACAGGAGAAAAGAAAAAAAAATCTTTCGTTATGTCCCTGTAGCGCAATAGATAGCACGTTGGATTTCTGATCCAAAGATCGTGGGTTCGAATCCCACCTGGGATAGCCTAATTTCTGAGAATGGGATTTCTTTTTTATTATACAATTTTATTAGAATAAGTAATGAATAAATAGTAACAAACAAACAAAAAATAGTCCAACACCATACATAGAACGGGAAATGGAAAATTGCAAGGAAAGTCACTTTCTATTTTGTCACTTAATATTGGGATTCTGTCATATGTGTATGCATATTTATTTTAAAATTGTAATTAATTATATAATAAAAAGTTACTAAAATAAAAATTTTCTTTGTTGACCTAAGAAGGAATTGACTTAAAATTTTTTTTATATTTTACTTGTTTTTCTATTTAAATCCTCATATTATATTAATAAAATTGTCATACGTCTTAAAATAACATGAAAAAATTTGCTGGGAATATATAACGATAAATAATGAGAATTTATGTGAGCACAAAGCTATATTAAATTGCTATCAATTTTTAAAGGGAATTCTAACTATATTCATAGCTAAATAAAATCATGTTCCTTTGTGGTACATGTACTACTTCCAATTCAAAGCCTTTATTTTCCTAGTACTCCGAAGTTCAACCATTAGAATCGAGAGCTTCGACAACAGGAGACGACAATTTTTTTTAAAAATATCTTCATACACTTCTACAAATTATACTTGTACATAAAAAAATGTGCTTTCTAATCTTTCTCGTATTAGAAAGTCGGTTTCCGGTATCTTTCCAAACAGACTACCCTTTTCTGCAAAAAAAGATGGGGGGTTTCGACTTTCGTATTCTTTGTTCGGGGGAGTCTGAAGAAATACAAGAACAGATGTCGGTGGATGAAAAGTGCTTTTGGAAGGAGCCACCGATTTAAGGTGCGAATCGAACAGCTGGTTCTCTAACCACGGGCTGCGGAACTAAGTTCATTGTGACGTCACGAAGCGGCGTGCTGCCACTGGAGTGCCGACCCCCCAGATTTTGGTGTCCCCTCCTCTAGCCAGCAGCTTCATCTGCTTTTCTGCTCGTCAGCGATCAGCTGTCGTGATTCCTTGTAGTAGTTTACTATAGTTTACCCCTATGTATCGAAAAACAGCTGACTTTAAGAATAAAGAATATGGAAAAAAAATTGGGGTAAGTTAGAAGAGGGGACGTTCGAACCACGCGTACCATATTTATGAATATTACGCTTTGCGCTGATCATTTTATAATACAATAGGGACATCTGATACGAATTCGAAAAGCAGGACAATTTTCTTAAAATGTATGAAACTTCGCTTAAAATATTTTGAAAGATTTTTTTAAAAAGATAATGTATTAATCCTTTATGTATTATTGTGACAGAGTAATTTAGCATAGTGTCATTTTCTAATGATTGAAATTGCTTTAGTATGGACTTGTAAAAATGATTTAGATCTCGTATATTCTATTTATCTTCTTTTATTTTTAAATTAAATTGGAACTGTGAGGGAATTAGAGTAATTCAGCAATGAGAAATTAAAATTTTGGCTTAAAAGTTATAAAGTGAGACTTAAGTTTTTAAAATTTATTGATATTTAATTGGAAGCTTACTGTTTTTGATATGAATACAGATTGATGGATTCTTTTACAAAGAAAATTTTTTAACAGACAATTTTACCAACCTTAACAAATTTTTGAAACTTATAAATAAACGATAATAAATATTTAAAAAATTCTGACATTTATAAAATGAAAATTATAAATAATTTATAAATAAATGTATCATTTATAAAGAAATAATATAAAACTTTTGCATTATAAATGGACGGGAAGAATTTTGCTGAAATATTTATGAAAACGATGGAAAAGTTGGAGCTGAGGAAAATAATTTCGTTTTTTTGATACATTTTTTTCTCTCACACTTTTTAAAGCATCTTTTTATATTGTAAGCAAAGCAGTAAGCTTTATTTTCTTTTTTTAGGGGAAAAAAAGAATTCTTTTTAATTAAAATTTATTTTGCAGCAACAAATTTGTTCAAAATATTATTTTTTTCTGAATAAGAAGGTTGCTTTCTAAAATATAGTGAAGTCTGTGTAAGTAATTTTATTTTAATTTTGGAATTATTTTACATTCTGATTAAGTGTTTCGAATTTGGCCCTTATTCTTGAACATTATACAAAAATAGTGGTAAATCAAAAAAAATTTCCTGAAAAAAAATTCTTTTTTAGCGAATTAATAGAATAGTGAATTCAATTAATTTAGTAAATTAATTGAATATTCCTGCGAGATACACTACAGTATAAATGGAAGTATGTATCTCAATTACATGACTTTATGTAATTATTTTGGCCTTCTATCTGAAAACAAGTATTTCAAATTAGGATCATGATCTTCAACATAAGGTGAAAACATCTTTCAAATATTTAAAACTTCGACGCAGCTCTGAAAACATCTGTAGATATTACGGAGGGCCTGCAGAAGGCGGTGCTAGTGCTTGCGAGATTTAAAGATTAATTGTTTCACTTCTTGTTAATTTCACAACGTCCTTTTTTATCGTTTGACATTCTATACATAAAACACACATTTATTGCAATTTTTATATATTAAATCATTTACCCCGCCGTACTTTGATGAAGTAAATTACACAAATTGTGTCCAAAATTTAATATTAATTAAACATTTATTTTAACTTTACCAATTGCCCTTGTTGCAGAAAAAGATGTTTTTCATAATTTAAAATAATAAAAATATAATTGGCACCTAACAGTTAAGGGTATCAAAATTGTTCTAACTAGTTAAGAACAATTTTGACCTTGATAATTTCATTCAAAAAAATTTTAATTTGATGGGGAAAAATGAGTATATTGTTAATCAATTTGCCATAAAACATAGAAGAAATTGAAACATCATTTTTTTGTATTATTTTACATATGTTAATTTTATTTTTGAATAAAAATTATTTATATTTGCAAGCATCCTATAAATTCATACAACTTCACTACATATTAGCCCAATGGCCAAGTGTAGTGTACAGAATTCCTAGGCCACAGGTCCGGCGGGCTTCATGGGCTGGGCCACTGAGTTTAATTTTAATTAAATATTAGAATCTTTATCATTTAAATCTTATTTTGATGTTCGAAACAGTTTTTTTTGTCATAAAAGTCAAAACCTTTTTTTTTCATTACCATTAAAAGATTCATACGACTTTGTATAGGTTAATATTTTCTTTATCGAAAGAGGGGATACCTTGGTATTACAGCTTCCATTTCTGCAATACAAAATCTCAAGGAGTAAAAATTTTACTTTAGAAATTCTCTTTAGACCTAAATCCTATTTCTAACAGGACTTGTGTCATAGGTTGTCTAAAAAAAAATTCTGGTACAAATAAAAAGAGGGAGGGAGAAAATCTCTTCTTCTCCTTACATCACGCAAGACCTCTAAGCATATTGTTGAAAACCATTTTTTTTTCTTCCCTCTCTCCTCAAGCAGTAAACGCACTCTGCTTTGATGTTAAATAATCTTGAATAGCCCACCATTCATATCCCGACCTGTGTCGCGTGGCACCTATTGTAGAGATCACCCAAAACCCACCTTCTGCCAAGCGTTCCAGAAGATTGGGCACATAAAGATGCCCGACCTCGCGGCACAAAGACCAACTGTGCCACGGTTCAAGGCCATTGTATGATTGGTAAGTCACAGTTCCCTGCCGTCCTTTGTGTCCTGTTGCCCCTACGAGGCAAATCCGGTCATTAGTGTCCATTTTGGCGATTTGGAAGGAAATGGCTAATCAGTTACTATCAGATAATTAGTTGCTGATTTCATTTTCACAGATGGCGACTATGTGTTCGATGAAAAAATTATGTGTGATGTGAACTGTTTTTATCACTTTTGCTTGACTTGATTGATGTTTTCCGATGGTAGTTAATCTGTCACATTTCATGTTCTGTGCGCCAGACTCAGAACTTTACCAGATCTTATTTTGAACCATGGCAAATGCTCAAACATGTTTTTAGTCATTTTACAGGGTTTGTTTGAAATTCGACCCCGATATGACATAAAAGAACGAGTTTTGACACGATTAATGCAATATTTGCCAAAACCAATTAATCAGTTTGTTAAAAATTAGATAATCACGATAAGAGTCTAATATATAATTAATCTGTGATAGCAATAATAAAAAAGCATATTATTTATTACCTTTAAAATCTTGTATTCATATCTATATATATACGTGCCAGTTTCGGTTATCGAACAAATCTGTAATTTCATTTCGAAACTGAAGGATTTAATTTTAGAACAATTCCGAAATTCTGACATGTGATAGCTGTTGCATAAAAATAGTTTGAATATCCTTTCAATGTGGATATCATATCATGTGTACAGATTTGTTTTAATTCCAAAAACAGTTAAGTAAACTTACAAAAAATATACAAAATGACCGCAAATACATTTATAAATAGTAGATCCTTTATCATGTCTACATAGACTCAAATCTTCCATTTGAGGTTTACCGCAATAAAAAATATTGAAACTGAGAATTCCAAAAATAGAATGAATTATGCAGAAATTTAACACGTAATTTTCTCTACAAAGAGGCCTACTGTCCGACTATTTGCGACAACTTTTTTTTTAAAAAAATGGAAATATGGGGATTTTTTTGTGGTTTTTAGATTTATTTAGTATATTTTAAGAAATACATGCAAAAATTATAAGAAGAGAAAAAGAAATTATTACTTAAAAGGGGAAAAAATTGGTAAAAATCTGCATACACGGGGCCCATTCTAAGCAAAAAGTTTATGAACAAATTTTCATTTTTCAATTTTGATGTGCTGTTCTGCTATTCATTTTTGAAATAACCTTCAGGAAAAGAGATATTTTAATTTTTACAAAAAAACTAGTGTACTTTATCTTAGTTATATAAAATTGCTAAAGCAGTGATTATATTCACATAAGGGATTGTAAATTTTGAAATAAAATTGATTGATAAATCTGAAGGTTAAAACACTTCTAATACTATACAGAACATATACAAAAAAAAATTCAGTTAATTATTTTGAAAGATTTTTGAACAATCTCTGTCCCCATTTAAGCATTTAAAAAAACATATTTTGAGCTAAGCGCATTTTAAAGTATAGCATAAAGTAGAGGCCCCTGCTTTTACTAAAACACGTGCACTTCTTGTTCTCGTGAACGGAAAATAGTAAGCTTGATGTTTTTATAAGGCTATTAAGATTATTACAGCCTATAAAATAAAATAAAAAAAAATTGTCATTTTTTTTATCAAAATTCAAAATTTTAAGGTAGTCGGATACCTTAAGTTTTGTAGTTATAATTTCATTTTGATAGCTTAGCATAGTCCTGAATGTATTCAATACCAATCCCCCACATTTTCCAATTATCCCTCAATTTCGTTATTAAAATTATTTTTCCTTGAAATTGACAATTAATTAGGTATTTATTATTTTAAAATTGTATTGTTGTCTACATATTTTGTGCATGTATTGTGAGTTTTCAATTTACTTCATTTAAAACTACACAGATGACCAATAATTCACTCGTATATAAATTATATTCTGTAAATAATTACTAACTAGGGAGAATATCGATCTAGTTTTTTTTTAAGTCAAATTCATTTTGAAATAAATTTAAAAAAAGGCATATTTATTTAAAAAAAAATTTTCTATCAAATTTTATACATAAAAAAATTATCTTCCAAGAAAGAAAAGAAAATGAACAACTTCTGCATTGTTCAAACATAATCTTAGAAACACAATCTTTGAAAATTCGCTAGATTTCAGAATCAAAATATTTTGCTTTGAGGATCGGCCTACCAGTATAATGAACTTTTTCTATTTTTTTGAAGAGATGCTGGGACTTAATAATGCATCGATGGGTTAAATGAAGCAGATGATACTGGCACCTGCTATAGGCTTCAGCTCCGAAATGATGCTTCTTTTTCTAACGAGCTACAAAATAAACACCTGGGTCGAATGCTATGCCTTCGGAAAAGAAAACCACATGGTCATTTGCCTCATGGGGAGTAACATTGCTATTTTAACAAAATGAAGACAAGACAAAATGAAACAGTTGCTTATATTAATTCTTAATCTTTTTTTAAAGATGAATGTGAAATGTGTTTACCATATTTCATCTGATGAAATTTAAATGTCTCCAACTGTGGCATTGAATAACTATGGCTATTAGCTTAATGGAAGCGGACGACCTTTTTTTGAATGAAAAAATATTCCTTTAAAAATAATATATCATAACTCACTATTGTATATAAAGCAGCTTATTTTAAGTATTATTAATTGTTGTTTGAATCAACTATAATTTTTTTTCTTACACGTAATACATTCCATGTTTTGATTTCTATATTTTAATGCGGAATTCAATTTGATCTTTATATATATAAAAAGTCGAATAGCAAAATTTATTGCGCCAATTTTAAAGTTTCTACTTCAAAAGGTGTGTGTATGTGTGGATAATTTATTATAATCTTATACAATATTGTGATATTTTTCCTACAAATTGTGTCTTGGATTATCGAGTTTATAAAATTTCAAATTAATTATCGAATAATTTAATATAATTATAAAATTAATTTAATTATCAAAAATATATAACCGGCGTAGGTTATCAAAAATGTGGCTAACTTTTTTCCACCTTATAAAATAATTTTAAGTAATCTAATTTAAATTTATCATACATATTTTTGTCCTTATTGTATCTATGAGTAATGTATTCTAAGCATAAAATATTTTCCAACGAGAAAAACAAATAACAAATGATATCGGAAATATCGTGTTTTAATTAAGGGAATTATTAAAAATAATGATTGCAAATACATATACTTTAATTATATTTTCGTGTGATTATAAAGCATTTCATATTGTTTTGTTATATGATTTGATCGAATACATTATTTGCAATATTAAGTAGAACTGCTTCTTTTATCTTAAATAATTTATTGATGTTTAACATTAACACTGTTTTAAATGCAGGTAGAGAGAGAAAAAAACTATGAAAGCAATCACACACACACATAATGTGTTTCTTTTATAAAAGCACATTTTTTTCTTATATTATCTCTTTCTCTTGTTTAATTTATTTGAAGAAATTAGTAATCTAAGCTGTCCCCCAGCTTCCATACAGGGGTTATTTACAGTAAAGAGAGAGAGAGAGAATTAATAAGACAATTTACATGATATAACTATTTTATGAGCACACGCTTCGTAAAGATAAATTATTATACAGTCCTTTTCTCAATGTATATAAAACGCAACTATATTTAGAATATTCCATATAAACTTACTTAACTAAAATTCTGTTGCCAGATTCAAAGAGAATATTAAATAAATTTATTAAATAATATCAAACAGGAAATGTCGAACTTATTAGGATTGGCAACAGACCTTTTAAAAGAAAAATTTTCTGTAAAAATTAAAACGTAGCAACAGTGAGAAGATAGATGCAATCGACTGGAAAAACGTGATTACATTTATCATCTGACTTTGACTTCATACCTGTTGCCACTTGTAATAAGTTCAACATTTCCTGTTGGATAATATTTAATATTTGTCTTGTATTTAATATTCAATCTCTGAATCTGGAAATAGAATTTTTTTATTTAAGCATGTTTAGGGAATATTCTAAGTAGTTTATGTTTTACGTTCAGCAGATAAATGTATAATACTTTATGTTTACGGAGCGTGTGCTCAAATAATTTTTTCATATATATAGCTTCATTAATTCATAAGTGTAAATAGCCTCATTTTATCCTGCGTGTTGAAGAAAAATAAAAGATATTGAAATCGAAACTTTCTCGAGTCGCAACAATATCAGTTTTGCCCATTATTTGGCAGGAAAACGAACTCATAATTGATGGGTCTCGAATTCGGCTTAATCGTTTCCATAGACTATCGCGTAATGAGGCTTATATATATTAAACATGTTAAGATTGGAAATCTTCAATTTAAAGGCCCGTGGATGTAAATAATGGGGCATGCTTAGGTGTCGACTTCATAATCTAACAGTAGTTCAAAATTATGAGGCATTTCGGTAATGTTTATTGGATCTTTGAGTTTAGCAAGAATATAGGAAGGCAGAAATGTTCAATAAACAAATAAAAAAGAAAATATAACAAGTGTAAGGAATAGATGTATGAATTTCTTGTTGCCGTTTGGCATTTGTGTCGTTTTATGAGATTAATTTTCTCAGTAACTGCACGATCGAATCACGTACGAAAGTGTGATATCTTAAAACAAGTAAATACTAAACAAAAAAGTTGCATTTTTTTCAAAAAAAAAAATTAAATTTTGATTTGTTTTTCATAACTGAAAAATTGACCATCACCCACTTCTTGCAATGGGTAATTCTAACTCTTGTTATAAGTTAAACCTTCTTTGTTTTGAATGGAAGAAGAGGAAATTTTTCCGAAAAAACAAACGAGACTTGTCGGAAAACATTGTCAGATTACAAAGAGATGGTTCAGTCGCCATAGAAAATTTAGCTTCCTTTGAAAGTGTTCCAAATTACAGTTATACTAGATGGGATTGCGAATTGATAAGAAACGAAGGAAACAATTTACGTCTTCCGCAATCTACAGATTTTCAGTCTGTGGAGCTCGTTTCGTTACCTTCAGAAGATAAATACGTTAACAAGTACTTAAATGGTGAGAATGAATCTCATTTAAAGATATCCCTAATGAATACTTTACCACCGCCAATTCCTCCTCGAAATGTCGGAAAAAGTTCTGATACAACTTCTTTACAAGTAAAAGATGAACATGTAACTTCAGAAACGAATAAAGCTCCTTCTATGGAAACATTATTAGCTTATACGCAAAATTATTGTGCGCAACATAATGCTATAGAATCTAAGTCATCATCAGAAATAGCACACAATACCCAGCCAAGTGATAAACAGATACTTCCAAGAATAGCGCCAAGTGTACTTGAAACAACACCAAATGAAAAGCTAAGTGTTGTCAATGAAACTAGGAATTGGAACAAGAATTCAAACTTGCCACCTCCCATTCCGCCAAGACAGCGTGACATCATTAATACGTAAACTGCATTAAAAGATTAGTATCTAATATAAGAATATGAAATGGTTGTATTTTCTACAAGTTTTATTTTAAATTAAAATAAAATTTTAACTGTATCTCTTTTTACATAAGTTTAAAAATTTGGCTTTCGATTAGCAGCCATTGTTAGGACACGAAAATTAGCTTTTCTAAAACCTGATTTTCAACCAAAATATTTTTAGGTAATTTTATGGGTACTTACGTATTAGCGTCAGCGCAGCCAAATTGGCGCCCCACAAAGCATGCCATTTTCCAGTGAAAACTGAGATCGATTGCTGTTTTTTTCTTTTTTTTTTAACACATTCAAATCTTTTTGTTTGGATATAATGGTACGATTTTTGGGACGCCAATTTGGCTGCGACGACACTTTTACATAGTACCGTTTTATACATTATTTACATTTTTTTATTTAATTATTCTTAAGTCTTTGGACTGCTGACCAATGGGGGAGTGCAACAACAACAATAACAAGTCCTTTGGAGCTAATCTGATATGAAAACGCTCGCGCCAAATAGACCTTTGGTGACTAGTACAATGTTGTATTGTAATGTTATCGTCATAACTTTTGGCGAAATTTCAAAACTATTTGGCGGAAAGAACCATAGGGCAGCGTTTCTCAAACTGTGGGGCGTGAGAACTCTACAAGGGGGCGCGAGCATATTGAAAAGTCGACAACAAAAGATTATTTTAAAAAATTATTAATTTACTGAAACAAACAAAATACATTCGGACGTAATAAAAAATAAAATACTCATTTACATTGATATAATACACTTATAAATGTATCAGTGCTACACAATGTATTTTATAATTAATTTAGCAATACTAAGTTAAAAACAAGTTTATTAATTACCAGTGACCTCATGGGCTTATCATATATATAATTTAAAACAAAAATTAACACTTATCTTGATAATTTTTGTACGGTTTATATAACTAAACCTTGACTGTGCCGATCAAAAGTTTCACGATTCGCTTCCAAATGCCAACCGTTTTCCACGTAGGCACGCATACGTGATGTATTGGGGGAGAGGGGGAGGAATAAAGAAGCAAAAATAATCTGGAAAAAGTAAATCCTTCGCAAAAGTTGCCAAGGTCCTTTTATCGCATTCCAAAACCTTCGGAATAATTTTACGGATAGCAGTGCACATAAAAGATCGTACTTCCGAAAAACGTATATATACGTCTGGAGAAATAAACGCTTTGGCGTAGTGAGACGTTTATATACACGGGGGGCTTCAGAGTTTAAAGTCGTATCGTAGTTTTAGCGTCAAAGTATAGTATTATTGAATTCAGTACATGTTATTATGGGGGCGATGAAAATTAGGATTGAATATTGGGTCGCGAATATTGCAACTTTGAGAAGTACTGCTGTAGGGTAAATTAAATAAGTGCCAGGTCACCAAATAATCTTCAAGATTTGTTAATCAAAAAGTAGTTTGTATGGTTTACTGAAAAAAGATTTGGTAGAATATAATCATTAAATCGTGCCAAAAGACTGCCAAATTAGGCGCGATTATTTATTATATTTAACTTTAGGCAATGCATTTCTTTTTTTGAATCGCGTCTTTATCAATCATAAGGTAACCAATAGTCCTCCTTTTATAGGTTCTGTCTGTCCTCTTTTTTGTCCTCCTTTTAAATATTTTAAAACTGATCTGTTAATTTCTGTATTCAAAGATGAACCAAACATCTTTCCAAAATGTTGAAGAATGGTCTGAAACAAATATCACAGGAAATAACACTTTTCAATGGTATTTTTTGACTTGGTGTCAAGTAAAGTGGGCAGATGTAGAAAATTACGTTAAATTTTTATCGGAAGAAATACTTGATATTAAAATCAATGACAATTGTCCGTTTGAAGTAGAAAGAAGACTGGATGTATATTTAAATTCTAATAAATTAGAACAATTGGAAAATCAACATGCTGAGAAATTGGTAAAAGATGGGTGAAATTACTTAAACCACTTTAAAAATGAACACATTCCATATGAAAATGTAATTAATCTTGAATTTACATTGTTGTGCCCTGGAACTAATGCACCAGTTGAAAGGGTCTTTTCGGTAATTTTTGGACAAGTGAGAAATCAAGATTGAATGTTAATATTTTAGTTGCAGTACTTACAGTAAAGATGAAGGATATTTTTTGCTCCGAAATTTCGAATATATTAGAAAATAATAAATTGACAAACAAACAAAAAATCATTCAAATGGAAAAATATTCGTTTAAGATGATAATTAAAAAGCATGTAAGCGTGTTTTTGTTTGAATTATTCAAACATTTCATATATATTTAAGTTGTAATTTTTTCTTAAATTTTTCATCCTCCTTTTTCATTGCAAAAAAATGGGGACCTTATCAATCAGCCAATGTAGACAGCCGCAATATATCAACCGCATCAATGGCGTAACGTACACCCCCGCATTGCGGGGAGGCCCAAAGCTTGACTGACACTATCAGTGTATTTGGGCTTGGGGTCCAAAACTTAAGTTTGTAGGGGGCCCTAATATTCTTCGTTAAGCCACTGGTGTTCATGGTCATGAACTTGTCGTCAGTGTTATTTCTGTCGAGTCGTGGGCTCAGTTCGAGGTTTCATTTAAGACCTACCGGAAATGAGACTGATAAACATTATATTTGTCGAGGCACCTCTCGTAGAAGCTTAGAAAAATGCCGCCATCGCTTGGCCGTGATTTCATATTACAAGATCAGTCGTTAATAGTTCTCGTGTTGACTGGAAGTGTGGAATTCGTAAGCAGTCGATCAGAATTGTGTTTAAACTCTTCGCATATAGATACTTCAAAAAAAATTTATGAAGTTTAAAAAAAATTAAATAAATTATGAAAAATATAAACATATTTCCAGAGAAATTTTTTTTTCTCGGAGAAAAATATTCCGACTGGGAAGAATCTTCTTTGTTCAAATGAGAATGAAAAGAAACTAGTTTTGTTAACAAAGATAAAATATGGGGATGATTTTGTAATATTCATTTTTGTAAAATAAATTTTATCCAAAATGACATTTTGGGGATTTTTTCTATATAACTGGTGAAAGAAAAAAAGAGAGAGTAAGAAAGGTTAGAATAAAGTCATGTAAATGAGAAAAGAAATATCGAAATATTGGATATCATAAAACAATACTATTGTTAACTAGATAAATCTCTCTGTATCTTATCTACTGTAGATTATCATAAAAAAAAGTCAAATATTTAATCATCAAAATCGTTCTCAAAGAAAAGTTATCGAATTATTAGTTGTTGTTTTGAAACGAAATGCATTACATTATATAAATGAAATTTTGCTTTTCCAGAAAGAAGTTCAAAAGAATATTCTCTAAATAAAGTTCAGCATTAAGAATGAAATTAAAAAAAAAAACGTTTCAGAATTCTTGAATTACATAACATGAAAATGCAATGAACTTTAACGTAGCGAGTCAATGTCATTTTCACGGCAGTCTGTGCAGTGTATTGTTGCCAGTTTATCAACCCAGAACTGGTTTGGCCATTCATTCGATTCCACGTTGTTCTAAGATGTCTGCCTCAATAGAGCTAAAACAGGCGCTTCCTGATTATTCGTAAAAGAAAAAAACTGACTACGGGAAACGCACAGAGATTGATAATGTCTTCTCCCCCAGCCATCTGGTGAACATATCGTCTGGTGAACATATCCTTTTTATAATTTTGTTATTTTCACATAGATAAATATTTCGAATCTTGATAAATATTTCTGCAGTTCAATAAACCTAGTCTTCTAGTACTAACAACATTAAAGCCTTGAAATGCTAAACACTAATAACAGTGGCATTAAGATTCAATGACGGAACTTAAGATTTATCTGGATGACCGGATATTTCAGCAGGGGCGTAGCTGCCCCCGTATCTATGGTACAGGGCCTCCAAGCTACAAAGGTCCTAAAATGTGCTAATACAGTCCCACTAACAGGGCTCCCATATTTAAAAAAGGACCCCGTAGGAATTTTGATCAGGGCCCCCTCAGAGCTAGCTACGCCAGTGTATTTAAGTAACATAACTTGAACCTTAACTTGTGCTGCATAAAAACTACCACTTGCACGTAGAAATATTTTTAAGTTTGCATAAAAAAGAAATGTTTCCCATTTTTTTCGAACTACTTAGGGTATCCGACTACATACGGAAATGTGATTTTGAAAAAGTGTATAAATGAATGTTTTTTTTTCTATTTAGAGTTACTTGAATTAGAATATGCATATAAAATTGTATTAAAAATGTTACTACAAAGAAAAAAAATTATTAAATGGAATTTTTTTTGGCAAAAAATGAAGAATGACATTTTTTCAAAACATTCTCCTTTTATGAAAAATGCTTCTATAATAATAATATGTTTTGCCGAAATTCATATATAGCTCAAACTTCTGTGCAGAGCCTGAAATGGGATTTTTGAAATATATAATTTAGAAGTGCATTCATTCAGATTTTAATGTATTGGACAGTAGAGAGATTTTAATAAAAAAACACCGATTATAATTTCAATGGACCGAAACTCAGAAAATAATATGAACCTTTAAAAATCTTAGTTCGGGCTCTTAAGAGAAATCTTTGCTATGTATAGGCACAGGGGACCGCCATATCAATGATACGGGGCCCCTACATATGTAACTATAGTACCACTAACAGGGTTTTCGTTTCTGAAAAAAGGCCCCGAAGAAGTTTTGATACGGGGCCCATTCAGAATTAGCTACGCCAGTGTATAGGCAGAATATTATTGATGCCTTTTCTATAAAAGGATAATGTTTTGAAAATGTGACATTTTTTTTCCGAATAATTTTTGCCTGAAAATTTAAATGATTTTTTCTTTTAGTAATATTCTTAAAACAATTTTTATGTATATTCTAATTCATGTGAAACTAAATAGCAAGAAAACTATTCATTTATACATTTTTACTTAATTGCGTTCCGAACGTTGCAGATACTTTAACGATGAAAAGGACAGAATGGAGAATTTTCCTTTCTAATAAACAAATATTTTTTTCAATAAAGAAACAAAGATAATGCATCGAAAAAATAATTGCATTTCATCTTTCCATTAGCTTTCTAAATATTTTTAAAAAAACTTATAAATTTTCAGTAATTTAATTATGCATTATGATAAATAGCATTATGAATATTGTACATGCACACATACAAGCAATAACAGATATATAATTCTAAATTAAATGATTAACAATTACGAGCAATTCAGGGGCGTAGCTACCTCCGTATCAATGATATGGGGCCCCAAACTACAGGGGCCCCAATATGTGTAACGACAGTACCACTAACAAGCCTTTCATTTCTAAAAAAGGGCCCCTAAAGCAGTTTTGATAAGGGCTCACTCAGAACTGGCTACGCTAGAAGTGCAATTAAATGATTTTAAACGCGCGCGCACACACCAATTTAAGTTGGCGATGCATTCAATTAGTTAATCTATAGATATTTCGTTCTTATATAAATCCAAAAATTATCATATTATTATTATAAGCGGATTCTCTTGATGAAATATGTGTCATTGATATTTCAGTATTTAAAATGTATCCTTATATTTGTACATTTAAATAGGTTAATGATATTTTATTTCCACAGATACTAAACCAAATCAACGAGTGCATTTTTTTTATTCTGAAATTAACGTGTTACTTTCAAGTTTGAATGAAATTCAGATAAAGTTTCTCATTTTTAAAAATTATATACACTTTTGTAGCATTTTTCACAACACGTGTTGAAAACATATTTACTGTGATGACTGAAAAAAAAAATACCAATTTCCAATATTGATTCTTACTGTTAAAAACAAATTCATCATAATACATATAATTTCACGACAGTTATCACAGTATTATGAAGCAAGCTTTTTGAAAAAAGGGGCTGTTTTCATCGTTAAATTGATTCATAGGCACAGTTAGTATTTCGTGATGAGAATCCTCCCACACTTTCTCTAGGGAAAATATAGATTTCTCATTCCGAATTCAGGTGTTACGCAAACCCGTTTGTGCATGCCTAAGCTTTGCATATAATTGTTCTCAAATAAATAGCTGTTGTTATCTTAAACCTAAAAATACTTCCTGGTTTTTTACAGGGTATTTTTTTTTGTAAATAATAGATGACTGGCACCTATACAGTCCGTCAGAGCTGACGTAAATTGTATTAGCTCTCAAATATTCCAGTTAAAACCATTTGATGCAAATACTTTCTTCTCATCTGCTAATTCTTTAATGAAATAATCGTTTCAAAAATCTTATTTTACCATCATAATTTCTATGATTAATAATTTTAACGTACAATTACCAAATATTTAGAGTTATTTGCAAAAATTATTTAAATATTTTTTTTTCTTGGAAGAGATTTCTGGAACGTGTGTGTGTGTTTTCAAGAATAGAACATTTGAAAAATATTTTGTTTCCTCCACAATAACTATGCAAGTCTATGGATAATGAACAAACATATTTTGTTATCTGCAAATATCAATTGAATTGATTCGATCCTGAAAGTTAAACCTTTTTACCACGTGTTGCAAAACAGCAATATTTTCTGGTGAAAGACCATTCTGCGTTTCTTCTACAAAAACTTTTAATATTAATGGTTATATTTTAGAATGTTTCGTTATAAGCATCTTGCTTTGTCTGCAAATACCACTTTTGGGAGCTACACAGTTAAGAAATAGAGAAAAAAAATTATAATTCCTGTGGGACGGATCTAACATGGTATTTCCCAAATTTATCAAAATTGCCGTGATACCTTTGCGGCACATAATTGAAGTGGAAAATTCAAGAAATCCGAAACTGTCACGAGGCGTAGAAGCAAGTATTATTGAATTTCTGTCAAGTGCACTTGGATTCAAATATCGAATATTTGTCACCGATGATCGCGAATGGGGTCGTTTTACAGAAAATGGAACCTGGACTGGGGTAGTCGGGATGGTACACGACAATGAAACTGACCTAGGATTTGGATATATGGCCGTGACAACTAACAGATCAGATGTGGTTGATTTTATTCCATACAGTGTCGAAGAGTATACATTCGCAACCAATTTTCCTCCTGTAATGTCAAAAGCAGGATCTTATGCCCAACCATTTCAATGGCAAGTGTGGATGACCCTTTTTTTAATAGCAACTTTTATGCCTGTTCTATTCAAAGTTCTGATGAGTAAAAAAGTTTCACTCCAGAGGCTGACTCTTGAAATGATTGGCTGTTTTGTATACCAACCTTTCTGCATTCCTGTAACACGCACGAGAGATAGGTTTCTCCTTGGGAGTTGGTTTGTTTTTGTGGTCCTTATATCATCTGGATATACTGCCGTCTTGCTTTCGTATTTATCAGTTCCCTTAAGAGGAAGAGGCATAAGAACTATCAAACAATTAGCTACTGCAGTCTCAGAAGGGAAATTCAAATGTTTGGCGAATCGTGGTATAGCTGGAATTGCTCTTCTAAGAGATAGCCATGACGAAGATCTGAGGAAGATTGGGAATAATATTATTGAAAAAGATTGGTTTTCCAGAGGTAAAACGGTTCGGTTGCCTAAACATATTGAGAAATCAGTTGCATTGTTGGGAGCCAGGTCTCTTTTTCATTTAGAATATGGAGAGGAACCATTCGCAAATAAATACATTTTCGAAGACACTATCTCGTCTTGGAATGTTGGCATCGCTGTGAACAAGGAATTCTGTTGTAAAAAAGAATTAACTGCAATTGTTTCTAGAGTTGTGGAAACTGGAATTTATAAAAAGCTGTATAATAATGTTTTGTACAAAACAAAATTTAGTTTAGAATTAGATGATGGCTTACCACCTCACTTTGTTATTTTAACTCTTCATGATCTGACTGGTGCGTTTGTGTTTTTAGGAACAGGATACCTATTTGCATTTATTTGTCTACTTTTTGAGTTAGTAAGTGTCAAATAGAGTAATAAGAAATATGTTTAAGCAAAAGGTATATAAAAGAAAAAAATAAACTAAAATTACAAAATAAATAAATAAATAAAAAGAAAGAAAGAAAAGAAAAGAAAAAAAGAAGAAGGCAGCCTGGAGTGATAATTTTTGAACACAAAGCTTTACAATTTTCTTTTAATTCAGTTCCTATAAGTTTGAGCATATTCTATCAAAACAAATATTCTGCGAATAAAACTCGATTCGCCAAAATAGGAATCCGCATGGGATAAAGATTAGCAGAAATAAAAAAATAAGCATAGACAGAAAACTCTCTAAATTTTAGTAAAATTTTACGTTTTATTTTGGAGATATAATTGGATATCTGGAATCCTTATAAATAAGGTATTGGTTAATTCCTCGACTTTTGAACGCTTCTACCTAACCTGATATTAATAAAGTTTCGAATGTCTCCCAAAGGAGTTTCTTCTCAGATTCTTTTTAATTGTTGAGATACATCAGCGGAATCCTGAAATGATCGAAAGTACACTTTCCTTAGACTCGAAACAAGTTCCATTGAAAAATCGTTTGCTGATTTAGTTGAGCAATGAAGTGTTTGAAACTATGAATAGAAGTTATTGTGATGTCAAGTATTATGTTATTCAAATGTGATAAAGGGTTACTGTGAAAAGAAGGACAATGCAATGGGGCATGGAATATTATTAATGCATCCCCGTGATGTATGTGTGTCACGAACGATAACAAAATTGTTATATATACAAAATAAAAGGACGTCTTAGACAATAATTGCCAGTTGTAAGGCTATGTAGTAGTAGACAGCAGATTAATAATCTTTATATTAGTTTGGACGTCTCAAGAGTAGTAGTGAAGTGTAATGTAGAATGATGAGTGTGAAGTAGAATGTGTGAAGTAGAATGAAGTGGGTAGTAGACAGAAGATTAATAATCTTATCATTAGTTTGGACGTGTCTCAAGAGGCGGTTTTACTTGCCATCGAAGTTAAATTCGAATTAAATGATCGAGAGGAGTAATTTTACTCGAGGTTAGAGGTTTCTCGAGTAAAACAAGCTAAGCACTACAATAAACTTTTTTTGTTAGTGGAAGCAGGGGCGAGGAAGTTGACGTAACAATCCTCATGATCTCAGATTTTATTCTTTGAGTTCCTATCGATAATCTCTGCGGTCACCTGAGCCCCGGTTACACATCGAATCGTTGGTGAATCACAGCAGCAATTGAAACATGAAAGCACTGCAAACACCTTAATACCGCGTCCACTTTATATGTTCCAAACTGCGTATCCTGATGCCAGAGTTTCGGTTGGAAATCGGCATATTCATACTCATCCGTCAATGTGGTTGATTAGAAAACATAATTCATTGAACTAGATGACTTTCTATCATTCTTCTATGGTCCAATGCTGATGTTCCAAGAGAAGAGACATCTTAAAACTTTTGAGACCCTGTGCCCAGAGAAATCTCAAGATTTTTTTTTTTTGGTTATGGGCGCCTTTGCAAAAGTAGCTCCTTTGATTGTTAAAAGTAGACAATATATAGCATGCAATGTCAAATGCTTGTACTAACGGTCATTTGAAAGAAATGTGCTCGATCGATTTCGACTGAATGACCACATTTCGACAATGAATTGAATGATTTCTTATGGCATTATGCTTAGGCCTAGAGATGGACTATGGCCAACCACATAATAATACAGTTTTGCCACTTTTGGCAGTTGACATATAGTTTGAAATTCCCTGTTCTTCGGAGAATATTACGGGAATAATATTTAGCCATTAAAATTATCCACTACATGATCATGATTAAGACCAAGTTGAGATCAAAACGAGGTTCCCACCAATGGCGATGCCTTGGGCTAGGGCCTAGTTTGCCTATGCTTTAAGACGTTTCTGGTTCCAAGGCCCATTGCTGGCACTACTGGGGATGACGTGCCGTGACAGCAGGGATGTGTTTCAGGCATCATCTGCATAGGTCTATACATCGAAGTGTACTCTGCACTGTGTTCAGACACATCGTCTTCGTTGTAACTGCTGAAGATATCGGCAGTTGTAGCTCTTCAGTTATAGCGAACAGACTCTGATCTCAGGAATCAATGCGTCGTAGTCAACCAACTACTGGCAGACGATTTAACGTTTCAGCATCCATATATCACATTCGATAAGTTCTCACAATAGCTGCACGTGAGCAGTCCACCAACTCGCTTCTTAATAAAATCAATGTTCCCAGGTCGAGCTAAACTATTTAATCTTGAATAAAATCGGATAAATCAGCTACTTTTACCGTATTATTTATCTAAACACTCTTCGTTGAAAAGACAGTGCATATTCCAGCATCAGGCACGCATGCCTGTTGTTTTGTCTTCGGGCGAGTTCATAGCTCTAGGTGAGGGGTGATTATAATGTAATGGCTCATCGGTGCATTTAAAGCATTTTGCAATTACAACTGTTTTAACGAGTACAGTATTTGCCTTAGTAGAATTTGTTTTGAGGGAGTATATACTATATATATATAATTTACCATACATTTCCTAATAATATATTATTACTAATATCATACAACTAATTGTTCCTCTGCATAAAAACTCATCTGATGTTTCTCTTGACTTTAAAGTAATAAATTAAAAATCGTATTGAGATCTGAATTAGCTCTATAAATATGCAACTGGAATATTTCGGAAACTAAAAGTTGAAACTCGGTAACAAAGGTGTAAGATTACACTATGCGTTATTCAATAATCAATTATTCCAATGAATAATTCTGCATTCTAGTAATAGTTATATCTAACGGTTCCATAAGGATGCAGTTTAAAAGCATTTTTTTTTCTACAATAAAATTTTATTTATTTGAAAAAAAACGTTCTCTTTTTACTAGCTTTTATTTAACTTGAAATGTATGTAATTTGTTCGGGTGGAATCTTGCGACTCAATTTTGAAGAGAGCTGATATCTTCAACCGTTTGAGCTGAAATTTTGTTTACACGTTTAGTTAGGATGACAATGCATGTTTTAACCATTTATGTTTCTATATTGCAATTAGTTAAAAAGTTATTAATTAAAAACCTTAAAACGCATAATTGTTTTACCCCTGTGGGCTGATTATTCCGCTGTGCTCGGTGACGCAAAATGAAGAACGATGAGAGGAAATTTTTTTTGGAGTTTTGATGTTTTTAAAACAGCAATCTCAATTTTTCTATGAAACGCAGACAAAAAAAAATTACAGAATCGGAAAGATCAGTTATTTCGCCACGATACGCGGTATAATGTTTTTTTACAAAATAATATTTGTATTTTTCACGATTTTTTTTTAAAAATGAGTCAAAATCGATGCGTTTTTATGAAAATGATTTCTAAATTGTTGATCTTATGCTTTTTAGCGCATTTATAAATAAAAGCTTGTTTATAAAGTTTTTTTACTTTTAATTTATTACAAATAAAATAAACTTTTCTTTAAAAATTTTATTAAACGCAATGTTTTAATGAACTTCTAAAATTCCTAAGTCATTTTATTTTTAATTTCTAAATTTTGAAAGATACATACTTTTAATTCGAACTGTACCATTTAGGATTACTACATATATTTTCTCCAAACATTTGATCAAATATCCTTAACAAAACAGAAAAAAGAAGAAAGAAAGGAAAAAAAAAGAGAATATATAAACTGTAGAATAAGGCTTAAATGTAATTAGAAGTTTTTCAGTGAAATTGTGAAACCTTAATTAAAAGAAAATTAATTATTTAAGTGCCTACTTGTGTGTATGTGTGTTTAATTAATTTGACACGTATGAGAATCAAAATGGTTGAATTTTTTTCTCTTAAAATTAAAATTAAGAAAGGTTTTTTTTCAGAGCTAGTGCTGTCGCACTCTCTTGCTTTCTTTTAAAATTTCAAGTTCTTCATTTATATAAGCAAAAATGTGTTATTCGACTTTTGTAGAAAATATCGTTACTTATTGCTTTATTATCAAAATGCCATATTATTTGTATGTAGATTTTTAAATAAGTGTAAAAATTGTTGGCAATATAAATAATTTGAAAAGTTCTTGCGTAATGGTTTGTTATTTATTGTATACAATCAATTAAAGATGCACATTCGAATTATACAATTAATTAAGCAAAAAAATAAGAGAAGGGATTGTTTTCGCTTTCTAGAGAATGTACTAAAATATTGCTTTTTATATTAATACTTTTTGAGTTAGGGCTTGTTATTTAAATAATGATCTCATAAAGAATATGATTTTTCTTATAATGTTTACTCTATCAGCTCTAAAATTTTCAAATTTTAACAAAACATTAAAATTTTAATACATTCTCTAGATAAATGCATCTAATTTGTTTTGGTAATAATTTTACTAATATAAATTTATTACATTTTTTTCTCTAATTGATTTGAAGTTTTTCAAAAACATTGCTAAAATTTCACTTAAAATTGTGATTTTGGTGAAATTTAGGCAATTTATTTTAAATATTGCTAGTTAAATATTTATATTATTGGTATTGAGTCCTAAAAAGCATTTACAAAGTTTGAATATGTTATTTTGTCAAAAAGTACCTCGAACTTGTTCGGATACCTTAAATAATTTAGATTTTAGAAAAATACTTAAATGCAACCGTGCCTTAAGGCAACTCAAAGAAGAAACACCAAGGTTATTGGCAGCCTACTTCATTATTCTGAACCCGGTCAAGTGACGAAGATGACTTTTGATTTGACATTCTAGTCTCCTAATTTTTGCATCAAGCCTACGTGAAGCAAGTCTAAATTTGAAACAACAGGTTTAACATACACTCAACAGATTTAACATATAACAACCATATTCCATGAATAAGTTTGTAGTGGAATGTGAAGATTCGAATATGCATCTAGATTGAACATTGAGCTCATTGCTACTATCAGTCTTTCTGTAAATGTCTGGAGAATGTCTCGTCTAAAAGCGATTAAGAATTAGACAGGCGTATCTTTTGTAATAGCTTTTCAGTAATCAGTTTGAAAATTGCTTTCAGCAGGTGCCTGGTATGCGTAGCCCCCATAGCAAAGCCCGTATCTGTGAAAACTGCGAAATTGTTTTAGTAGGGATGGATACTTAAACCGCGGTGTGATGTTCGTGAAAAGGGAGCTTTGTGTAATGTTTGTCTCCGTGTTACGCGAATGCGGGACAGTTTTTACATAGATTTTCCAAACGGCTCATCAAATTATGTTTCCATTATTTCATTTTTATAATTTACATAATTTTTTTTAGTTATATAAGATCAGTGGTGACATGATTACTAAAATTACAAACTTCATCATAGTTCGAGCCATGGATTCGATGGCTCGAACTATGATGAAGTTTGTAGTTTGTTCCGATTCTACAAAAAGAAAAATGAATAGATTCAATGACAATAGATTATGTAACTAAATGCGATATTGATTCAAATTGATTAAGCATGCTTTGGAACCTTGTTCATCTGAAGCTGTGATTCCCAATGTGGTCTATATGGACCCTTAGGGGTCTATAATGACCTGCAAAGGATCGACGTCAGTGAAAAAATAATTTAGGGGTCCAAGAGGTGTAAATGGGCGTCTAAGATAGCCTAAACTAAATCGTGACTTTAATTTTAAAAGAAAATTTTATCAAGTGTAAACCAGATATACCTACAATTACTCCCAAAATTGAGGGTACACCTACTTTTAAAACGGGAATCGATGTTTAGAATGAAAAAATTATATTAAATGAGGGAAATAATTAAAACCTTTAAGCATAGATGCGTTTATTAGATCATAATTCATTATTTTGAATGATAAAACAAAATATTTGATAGTTTAAACATACATATAATAACTTATAAAGAAAATTAACACAGAAATTAATAGCCACAAAATTGAGAGTACATACATCTATTTTCCTGCATAAATCATGAATAATAAAGAGTTAATATTTAATAGCATAACCTTTTGCTGATATGACAGCTTCCAATCGCCGAGGCATCGATTCCACAAGATGTCCAGTGGTCTCGGGAGCAATATTCAGCCATTCTTCTTGCAATACCGATTTCAATTGTTCCTTGCTTGTAATTTGATGTTTTTGCACAGCTCTCTCAAGGTGGGACCACAGATTCTCGATAACATTTAAGTCGGGAGACTGAAAGTGTATTAAGTTGATTCCGACAATGGTAAAGCAGCCATTCTTTTACAACAAACGCAGTGTGCTTGGGGTCATTGTCTTGCTGGAATATGAAATTCGACCCCAGTCCCAATTTATCAGCACTTTCTTTCAAATTATTTTGCAGTATATTAAGATAAGCCATCTTGTGCATGATTCCATCAATGAATACTAGCTATCCCACCCCCGACGCAGCCATACACCCCCAAACCATCACCGACCCACCTCCGTGCTTCACAGTAGGAATTGTGTGTTTTGGGTGGTGTGAGGTATTTGGTTTACGCCACACCAAACGATGACCGTCACTGCCAAAGATGTTGAACTTACTCTCATCGCTGAAAATGACTTCATTCCAAAACTGTTGAGGCTTTAAAATGTGTTCTTTAGCGAATTTCAATCGCTTGACTCTATTCCTCTTACCAATGAAGGGCTTTTTTCGAGCTACTCTACCATTATAGCCAGCCTTTCTTAGGACTCTTCGTACCGTTTCTGCAGAAACCGATCGACCTAAGGTATTAGAGGTACTGGCTGCAATTTTAGGAGCACTGATTTTAAGATCAATCTTCACTCTTGATGTATAACTCTTCACTCGGTTATAGAGTTCATAATTTTCTTTCTCCCTCTTCCTTCGTTATTTGCCAGCATACCAGTCTTTTAAAATTTTTGCAGGATTTTTGGATGCAGTTAACACTTCGTCCAACTACTTTAGCAATATTCCGCTTGGATTTACCTTCATTTGACAGTTAAATAACAAGTTTTCTCTCTTCGATCGTCGTTTCCTTCCGATTCTCCATTTTAATCAAGAAATCAAATCACAAACATAAATTTGTTATCAGACAGCCTTTGAAAGCCTTCCTTTATCATAGATATATTATCAAATTTCTATTTAAAAATTACTGGTAGTTTTGCATAGTGATTAAAGAAGTGTACCCTCAATTTTGTGATATTAAAATGGTGTAGTTTTTCTTTCAAACCTTTATATTTTTGTTTCAATCAACTTCCATATCTTACATTTAGTGTTATTTGGAAGAGTAATGTATGCATTTTTTGAATGTACAAAAGTGCGTTAGCATAGCGTAGTATTAATTTCTACACCTGGTGATCCGATGGTGAATTCGGAATTAAGTGTACTCTCAATTTTGGGAGTCACTGTATGTAACAGCTTTATTTACTAAATTTGCTGGGGTTAATTTGTAGTTACAAGACAACGGCATAAATTGTATTAAAAGACTGTCATTTCAGTGTTTCTCGTGTGAGTGCTAGAAACAAGTTAAAGAAATATGAAACTGGGCGTCGCAAATTTTAAGTTTCTCAATTTGCCACAAACAATCTGCCAGAAAAATGACGTTTAGCTTATATTAAACATTTAAATGCCCTTTATTCAGATTTTGAAACTTGGTTTGAGAATGCTTTGACTATGGTAATATCACGGTAGGTAATGAATTCATGTTGTCACATTAAAAAAAATGTTTGATCACAAAAGCAACTGATTTTTATATCCCTAATGAAGATCTTAAAGTAAAGTTTAGAAACGAATGCCAGAGCAATTTTGGCTTTAAAAAGATATACCTGTTATTCATCCCGAATTATGGAACACCTCAAGAAAGTTTTTAATTGCTTTTCCCAGAGAGGAGGAGTTTAAGCGCGCTTGCCGATCTCCAAAATAAAAGAAAAAAAAAGGAAGATTGGATACTATAACCGAGGAGATTTAGAGTTAAACCTTAAAAGATAAAAGCCAAATGTGTTGAAAATTTGTTATTGAAGCAAAACAGATTCATCCCAACCAATAAAAACATTTGTTTGTTGCTCAATTATTTTATGTAACAATATTTCATATATTAATTAAGTTTTAACTTAATTAATTCACATGTGTTTTTAAAGTTTAAACACTCTACTAAACTACAGTTAGAAACATAAAACTTTTAAAGTAAGTAGTGCTATATAACAACTGCCAAAAAACATTTAAGTTGATAAATTTGCAAAAATTTAATATTAGGTATAAGTAGGAGTCTACACAAAACCAAAAAACATGACAAGCGGTCTTTGAGACAAACAAGTTTGGGAACCTCTGATCTGAAGTGTTCTCCACAAAAATGCTTAAGTGTGCATAATAAGTTCAAAATAATTATCTTCGTTTTTAATTGTAGTTCTTCAGCAGCAATTTTTCGAAATGTAATACTCTAAAATGTAAATTCATGTCACAGTGGAGGAGAGATTAACGAAAATCTCAGTAACTTCTCAAAATAGAGAAGGATTGTATTTGTAGGCATCCCATGGATTTAATGGAATATGAAGCAACAAAGGCTATTATCCCCATCCCATTGTAACTGGCATTAGAAAATCGACATAGATTTATCTAACACAATTGTTGCTTTTATCTAATGATATTGAGTTACCGTAAAATCCGGCGTACAGCGCGCACTTTGAACACAAAAAATAAGATCGAAATTTACGGGTGCGTGCTATACGCTGGGTGTAAAAATGATAGCTTCCAAAACAAAAAAAAAGAGATGTGCATATAAGAAAAAACTTCTACAAAAATCGGAATATTGTTTATTTAAGGTATTCGACTACGCTCGGAACCGTGATTTTGCAAAAGCGTATAAATGGATAATATTTATGATATTTAGTGTCACTTAGATTAGAAAATGTATATAAAATTATTTTAAGAATAGTATTACAATAAAAAATTATTTAAGTACAATATTTTGACAAAAAATGAACATAGAACGACCAATTTTCAAAATATTTTCCTTTTGTGAAAAATGCTTCTATTATTATATTTTGTCTGTATATAGCTCAGACCTCTCAACAGAGGTTCAACTAGAATTTTTGAAATGTATAACTTAGAAGTGGGTTTATCCATGTTTTACGATAACAGAGGGGAGCAATTTTAAGAAAAAAAAACGCCGATTATTATTTCAATTGGTGGTAACTCTGAAAATAATGTGAATTTTTCAAAAAAATTCTAGTTCAGACTCTCTGGAGAAGTCTTTATTTTATGTAAGCAAAATACTATTATTTAAAAACATTTTTCATAAAAGGCGAACATTTTGAGAAAAAGATTATTTTAAGTTAATTTTTTGCCAAAATATTGTATTTAAATGACTTTTTTGTCAAAATGTCCTTAAAACAATTTTATACATGTATTCTAATCAAAGTGACACTAAATATCATAAAAATTATCCATTTATGTGCTTTTTTAAAACCACGGTTCTGAACGTAGTCGGATACCTTAACCGTATTGAATATTTTTTTTAAACTTTGAAAAAGGCACTCCAAACAGAAAAGGAGGAGGAGAAATGAAAGTCGCACACACAGAGAATTTTGTACCATTTATAGTAAGGGATATGCCTAATGCAATTCGAAATTTATTAAAAAAGTAATTTATTATAGAAAAATCAAATGTGACTGCTTTATAAAATATAAATCTATTTTAATCCAAAGGACATTTCTATTGTCAAAAAGGATTTATTTTAAAACAAGAACAGGTAACAGGCAAATACATTGTATATATATATATATAATGTATAAATTTCCCCTCAAATAAATTCTAAAATGAAAAACTTTAAAAACCTGATAGTTAAAATATTTTTTATAAAAGAGTCGGCGGGCCGCAAATTATGTACTGGCGAGCCGCGTGTTGGACACACTGCCTTAAAAGAAAAATGTCAAACATTATGAAGTTTAAGTATTTTTCTAGAAATATACTACTTTTTCAAAATTCTTAGATAATACCTCGATTGATTGATTGAATATTAACGTCGCACTGTTCAGCTACAAGAGGGCTTTTGGCGACGGACCACATAATTTTGAACCATGGTCAAGTGACGTGGACGACACCTGAGCTGGCACCCCTTCTCCTAACTACCACACCACACCAACGGGAGGACGTTTCAGCTCTCGACAGATTTAGCGTGCATCGCTGCCCTACACGGCGGGTCTTTAGTGGTACTGGGCTCGAACTCGTGACAAAGCCAGCCACGATCCGATACCTACACCACTCGGCTACCGCGGCCACAGATAATACCTCGAACAAATGGCTTTAAAACATAATAGCATTACTAACGTACATTGCAGGTTCTTTCGTAAATACGGCGAATATACCTCAAAATTAAAAATTGCTGCTTGAAAGTATAGGTGCATGTTATACGCCGGATTTTACGGTAATTACATTGTAGATTAGCATTACGAAACAGTTTATTTGATTATTGATGAAATTCAATGACTTGTAGAACAAAAGAAAGAGGGATAGAAAAGTATATTGGAGAATATTTTAGAAAGGGGATAAGCCCACATATATGACACACGATGGGGAATCTAGAAAAGTTCCAATTCAATCAACCAAACGACAAGATCGTGGAATACAAAATATATAAAAATATCAAGGTTGATAGAGTGTTTATTTACGTTGCTCTATAAAGTAGCTTGAGGCTATTGGTGACGGACCTCGAATTTTGAGCCTCGGTCAAAGGACGAGAACGACACATGAACTGGCACCACTCTCCGAACTTCCTCACCATGGGAAGAGTTTGATCCTTGACAGATTTAACGTGCATCAGAACTAGGGCTTTCATGACAGCCACAAATTCTTAACCATAACCAAGACCACCAAGAAATTATCAGGGATCGGACCCATAAATTCATTCAGCATGTCAGGCAGTGGCGTAACGTACACCCCCGCAACCCCTGCATCGCGGGGGAGGCCCAGGGCTCTAAAAGGCCAACAGCCTGACTATTGCCAAGTACCTACCCTTTGTAAAATCCAACTTGGGGGCCCAAAACCTGACTTTGCAGGGGCTCCAAATGTTCTCCGTTACGCCACTGATGTCAGGTCCAGTTTTATTTCAAAAGATTTTTATTATTTAGAGGAAAATAATGATTTGTGTTCGATTTTAAAAACATCGCAGTAGCCTAATTGGTTGATTTCTCCTGCCATCATCCTAGCGGTATGGTTGAGTCACGAGCTCGAATCCTGATGCCACAGAAAACCAGCCTTGTAGAGGGGCTCATGCACGTTAAATGTGTTTTGGCTCGAAGTCCTCACGTTGATGGCGTATGGAAGTTTGGAGAGAGGGCCAGCTCAGGTGTCCTCCACGTCACTTTATCGTGGTTCAAAATTCCGAGGTCCGTTGCTTATAACCTCCGCGTTGCTTAAGAGTGCGACGCTAATAAACATTCTCTCACGCCATCACCCCAAAAGTAACACGGAAACTTAAGGTGACGGATCTTTTCATGGAATCTTGATAAAATGACGAGAACGACAACTAAGTTGATATCCTTCTCTCCATATTCATACTACACTAATGAGGGAATTTTAAGTTCCGACAAAATACACAATAATCTATGAATAAGAAATCCCAAATTTTTTTCACGATGCTCCATTCTGACTATCTTAGTATTTGTTCTGTACAGAAGGTCGCAAATTCCTTCTAGAACTCGAATGTCGATTTCTGTTGTTGTTTTTTAATCCACAGTTGAGCTATCTAAGACTAGACAAACTCCATGAGTCCCTTATACTTCCAAAAATTCAAGAATAAAAGAGGTTTTAAGAACAACTCGTCCAAGTTAAAATTTAAGCAGTGTAAAATGTGTTCAGAAGATGCCTGAGCAGCATTGGATTTCGTACAGATCTTAAAAACTTTTAGTCCCTGTTCAGAGGTGAGAGATTTCAAATGTCCACTTGGCAAATCGAGATATGAAAGTCTGCTGGCATCTATGACCTTCAAAGAATAGGGCACCATTGGACTCTCTTGGGTACCAAACATGTCCAGGAGGAACTCTCTAGAAATCCCTTGCTTTTTCTTACTATCGGAGAACACCTCGCTGAAAGTAGAAGGCATATCAGACCGGAATGTGACCAATGAGGCAGCCTTTGTCAGTGATCTACAAAGGCTGCCTCTCTAATCTCTGCTATCTCGTTAACAATAATTCCAACATGGAATGGAGTCCATTGAATGTGGAATTCAAAGTGTGCAGATAAGTTGTCAATCAACCTTAAGGTTAACCGACCCTGTCACCAATCTTCTTCCAGTTACTTAAATGTTGGGTTCTTGTCGATTTCTGATTGCACCAAAAGACCTGTTATGCAAAATAAGGAGGATTGTTTTTCGTTAAGTTCAATAAGGTTTCAAAGCCCTAAAATGGCCTGGTATGGAAGCTATAAGACATTCCATATCCTGATTTTATCTTGGTTCAGAATTGTGAGATCTATCACCAATAACCCAGAATGTGTCTAGAACATTGTTAATTCAAACAAATAATATTCCAATCAATTTCATTAGCCACATTGTACATCACTATTTGTACTCATAACCGCTACTTTACTTTGTTATAAACAATATTTTTTCATTCTTTCTTTTGCTGTATAGTATATGAAAATATCACTCCAGCCTGTTTCTAGTATATTTGGAATTTCAGTTTGCTTATCTTTAGAAAATTTGAGTTTTTATGATCAAGAGAAAGATTAAAATATGCGTATGAGGTAATGTAGTTTTTAATTATATTACGTGTCACTTTTTTTAATTCAACTACTTTACAATTTCTTTGCCTTTAAAATAAAATATAAATTTTAACTCTTCACTAAGTTTTCATTGTTTAATTTCATCAGTTTTCCTGATGTTAAATTGTATTACGATACTTTCAATTTGTTGAAATTCACAATTTATATTCAAAGTACAAGTACAATTTGTGGCCGCGGAAACCTAGTGGTCAGGAGTGCGAACTCGTGGTTGGCTTGACCGCGTCGGCCACGAGTTCCAGACTTGAAGTTATTTAAGACCCGTCGTGTGGAGGGGCAAATGCACGTTAAATATGTAGTGGCTCACGCATTGGAGGGATGTGGAAGGTAGAGGAGTGGTGTGCCAGCTCGGGTGTCGTCCTCGTCACTTGATATAGGTTCAGAATTACAAGGTTTGCCGCCAACAGCTTTTACGTTGCTTCAGAGTATGACGTTAATAAATACTCTTACTCCAAGTTAAACTTGCAATTTTTGGGGTTTATTTTTTTAAAAAAATTCATTCTCCTAAAAAGTGTTTAGCCTTTAAATGTTTATTTTGTAGTCAAAGCGTTAATTATAGTGCTTATTTATAGAAGCTTTAAAACTAAAATTTAAAATTTGGGCTGATTCTAGGCTGCGGTAGCCTGTGGTCAAGGTAACGAACCTCGTGGTGGGTGTGTCATGAGTTCGAGCCTTGTACCGCCGAAGACCCACCGTGCAGAGGGATCCGATGCACGTTTAACCTGTCAAGGCTCAAGCATTCTCTCGATGATGAGGTGTGGAAGTTAGGAGAGGGAATACCAGATGAGGTGTTGTCTTCGTCATTTGACCGTGGTTCACAATTACGTGGTGCAAAAGCCCTCGTGTAGATGAATAGTGCAACGTTTAGTATTCGCTCGCTCTCACTCGGGCTGATTCTTTTTTTAATTACTAAATTGATGGATCTTTTTCAGTCTAATATTTTACTATAGATGTTTCCATCATAGGAATAATGTTAATTATTGCGAAATATAACTTTGATCCATTTCATTCATTTTACTAAACTCAAAAAATGCTATAATTTCCAAGATGAATGTCTTGTTTTAATAGAATTAGTATTAAAAAATTAAGTTGTGCAAGGAGGCTTCAGTTCAAAACTTTGAATCTGTTTCCCTTTATATTTAATTCCATATCTTTCATTTAAGGGAAATACATGACACAAACCTTAAAATTTTAAGTTAATATGCAAGATTTTCGAAATTTTTGAGATTTTCTTTCTAAAGTTTTAATATGTATGTTACCGGCAAAGTATGAAATGCCGGCATTCTATAGAATGCCGGACGTTTTTTGGCAAAGTATGGAATAAGAGAATTATTTCATACTTTGCCTAGGTATTGTG
Organism: Trichonephila clavipes; assembly: GCA_019973935.1. Classification (NCBI taxonomy): domain Eukaryota; kingdom Metazoa; phylum Arthropoda; class Arachnida; order Araneae; family Nephilidae; genus Trichonephila; species Trichonephila clavipes. Next base: position 1,842,630 of record BMAU01017974.1, on the reverse strand, counting down.
TAGAATGCCTAGGCATTCTATAGAATGATTAAATCTGTTTAGGCAAAGTATGAAATAAGGTCATGGTAGGGTTACTATATAAATGACGTACATTTTTTAAAAATACAAATGTTATTCTGACAAAATAATGAGAGTGCCATTAAAAAAATATTCAAAATACGTAAAGGAAAAAGAAAATTGTACCAAACAAAATTTGTCTTTCTTTTATTAAGGAAAACAAAACTTTCAAATAAAAAAAATAAGAACTTAAAATTAATCTGCCTATTGCAACATGGTAGGCTTGAATGGCATTTTGAATTACATTTCATTACATATTTCACGCAAAGACCATTCTTATTTTGCTACTTTGTTTTACACATACATTTGACGAATCCTTCGCCACTTCTATTGGAATGAGCAATTGCAACTGACAGATGAGAAATTTCATGATCAGGAATATCTTTAATTCTAAGAAAATTCTTAGGGCACAATGTAAATTGTAAATTTAAAATTCCTTCAGAAATCCCAAGTTAGAAAAACCATTTTTCCCACTCGTTACAAGTGCCAATATATTGGCATTCAGAAAAAAAAATCATAAATTTCACAACAATGCCTTTTTTTAAATAATTCTGTTTTTTTTTCTGTCAAGTTTCACAAAGTGGATATACAGTTCAATATCATAGCGTGTAAAGTTTTTGTATTTGGTTGAAAGTTCTTTCAGAATTATATCACGTCCTTCGTGTGCAATAGCCAAATGAGCTTCATGAAGTACTTAAAATAACTCAGAATCCGCGATGCAATACTGTATAGAAGTACTTCCCCACCTTTATATCCCCGTGGATCGGTCAGTTTGATTATTTTACCGCGGCCCGCTGAGGGTAGGACGTTTATATTTTTAATTCTTTGTTTTTATAATTTAATTGTATTTAAACACGCCTTCAGAATAAAATTTAGTTACTCCAAATCTATACATATAAATAAAAATGAAGTGCCTGTTTGTAATTTGAAATTAACAGCTTTTTACTAAATGCATTTAAAAGTATATACGGTACTTATATGAAAATATCAATTTTTAAAATTTCTGTCTGTCTTTCTGTCTGTCTTTCTGTCTGTCTTTCTGTCTGTCTTTCTGTCAGTCTTTCTGTCTGTCTTTCTGTCTGTCTTTCTGTCTGTCTTTCTGTCTGTCTTTCTGTCTGTCTTTCTGTCTGTCTTTCTGTCTGTCTTTTCTGTCTGTCTTTCTGTCTGTCTTTCTGTCTGTCTGTTCCGGTTAATCTCTAAAACGGCTGGACTAATTTTGACGAAACTTTCACTGGAAGATAGCTAATGTTATAAGGAATAACTTAGGCTACTTTAATTATATGAAAAAAAATTAGGGTTCCGCGAAAATAAAATTAAAACGAATAAAATGGTGAATATCCATTTTAAATAGGGTTTATTTATTTCAATAGGGATTATTTTTATTCATTAAGGATTATTTTTAGTCAATAGGGATTGTTTTACTTCGCGAGCCTTCTGTCTTAACGTTTCTAGCAGTTATATCAAACTTTTTTGTTTAATTAGGTTACTGACACTCGCGATTTTTCCCGTTCATGTCCGATACTAATGATTTTAACAGTCTTCACGCCATCAACACTGTTCAAGGTCATGCATCTTTCCTACCCCTTGCTTGCAGCTTCGTTTGTGTTCATTTCACCCTACCCAGTCCTCACCCCATCGATAGTGTCAAAGGTCACGCGAACCTCTCCTCCCTGCTTGCAGATTCGTTTCACCCTACTGCTACTTAGACCTGTTTTGAACTGTTGCATTCAACGCTTATAATAATTCCAATGATTTCATTCTCTCTCAAGAACACTGAGCAACATCAATTTTTCCATAACATAGACAGCATTTAAACTTAAATCAGGAAGTTTTTGGGTTTTACGTCATTTGACTTCTCACAAGGCTCCGCATTTAAATAGAGGCAAGCCAATTTTATACCTCTGTTGTTTATTTCATTGCCAAACACTACACACAAACACTGCAATGATTTTGCAGCCCTCACCCCATCGACAGTATCAAAGGTCATGCGTCCCTCACACTTGACTCAACAAAAAACAAAGAAAAAAAAGTAAAACAAAAAAGAAACATTGATTCACAAAGTAGAAGAATGACATTATACTTATAGCATAGGTATTTCTTTACGTGGAATATATAATTATTAAGTTTTCGTAAACTCTACGAATTGAATAAACACTCTTTTGTTAAATTCCACGTGGACGAAGTCGCGGGGGGGGGTAGCAGCTATTTAATATAAAATAAATGCATCAAAAAGTAATATTAACATATTACACATCCAGATACAAATTACTTACATTATTTTAATGCGTTTATTACACAAAATTTGTAACAATGTGTTAATTTTGCTGAGCAGAAGGAAGGTGTTTTCAAAAATCGATCCATAAGAGTTACGGGACGTTATAAGTTAAAAAAAAATCTTTATCAGCTATTATATCTACAGACTTAAAATTTAGCAAACATGGTTTTTTGTTCAGCTGAGAAATTCAAAAAGCTTCTTTCTTTTTGTTTAATTTACAATTCACGTAAAATTAACTCATTAAAAACTTTATCCTTCAGTCTGTATTGCTTCAATTTTCAATTCACCCGTGCGAAGAACGGGTATACCAGCTAGTAATGAATATAAAGTGATTTTAGATGAAATATAAAGTGACTTACTTCTATGGAAAGTCAAACACTAGAGAAATACACCGTAATAAATAAAATAGAAATAATTTAGTACTCCTTGAGTAGCTGGATACCATTTGAAGAAGGCATTAAAGAAGGCGTTAGTACTATACAGAATGGTTCCGATTCAGTCTGTATAGTACTAATGTCTTGAACGGGTTACATGAATTTACTTTTATTTCCACCAAGCATAACATTATAGCTATTCAGCAACCAATAAGCCCTGTATTCCTTTTTAGGAGTCCTTTAAGCTTTTTGAATATCAGTTATTCACTTGTACGTAGTTTCAATTTAAAAAAATGCATTTTTGGAACAACTCGAGTTTTTGGAAGCTCGTCATCGAGAATAGTTGTTTCATGCCTATAGACCGGAGTCGGCAATCTTTTAGTTGTGGCGTGTCAAAAATCAATCTACAAATTATGATTCAGCGTGCTGCATAGTAGGATATTTTTGAAACAATTCTATTCCCGCTATAGTGTATGCAGAGTTAGAGAATAGAGTTCAATTATATAGATTTACAGCTTTATCACACATTAATTCTGCATCAATTAAAAAAATTTCCTAACATAAAAATAAACAGCAAAAAATATAACTTTCTTCAACAAAAAATTTTAAAAAAAACTCGAAATTGTACATATATTATGTTTTTTAAACACATTTATTAAAATAAGAAATAGAGAACACATAAAATATAAGTATTTCCCTTCATTACAGTTAAATAAAGAAGTAAATAAAAAATTTTAATGGGAACCTAGTGCTGCTTCGCTCTAATTTCATATCGCAAAAAATGTAATGTAATTTGTGACTTTTACTTTGACTTGATTCTGAGCATTCAGTTCTTAAACAATTTCTTAGTGGACTCTAAATATTTTTCGTATGAGGAAAGATATTTTACTTAGATATGTAGAACTAAAAGCAGAATACATATGCAATTTTCTCTCTTCAAACAATTAAATATCTCCAGCTATGGCATTTAATAATTTACAAAAAAGCTGTACATTTACATTTAGAGTTATCTTTCAAATTTTTTCATAATTTCTTAATTGTCCAAATTCTCGAGATGTTACAAATTTATGAAGTTCATTCAAAAATTGACAACTTTGTTGAGTAGCGCTGAGTGCACTGATAATTGTACCATGTGCCATAGGTTGCTACCCCTGCTATAGACCATAACTCCTTCTCCAACACTACAACTTGCTTCTCCATTTTCATGCAGCACAGGATAAAAAACCAATTTTTTGCTAAACAAGTTTAAGTAAAATTGAGTATTTTGACACTCCCAAACAAACCACAACGTGCAACTGACAAATTCTGAGCCTGTGGTACGCGTTATACGTCTCGTGTCTTGTCATACAATATTCGAAACAAATCGGAAATGTATTTCATACTTTGTCGGTTTCTCATTAGGCATTCTATAGAATGCCTAGACAATGTGTGAAATAAGAATCATTTCATACATTGCCGGCTAGTTTTAGGCATTCTATAGAATGCCGTATTTCATACTTTGCCGGTAATATATATATATATATTTCGAAAGACACGACTCGTAGTAAGGGCTTCCAGTGTTGTCTACTTCCATAAGGTGACTTACTTTAATTGTCCCCGTGTGCACCACACTATTCGGAAAGAAAGAGTGACAGCGCATACGTACTTCTATAGTACGTAGTTACAGTACTAATATTAATAACCATTTAGTACCGTATTAACATTTAGTACCGTATTAACAATAACACTTAGTGCAGTGTTGACAATAACACTTAGTGCAGTGTTGGCAATAACACTTAGTGCAGTGTTGGCAATAACACTTAGTGCAGTGTTGGCAATAACACTTAGTGCAGTGTTGTCAATAACACTTAGTGCAGTGCTGACAATAACACTTAGTGCAGTGTTGACAATAACACTTAGTGCAGTGTTGAGTGCAGTGTGCAGTGTTGGCAATAACACTTAGTGCAGTGTTGGCAATAACACTTATGCAGTGTTGGCAATAACACTTAGTGCAGTGTTGGCAAATAACACTTAGTGCAGTGTTGGCAATAACACTTAGTGCAGTGTTGGCAATAACACTTAGTGCAGTGTTGGCACAACACTTAGTGCAGTGTTGGCAATAACACTTAGTGCAGTGTTGGCAATAACACTTAGTGCAGTGTTGGCAATAACACTTAGTGCAGTGTTGGCACAACACTTAGTGCAGTGTTGGCAATAACACTTAGTGCAGTGTGTTGGCAATAACACTTAGTGCAGTGTTGGCAATAACACTTAGTGCAGTGTTGGCAATAACACTTAGTGCAGTGTTGGCAATAACACTTAGTGCAGTGTTGGCAATAACACTTAGTGCAGTGTTGGCAATAACACTTAGTGCAGTGTTGGCAATAACACTTAGTGCAGTGTTGGCAATAAGTAACGTGATTATGAAAAACGTCTAGAGATAAATATTTTTTTCATGATTATAAACAAATATGTACATGAAAAATCAGTTACAAATCCCTATACAATGGCGTAACTAGTCTCGAGTGGACCCCGTAGCAGAATTCATTGGAGGCTCTTTTTTGGGGGGAGAGGGGGTCCCTTAACATTTTGCGATATTTTGCTTGCACATTTTGAGGCCTCTGAAGCTTGGGGGCCCCGTAGCATTGATACTGCAATAGCTACATCCCTGTCCTCATAGCTAGTACTAAACAGTCATCTGGTTGTCTCTAAATATTGTTATTTTTCTCGATTTTTAAGTCTAACATTTAGCGCAGTAATTAAGCAAAATTAGTAACTGTTCACTTACTTCTCCTTTAAAAGCTTGAGATGACCAAAAAACGTTAGGTCAGTAACCAGATGGTTAATTACTTGTACATAAATTATTTCAATCACAAAGGTTATTTGTCGTGATAGCCAAGTAGTATTGATTGAGAGCTGGTGGCAGTGGCGTAACGGAGGATATTGGGAACCCCCTTGAAGTGCCTCAATTTTTATAAAAATTTGTGACATTGTAACATGACATTGTTACATTGACACATTGACATTGACACATTGACACATTACATTACATTGACATTGTAACATGACATGTTGACATTGGGTTTGATTAAAATGTAGTGTTTTTAAAATTTGAAAATATTTAATTCGTTTTTCTTTTAAACATGTAAAGGGATAGCTCATTTAGCATTACGGTATAGGAGAAAAAAAATGTGAAACACATTTTATAAAAGAAAAAATGTTTAAACTCGCACGCGCGCGGATAAAAATGAGTAGTATGATAAAATATGATTCTCTACCGAATAGTGAGGCCAGAATGTAACATTAATGTTTGAATACTTTTATATCTGAAAAAATAGTCCAAATTTGGGTCCTATTCTTTAACATTAGCCAAAAACAGCCTTTAAGTTACGGTAAGGGAATGATGTACCACGATGGTCATGGTTCTCCAATAACGTGAAAATCGATTCCGCCAAACGATGTCATCGACTAAAAACAAAATAAAGCTCTGTATGCTGTGGTGAATAATTGAGGATCCTAATATTAAAATCTGCCCGGCCTTAAAAACTTTACTTGCCATAGTATGGAAGTTCAGAAAAGGAGAGGCATCTCAAAAGTCTTTCTCATCTTTGATGATAGATCCAATTTACGAGAATCATTTTTAACAGTCTTCATGTAACAAGCTCTAGAGTGCTAATAATTAGATAAAAAAAACCCCTAGATTTCTGTGTGTTAAATACATTGTGTTCGAAAACCTATCTTATTGAAAAGAAATGAAATCTGAGTGTCTTCCTCTTCATTTGATGCTGATGATACGTTCATACTAATAAAGAGTGTTTTTTTCCCAGGTATAGAAGTTTAAGTTGGCATTACTTTCCAAGATGGCGACCGATTTAACAGCTGTCAAGTGATTTATTCTCACTTTGGTTTGGCAATTCATCAAAACGATCATCAAGCAAGGCGTAGATTCGTCGAATGGGCCCAAAACGAGATTGCCGTTGTTCCCGATTTTCATAAGCGAATTTTGTTTAGCGATGAAGCGCACTTCTGGTTGAATGGCTACGTCAACAAACAAAACTGCCGCATTTGGAGTGAAGCTAATCCACAAGTGTATGTCGAAACACCGTTACATCCAGAAAACTGACTGTTTGGTGCGCTTTATGGGCTGGTGGAATCCTTCTTCAAAAACGATGAAGGCCACAACGTTACAGTCAATGGTGATCGGTATAGAGCCATGATTACTAACTTTTTCATTCCTGAATTGAACAATCATGATGTCCAGGAGCTGTGGTTCCAACAAGACGGCGCAACATGTCACACAGCTCGTGCCACAATCGATTTATTGAAAGACACGTTTGGTGACCGCCTAATTTCACGTTTTGGACCTGTGAATTGACCTCCAGATCTTGTGATTTAACACCGCTAGACTATTTTCTGTGGGGATATGTAAAGTCATTGGTCTATGCGGATAAGCCACAAATGCTTGACCATTTGGAAGACAACATTCGCCGTGTTATTGCCGATATACGGCCACAAATGTTGGAAAAAGTCATCGAAAATTGGACGTCCAGATTGGACTACATCCGAGCCAGCCGTGGCAGTCCTATGCCAGAAATCATATTTAAAATGTAATGCCACAAGATTATCTTTCGAATAAAAAAAATTCATGTCGATCGAATAATACATCGTGGTTTTATTGCAATTTAAAGTTCTATACCTCTAAAAAAAACACCCTTTACTACTCGTAGATAAATCACAATACCCGGAAGTTGACACTCTCAACTTAACAAATATAAATTTTTGTTATTTAACATGTTTAGAACTGTTTTACTGAATATTCAGTATAAAATATATTATATTAGCCTTCTCGTTATGATTTTGTTGAATAGAAAATAGTATTATATATAAATTTCTTTGCGTTAAAAACATACTTTTATATTTTGCTTTATACATTAATAAAATAACGAATTGCACATATATATATATATATATAAATAATACAGACTTTATTGTAATGGACTTGTGTACTTTTATTTTCAGTTCAATTCGCATATGAAAATGATAGCCTCAAGCAAAGTACTTTTATGGATAGCAACGTGTGAGTATAATTTACAACGCTTTTTAACATTGAATATCACAATTATTGCAAAGAGAAACTTAGGGTAATTCTTCATCTAGAAAATTAGAATTATAGCTTGTAAGGAGAGTATATATTTTCCACGTTAAATTGAACTACATTAATTTTCTGATCAGGGGGTTCTTGTGGAAATATGAACTGTTAATCTGTGAAGCCTTCTTGGCGTTTTGTTGCTCTTGAACAAAAGAATTTGGAATTTTATTGAACTCTTAGATCTCAAAAGTAAACTTTTCGGAAAAGAATTTTTAAGTAGCTAAGTGTAATGTCGCTTCCACGCCGCAGATCCGGGTTCTATTCCCGGGCTGGGCATGGTTGACTCAGCCTTTCATCCGTACTGCAGTGGGTCGATAAAGGAGTACCAAGCTTGCGTAGGGACTTAAGTACTGGGACATCGCTTCAGATTTACCACCTGATCGGGACATCTGCTCATGCACCTCAGCAACCAATGGTCACATGCGCACAGTAGGCCCTAGCCCTCATGGGCTGTTGCGCTACTGAGTTTGAGTTAAGTGTAATGTAGGTTCATGTGTAAATACCCCTATTTCCTTTTGCTGACATCGTTCTCAGTCAATATATTGAGTGAATTTTCTGAATTATTTATCTATTTACATTATGTTCTCTAAAGAACACTGAGAGCAGACAGCATCTAAAAGAAGTTTGGGAAGTGCAATGACATATTTAGTGATACTAACAAAAAAACCCTATTTATTATTGCAAACGTAATTAAAATCGCATCTTTTGTCTTATTTTACAATGTTATACGAGACACTTTTAGCGTGTCATGCAAACGCGATCACAATTTTTTTCACCGTGTCACACGAATCCGTCGTAAATGAGCCCGTGTTGTAGAAGGCTTATAGTAGCCCTCATATTTGAAGACAATTTATAAGATTTCATTATACAGTTTCAAGAAAGCAGATTAATTCATTCCAATAAATTGTATCCATATCCTGCTTTTAAACTTAAAATTGTTAACGCTTGGAAAAAAACTTTTAAAAGATCGTCTACTTAAAATGGCATAGAATAATTCATTTTCTGTTATTTTTCAGGCACGTTCTTTCTGCAGCATGCGGTAAGTTTCAAGAAATTTTAATTATTAAGTTCTCTTTGCATCCATACCCATCTAATTTATGTGAACATATAAATGTGCCTCAAACAAAAAATAACTTTGATCATGAAATTATTCTGTAATTCGATACACTTATTTAGATACGTATAATATATGTAATATTCCAGTGCCAAGCAAAGAAAATCCGCGGTATTCCTGAAGTTGATTATCCTACTTATTATGTCATACCAAAGACTTCATTTCGCTGTTCCGATCAACTTTATAATCCTGGATTTTATGCTGATGTTGAAACAAGATGTCAAGTAAGTACTTGAATCTGAAAGTATACTCATTTCCATGGCACAAAAAATACTCTTAGAAATTTATGCCTTTTTAATTTTTTAGGTGTTTCACTACTGCTATGAACATCGCCAAGAAAGTTTTTTGTGTCCTCTGGGCACGATTTTCAACCAACCAATACTATCCTGTGACTACTGGTACAGTTCTGATTGTAGTAAGGCTTCGGAGTATTATCATGTTAATATGAATAATGTGCATGATGAGGATGATGCGGATTTAGGTATGATTATTAACCCATTAGAGGATCAGTCGAGTAATGTTTTTGATAAAATGAAGCATCTTTATGAAGAAGAAACAAAAACATCAGATACATCCATTCCATTCGATGATTTTAACAATTTTAAAAAGAAACCCTCAGATAAACTCGAGGATCTAACTGAAGAATCTTTAGGTGAATCTCTCTTCTCTCGTGTACATTATAATTATGAAAACGAGGAAAACAATATGGATTTAAATGTTACACCTGATATGCCATTCAAAACAGGTGATGAGAAGCATCCCAAATTGGTAAGATATAAAATTAAAAAATCAAATGAATTAAATGTTTATGAAGGGTATGAAAACGAAGACTATGACGAAGATGAAGCAGATGCGAATCTTGTATTATATGATGATGGTATGCTGCATATAAATGAAAATTCTGTGCAAAGTAGATCTGAAACACTAGATGAAATGCCACCATCGGATCATGATACAAATGCAGATATTGATGCCACATCTTCCGATACTTCTGAAAGCAAGATTAAAGAGTCAATAGGTTCAGAACTGCATAAAAGAGTCTCGGAAGATAATCTAAATTTCATTACAAAAAGACCACCTAGACGTAAGCCAATATTTGTAATTAAAGAACAAGAGGTAAAACCTGTAGCATTGCCGGTACAGATAGTTAAACCTAAGCGTCGACCTATCAAAATTGGTATGGATTCCGCTGTTAAACCTAGCATTCCCAACGAATCTACGGATTCTTTGAATATTGATGAAGCAACTGCAGCATCAGCGGAAATTCTTGATCATAATATTGCTTCCAGTGGCATTTTAGGAGATGATTCTGGCGTTGATTCGGAACAAGATTTTGCATTATTTGATGAACTAAATGAAAAATCGAGTGACAAAATCCTTGATGAAACTTTGATGCTTAGATTCATTGAAAACGAAAATATAGAACAGCGTAAAAAAGATAATGAAACTACAGATGATGAAAACCATGATAATTTTTCAGGTGAAGAAGATACTGAAATTGGCATTATATTGCCAAATTTTGAAGAAAATGAAGCCTCATCTCATATGGGATCAGGAGATGACCTTGACCATACTGAAAGTATTTCCGTTTTTGAAACGGAAAATCCAGTGTTTTTAGAAGAATCCGACTATTTAACGAATTCTAGAGGGACATCTGAAATACTCGACGAAACAAACCCTGAAAATTTCGCTGCAAATGACTTTCTGGATCATACAGAATTAACTAATGAAAATGAATATGGAAGTGATGAAGATATTGATATGGCCCTAAGCACGGAAAACGTAGAAGATGTATCCAATTTTGTGAATGAATATAACGAACTAGGAGATTATATTTATTTAACACCTGATGAATTGCAAAAGCTTCAAAAGAATTCTTTTGAAGAAATTTCTGCTATCCCAGATCAAGTGGCAGATGGAGAGGCAGAAACCTTTTATTACTATTTACCCGATTCTGAATCTGAATCCAATTATCCGTTTGATCATTCGAATGGAATTTACCCAGAAGGTATGAATTATAACATAAACGAAAACTTGGAAGCTGAAATGAACGATGATTCGGTTGACGTGGAAAATATTGATGTACAAGTAGATTCAAATGAAACCATGATAAATGTTCCAACATATGAACTAGAAGACAGACGTGTTGAAACATCTGAAGAACAGATCGAAAAAGATTTATCAGAAGCCATGGCTATCAAATCGAAGATGAGACTGAATCATGATTGTAAGGGTTCTCAAAACTTATGTTTGAAAAATTCAAAGGATGCATCGGAAAATTTATCAAATAATTTTCCCGATTCGAATGTAGAAATTTCAGAGACGTTTCCACAAACTTTCGCGAAGAACCCTAGACGAAAATATAAGGTCATCTACGAGGAAGATGAGTATGAAAATTTAACACCTGAAGATATTAAATTTTTAGAGATTATGGCCGAGGCATCATCTCTATCTCCCGAATTGCCTGCAGAGACTTCACATCAATTGCTTGATAGAAATCCAGATTCAATTGCGTTGGAAGAGTCGGAAGTACTCCATACTGAAATTCCATTTAATTACAAAAATACAGAGAAAGAACCAATAAAATTCAATGAAATTGATCACACTGAGTTGGATAATTCTTTAGATATAGGCAAACATAAAGTTAATGAAGTATTTGAACATGGCTCAAAAATTCTGGATTCTGAACTAAACATTAAACAGGAAAAAAGGCTGAACATAAAAGATTCTGATCAAGTTGTTTTTCCCGAACATGAAACGCTAATTTCACCAGAGTTAGCGAAAAATGAAAAACTATTGACTCAAGATACTGGTTTCGCCATATTAACAGACTCGAAATCAAAAAACGTGAACGAGATTCCATTCGAAAATATTGGATATAAACAAAATTTACCGACAAAGCCAATTAAAAGTACCCAGAAAAATCCTGTAAAGATCCCAGTTTCTAAGCAAAATGTCCAAAAACTTGCTAAAAATGAGCTTAAAAGAAAGCCTCGAGCATCTGACTTGCAGATCCCAATAAATTTTAATCCTGTATCGGCTCCAGATTTAGGAATTGTAGCACAAAAACTGTCTTACATCCCCACAACATTCCTAAAATTTAAGCACAGTATTTTAAAACCATATTTTTCAGAATCTTATTATGATCGAGATTTCGAAAGCTCCCAGTTTTTCGCTCGCTCAGGATATATATCCGAGCCTTCAAAGCTTTCTAAAGTGTTGGAGTTTGGAAAGAAATTGTTGAGAGCGAAAAGAGCTAAGCTCAAGATAATTAGAAAATTTGCTGAGCGATTTGGAAGAAATTTTTATGACCTATCTTCATAGATTTCGTAATTTAATGTTATGTTTTTGTTTTTTAATGTGTTTTATATTGTAAGAAAAAGTTGATTAAAAGCTTCTACTAATGCCACTTTGCCTTTCTCTTTTTTTGTTGTAGAAATACAACATAAAATACTTATAAGAGTTTATTAACTACGTGCATTAATTTTTGAGTGTTTGTTACATATTTTAATTTTAACTTTATAACATCAATTTAAAACACTAAAAACAATCTTATTTTTTATACAATTAACTCTAGGAAACTAGGAATTAAAAAACTAGGAAAGGGGTTGCCAGCCCAGGTGTCGTCCACGTCACTTGACCATGGTTCAAAATTACGTGGTTCGTCGCCAAAAGCCCTCGTCTAGCTGAACAGTGCGACGTTAATATTCACTCACTCACCCTACTTAGATCAACAAAGAAATTTTTTATTTTTTAGCTACTTTTTATTAAATAGTTGCAATTAATATAAATGTTTTTTCATTGATAGAATCACAATATGAAGCGGTCAATAATTTTTATTAATTATCATTAGAGTATCGTATTGTCATCCAAAACATTCGTGCATATAAAATTTCAATTCAACTGAATGCTTTAAAACGAGAGAAAAAAAAAACCTTTTCAAGTTTTGACACAAGTCGCCAAAAGGGTCGCTAAGTCACCAAAAATGATGCCAACGTGGCCGTATTTCTAATTCTTTAAATTAGTTTTAATAAATTAATTTGTATTAATTATAATTAAAAATTATTGTATTGTCACATCCAAAATAATCATGTATATAAAATTTCAGCTCGATTGAGCTCTTTAAAATGCATTTTATTAACGATTAAAAATTCCACCAAGATAAATAAATAAATACCGTAAAATCCGGCGTATAACGCGCACTTTAAACACAAAAAATAAGATTGAAATTTATAGGTGCGCGTTATATATATATATATATATACATACGCGCGCGCCGGGTATAAAAAGGATAACTTTTACAAAAAAATAAAAAGTGATGAACTTAAAAAAAATTAAACTTTGACAAATAACGAAATGCTATTTATTTAAAAGGAATGGCGTATCTCTTAGGAATTTAAACAGTTATAGTTCTAGAAATATGCTATTTCTTTAAATGGCTGGGTTAATACCTCCAATAATAGTCTTCAAAACATAAGAATATATCGTATGAAAATTTCAGATTTCTTCGTAAAAAACGGATGCGCGTTATACGGCGAATGTATCTTAAAATTAAAAAATGAAGCTTGAAAGTGTAGGTACGCGTTATACGCCGGTGCGCGCTGTACGCCGGATTTTACGGTATATAGAGAGGTGAGCTAATGGTAGGAATTGAAAAATGAAGCAAATAATCAGTTGTCGGTTAAATTCGCTGAGAAACCGTAGTTTTAATTATCTTTATAATCAGCTTATGATAAACGTTATGTTTATTGTTATATTTATCATTTGTTTATACTACACTCATGTCCATAAATTAAGGATAATTCAGAATCACACAGAAATTGAACAATAAAATAAAAATTTCACCCATAGAATTATCACACATCTTGAAGAATATGCAAAATACAGGAAACCACCAGATGGCGCGGATAGTACATCACAATGACGAGAGTGTAAGAGAGGGGTATATAAGGAATAGTGACAAAGAAGTAAAATTGTTGACAAGCGCTTTAAAAGCCTTTCAGAGCAATAACCGCATAGTTATGGCACAAAGGAAGCATTTGGATGATTTTTTACGTGGTAGAATTATTGGACGAATGGAATGTGGACGTACCCAGCTGGAAGTATCCGAGGAACTTGGAATCGCCAAGAGTATAATCTCCAGGCTTTGGCAACGATTCCAAGATGATGGTAATGCGAGTAGATGTTACAGCACAGGTCACCCCCGAGTTACAACGCCGAATGAGGATCGGTATTTGGCAGTTACTGCCAAAAGAAACAGACGGAGCACAGCATCAGACCTGTCTCGTCAGCTCTCTTCAGCTACCGATACGAAAATTTCAATGCAGACCGTGTACAGACGCTTAGAACACATTGGTCTATATTCTCGTAGACCTGTCGGACGTGTTCCACTTACCGCAACTCACCGTCGCCTGCGATTAACCTGGAGTAGAGAGCATGCATAGTGGACACCACAACAGTGGTCTCGTGTGATGTTTTCCGACGGGTCCAGGTTTAGTTGGCAGTCTGATTCTCGCCGGACTTTAATATGGAGAGCGCCAGGTACCCGTTACCACCAAGAGAACACCATTTTACGACACCGTTACGGAGGTGCAGGATGGTTCATTTGGGGAGGAAATATTCTTGGTTCCAGAACTGACCTGCATGTTCAGAGTGTAACGATGACAGGCCACATCTATCGGAATGTCATTCTGGAAGAACATGTATGTTTCGGGGTGCCATGAGTGCTGAATTTCTGTTTATGGATGACAACGCCCGTCCTCACCGAGCAAACACTAGATCAATGCCTTCAATCGGAGGATATCACCTGTATGGATTGGCCAGCATACTCGCCGAACTTGAATCCAATAGAGCATGTGTGGGATATGCTTGGCCGACGAATTGCAGCCTGCCAATCCCCTCTCACATGTCTACCGGAACTTCGGAGGGCATTTCTTGATGAGTGGTGTAATATTCCCCAAGATCAGATTGATAATTTGATACTCAGCATGCCTAGGCGTTGTAGGGCATGTATTGCATCGTCCGGGAGACATACTCCGTATTAACCATCATACTAGCCATGTTATACTGTTTTTTGTAAATAGGATCTTTTTTGAAATTTGCTCCATGGAGTAAAAATCGCAATTCTTATTAATTATGTCAAACATATAGCATCTTTTTTTGCTCTTTACCTTTTGTTTAATAAAGACTTTACAAATAAGTCAAATTTGTTTTGCTTCTGTCTCTTTCTTTGCATGAACTTCATTATCCTTAATTTATGGACATTAGTGTAGATATATTCTATCGTCTATAGCAATGCTCCTCAACTCTCGGACCTCCCAAAGGAACATTAAATAATTGTTATTTTGTTTACTGTGGTGTATTTTTCTCTGGTTTGTGCAACTTTCCATAGAAATCACTTTATATTCCACATTAAATCACTTTATATCAGCGATTCTCAAACTGTGGGGCTTTCCTGTCCCCTATATATATATATAGTCGTGCACGCCATGTGATTACCCTTTGAGGAGGGCGCGAGAATATAGAAGAGTCGAAAAAAAAAGGGATTTCTTTATTGAAAGGAAGCAAAACAAAATATATGCTGACATAATAAAAATACGTTGCATGTTTATTGCAATCTGTTTCGATTTAAAAATTAGAAAGGAAAAGTAGCGTAATATTTATCCTATTAACTCGTGACCGGCGTAGTCGAGTCATGGGTTCGAATCCTGGAACCACTGAAGCTCCATCTCGTAGAGGGGTTGATGTACGTTAAATTTGTTAGTCATTACGTTGGTGTGGTCATTTGATCGTGGTTCCGTTACCAATAGCTCTCGTGTTTCCTTAACGCTGTTTTCGGTTAATGTTACAGAAAAGGACCCAAATTTGGAACATTTTTTCAGATATAAAAGAAATGAAAAACTAATGATATTCTGGTTTCACTATCCTTTAAAAAGCAGTATTTCTATGATATTTCCCATTTTTAGCAGAGTTGATTCATTTTTTTTTGGTATAAAATGTGTTTCGTGTTTTTTCACCTACATCGTAATGTTAAATGGGCTACGCCTTCACGTATTAAAATGAAAAAGAAAGTATTCATGGAATATTCTGAAATTTTTAAAAACAGTCTATTGTTAACAGAGGTATGAGCTAAGATATTGCCTCAATTTCCATGGAAATTTGCATTTTTCTGCCTGAAAATGTGCTTCGCGTTTAGTTCAAGCTCTCGTGCTTTTACCAAAGACAGCCTTAAGAAGGACGGTAAAAAATAATCAATTATGAACACCAAAAAGAATTCGGTGAAAGACTGGTTATCTTTCGTTATGTGATAGAAGTGCAAAATTCCTAGGACTGTTGCCAATAGCTCTCAGGTAGAAAAAGTGACATAATTTCCAAGTGAAGCTTATGAAAGGGTGTTAAAAATTAAAAATATGCTAGTCCCCATTGTGTGCACGCCACTGGGTAATTATAAATGCATAACAGAATTTATCTGACGAATTTTTTTTGGGTGTGGACTCAGAAATCTAATCTTTCATTCTATATTTTGAGTCTCAAAAAGATATGCGGTTACAATTTATAACGTATAAAATCCCGTGTTTAATTGTAGAATCCAAATTTAATGTAAGAACGGCAATATGAATTTGTAATGAACTTTTGGAAGATCCAGTAGTGTACACAGACCTGTCTTTAGGAGTGGAACTTACATTTTTTTAAAAAAAAAAACAACAACCAAATAAACGTAAGCGCCTAGGCGTAATTCCTATGGCAAAATTTAAAAATCTGTTGATTTATGGAGGCGGAGAGTTGACCCCCCTTGAGAAGATCTAACGGGATATCTTTTGCAAGACTGTATCATATAAATTTTATTTAAATATATTTTATTTCTCTGCATGAAATAAAACTTATGTCTACTCTTATTCATGAGTAATATAAGTCAGAATTTTGAAGGAAAGATGAAAAAAAAATATTACTTCAAATTTTTTAAAAAATAATTTAAGAAGAAAAAAGAAATATTATAAAAATTTAAGACATTTGTTACAGTTATTTCCATTGCTGCCAATTTTATTCTATAATTTCATTAATGATCCTTAATTTAAATATAATAAACCAGTTTCGCATAAACTTTTTTAACATTTAAAGATAAATCTGTTTCCAATACTTAAATTTTCAAATTTTTCTAATCGTATAAAAATATAAGTAATTAAAAATAATTTTGATTTCGAAAATAATAAGCAATATGCTGAATGTATGAAGTTAGAGAATATTTTAATATTTCTCATAATTGAAATAAATTCAAGTAGAGCACCAAAATGTTTTTATTACATACAATTTATTATTTACTTTCTTCTAAATAATTCGAAACTTCTTTTAGCAGGAGATGGCGCCACGATGAAGATACCATTTTCTTTGTGTGTGCCGGTGAGAGCAATTGATACAATTTTCTTAATCTTATTTTTATAGCCTAAGGGCAAAAAAAAAAAAAGTTGCTCATATAATATGTGAATGATTCTTTCTTCCTGTGTAGCTCTAAAAATAAAAATCAGTTGTCAGCGTAATGTAATTGACTTATTAATACTGCTTAAAAATATGTCAGTCACACATTTTTAATATATTTTTATTTTAAAAATTATCTCTTATTTTTTTTTAAAGCAATGCAAAATATACTCATTAAATATTTCGAACTCCGATTAGTGTGCAAAATGTGTTTCCTTTAAATTTTTTAATAATATTTTATAATCCTGCATTATTTTCTTGTTTCCGTCACTTACCGTAGTATTTTTTATATTATAATCATTCAAAACAAATTCAAGATAAAAATCTTTTTCCGAGTTAACATCGTGTATTCATTATTCTTTGGTAAATTCCTCCCAGTTTTCAATGGTGTTTCGGGTATATTATTCTTATAAAAATTCCCAAATATCTTTCCGGAAATTACATTGCAAACTCTGATTTTAAAAATATTCCCAAGTTATATATAAAAAAGAAACCCAATACTGGCAGATTAATTAATATAATTAACTAATTAAATGTTGCCTAAATGTGCACAAATTCAATTTAGTGTTAAATATATTAGAATATAGACTTTTTAGCAAAAGAAATTATAACGGACCTGTACACATTTAGTGGTAAAACAAACAAAAAAAAATGATTTTAAAAGGTAATGATCAGACACAGTAAGTTATATTTGTTAATTAAAATAATAATTTTTTGAAAAACATGATAGAAGCACTTGATAAAACTTCCTAAAACTAATTAATTTAGCATTTTAAGTAAATATTGAGATACATTGAGAATATTAAGTTGTGATATACATCTTACAAAGCACACTTAACTGGGAAAAGTAACTAATTAAAAAGTCATTTAATTTTCGTCACATTGGTTTGATTTCACTTTCTTTGTAAATTATCTGTCGAATTTCACACAGCAAAACAATAGTCTCAAGTCTTTAAATCTTCAGTTTGTTGCGTGGAGTAAAGGAGGGGGAAGGGGGTGGACTATTTTTCCAATTTCTGATGGGGTGTGTTGTGAAAGACGAGTCAGTTTAATGATGAACTGTTTATAAACGTTTCACTATGAAACAACATGAGGATTCTTGGCAACGGATCTCGTAATTTTGAACCAAGTTAAAGCAACGAAAACGACATCTGAGTTGTCAACCTACTCCTGAAATTTCCACGCCACGTCAATGGGAGAATTTTGAGTCTAAACATATATAATGTGCCTAAGGTGACTGCTTATCTTGAAAATGTCTTTTTTCGTCTACATATTTTTAATTTTAATTTTTTTTAATTTCAAAATCTTATAGTTTAAACATTTTTCTTTCCAAAATAGTTTTTCTTTTTCTTATACGCGAAATAGAAATAAAGTTAGTGATTTTAACAAACATCACACTATTCAAAAGGGCAGGAAGATAAAACTTTAAATGAGTTTCTCTCAAAATTGTTTTTGAAAGAAATTCTTTACCAGATACATGATATCTTAAGAACCAAACCAGATATCGTTTTGAAATTTTTGGGGAATGTTAATTATACTATTTTTTTCATAAAGTGGACCATAAGTTTTGTTGTAGGTTAAATATTTTTTCATTTAGGGTAGTTTTTATAAATAAAATTTTTTAAAAATATCGAAATTTTTTTTTCATATTATTATGTATAATTGTCTGTAGTTTTTTTGTATTTTAATATTTCTCTTAGATTTTGGTTCATTTTGAAGAGCACTATAATATGTATGTTATGTATGAAGAAAATTATGATAATTGTATTAGAAATTTTTATACAGTTACCCGTTTTAGTAAAAATTTAGTAAAATTTCCTTAAAAACAACCAATTTTTCTAAAAGTACAATTTTTATTAAAATTTTTTTATGCATTTACATATTTTTTTATTTTTCTTCCTAAAAACACTCAATTTGTATCAAAAATTTGTTTTTATAAAAAAAATTGGGTCCGAAGGTAGTGTGGCGAATGTTCCGAGGAATTGGGGGAGAAGGGTTTACTAGAATCCCGTTCCCCTACGTTCCGGATAGACCCGTCTAAAAAGGACACGCGGAGGAGCGGGTTGGAGGGTCCCGAAGAGAGAGAGACGATATCAACGTGCTCTGGATGTAAGATTGTTTTTTAGAATGTTATGTAAATAAATTGTAAATATTTATATATCTAGCCTGGCTGTGTGAATTTCGTAACCAATACTTTACAGTAGGCAGTCACCTTAAGCTTCTTTACAAGCCGGGTCTTTTATAACACCAGGACTCCATCTCACGACTAGCTGGCCACAAGTTCAGGACCATCACCGCTAGAATATCGCGGCAACAATTGGTCAGATACCGGCTCAAATATCATGATTGTGTGAATTAAAAACTAAAAAAAAATTATGAGGACTATGGTCAGTGATGATGAAGTCAAACAACAAGTTTGAATACTGATTCAATTTTAAGATACAACGAGAAGAACAATGGAGTGTAGGGGGGGGAGAGCATAGGATTCTGTACTCCAAAGTTTTCATATTATATGCAGAGTAAGAGAATTAAGTATGAGTTCAAGTAGTGCAAGGGCCGTGGGTAGCCTAGTGGTTAGAGCTGCCGACTCCGGACCGCCAAATACCCTCCGAGTACACACGGAGTACGTTCTCGTTAAATCTGTGGGTCCAAAAGTCATGCGGGCTGAATCACGAGTGCAGGGAACTGGAGAAAATTTCCCTCGACTTCAGTTCCATGCCTAAATTGTGGAGGTGGAGGAAAGATGGTGGCGCCATCTATCGTAATGCTCTATCGTCCCTTCGGGAATTTCACCGAGCTAAATCGTACTGTCACGTGTATGGTGCTCAAGGCTAACTCGCCCATTGCCACGATGAATTTCGTTGGCCTCGATCTGACTATGTCAGACAGGTGGCATGAGCAACAGCAACAACAACAAGTATCCCCATCACTATCTAGATGACCCTCTCTCTAGAAACTTCCACACTATGCTAAGATTTACTGCAACCACTTCAGAAGTCTCTTTTATGTATACATCTTCATATGTTAACTATCTTAACAAGAAATTATTGCAATAATTTTCTTTAAAAAATGTAATTATGTTTTCTAGATAAAATTAATGTTTCGCATCCATTCCGATCTATTGATTGATAGATTGTTTATTAACGTTGCACAATGAAGCAAAACATGGGGGGGGAGGTATTGGTGACGAATTTTGTAATTTTGAACCTCTGTCAAGTGATGAGGACGTCACTTGAATCAACATCTCCCTCTCCAAATTTTCACATCACACCAATGTGAGGACTTATAACTCGATTTATAAAATATACATCAACCCACAAAGAGTATTAATTCAGATATCGTTCTCATAGTGTGATAGTCATGGGTTCGAATCCTGATTACATCACAGACCAGTTTTTGATAAGTTTGGGACTCGTGAACTCGAGATGCCCGAATGATCTTATCGCTGTGTTTAGATACCAAGAGGGACACCCCCAAACCCAAAATACCCCCCATCTTCCTTTCATCAATTTTCTAAATATAGTCTAGCTCACAGATGCATTTTTGTACATTAACCAGTGTGACGTTTCTTTGCCAAATAAGGCATTTGTACAGAAAAAAATAAACCAATCAATCAATGGAGTATAGATTTAGAGCTCATTTATTTCATTAATTAATGTTAAATATATTTAATAACCCCATAATGATATGCCTCTTGCTGATACAGGAAGTAAAATATTAATTATTAATCATTTAATTGCCACTGCCGTATATATACGCCTCGCTCAACCAGTACGTTAAAACTCTGGGTGTATATATACGTCTTTCCGAAATACGACTCTTTTCTTTTCACTGCTATCAGTAAAACTATTCTACAAGCTTTGGAATGCAAAAAATGACCTTGACAGTATTTGGAAGGATTTACTCTCTCTCTTATTTCAGAGAAAAATTTGCTTATTTTTGCCTTTTCAATACACAGAAAACGCGTACCTATGTGAAAAACGATGTCGCTGGAAAGCGAATCGCGTAACTTTTAATCGGAAGTTAAGGGGTTAAACTACAATTTAATCTTAAAATTATCGGATTTCATAGAATCCAGAAATTAAGAGAATGAAAAAAAGGTCTTCTTTATGTTGTGACCTCGATTATCAAAATTATGTACGCGAGGTGTGTTGCTATTTTTCCATAACTTAATTCTAGTAAGATGTTAATTCATAAAATAAACGTTCCGTAATTTCTGTAACTTACATATATTTTTAAAACGGGGCTTAATAACTTGTTTGATTAGGAAGTAACAAGGGAAGGGGTAATAACTAGTTTTATGGAACTTAATAAATTTAAAGTTTTTACAATAAATATAATTAAAAAAGCAACAACTCATGTGTGGGTTTTTTTTTGTTTTTAAGAACAGAACGCAAAATATTTTAAACAATTTTAAACTTCCTTTTTTGCGAAGTATAATCAAATTCATTTTCAAAACCGTTATCAATGCATTTGAAATACCCAATAATTCAAATACTATAAACCATCTTTAATTCGTACATCCTCCAAAAAGTATCAATAAATAAACCCAATTATATGTTCTAAATAATTTTTTTCTATCTAGTGCATATTATAAAGGGTGTTTTTTTAGAGGTATAGAACTTTAAATTGCAATAAAACAACGACGTATTATTCGATTGACATGAATTTTTTTTATTCGAAAGATAATCTTGTGGCATTACATTTTAAATATGATCAAGCAAGGCGTAGATTCGTCGAATGGGCCCAAAACGAGATTGCCGTTGTTACCGATTTTCATAAGCGAATTTTGTTTAGCGATGAAGCGCTCTTCTGGTTGAATGGCTACGTCAACAAACAAAACTGCCGCATTTGGAGTGAAGCTAATCCATAAGTGTATGTCGAAACACCGTTACATCCAGAAAAACTGACTGTTTGGTGCGCTTTATGGGCTGGTGGAATCCTTCTTCAAAAACGATGAAGTCCACAACGTTACAGTCAATGGTGATCGGTATAGAGCCATGATTACTAACTTTTTCATTCCTGAATTGAACAATCATGATGTCCAGGAGCTGTGGTTCCAACAAGACGGCGCAACATGTCACACAGCTCGTGCCACAATCGATTTATTGAAAGACACGTTTGGTGACCGCCTAATTTCACGTTTTGGATCTGTGAATTGGCCTCCAAGATCTTGTGATTTAACACCGCTAGACTATTTTCTGTGGGTCTATGTAAAGTCATTGGTCTATGCGGATAAGCCACAAACGCTTGACCATTTGGAAGACAACATTCGCCGTGTTATTGCCGATATACGGCCACAAATGTTGGAAAAAGTCATCGAAAATTGGACGTCCAGATTGGACTACATCCGAGCCAGCCGTGGCAATCCTATGCCAGAAATCATATTTAAAATGTAATGCCACAAGATTATCTTTCGAATAAAAAAAAATTCATGTCAATCGAATAATACATTGTTGTTTTATTGCAATTTAAAGTTCTATACCTCTAAAAAAACACCCTTTATCAGTCATGTATAATTTTTTTTTCGAATTTATCTTGTATTATTTATTATTTTGTTTTGTTTCATTTCAAAATTTGTTCTTTTTTCAACCCAGTATGTTTAATAATGTACTTTAACTCACATTATAGATTTTGTTCCAAGGCACCCTAGAAACCCAATTAATCTGAATTAACGAGTTCCTACGGTGCATCAAATCTGCATAAGCTCCGCCGCAAATAATCTCATTCGCATACTAGAACTATTAAAAACCCTTCCGTGGCCATAACCTTTGAACAACCAACCTTTTTTTCTCAGCAGTAAATCCGATATGAACTTTCTAATGACGTTATCTATTGTTGATCAGAAAACAATACACTCAGGGACAGAAGAAAAAAATAAGCGAGACCGGAAAAGCAATATTCAGAGATCGCTAAGAATTTCTTGGGCTCTCCAGTCCGGAAACAAGGTCCGGCATTGTGTCCGGCTCAATTAAGTGCGAGAGGGGAATCATTAAACTGATAGATCTCTTTCTATGCCTCAGACACAGAGTCTGAGCTACCAGCTTTGCTTGCCATAAAGCTTATTTGTGTTGCGGGCGTCAACCGGCCGAACGAAAGGAACAAAAAAAAAAAAAGTTCCAAGCAACAGAGAAATGTTTTAATGCTTGGAACGTTTCGTTGGTGGCAGACCAGACGACGCAGTGTCGCCATCTGGTTGGAAAAGAAATTCTTTTTCTTTTCATATTCTATTTTTTTGTTTGTTTGTTTCCACGGTCTTTTGTGACAGTAATTATTCGACAGAAGCAGATTTAATTAAATCAGATGAAGGTATTTGTTTACTTAAACATATTGCGAAGGATTTTTTAAATGAAGAATTTATGAGGTGTATCTAAGTAATAGAAACGCTTGAAAATGTTTTTGGTGTATACAGAGATATATAAAAGGGTGTGTAAAACGGCCTCAGGATTAGGTTATTTGGTATTTTTTGATGATATAGTGAATCATGAGCTCTACTTAAATATTTTAAAAAACAATTTGAAATTATTCCCCTGAAATTTGGATAATGGAGGCGACTTCATTTTTTAACAAGATAATGAAGTCAAGCTCACTGTTCTCAATGTGTCCGCCGCTGGTGTCTTTATTAACTATTAAATCACCTGAGTTAAGCCCAGGAGTACATATTTGGTGAGAATTAGAATTAAAAAAAAGAAATCATGACATGTAAAAACAAAACGTGAAGTAAAAACAATAAACTCACAGAAGAATGGAGGAGTATCGATGAAGAAATTACAAAAAACTCATGAAATCCATACCAAGACGTTTAAACGCTCTTATCTAAAAGATATCCTACTAAGTATTAAATTAAGAAAGAAACAAATATTTAAAGCTATTTTTTTTGAGTGTACGAAAACTTTTTTTCAGTAGTTTTTCAAAAATTCATTTTTCAAAATAATAGTTGTACTAAGTTTTAAAAATTGTTTATGTTAATTCGAATAAGAACAAGTCGCAGATGTTATAAAAAATTCCGATATATTAATTTTTATTAGTCGAAAACGTTAAATTTTATAGAAAATTGTAAGTGTGTGAACACTGCGACGCCCACTGTATATTCTTTTGATATATTTACTACATTAGAATATTCTTCAGTACCATAAAATCCAGCGTACACACCGGCTATAACGCACACCTATACTTTCAAGCTGCACTTTTTAATTTTAAGGTAGGTATATTCACCGTATTATGCGCACCCCCTTTTTTATGAAGAAACCTGAAATGTTCGAGTGCAATGATCTCATGTTAAAGTAATTTATCCCAAGTTTTTGAAAAAAAAATTGCATTCTTCTATAACTACAACCTTTTAAGTTGATAAGGAATGTCATTTCTTTTGAATAAATATTATTTCGATAAATGTACGTCTATTTTTTTATGTTCATCGCTTTATTTTATTTTTAAAGCTATCATTTTTATACTCGGTGTATAACGCGCACCCGTTAACTTTGATCTTATTTTTTGTGTTAAATGTTCGCGTTATACACCGGATTTTACGGTATATATTCCAATGTAATTAAATGTTTCTTTATATTATTTTGGAGTTCATTATATTTATAAAAGAATTTCAGATTTGAATGGAAAGTTACACATACACAAAAAAGCTGTCTACTCGGTTATTAGAAACGAGCATATTAAAATAATCTTATAAACGAAGAATAAAAAAAAATTATTGTATGATGAAATGTAGAAAATCTTGTAACAAAACTTCTGTTTTTTTCTTAATTAATTTCCTAAAGCATTCTACATTTTTAACAAAAACTGACCAGATGCCCAATTGGCAAATATAACTTTTTATGTGCGAATTCAAATAAAAAAATAAGTTATGCCTAATAAAGTATTCGAAACATATTTAGCAATAAACCTTTCAGATACTCAGCAGTACTTCAACATACAGTCTCTCTCTCTCATTCACATTTGCAACAATACTAATATCATCGTAAGTATGAACAAAAAATTATATAAAGAAAAAGAAAAGTTACCTTGAAGAAACATATCCACACCGGAAGAGCGAAGGGGAAAAACGAGCTGTGAAATATTCTACAAAATGTTCCACAAAAAAAGTAGGCGAAAAAAATGTGAGCTAACAACAAACGAGAAGACAAAACGATGGAAATGTTTCAGTTTGAGAAGAAATAGAATTAAAATCGTCTGCATAAATATTAACTAATAAAAAATTAATTTTATTTACCAGAATAATAATAATAATACAATACATATAAGAATAAGTAATAAAGAACAAATAAAAAAATACAGTTAGAAAAAAATAAGAATAAAAAAAAATTAAAGAAATTAACCGCTGGCACGATTTCTCCTTTACAACTTCGAAATCGGCCCACTTGGCGAGTTTTGGGAAGTGTGCAAAAAGTAAATCGCGCCAACCAGTGGCCGATTCCGCAGTTTAAAAAAACCCCAGTTAAATCAATTGGCTCTAATGATAAATATTCTCCACGGCAAAATTTTTGTTCCTTTTACTTATCTCAGTTTTTATTATGTCGTTTAATAATATATTATTGTGTTTTTCAGCGTGTTTTATGTTATTCCATCAATATAATATTGTACAATAATAAAGTTTTTGAACATAAATGAAAAGAGAAAAAAAAAATGCCTATAAATGACAAGTTTTTCTTTCAAATGAGACTGCGGATTGATAATTACCATTTCAGACCTGTACATTCCCCGGAAGCTGGTATCGCTTTTTAGTGTGGCATCATACAGGTGGATAGCAATTGTCACAATGTAATTTTGAGGCCTAGTTCCCTTCCCCAGAGGAAAGAAACGTTAGCTCTGACGATGCGCAACTGTTCTTGGAATTTAATATTTTGCCTAGAGCACCCAAGTCACAAACAGGAAATGTCATGTAAAAATACCTTTTAACTAATAATTGATGAATAAAAATCTTTTAATTCTAAAAAACAAAATGTGAAATATTAAAAGTTTTAATACTTTTCAAAGAAATATGCAAAATATTCCTTTTTTTAAAAAAAATTCGTGTGTACATAAGAAGTTCTGAGAAATGTTTTGGCACTCCACAGCATATGATTAATCCTATACTAACCAAAAATAACATTTAAATGAACTGAAAGAAACCCTTTGATTATTGCTGACTTGTTACACTAACCTTGAAAATTGAGATTTTAATCTAAAGCGCGCGATAATTATACTATAAAAGATTAGGGTGTGACAAACTCATTTTTAAAATTCTTTCTACAAGGACTATTTTTATAACTATTTGATGAAGTTAAAACTTAAATTTGGTCATCAATTTCGGAATGAATTAAAATGTAAATTCAGTTGACGAAAAATATGAACAGAATATTGAAACATTAAAAAATTCCTTTAAATCTTGCTATTACAGTAATATGATTAAATAATTTTGAAAATTTTCTTATATAAATTCAATGGAATAAAAGATATTTTCCAATTATGCAATTTAGAATTTAAATATATCTTTATAGGCACTTCCCCGTTTCGTTGGCACAAATCTCGCCAATTGGGGATAAAACATAAAAATATTAATAAATATTAGTTCTTATTGGTTTTCAAGCATTTTTGATGTATTACGAAAAAAAAAAACGTTACTGATAAGAAAAGACCACGATTTGTTTTGAAATGTGGTGGTAAGAGATTAGCAGCGGGAATATTCCATTTGGCATCGGTGGTATTATTTTTGGGACTTAATTGCTTGCCCCAGCGAAATGGAAAAACACCTTTTTTACATGTATCATAAAAAATTACTTATATATCACTTCGAAAATTACATGCATCTAGAAATTTTGATTAGCTTATTTCTAACAATCACATAAATATCAGTTTTTCTTGAAAAAATATATCTGAACTATATATGTGCGATTTCTTGAAATGATTTTCTTTTTAAAATTGACAGTAATTTACTGCATTTTTTCATAAAGATCTTTATATGAGTGTAAAAAGAAGCCATATCGGGTGTCGTTCTTGCCACTTGACCGTGGTTCAAAATTACGAGGTCCATCGCGCCTGTAGCCCTCATGTCAGTGGCGTAAGGGAGAAGATTGGGACCCCTCCCTCCTGCAAAGTCGGGTTTGAGCTCCAAGCTGGATTTTACAATGGGTACGTACTTGGCGTCAGTCAGGTTCTGGGCCTTCTAGAATCCTGGGCTTCACCGCGATGCGGGGGTGTACGTTACGTCACTGCCTCGTGTTGCTTTATAGCCGGAGAGGAAATTACGTCGATCGCGATCGACTGGTGGACCACCAAGACATTTTTGGGTGACCACCTGAAGATTTTAGCAGTCAGTAATAATATACGGAAATATTCAAGATAAACTGACATTGTATGCAGACTATATATAAGTCTTCTACTGACTATAACAACAGAAAATAACTTTAGATAATTTTTTATTTTTTATTTTTTAATGTATTTTGAATTGTTTTTGATAATAAATACATCATCCAATATTATTATTTTTGTGGCTGTTATTATTACGATTGTATCTTGCGTTTTACTTTAAATGTGGTTTTGGAAGTTAGTTTTTGAAGTTATACTTCTTATACTGCGCGTTTGGGAAAAAGGACGAGGGTAAATTTTTACGATGCGTGCGCATACCGTCACGGCACCGATGCGCGCGCGCACCGTTGTCTAACATTTTAACATGTCCCTTTTTTGGTGCTAGGGGACTGATATTTGGGGGATCGCAATAACTATTGTTATAAACCATATCTGTTGGGACGCATCCCCCCTGGTGCATTCTCCCCTCTACAACGTTTTGGCCATTATCTCGGCACCCGAGCCAGACAGTCCATTAAACCTGGCTCATTCGATCCCTCTCTATCTGCTCTTCCAGTTATTATAATTTCATGCTGATAGGGCTATTTCTTCCATAGTTTTTAATTGTGTTGTAAACTTTAAAAAACTTTTTAAATTTGTTTAAATTTACAATATCTTGGCTCCTGTTCGAGTCTCGGACTTGATATTTGAACCAACTGTTCCACTCGTCGAGACCCATTCAGTCGTCTACATCATTCCCATTGTGTAGGCATGGGAAGGGCTTAAGCACTAAAATATCATGCTGTCATGTTAATCCTATAGGAACTGGGAAAAAATTTAATCCCTCTAAGGAATTGAGTTTGGGACTTGATTTTTAGAGTTCCGCACTATTTACGTATTAGCGCGAGCCTTACGTGAAATTGGTCCCTCCGGTGCTCCCCCCCCCCTTTACAGGGCTTCTCCAGTGATAACTCGAATCTTATGCTACCTTGGTCAACCGCACCAGCTGGATTCGATTGTTCTCTCTATGAGCATCCTAGATATATTTTTTCAGAACCATAGCCCTATTTCTTCACCCATATTTAACATTTAAAAATTATTTTAGAGTTTTAAATTTCTTAAAATCCCGCTTAGCTTCGAGGATTTTTGAGCTTCGTTAATGAAACTTGGACTATAGGTTCTTCTCATTGATTTCTTTCATCTGTTATAATTCGTGTGTAGGTAGTGAGCCTAAGGGGGCATTATCATTAAAATTAGAATGCCCATGTTATTCCTATGGGGTTCGATCTCTTGATGACATTACAGTGTTATAGAGATAGAAGGATGAAACTTTGGAATCACCTACTACTCTGTGTATAGTTGGGATGTACGTGACCATTTACGTCACAGTTGTCCCCCGGGGAGTTAGTTTCGTTTTCCTTTCCTGAGCTAGCGCCACCCCATTTGCAACTACAGATTCCGTACCGGTTCGAATGGATTCCTCTTGTGTTTCTTCATAACCAGGCCAAGTTTCAAATTGCTGGGTGCCCTGCTTTTATTTTATTTAATTGTTTAAAATGTTTTAATTATTTTAAAATGACCATAACTCGGGGCTCTTCAGGTGGATGTCTTAATTTTTCAGGGATGATTCTTCCTTCCGAGACATTCTATATGAGGTCTCAGGTGTCACATTCGGTTCACCTCATCTCCAGATACAGTCTGCCTGTTATTGGTCCTATTGCCCCTGTGCGGGGGTATTTAAATTTATTTAAATCGTGATTATGTCGGGTTTGGCTGGTCCGATCGACTTAAGGTTAGTATCGATCAACTCTGCTCATGACCGCCTTTCGTCCTTGGCCCAGCTTGCCCTGCTCAAGATTTGTAGAAAGATTTTAATCTTGTTACGCCAAAGAAGTATAACTTCTTACGTGCGTACATAAGTACACACACACCCTTTTTTCCTTTCTTCACATAGTTATAAAAGTTGTGTAACTTTTGTATGATATGTATTAATTTTAATGCTAATACACCGAACTCTTTTTTTTTACGTGGTAGAAATGTTCCTTAGAAAACCGTGCAAAAAATCGTGTAAAAAAATACATGCAACAAATGGTAAAATTAGGGATATGTTCCACAATTTTAAAAAATCTCTAAATATCCCCCCAAAACCGTGCAAATAAAAGTAAAATTATATATTTAAAAAATAAAAATTCATTTTTATATTACAAAATAAATAAATAAATAAAATTAGTGTACACTGAAAAAATTCAGTTTATACGCACATACAACATAAAAATTCAAATTTAAATTAGGAATAAAACTTCTAATAACTATTCATCGCTGTTTGATAAGAAGCGTGCTCGCATATTTCGAACTGGATAAAAAATGCTACAATCAGTAGATCTGTCAGATATGTCTTGCACAACTGTCGGCTTTTGATTCAAATGGAGAATTTCGTTCGTTATTAACATCCTCAGTTGGTTACTTAGTCGTTAAAGTCTGTTATTTTAGCGGCTGTTTTTTTTCGGTTTCTGGTTACTTATGTAATTGTTGACTTCCCACAACACAAAACTTATAAATACGTTGAAATTTTAATGCATGTTTTGGGTCAGGATCTTGAACAAGAAAATGTTGTTCCATATTTGTTGCAAATTTCAAGTCCTTGTGAATAAAATCAGCTGTTAATAGCTGAACTTCATCTTCGACTTCGTCATTATCTGCCTCTTTATTAACTTAAATTGTTATAAATTCTATCCAAAAAAAAAAAAGGCACGAGTCCCCAAATTTTGAAGGGAATCGTGCTATATATATATATATATATATATATATATATATATATATATATATATATATATATATATATATATATATAAGATAAAACTCGTGTAAAAAAATTGTTATTTCAAAATCGTGTAAAAAAAGACTGTTTAAAAAGAGTTCTAGGAGTAACACAGTGGCTTAACGTAGAATATTAGGGCCCCTCAAAGTCAGGTGTTGGGCCCCAAACTGGATCTTACAAAGATTACAACTTGGAGTCAGTCAGACTTTGGACCCTCTACATTCCTTCCCCCCCGCAATGGGGGTGTACGTTACGCCACTTGTGTAACATCTGTATTAGAGAAAATATTGAAAAACTATTTCATCTACATTTTTTATTTTTAATTTTGAATTAAGATACATTTTTTTTAAAACCAAGATGTGAAGTCGAGGTAGTTTTTTTATCATACCTATTCTCTCTCAAACCTTGATGAAATCCTCTTTTTTGCTTTTCTGTAGTTACGGGAACCAGGACATGCTCGAAAGAGTAAAATGCCAAAATTAAGAACCTTTGTTTATGAAAAATATATCATTTAAAATTTCCAATAGAGCTTAGATTTTTTACGTTCTTAATAAAGATAATTTAATTATTCTGTAGAACTACAAAAATAACTTTTTACTCCAAAAGTTTTTTTTTTTTGCTACCTAATTTAAGTAATACATAAATTTTGAGAGCTCGTGATATATACTTGTGTTTAGGTACCATTTTTTAAAAAAGTATCCTATTTTTATGCAAAATATTTTTTACGCATATATAAAACAATACATAAAATACAGTGAACCCATTTTTTTAGTAAAATGTTGATATAGTTTCTTTAAAAATTATGAAACTTTGAAATTTGAAATTTTTTATTTTTTCTGCTTTTTTATGCATAAAACTATTTTTAAAAAATTAAGCACTATCTTAATAGAAAAAAAAGGTTCACTATATGCATATGCATCTTGTATAGAAGTATAAAAATCTGGAATCATATACTGCAATAGTTTTTTTAAAAAATGTACCTAAATGCAAAAATACACTGCTGGACAATTGCTAAGGACGGATCACAAATTGCTATGTAGCATAACATTAAGCGAGACATGAGGCCTAGTAGGATAAAATATAGTTGCCACACTGTTCAGACATTAGAATAAAGAATATTTATTGTTCTGGAAAGCACAAAAGCTGTGAAACATCTGAAAGAAAAAAAAAATGTTCATTTGATCTGCGTACGGAGAAATGGAACAATGCATCTAAAAGTCAGCAGGCACCTTAAAGAAAGGTATCAGTACGGGATATGTCCACCGTGGAGTGTGATGCAACAATCCACACGTCGTACCATACTTTGCACAGCATTATCCAGCAGCTGTTGAGGCAATTTATCCCATTTCTCTGTGAGTGCACGGATGAGGGTGTTCTTGTTTGTCGGAGGATAGTTTCGACCAGCAACTTGCCTCCCCAAAGCATCTCACAGATTTTCAATGGGGTTTAGATCTGGAGAACGCGCTGGCCATACGAGACGTTGAATACCCTCGCTGTCTAGACAATCCTGAACAGCGAGTGTTCAATGACATGTTGCGTTGTCGTCCATAAAACAAATTTATCACCGACAGCACCACGGAAAAGACGAACAGGAGGAAGTAGAACTTCATCAATGTATCGTTGGCCCGTCATAGTCCCATTCGCAACCACATGTAGGCGCGTGCGGCCATTGATCATGATGCCGGCCCACACCATGATACTGCATGTCGGACATCGGTCCTTTTCCTGGATATTTTCTGGACGATAAGCAGTACCACTCTCGCGCCAGATCAGTTGGCGTCTACAATCCGATGACAGACTAAACCTACTCTCATCTGAGAATAGTACGCATGCCCAGTCCTGTTCAGTCCAATTGTGATGCTCACGACACCATTGCAAACGGGCAGTACGGTGCTGTCTGGTCAATGGGACACACACAACAGGTCTACGTGCGTATAGTCCTCCCCTCCCTCAAACGTCTGGCAACAGTTTTTCGGGAGATCTGCTTTCCTGAGGCAGCAAGAAACTGATTTGCCACCTGCTGAGCTGTGGTGCGCCTGTTCCTTTTTGCTGATAGGACGATATATCTGTCTTCTGCAGGCGTCGTACTTCTAAGACGACCTCCCCCGTGCCGTCTACTACACATTCCAGTATTTTTAAATGACTTCCACAGCCGTGAAACAACGCTGTGAGCGATGTCGATCTCCCTGGCAACATCTGTTATTTTTCGCCCTTCTTCGATCTTTCCAATAATTCGGCCACGCATAAAATCATCTATGTGATGTCGGGAAGACATGCCAAATATTTTAAGTTCGTCTATTAAATCTTTCCTGTAAAACTTTGACTTGAAACAACAACTGTCCACACGCGTCAAAACCTTTAAAGCTCTTATGAACGCTACCACGTGATGAACAGACGTGGAAAAAAATTTGCATACTCATACTTCTTACTAATATCCCGCACTTATTCTAATTTTCCACATTTTTCTTCCTTTCATTTTGTGGTTGCTATGGATGATAGTGTTATCCGTCCTTAGCAATTGTCCAGCAGTGTATATGCTTTTGAGAAAAAGTGAAAAAAAAACAATATTTTCACATACTATACACTTGATTAGTATTTGCTTGCCTATTTTTATATGTCTAATAATAATCCTTAATCATTTTTTAGAGTTACAAAAGTAATTTTAAATTCATATGTTTTTTCCTTTGTTTCAGTTATCTTGAACATTATTTTCGAGATCTTGTAATACATATTTTCATGTATAGGTACCATTTCTTACAAAAATATTCTTTAAACATACAAAAAAATTTACACATTTATATACAGCAACATATAAAACATAATGAACCAGTTTTTTAAAGAATTAATTGCATAATTTCTTTAAAATAATCATAAAACCTTAAAATTATGAAAATCTTAATTTTCTTTTTTAAAAAAATAGACATTACATACTAAAAGATATTTTGTTCACTATATAGAACGTTTATATAGATCAAACACAGGGGGAACTACATATTTAAAGTTCAAAGGGGTGTGTCAAAAAGGGCGTGGCCATTCGTTTACATTTTTATTTTTCATATTTTAGGGCTATTTTATCAACAAACATATAAGTATTATACGTTTTTAGATTAAGAAAAATAAGCACTATTTTTTAGAACTAAAATTGAAAACTCGATTTTTTCAAAGTATTCGATGTCCCTGTTCTCTTAAAGGGACTTGGCACCCTTTGAGCAAACTTCTTTATTTACGTATTTAAAAATTATATTTTAACATTTTATACAATGTTTCTATTCAAGAAAATGTTACCAGATAAAAATTTTCATATATTATTCACACAATTTTAAAAATTTAAATTTTTTGAAGAAAATTGGGAAAATTTTAAAATTTTACTCCTTTTGTAAAAATTAATATTTTGACCTGATTTTTTTATAATATTCTTATGGATGTTCTTAACAACTTTAGGAATCGATTTTAGAGTAACTTCATTCGTTTTCGAGAAAAAAAAATAAAATGTTGATATACAGGCTAAAAATCAACGAAAAAGCCAACATGTCTTACATTTTATTTTTTTTAAAAAAAAGTATTCAGTTTATAGCAAAACGGATCCCTAATTTTATTACATGCTTTATTTTCAACACGCAAGAAAAAAATGGAAGTGATTGGTAAATAATTGTCGAAGGAGTAGCATTTTGAATGCACTAAGATTTCGAAAAACACAAACTGAGAAAAACAGGTTTAAAGTTTATAATTCTGAAAAAATAATTATTATAAGCTTAATTAAACTTAAAATACCTCTTTAAGATATTAGTTATACGTTTTTCTTTAAAATAATTGCATTTTCATATTGTTTCAACCCACTCATTTTTATAAATGATCAACTTTTAGAGAGTACTAATTGCCCAAGAAAACTCAAGAAAAACATAAAAAAAATTTTTTTTCTATCACGACAGAAATTTTAGCTGTTTTTCTTCTTATAATATTAAAGTATTACATTTGTATGAAAAATATATCAGGAATAAGAACTGAAATTATAAAATTATTAATATAAAATGACTTAATTTAAAAATTTTACATGCACACATTTCACAAGGAAGAAAAATTACATTTTTGTATTGCCTCGGAAATATTCTGCTTTTAATACTACACATTCTTTTTTATAGTTATTATTTCTATTTATAAAATAGATTTTTTTATCATAACGCATTTTTATCTTTTTTTTTTTTTCTAAAAGGGGGTGTGGCTGAATTGCCTAATTTGTTTTCAAATGAAGTTTTATTCAACTTCTAACTTTCCGACATGCACAAGTGATATATCAATCGAAAGATAATAATGCAAAGAATAAGATTAAATGAAAATAAAAAAAAAACGATAGGTTTGTGATTTTTAGGGTACCAAGTCCTCTTAAACAAAAACACAATTTTTTCCCGGTAACAACCAAGTGTTTGGTACAGCTAGTCCTAATGGGGCTCTTGCTCTAATAAAATAGATCAATATATCAACTAACTAACCAGCCACTAAACGAAAGATATTTCTCAGAGTTATTCGTAGTAGCAAGTATAGAGCATAAATAGAGATAATAACCTTTGCTGCTCCGTATCCCACAAACTCAATCAATCACAATGCAACATAAACAGCCTTTGCAGTGCAGTGATGCAAGAGATTGAGTTTTATTCATTTTTTCTGTTTCCTTTGGTTTCTTACCGATATTCTTATCTCTAATATCTATGCTGTATCAGATTAAACTTGTCAACATTTTTTTATGTATATATATTTGGAGATAAAAAATGTCATTATTTAGAAATTGCGAAACATACTATATTTGATTGAAAGAGTTTATCTTCTAAGATCCAATCTTGATATTTTTTATGCAGGGGTTGATTGATATCCAAGAAGTATTTGTTTTTCTCGAGCTGTAATACTGACTTTGAATTCAATACAGAAATATTGTTTGACAATTTTTTAAAGGAAGTATTTTTTTGGTATTTTAATATCCTTAATATATATATATATATATATGCACCATTCATCTTGGAGGATCCAATAGATATGAAATTCGCCCCATACGCTGTTCTTGTGGTAAGATATGTAAATGATTAGAATCAAAATGCTCTATGATTACACACACACACACACACACACACACACACACACACACACACACACACATACACACACACACACACACACACACACACACACACACACACACACACACACACACACACACACACACACACACACACACACACACACACACACACACACACACACACACACACACACACACACACACACACACACACACACACACACACACACACACACACACACACACACACACACACACACACACACACACACACACACACACACACACACACACACACACACACACACACACACACACACACACATCCCTATATCTCACATCTGTCGCAGACATTCTGTCAAATACATGGAAATATTTATGCCCATCCAACATGCTGTCTGCTCAATAACGTCATAAGACTCCTTGAGGCTCTGGCACCCTATGTAAAAGTAGGCCCCCACTTGCGATCCTTTTAAGTAGGCCAAATATACGACATGTGACACAAAAAAACGAGACTGGTCCAATAAATAGTTGTAGGTACAAAATTAGTTCTCTGTGGCATTGTCACCTTCAAAGTAGCCCTCTTCAGCATTCATGTATTCTGCATTCGGTGCTGTCACTGCTGGTAGCAGTTCTGGAACGAGGTTTTTGGAAGGCCCTACAGGTTTTTGCCTGAACCTTTTCAACTGAGGTAAAATGGGTTCTCTTTAAGCAAGATTTAACTGTAAGAAGTAAAAAAAAGTCGCATGGGGCCAAATCAGGTGAATAAGGAGGTTCCCCCCATCAAAGTAATATTTTTGCTGGTAGGAAACTGCTTGACAGATACGGCCATGTGGCAGGTGCATTATTCTGGTGCAACAGCCATCCATCACTTGAAGTCTTTTTAGTACTTCAATGTAGTAATGATGATTTACAGTCTTCTGACCACTGGTAACCCACTGAATCAGTGGAGCACACAGGAATTTTTCAAGGGGGGAGGGGTCCGGGGTCGAAAGTTCACCGTTCTTGTATCATGCTCCTTTTCATTTTGTCGATTTTCGGGATCAAAACACAGTAAAAAACTAATTTTTGAATAAATATTTAGCATTAATAAAATTAATCATTAATAACAAGTAATTAATTAAATTTTACGTACTATATACTTAGAATTATAATCAATCGGGAAAAAAAGCAAGGGCTTTGGGGGCCCGGAGCCCCAGCCCCCCCTTGTGTGCGCCACTGCACACAAGGGGGGGGAAAAATCAGCATTACCTTGAATTTTGATTTTGACATGCGTGCTTTTTTGGGCTTTGGGATCCTGGAGACTTCCACTGCATCAACTGGTGATTTCTTTCTGGGTCATAGGTAAAAGTGTATGCCTCATCACATCTTTTCAACAGATTCCAACAAACTTGGCTCGCTTGCAATGTGTTCTAACATGTCCACACACACGTTTTTACGGCATTGTTTTTGGTCATTGGACAGAACTTTTGGAACAACCTTCCCACAATTCTACCTCATGTGTAATTCGTCAGTTATAATGCATCGAACAGCTTCCATATCCAAGTTAACCCATTTCGTCACAGCTCGAATACTTAATCTTCGGTCACCTCTGATCACATCACGAACTTAGGCAATGTTTAGTCTGTAATCGCTCACCTTGGTCTCCCAGCATGTTCATCATCTTCCACATTGTCTCTTTCTCCTGAAAACCACTTATACTTTTCGAACACACATGCACGAGGCAAAGTTTTATCTCCATAAGCCTCAGTTAACATTTGAAAAGTTTCCGTAACCGATTTGTTAAGTTTCACAAGCAACTTGATGCTGATTTGCTCTCTTTATTTTTTACATTAGAGATTTTTTCTCACTATCACTGGAGTAGCTAGCTTTAAGGGGGCTATATCCAAATTCTTTTGGGTCCTTTTTTAGATGTAAGAGCCCTGTTAGTGGACTGTAGTTACACCATGTTGAGTCCCCTGTAGCTTAGGAGCCCCGTATCATTTTAATACTGCTGATACGGTGGTAGCTACGCCCCTGGTACGTGTTCAATCAATGACGCAGTTCTCCCAACTGGTGTGATCGGTAAAGTCGAAACTAGCCACATGGATAGAGGAGGTGTGTGGGATAGCGTCACCAAAGCATTTATTGCCAACTCCACTCTTTTTTCAAGTTACACAATCTCGTTTTTATTTGTGTCATACCTCGCCTAGCATTAGTCTTAAAATATTTGAACGAATGGTAACCCGTAAGAAATGAACGTGCGTGACTTACAATCTCGCAAACCTAGGCACAATCCGACGTCCTCCTTTCGACTTAATGAGTAATGATGGTGGTGTATGGTGGTAGGTCTAGACCTGGACACGAATGAAGGAAAGAACATAATTATTCCATTTTGCCGGCTGTTGTCAGTAATCATACAGCTCGAAAATACCAGTTTTTCAGAGAATGTGTCGGGGAATAACATTTGAAGATTAAAATTATTCGGATTATGATCTAAGGACGAGACGAAGCTTTCCTGAATCCGAGACTCTAGGTCAGGACCCAGTTAGCGATGCTTTAAAATATCCTTGTGCCTACCGATACCATAACACATCCATTGCCTTGCAAATTTTTTTTTCTCGAATGTTGAGAGACTAAATGGATTAGATCTCTGCTCCTTCAGGCTGACGATACATCGATAATTATTGGTTATGCTGAATCTTGGTTCGTCGGTGCATAGGACAGCCTAAACAAGCTTTTTTGTATATAAAGGGTGTTTTTTGAGAGGTATAGAACTTTAAATTGCAATAAAACAACGATGTATTATTCAATTGACATGAATTTTTTTTATTCGAAAGATAATCTTGTGGCATTACATTTTAAATATGATTTCTGGCATAGGACTGCTACGGCTGGCTCGGATGTAGTCCAATCTGGACGTCCAATTTTCGATGATTTTTTCCAACATTTGTAGCCGTATATCGGCAATAACACGGCGAATGTTGTCTTCCAAATGGTCAAGCGTTTGTGGCTTATCCGCATAGACCAATGACTTTACATAGACCCACAGAAAATAGTCTAGCGGTGTTAAATCACAAGATCTTGGAGGCCAATTCACAGGTCCAAAACGGGAAATTAGGCGGTCACCAAACGTGTCTTTCAATAAATCTATTGTGGCACGAGCTGTGTGACATGTTGCGCCGTCTTGTTGGAACCACAGCTCCTGGACATCATGATTGTTCAATTCAGGAATGAAAAAGTTAGTAATCATGGCTCTATACCGATCACCATTGACTGTAACGTTGTGGCCTTCATCGTTTTTGAAGAAGTACGGACCAATGATTCCAACAGCCCATAAAGCGCCCCAAAGAGTCAGTTTTCTGGATGTAACGGTATTTCGACATACACTCGTGGATTAGCTTCACTCCAAATGCGGCAGTTTTGTTTGTTGACGTAGCCATTCAACCAGAAGTGCGCTTCATCGCTAAACAAAATTCGCTTATGAAAATCGGGAACAACGGCAATCTCGTTTTGGGCCCATTCGTCGAATCTACGCCTTGCTTGATGATCATTTTGATGAATTGCTTAACCAAAGTGAGAATAAATCACTTGACAGCTGTTAAATCGGTCGCCATCTTGGAAAGTAATGCCAACTTTAACTTCTATACCTGAAAAAAAAACACTCTTTACAAGTAAATGGATCGTTAACTGTAGAGCTTTTTGAAAAGAGATCTCTTTATTGTAGATTTCTGAAAATAGTTATCTTTGCAACTGTTGAGAACGTGTGGCTCCATGCGTTGAATGAGATGGATGCGAAGCTATTCTGTATCCTGACGCATTTGGTGATTAACATTGTGAAATAAGCAATTTGGGGTGCAAAAACCAGTGAATTAAGTGTAACAAAAAACTCTCTGTCGATAAGATGTATTTTTTCTCCATTTCTACTATTAGTTCACTCTTTCTCTCTCTCTCTATATATATCTTGTACAAATTTTCAATCGTTGATAAAATTTTTTCTATTCATCCATTCAAGTTCAAATACGTTTTTTAAAACTTGTAGTGGATGACACTTGATGTTAATACAGTTTTTTCAAAAAATAAAAATCATTAAATAAATTAAAAAATGAATAAATAGTTATAAACAAAAATAATAGCCCAACACCATATATAAAAAGGAAAATCGCTTGTTGTTTCCCTGTAGCGCAATGGATAGCGGGTTGGACTAATCCCAAGATCAAGGGTTCAAATCCCACCTGTAGGATGGCCTAAAAGATGGAGAATGTGTGATTTCCTTTCTACTATTCTATTAGAATAATTAAATTTCTTTAATGAATAAACAGTAACAAAAACAAAACTAAAAAGTAGTCCAACACCCTATATAGAAAGAAAAATGGAAAATCTCTTTCTATTTTGTCACTTAATAATGTGATTCTGTCCTATGTATAAACATATTTATATTAATTGTAACTATTTAATAAAAATAACTAAATAAAATTATTTTTTTTACCTAAGTAGAAATTGACTTGATTTTATATACATATATACATATATATATATATATATATATATATATATATATATATATATATATATATATATATATATATATATTATATATATTGCTTATTACATGATTAAAGTCGATTTTAAAATTAGTGAGCATTTCATGTTCTGAAGGTAATTTATTATAGTTAATAATATATTCTTTTTTAAAAAAATGTTCCATAAATTTGGAACGGAAAACAATTTTTATTTATTTGTTACGTCAGAAGATTATATTTATTTTTTTACATAAAAAATTGTCCTTTATTTTTTATTCTCTGGTAATCTTATGTATAAATTTGAATGTCTGTATATTTGTTTGGGACGTGTACATATACATACCTTTGATCGTACCGATTCAAAATTTTACATATATTTCCCATTTTGGAATAAACTTGTATAACCACACTTTGCTAGATAAAGGAAAGCTTTCGTTTTTCATGTTTTCATGCTGGAGTTGAAACTTATTTCAAATATGTTTCATTCTGGCAATTGTAATTAATCCGAAATTATAATTTTGTTCTGTCAATTGTAGTAATATAAGTAAAAACATGAACAAATAAACGAGCGATTCTTTTAAGAAATTAAAAAAAAAATTTTTTTCGTAGTTTTTCACCCATTTAACCTTTAGTAGAATATTCTCAGCATTTATTATTTAAACTCCATAAAACGTAAATAAAATTTTTTTTGAAATTTACTCTTGAATGAAAAATATATAACTTTAACTCTATCCAAAGTCATAACCTAACTTTATGCATCAAGGCGGGTTATGAACAGTTTTTATTTAAGTGGATGTAAAAAATACAAAAATATCCTCTTTTTTGTTTAAAACATGAATAATGGGCTTTAAGAACTACTTTACTTAAAGTAGAGTGTAAAAAAATTTGCCTATTTTACTGGTTTAAAAATGGCAGCATAGTGCGGAACATTTTTTCGGCCAAAAAATAAAGTGAAATTTTATAACAAAAGTAAATAATATTTCTCACTTCATGTCTTATTTAATGCTTACCTCTTTGTTCTCTCACCATTAAATTCAATTAATCTAGCATTAATCTAATGAAATTAGGTTTAAATTTAATAAAAATACATTTTTTTAGGTTTTATTAAATGATTTTGGCTTAGAGACAAAAAATATTTTTCTCTCTAACTCATTAGATAAATTGTATGAAAGCCAATGTAATTACATGTGAAGCAATTAAATTTAGATAGATAAGAGAAATGAAAATTTCTAGGAAAAGTAATATATAAAATTCAAACTGTTATAATAAACGTAATGTGACTTAGATTGTAAGGACATCTGTAAAATATATACTACCTATATATTTTCTTCCCGTGTGTAGACCAAAGATTTTTGGGACTTTTAAAATTAAAGTAAGGGGGTTGACTTGTATATGGATCCTTTTAAAGAAAAACGATTTGTTCTTGAAAAATATTTTTTGTTAGTCATGTGTAAGTGATTTATATGTTATTTTTTCTTTTTGAGTGTTTTGAATGGACTTGTTTTATTCCTATAGAAAACAAGTAATATAATTTTTTTTAAAGTCAGTTATTATTTAGATCAACAAAATTTTTTTAAAATTTTAGTTAATTAAAATTTTTTAATGAATTAATATTTGAAAAAACTGTATCAACATCAACTGTCATCCACTACAAGTCTTAAAAAATTTCCTTCAAGCCAAGAAAAATTCGTTAGAAAAACTTACTGGCGTCATCTGTTTGTATTAGTTCTAGTTTCGTAAGAAACAACGTAGAATAAATTTAAAATTAAAAAATAAAATTTAGTTAATGAATTAATATTTGAAAAAACTGTATTAACATCAAGTGTCATCCACTACAAGTCAAGTTTAAAAAATGTGGTTGAACTTCAGTTGATGAATAAAAAGTATTTTATTAACGATTGAAAATTTGAACAAGATATATATATATATATATATATATATATATATATATATATATATGTATAGGAAGAGAGGGAACTAATAGTAGGAATTGAAAAAAAGCGGCATAA
The DNA here is from genome assembly GCA_019973935.1 of Trichonephila clavipes. Taxonomy (NCBI): domain Eukaryota; kingdom Metazoa; phylum Arthropoda; class Arachnida; order Araneae; family Nephilidae; genus Trichonephila; species Trichonephila clavipes. Next base: position 1,800,538 of record BMAU01017974.1, on the reverse strand, counting down.
ATTTTTCAAAGTGAATGCCGAAATCCGAACTTTCGAATGTGGTCTTGGTAGACTAGAGGTTATGGAAATGATTTTGTGGTTGGCGTTTTATGAATTAGAGCCCTAGTGTTACTCAAGTCCCAGCCGCGGTAGCCTAGTGCTCAAGGTAAAGGTCTTATGGCTGGCATGTCATGAATTCGAGCCTAATACCGCTAAAGACCTGCCTTGCAGAGGGTGTCAATGCACGTTAAATATGTCGAGGCTCAAACGTCCTTCCGTTGGTATGGTGTGAAAGTTAGGTGATGGGAAGACAGCTCACACATGTGTCGTCCTCCTCACTTAACCATGGTTCAAAATTGGTTGGTCCGTCCCAAAAAGCCGAAGAGTAGCTGAATATAGCGTGACTTTAACATTCACTCACTCATTCATGCCTCCGAAGACCCGCAGTGTCGAGAAACTGATGACGTTAAATCTGTCCAGGTTCAAAGTCCTCCCGTTAGTGTGGTGTGGAAGCTTAGAGAGAGAGTGCCAGCTCAGGTTTCGTCTTCGTCATTTGACCATGGTTCAAAATTACGAGATCCTTCGCCAATAGCCCTCGTGTTGCTTTATAGTGCTGTGTTAATAGACACTCACTTCCTCGGAAAATTCAGGAATAACTGAAATTTTCTTTTTGTCATAAATGAAACAGAATTTCTTTTTCAAAAAATCTCATATATGCGATAGGATACTTTTTGTTGGAAAGGTTACATTTTTTTCGACTACGCTAAAAAACTGATTTTGTGCGTAGCAATGGATCAGTATAAAAGAAATATAAAAATCGAACTTTTCCTTTTGCCATTCTAAACACGGTTAAGGTTCTTTTTTATTGCCAAAAAATATGTCATTTTTTTAAAAAAAAATCTGCCTGCTATATTTGAAGCGCAAATAATGTTCGACATTCTTGCGTCAAATATTTATGAGAATAAGAAACTCTACGTTTTTGAGAACTTTTGATGTTTATCTTTCAGGAAACCACTTTTCTCACGGTGTATGTGGAATAATATTTCCTAAAAATTGGCGGGGAGATTAAGACTAATTGTATTCTTTTCTATAAAATTGCAACTAAAATCTGCTCAAAGTAATGTAATTGTATGGTATAAACACCTTAACATGAAATTTAAATTATATTTTGATATATTAAAGTCAGGAATTTCTTGTTAGTCGAGTTAACGTTAAACATTGTTAACATTTTTTTTATCATCAAAATATTTGACTCGGTGACCTATTAATGAATATAATGTTGCACATTTGCGTAGGGGAAAAAGCAGTCCAAGACTTCAATTCATTTGAATAACAGATTTATTAATGGACAAAAGGATGAACAATGACTACAAGAAGACAAATCAACTACATAAAGAAATAAACATATAGAAATATTATGACAGATTGTTTACAGTAACGAAAAACACACTCGCTTCGAACAATCTTTACAGCACTCCAGAAATGGCTCTCTAGAAAGTTCCATTTGCAGAAATTCAAACAGATAGTCTCTATGTCTTAGCCCAGTGATTCTCAAACTTTCAATATTTACGACCCAAAATTATTTAACTATAATTTTCATCGCGCCCCCGCCCATACAGATAATGTATTGAATTCAATAACTTTGACACTAAAGCTATATTACTACACAACGACTTTCTCATAAGTGCCACCGGCGTATATAAACGTCTCGCTCAGCCAAAGCATTAATTGCTCCGGACGTATATATACGTCTCGCTCAGCCAAAGCATTAATTGCTCCGGACGTATATATACGTCTTTCCGAAGTGCGATCTTTTCTGTACATTGCCATTCATAAAACTATTCTAAAGGGTTTGGAATGCAATAAAAGGACCTTGACAATGTTTGCGAAGGATTTACCTATTTTAGTGGATTTTTTTTATTTATTCCTTTTGTGTTCTCCTTCCCCCAATACATTACATATGCTCACTTACGTCGAAAATGATGGCATTGGTGAGCTAATTGCATGACTTTTAATCGGCACTTAGGGAATTAATTATAAACTGTATAAATTAAGATAAGTGTTAATTTTTGTATATAATTTTGCGTGTGACAAGCCCATGGGTTCACTTGTTGTTATTAAACTTTTTCTTAACCCAGTTTTGTTAAATTAATTATAAAATGTATTGTGCAGCACTGATACTTTTATAGATGCATTATATCAGTACAAATGTTAATTTTATTTTTTATTTTATCAAAATGTATTTTGTTTGTTTTCTTTCAGTAAATTAATTTTTTTAAAAAAATAATCTTTGTTTTCAATTTTTCAATATGTTCGCACCCCCCCCTCATACAGTTATCCCGTCCCCTTAGGGGGTCACACACCACAGTTTGAAGAACGCTGTCTTATCCCATTCAACTTACAAGCAGATTCTGAATTATACTGACTGCAGATACCGACTCTTTGTCTCAAAGTTTTCTTCTATATTTTCATGGAAATTTCCAGACGAGCCCATCCCAGAGATTACTCGATTTGACGATATCATTTATCACCAAGGGCGATAAAATCACCAATCTGGTAACCCTAGTAGTATCTACTAAGGTTGCCATTATCCTACTTTTCAAATTCTTGCTGGAGGAAGTGAATTTTCCCTGTAAAACTCAATTTTCCACAAGGAGAGCAACGCTGAAGGGAAAACAACACACGTTGTCTATGTAACGTTCAGCAAGATCAAAATATCATGAGTATCTCACCCTTTGTCTTGAATCCTTTTAAGTAACCCATGAATCGATACATTAATTTAACAAGGAGTGTTACATTGCAGGCAGAATTATATGTACCAAATAAAGAAATGTAAGAAAACCTTTCAAATTTTACAACACTTCTCGCGTTTCGAATTTTACAAGTTTTTTTGAAAGGATCAAATTTTTATTTACGTATTGTAAACGGAAAAGAAATTGTGTATAGGAACTTGAGTGTGCCTGAATGAAACTAAAAAGTTAAGAAAATATTGTTAGAAAGCTCAACATAATAGTTTCTTTGGTACTTTTTAAAGACTTATAAATTTCAAAAAAAAAAAAAAAAAAAAAAGGCTAACATTTTTAAAGCATAGTCTACAAAAAGTAGACACTTTCTCCAAAATGTCCTATTTCTACTAAACAAATTGCCTATTGATTACGAGTACCCACACAAACACACATTATTAGTATAGATTTTAGTTTTAATACTTTGTTACTTATTCTGTTTTTATCTATCGTTATAAAAATTAAGTTTAAAATCACTACAATTTAACCCTCCGCCCCCCGCAAGAGAACTTGGGCTATGAAAACACTATCATTCTGAAAATGTGAAGATTTCGATAATGTTTTGCACATCCTATATTCTATGACGTTTCGTAAAATACTTAATACATATATTTTTAAAGCATTGAAAATTTTTCATCGCATTAAGTAAACTTATTTTTGAAAGATAAAAATCATTCTTCAGAATCATTATTTAACTTGTTTATTCTCGAGTAGTATACAAGAATTTCTTCTAGAGCTTGTAAAATAAAAGAATAAAAAATTGTGTTGCAGACACACTGCCTGTTAGGCCGCAAGAGTTTGCGTGACGAACTACACTTACTCAGAGCAATAGGAACATTTGCTTACATTACATGCCATAAAGTGGCAGCATATACTGTGGGAATCTCCCCCATCCTCTCAAAAATATTGCTGGAGATTTAAAACAGTAGCTGTAAGAGATTTAAGTATTGATTTAACGTACGATTTTTATTAATTTACGCTTAACATTTTTGTTTTCTGTTATTTCCCATGGCATTAATTTAAAGAAATTCTATAGCTGAGTTTTATTTTTGTTCGATAAATAAGTAACTTTTTTACGCGTTTATTTCAAACTAGCACAAATTCAGATAATGGAAAAATTTTAATTATTGCAACTTATAACAATGTGAATTCTTAAGATTTTTTCTGGTTTTGTGTATGTGCGTGCGGATACGGAGGAAATATTTTTAACGTTTTAGTGTAGATTTTTAAACACTATAACCATCAATATAATTTGGGGGGATTTATTATTGTAAGTATATGCGACTTCAGTTTTTTTTAAAGAGAACAATTTCTTTCAATATGAATTTTTTTAGATTTAATTTTTACAAAATATAGCATTTTATGTGAAATAGAAATTAACCTAAAGTAACCAAATAACTTTCAGATGTCTTTTAAAAATGCACATTATGGTATTTACAATAATAAGCATAAATTTCCAATTTGAATATTTCTAATTTGTCTGTAAACTGATTCCTCAATTTTCCACCAGAGAGCAGCACCTTAATTCCTGATGTCGTCTGAATCCTCAGATAGAATGTCAAAGCAGTGCCGGTTTATCCATTGGCCGCTTGGGGCGGGCGCCCGGGGGCCCTAGGTCCGGAGGGGCTTGGAAGGGCAGGGATAAGCTGAACTTCACAGATTTTCTGGTTATAAATTTTGATCCTGTTGTGCCAAGGGGGCCGGAAATGAGCTTAAATCAGCACTGTGTCAAAGTACAGTTGCACCAGGAACTCTCTTCTTAGGAGAAAAGTTAAATATTGAGGCTCTCTCCAGAGCCAAACAAACCAACTGACAGCGAGTTGGCGCCCAGATATTTCTAAAAAATTAAAAACGGTATTTGCACAACGATACTCTCTCTAACTCTATGAAAATTGTACCTGTATGTAGATATACCATGAACAATAAAATATCATAGACATTAAAATAGATGTTCTGATTCAAGCGGAGTGTGTGTGTGTGTTTGAGTAAATCCCCCCAACACACCTCATATATATGTGTAAAAAGTATGTTTGTCCTTGAAAAGTTGCGAGGGAATCATCCTTCTCTGTTGCCTGTCTAAAGATGTGGGAGGCAGGGAAAAACACTAGCCATAATCAAAAACAATATATTTATTGATCTCACTCATTCAATTAATTTTAAACAAGACGAGAATATTTCAATGTAAGCAATATACGCGGAACAACAACGAGATGCACGAATTATAAGAAGACTACAAATATCGACCTCCTTATTTTATGATTAATCTTACTATCCCTATTGAATTAACACTTATTTAACTTTAGTGACCAATCGTCACTTTAATTCTTTTTTACCAATTAAATATTTGAGTTACTCTATAAATTTGAGGAATACCTGGTCAGTAGTAATCTCAACTGACTTCTGGCTTTCTCTCTCTTCTTCTCGTCCTTGCTAGCTAGAAAACTTTGACTATATGTAGTAGATTTAATTTGAACATTATGGTTTCTTCTTCAAAAGGGTTGGTTGTGAATAAACGCGAATGAAAGATCAAAGATTTCCCAAGAGGATTAGAAGAAGGTACGCGAATAGATCCGTCACAAAGTATTTCCCCCAAATTTGCAAGGGCCCACAGCTCTGTTGGACAATATTTGACTGGGGAGAGAGAATGAGAATTCCCGGAGATAGCAACATGCAATATTTCTGTGTAAGAATTGTGTTAAATTATTGGTACTTTTTTGTTAGCCGGGCGCAAGCGAAAAATAGCTAAATAATGTAGAATTCCGCCAAATTTCTTACAACCATGAGAGGAATATTCGTTTGCGGCCATGTACTCCATTCTCTGAATTCATTAAAAACAAAGCACGTTTTCCTTTTTTTCCCATCTTAATTTTTTTTTAAAAATGATGAAAATTTGGGAGAGAGAGAGAGAGAGATTTACCCAGAACTAAGACGATGCTGTCTCTTTTTTCAAGAGGAAGGAATACTTGCAAAGAATGCAACATGCGATCAGAATCATGAAATGAAACTGTACTTTTTTGACGGTGTACGTTGGCGGTGCTATCTTTCAATATGCCGCACGAAGAAGAGCATTCGCAATGGTATATGGTTCGAATCGTCCAGAATGAGTTTGATTGAAACTGATTTGCTTACAGTTCATTAATATTTGCTTATATTTGAACTTGTTTTGTTAATATTAATTAGTATTTGTTTATAGTTGGACTTGTTTTGTTACTATTAATTAATATTGGTTTATAGTTGAACGTTTTCGATTTTTATTCCATTGACTGTTTTGTCATTGGCTTCGTTTGGCGACTTGGCTCACGTTTGGTTCACAAGTGGCGACATTTGTGTGCGATTAACGGAAAAGTACCAAATTATTCCCTATTATTTCAAACTACTAAAAGTTTCTAGAATTTTTTTATTTTGCTCTAGGGCAGGGATGGCGAACCATTGGCACGTGTGCCATCAATGGCACAAGACACAATATTTTGGGCACGTCAGCGATCGAAATGGTTTGCCTTTTATTTTAAAATAACTAAGTCCACTATGAAGTATTACAAGTAAACACGAGTGATGAGCCGCGGGGAACACACTCGTTAGTTATTTTCTTGCCTTAGTTACGTCGTGAACTACAGTTGCTTATGATGCAAAATTTGTGTACGCATAGTATAGTCTATTTCGTTGACATAACTGTATATTAAAGTTTATGTGTGTTTATTTACGAATTTTAACTTATTTAGCATAGCTAGTTCAGCAAAAGAACAAAAAGTGCAAGATAGTATGTGTAACAGAGAATTTCAAACTTTGCGATTCTAGAAATATGGCATTTTTAGTAACAAAATTGGCAAGGTGGTGTGTGGTTTATGTTCTGGAACAATGGTATGCAGAAAATCGTCTGTAAAATGGCATTTTGAAACAAATAAAAAATCCTCTTGACAATAATGTGAACCACAGCAAAAATAATTAATTGCTTAGAAACCATTTGGCAACTGCAATTCAGCATGCATTTTACTAAAAGTAACATCTTACAATCCAAAAGAGCTACTTGTCATCCAGTCTGTAACAAAAGAAGACACACTAATGTTACTTTAACTTGAATTATATGTATAATTAAAACATTTGCTACTATACAGAGAAAAATGTATTTTTTTCGTAGTAAATTAAGAGTTTTGAATTTTTAGTATTTAGAGTTTTATAATTTTCCCCATAATCATAAGTCAAAATTATTGGACGGCACGTCTATACCTCATCAAACATTTCTTTAGAAAAAATGGCACGCTCCTCCATAAAGGTTCACCACCCCTGTGGTAGGGTAACCTGTGAACGTACACGATTCTTTTTCTACCTTTTTCTCAGAATTTCCTATTGTTTGTGTAGATAATGTAGCGTGTAATTGAATTTTTTTCTATCGTGTCTACTTTGAACTGTGACCGGGACAGGTTATGGTCGTGGCGGAGCATGGTCCTCCAGCTCAGATGTCATTCGAGGTAAAAATACATATGCAGAAAAATATAGAGCTTAGCATAAAATTCAAAACAAAAACCAGGATCAAGAGTATAAGCCTGTGTTTTTATTCAAGTGCTAACGATCATCCTAGAGCAGAGATGACGAATCAGTGGCATGAGTGCCATTGATGGCACGCGACACAATATTTTGGGCACGCCAGTGATCAAAATGGTTTGCATTTTATTTCAAAATAACAAAGTTCACTGTGAAGTATTACGAGCAAACGCGAGTGATCGGTCACGGGGCACACTCGCTTGTTAATGTCTTGCCTTAGTTACATTGTGGACTGTAATTGCTTATGATCCAAAGTGTGTCTGCGCATAGCATAGCCAATTTTATTGACACAACTGTATTTTAAAGTTTATTTGAGTTATATTTACGATTTTTAACTGTTATTTAACATGGCTAGTTCATCAAAAGAACAAAAAGTGCAAGACAGTAAGTGTAGCAGAGAATTTCAAATTTGGTGACTCTAGAAATATGGCATTATTTGTAAAGGTGACAAAGAGAAATGTGTTTTATGTTCTGGAATAATGGTAAGCAAAACATCGTCTACAAAACGGTATTTTGAAACAAATCACAAATCCTCTTGTCAAAAAATAATTAATAGCATAGAAAATGAACAGCAAAAATAATTAATTGCATAAAAAACGTTTGGCAGATGACTCCAATTCAACATGCATTCTAATAAAAGTAACATGTTACAATCCTAATATAAGTAATTTGTCGTCCAATTTGCAACAACATAAGTAACACTAATGTTTAGTTTAATTTGAATTACACGTATAACTAAGACATTTACAATTATACAGTGCAAAATGTACTTTTTTGTAGTAAATAAAGAATTTTGAGTTGATGGAGTATTTAGTTTTATTATTTTTGCAAGAATCACAACTCAAGATTATTTGACGGCACGTCTATACCTCAATAAACACTTCTTTAAAAAATGACACGTTGATCTAAAAAGGTTCTCCACTCTTTCTCTAAGGCAATGTTTTGTAAGTGAAATATTCTATTGTGCAGTATAATGCCATGCACATTTAGTCCGTCAGACATAAATCAAGTGTAGTCGCTAATTATTAATAAATAAACAGCCCTAGTTCAGTTTAGATTGTCTTTATTTCATTTTATACTCTTACATCTGCATGATAATATATTTATTTAAATAAAATCTTAAGTACTTCCATCACATGGATAGCTTTAAAAATCTTTAAAATATTGTTGATGACATTTTTGTGAAAAAGCCAATTTACAGTTGTGTACCCACTATTATTTGTCAAAAATGTTTTACAGTTCATTATGTTTTTAAATTCCTCATTTTAAAATTTGGGCTTATATGTTAAACATATTTATTTGAATGTTTTGTTACTGCAATATTTCTTAAGTGTTACAAGCGTAAAGTTTGTTCTCTAATAACGAATTTATTGGTAAAATCTTATGTCATTCTGATTGATAATATGACTTTTGCTTCCTGGAAGAACCTTTTATTTTTAGTTAAGTTTTATAACAATATATTTACAAATACCCATGGCATCGAATCTTGTGAACCTTCTCTAAATATTTTGTTTCACTCTCGTCTCTCGATTCCTCTGTAATTCCATCTTTTCTCGATCAAAAGAAAAACCACTTCTTTAATGCAACAGCGCCTCCTCTTGATCAAATCAGATCTATTTGCGTGCTGATTGTTTACAATACGTATTCGGAAATACAAATGAATTCTAACAAAATATTGAACAATATTTAAGGTATCCGACTACGTTCGGAACCGTGATTTTTCAAAAGCGTATAAATAGTTAATATTTATGATATTCAATGTCACTTAAATTATAAAATGTTTTAAAATTGTTTTAAGAATATTATTAAAATAAAAAAATTATTTAAGTACAATATTTTGACAAAAAATGAACATAGAATGCCCCATTTTCAAAATATCCTTCTTTTGTGAAAAATGCTTCTATTATAATAATATTTCGCCTGTATATAGCTCAAACCTCTGTACAGAGGCTCAACTAGAATTTTTGAAATAGCTAACTTAGAAGTGGGTTTATCCATGTTTTACGACAACAGAGGGGAGAAATTTTAAGAAAAAAAAACGCCGATAATTATTTCAATTGGTGGTAACTCTGAAAATAATGTGAATTTTTCAAAACTCATAGTTGAGCCTCTGTACAGAGGCAAAAGCTATATACAGCCAAAACATTATTATAATAGAAGCATTTTTCACAAAAGGAGAAAATTTTGAAAAAAGTTATTCTAAGCTAATATTTTTGCCGAAAAATTGTATTTAAATAATTTTTTTGTCACAATGTCCTTAAAAAATATTTTATACATGTATTCTAATCTAAGTGACACAAAATATCATGAAAATTATCCATTTATGCGCTTTTTTAAAATCATGGTTCCGAACGTAGTCGGATACCTTAATAGTTACATTTTAAAAAATATAGAATTTTTTTAAGCATTAGAAGGTTTGTTTGTATTGTTGAATACAGTTCTAATCCTTTTTTAACTAAAAACATTTTTAAAAAGGTGAAATTAATCACGCAGTTTTCATACTCAACAAATGCTGAAAAATATAAATGCTCGACCTTACTGTCTGCGAAATCAGTTGGATAATCCTTTCGCAGTTTTCAAATTGTGTTAATAAGGTTCTAGTCTTAAATGGTTTATGCACTCCTTGGAACCAAATAAATATTAATAAACTAGTTTATTCTTCCAAATGAAGAAATGTAAATAAATAAAACATAATTTAAATATTAAAATCCATTCACTTTAATAATTTATTTCACAAGCATATTTTTAAAACAATAGTATTCTACTGATTTCATATTTTATGATTCCTCTTCAGAGGTAGTTTTTTATGGTTCTTCCAGGAAATTTCAATTTTTTTGCAGTTAATCAACGTAAAATTAAATAAAATATTAATTTTTTTACTTTTGTGTATGGAAATGTTCAAATTATGTAATAGTTGAACGAAATTTTTTTTTAGTTTTACTTAAGAATCAAATTTAAACCCTTGTATGCAAAGTGACTCTCTTGTAATTACCTTAAAATACAGCGTAAAACGCACAATTTTAACACAAAAAATAAGATAGAAATTTAAGGCCTGTTATACGCCTGGTATAAAAACGAGTTTTAAAAATAATAAAAGATGAACATAGGAAAAAATTAGGTTTCTACATAGATCGGAATTTTGTTTATCTAAAAGACATACCTAATGCACTTTAAGGGTTGCAATTCTAGAAGTATATACATTATTTTTTCTAAAGCTTGGAATAATACCTTGAATTAAGACTTCAAAACATAAGAACATTGTGTGCGTACATTTCCGGTCTCTTCGTAGAAAAGGAGTGCGAGTTATACGGCAAACATACCTAAAATTTAAAAATTGCAGCTTGAAAGTATAGGTTCGCGTTATACTCCAGATTTTACGTTATAAAAAACTGTGGTTTAGGTAAAACAGATTAATTTCTATAAGATATAGTTTGTAGCCAAAAATATAACCGAGTTTTAAAGAATAAACAAATGCATTTTAAGGGAAAATTGAATGAATGTAAATATAAACGAATATTTGAAGAATGTTTTAGATATATATATTTGATAGCTTTTATTTTTTAAAGACTTTTTTGTAATACAAAATTTATATACAAAACAAAACGACTAAATTTTCAACTTAAGTTTTGTTTAAAAAGTATATATTTTACTTCAAATTGAGTTAACTTTATATTCAATATACTTTTCAGTAATATGAGATGTTTCATATTTACTGTTTCTTTTATTTAGTAAGTTTCAATGATGTAGGGTATTGATTATTCTTCCCCGTGAAATCGAATAGTATACATTTCATATGCAAATAAAATTTTCCTTTCATTACAAATTTTGTGCAATTTCTCATCATTTGCAATTTGATACTCGGAACAATTTTTTTTCCAAGAAATTTCGCTATTTTTCACTAACGTTATTGAGCTGAAGAACAGTTGAAAAGGAAAATTCGAAATAGATTTTCAACTTTATGCTTTGTCATATCACCCTAAACAAAGTTAATGCTTTTTAAATTTATGGAAGACAAATAAAAATTTTTTTGTACACTAGATTTTCGAAAAGCAAAATAAATTCACAGAAAAAATAAGATAGCATGAGAAAATATAAATTGTTGCAAGTCATTGTTGCCCTTGCCTTTTTTGGAATTTATTTTTTTGAGATTCTTTTTTCTTCCTGTGGTCGAAGTATTATATTATTAAAATTGGCGTAACTTTAGAATAAGATTGCAGTGCTAACTAACTGTAAAGGAGGTTAAAAAAGATATTAAATTGTGGTACTGGTATTGTACGCATATTTCAATAGGAAATGTAAGTAATTATCTCATAATAAATTCAGGAATTTTCAGTTGAAGCATCTATTGAATTTGGTGTTAGTTTTATTGTGACTGTTTGAATCTATCATATTTATAATGTGTATGCATTTAGTTTAACGGTATTATACAACATTAAATTTTTAGTAGATACATTTACACTATTAAAATTCGAAGGTCGACTTTGCGACTAGGTGTATCTTCTCACGAACCGGACGACGCAGAAACTCGCCTAAGGTACCAAAAGATCGGGAATGATCCGAGAAATCCGTTTTGACTATTTATATTCCAATATTGCAATTAGTTAAAAAGATATTAATTAAAAACCTTAAAACGCGCATAATTATTTTACCCCTGTGGCATTTTTTAACGCCGAGCGGAGAAGTTCCAATTTTCCGAAGTTTTTCTTTTATCCTCGACTTTTTTAAAACACAATCTAATTTTTTTCATGAGACTCAGACAAAAAATAATTACAGAATCAGAAAGATCATTTACTTCGCCAAGATATAGTATAATTTATTTTACAAAATAATGACATTTTCTATTTTTTACGATTTTTTTTTAAATGAGTCAAAATCGAGATATTTTTATGAAAATGATTTCTAAATCTTTCGCGTTAATGAAATTATATTTTACACTAAAAAAGTTCACACTTTTCTCTTTAAGAATCAGTCACTTAAAAAATAAAATGTCAAAAACTTTTTTTTTACGATTTTTCAAAAAATATTCAAAATTTTATTTTAAATACTTAATAACTTCTTTATTTAAAAAAATAATCTCGCGAAACTTTTTTTTCGTGTGTAGAACAATATTATCCGTAATCTGTACAAAGATTGAAAAAATTACTTAAAAATTACGGTTTATAAAAAAAAAATGTTCTTTTCGTTTTTTCCCCTTTTTGCGAGAAATATTTAAGCATTATTTTTGTTACATTTTTTTGTTTAAAAATTACCGTTGTTTGCAATCGATATATGAAGTTTGAAGGCATTAACTTAAAAATGAGACCCGAAAAAAATTAAAACTTTAACAAATAACGCATTTTTACTATAGTAAAGGATTGGGCGGCGAAAACCTGTTTGGCGCCTAACGACTCTTTTACTGTCTGTCCGTCACGTTTGATGAAAGGTTACACTAGAAAAGAAGATGCGCCTATGAATATTGAATTACCATTTTGGGCGAAATTGAATATCTCTTCCTTTTATTTTGAAGGTCTTTTCACTCCTTTTTCCCGAAGATTTCGCGGCGTGATTGTTCAGAGCGCTTCATTACTAACGGTTGTACCCGGGTTCGAAACAACATCATTGTTTAATTTTTATAATTTTTTAAAAAATACTCAATTTTTTATTCACGCATTTAATAACTTCGCCAGCAATTTTGTAATTGGAACGATAATTTATTTCGTCACAATACAGTATGTTTTGTTTTTTTTACAAAACAACGATACTATACATGTTTTAAGATTTTTTCTAAACGAATCAATATCGATGCGCTTATTTGAAAATGATTTTTAAAAAACTCATACTTTGATCTTTTAGAGTTAGTGATTTAAAAAATAAAATGCCTAAAACTTTTTTTTTACGAATTTTGAAAAAATACTCAAATTTTAAATATTTAATAACTACTTATCAAATTCAAAGTTTTTATAACTTCTTCATTTATAAAAATAATTGTATGAAACTTTTTTTCCGTGTATCGAACATTTCAAACAATGCTCACAATTTTAATTCAACATTTAACATATAGTAGTGAAATTTTGTAATTATAAAAATTTCTACTTTTTTCTACATACAACTATTTTTAAAAAGGTACATTTTCGTTTTCGGGGCCTAAAAAGTTGCAAAGTGATTATTAAAATCCCACTATTCGCTTACTCGAGAGCTCTGATAGCGAGAGGAGAACGGGAATTTCCATGACAATATGCTATGCATTTAAAAATGTTCGTGCAACGCTGGGGGGAAATAAACCTGTTTGACAAAGAAAAGAAGCGAAAAAATTTCGAAACAGGGAATTTTAAGTTATACACTCTGTAAAAGCCCGGGTAACGCCGGGCTAAGCGGAGAAGGGGGAGTCATTTTGAAAAAGAGTATTAGAGGTGCTGATTTTGTGAAGGAGAGGGAAAATTTATAAAAGTAGTGAAAGCCTGTGCAACGCTGGGCCATGCAGCTAGTATAAAATATTATTTGATTTCAAATTACCGTTCTGTAATGTTAAAATGCACATTCACTTCTTTCAAAGGATTTGTTTGTTGTTCAGAGGTAAATTGAAACTAAGAAATTACTAAACTAAGCGTTTATCCGAATCAATTGGGACTGTACACCTTTCGGATACGCGATTGTTCGGATAATCGAATACTGAATGCGATCCATGCAGTATATGAAACCGGTTACTATACGAATATTGAAAATCATCACATGTGGGAAACGGGCTTGCAGGAAAAGCAACATGTTGCAATTTTACCTTTATTGTGGAAAATCACTTATTTTTTGCTGTACCATTGTACACCTCCGTTTGTTCGCGCTGCAAGGTCTCTGATTCTCTTGAGCAGCAGTAGTTGAGTAGGACAGCCCTCTGATTGTTGTTCGTACCACTCCATGGCCTTCTCTAACGCAGAAAACACGCTAGCATTTGATGGACCCTAGCTACTTTCGTTGTTGTTGTTGTCCTCGTCTTTATCCGTTTCATCAACGTCAGATTCAGATTCTTTTGCACGGAAGTCACAATCTCGTCATCATTTAGCATTTGAAATCCACAGTCTTCTGCATTGCATGCCATTCAGGTTTCTAGATCTCTTGTCTTCATCACATTCTTGAAATCCTGGGATCAATTGGTCAAAGTCTGTAATCTCCACTTTCTCCCTTCGCGAGACTGATCAATATTTCAAATTTGTTTCTATGTTCAAGACGTTGCGCTTCTATTTTGAATTCGAAGCCGTAGCAGTTCACAACTCAACAAAAGAGCCCGTATACACTCCCTCCCTTGGAAACAAACTGGCCTAATATTCCGTGCAGATGTTTACCAAATCACACAACTGAAATCCCCCAAATATCCATGACCTTGGGTTTTCCCATCACCTTTGGCTTAACGCGAAACAAATGTTGAGCATTACACTGTTCGAAAACGTATTCATATACAGCACAAGTAGTTGATAAAAAAAACTGGTTCGGATATTTGACGCTCCGGATAATAAAAGTTCGGATAAATGACGTTATACTGTATTAAGTCATAATATTTTTGAAAAATAATGCATTTTTTAAAGTTTATTTGTATAAAGAAAATACAGGGATAAGATTTTATTTATTAATAAATAATTAAATTTGGAGTGTTGCTTTTAGCTCCTTCAAACTCTTTTATATAAACCCATAAAACCCCTTCTTACTTTTGCATTAACTATTTATCTACCGCATTATGATTTACTGCAATTTTTTCGTGTAAATTTTTGTTTTGAATCACTGCATTGAAAAATTAGGGATATACATAAATAAAATATTCAGCTTTGGCTAATTTAATCTGTTGAGCTGACTTGAAAGTGCCACGAATTAAGTATTCATGGAACTTTCAAGTACCGTCAGTACATGGAGGTTTAAAATATTCTCATAATACAAAATCAACGTATAATTTTTTACGGACTTTTCCCTGTTAAAAATGCTGAATAACAGAGAACACTAATATTTTACATAACAAAATATTTATTTTTAAAAATTATAAACATTTAAAAATTTATTTACTTTTTTACACATAAAAGCAGATTTTGCTTAATTGGATGATATTCAAAGAAACAGTTTTTCTTTTCATTAATGCATAAAAATTCATTACACGCTGTACATTTTGAGTGAGGTTTCGATTGAATATTGTTTAAAGCACTGCATTTTGAGATAGGAAATACTATATTTTCCGAAAATGAACTTCGACACCTTGAGTCTTGTTCAATCTCTTGTGATCGCTTTCTTAAGGCTATTTTCGGCTAATGTTAAAGAATAGGATCCGAATTCTGAATATTTTTTCAGATATAAAAGTACTCAAACATTAATATTATATATATATATATATATATATATATATATATATATATATATATATATATATATATATATATATATATATATATATATATATTCTGGCTACACTATCTTGTAGAGAATAACTCATTTTATCATACTACTCATTTTTATCCAAGTCGACACATTTTTTCCTTTTATAAAATGTGTTTTGCATTTTTTTCCTATATCGTAATGCTAAATAAGCTATCCCTTCACATGTTAAAAGAAAAAAAACTAATTATTTATGAAATATTTTGAAATTTTAAAAGCAGTATATTATAAATAAATGCATGAGTTACAATGTCACAAATTTTTATAAAAATTGAGGCATTTTTTCTGTTTAAAAATGTGCTTCGTGTCAAGTTCACGCTCTCGTACATATGGCGAAAACAGCCTTAAGAATCTAATGAAAATTACAGCACATTTGCAGGGAATTCTTCATCTGAAGAATCATCTGCTAGTGTACCACTGCTTTCGGATGGTAGATTCTGTAATAAATCCAAAGCCTCTTGAAGACTGAACTTTTTTCCAGACATTCTAAGAAAAGGGGAAAAAATTAATAATAATAGCACTTTGAAAACCTCCTATTATTGTTAAATCTCAGTTACACATAAAGAAATTAACATGTTCCTAGTTTTTGAATGAAGAATAGGTATTTCATTTAACCCTGTGTTAAAAAACCAGCTCAGATTTAAAGTTAAAAATTGTTTGAAAACGTTAAAATAAAAGTAATTAAAAAGCAAAGTAAACAAGTTAAGCTAAAAAGAAATGCCAGAAAAGCAAAAATCTATTGCAACATAATAATGACGCTTCATCACAACAAAACGCTATAATAAGCTACTCGGACAAAAAAAAAAAAAAACTAAGTTTCTGCTCTAAAACATCTAGTGTATTGTCGGTACTTATAAGTCCCACAATTATTCAATTGTAAAATTATATACACTATTCACTTAAAAAATAAACACTGGTTCATTTAAAATAAATAGTCAAATCGTTTCTAAGGTCTTATTTAACATTAAAAAAAAGAACATTTTCCTTTTGACATTAATTACTTTTTCGGAACAAAAATGACAATCTTCGCCATCCGAGCATAATGTCAGCTGATAACTCACAACTTCTGTATTAAAACTATTTCCCTTCTCCGCCAAAATACTCATCATAGAACCTGCGCTGCCATGTATTCTGGAAGAGTGGCATTAAAAGAGTGTCCCTGCTAAATATCTTCAGAATACTCGTAAAAATAGTTATTCTACACTATTTTAAAGTGAGTGATACTTATAAGTACCGTTAGTAGGTAAAGGGTTTCCTTATAATGCTAGAAAATGCATGATATTTAATTACTTACGCTTTTACTTGAAGTAAGTTGTAACGCGCGAATCTTTTCGCGATCCTTCAACTAATCCTCTTGGGAAATCTTTGGGCTTTCAATTCGCATTATTCACAACCAATCCTTCGGAAGAAGAAAATCGTGATATGTAAATTAAGTTACTATATATCAGGGGTGGGTCAAGGTACGGGCTACTTCTAATTTTTTCAAGGTTCTGCGGTCCACCCAGTATTAGAGGCGCACACAAAGGGGAGGAGGTGTAAGGGTTCAGACCTTCCCTTATAGCCCTTTGGTATTTTCTCCCAAATGATTATAATCTCATGCATATAGTACGTAAAATTTAATTAAATATTTGTTATTATTAATTTTTTAGTATAATTAATGTTTGTTATAAAAAATTTTAAATTAATTATTCTATAATTTATATATATATTACTGCTTTTTGTTTCCTATAATTTGCAAAATCAAAATATATACGTCTGGCTGCGTTTTTTGGGGTTTGATACAATGGTAAACTTTCGCCCCCCCTTAGAGAAATTTTTGTGTGCGCTACAGCGTCTTAAGTGTGATTAGGCAAGAAAAATGAGTCTACAATATTTATAGCTAAATAATAAATATGGAATATGTACTTGTAAAACCGCGTTTAAAGCAAAATGCAGGATACACAACCATAATGATAATAGCCACAAATATAATAATATTAAGTAATACATTTATTGTCAAGCAATTCTAAATACATTAGAAAATAAAACATTTTTATCTAAAGTTAATTTTCATTGTTATAGTCAGTAGAAGACTTAGTCTGCATACTGTCAGCCAGTCTTGAATATTTCCGTACATAATTACTAGTTGCTAAAACCTTCAGGCGGTCATTCCAAAATGTCTTGGCGGGCCACCTGTCGATCGCGACCGACGTAATGCCCCCATCCCCCCGGCTATATTTGGTCGAAGTTTTCTAGCTAAAATAGAGAGTAGGAGAGGAGATAAAACCAAAATCAGGTGAGATTGTTACTGACAGGTATCATATTTGAATTATTGTGATTAAAGACATATTAGGAGGCAGCTTTAAAGTGACGACTGTTCAAGGAGATTAAAATGATATTAGATTAAATCGGATGATAGATTAGATCCTATATAAAGTAAGGATCGAGTTTGATAGTCCCCTAATCTTTCATGTAATACCGTCGTTGTTCCACTTTCACGGTTAGCACTGTGGCATTATCTTATTGTTATTAATTGAATTTGTGTCGTTTTATTGTGTGCTCAATAAATAGATTGATTGGATCATGGCGAGTGTTTCTTCCCTACCTCCCACATATCTAGGAGCCCAAGAGAGACGTGATAGCCTCACACAAAGTTTCTATAAGACCTTAGCCTAACCCAGTGCTTCTCAAATTGCATTACTCGCAACCCAATTTTCAATCATAATTTTCATAGCGCCCCCCATACAATAATAATGTACTTAATTCAATAATATTATACTTTGACGTTAAAACTACGATACGACTTTAACCTCTTAAGCACCCGCCGTGTATATAAACATCTCTCTAAGCCAAAGCCTTTATTTCTCCAGACGTATATATACATCTTCCCGAAGTACGATCTTTTCTGTGCACTGCTATCCGTAAAATTATTCCAAGACTTAGGAATGCAATAAAAGGACCATGACAATGGTTGTAAAGGATTTACTTATTTCAGATTATTTTTGCTCCTTTATTCCTCCCCCTCCCTCCCTCACTACATCACATACGTGTGTTTGCACGGGAAACGGTTGGCAATATGAAGCGAATCGCGAAACTTATGATCAGCCGTGCAAAAATTATCAAGATATAAATTATAAACCGCGTACAAAAATTATCAAGATAAGTGATAATTTTTGTTATAAACTATATATATATGACAAACCCAAGGGGTCACTGGTAATTAATAAACTTGTTTTTAACTTAGAATTGTTACATTAATAATAAAATACATTGTGTAGCACTGATATATTTATAATACATCAGTGTAAATGTGTATTTTATTTTTTTTATGTCAGAATGTATTTTGTTTGTTTACACTTTCAGTAAATTAATAATTTTTTAAAAATAATCTTTTGCTCTTGACCTTTCAATATGCTCGCGCCCCCCTTGTAGAGCTATCACGCCCCTCAAGGAGGGCAGGCCCCACAGTTTGAGAAACACTGGCCTAACCCTTTTAAGTATTGACGGCGTATATATCTGTCAAACTTAATCAATGCGTTATGTGCCTCGGTCGTATATACCCATCCTTCGGAAATATGGTTCTTTTCTTTGCGATGCTATCAGTAAAACTATTCCTAAGGCTTTGAAATGCAATAAAACGATCTTGACAGTGTTTGAGGAAGATTTACTTATTCCAAAGAAAAATTTGTTTATTTCTGCATTTTCTCCCCCTCCTCCCGATACAAAACATACGCGCGCCTAATGCGAAAAACGGTGGCACTAGGAGCAAATCACGTTTTTAATCGATTGTTAAGAGATTTATATTGATATGAAATACATTAAAAATGGCAAAAATCATTTTAAAACATGTGGAAACCATTTTGATATTTTAAATTTCATATCTTTTATGATAGAATTTGATGATTAGTCAATATATTTTTCTTTTTCAATTCCTACTATTAGCTAGCAATCTTTATTTATTAATTAATTAATTTGTTTGTTTATTTATTTATGTTGGTGGAATTTTCAATCGTTAATGAAATACATTTTAAAGTGCTCTATTGAGCTGAAATTTTATATACAGGATTATTTTGGATGACAATACAATAATTTAGTTATAATTAATAAAAATTAATTGATTAAATCTAATTATTTAAAGAGTTACAAATACAGTCACGTTGGCATCATTTCTGGCGACTTACCGACCCTTTTGGCGACTTGTGTCAAAACTTGAAAATGTTTTTTCTCTCACGTTTTTAAACATTCAGTTGAACTGAAATTTTTTTACACGATTGTTTTGGATGACAATACGATACGTTAAGGATAATTAATAAAAATTAATTACCACTTCATATTGTGATTCTGTCATATGTATACACACACATATATATATTAATTGTAACTATTTAAAGAAATGAGCTAAAATGAATTATTTCTTTGTTGATCTAAGTAGGAAAATTGACTTAATTTTTTTTATATTACTTGTTATTATATAACGTGATCAAAATCTTTTGAACTTATTTTCTTTCAAAAATAAAATTAGCTTTTCAAAGTCTTTACTTATTTTATTTATTCTCGAGCATTTTTCTCAAAATTTTATTCAACTTTTTGTAAAAGTCTTGCTGTTACAGATCCTGAATGTTGGGCCATAAGAGTTCGCGTGAGGAAAGGCACTTATTCTGCACTGTAGGAACATTTACTTACAGTACACGACATAGAGCGGTAACTTGCTGTAGGAAGCTCTCTTTGTTCAAAACTGACATTTTTTTTGGAGGAAAACAATTATTCAATGCAAAATTTGTTAAGGTAACCGACAACGTTTGGAACCGTGATTTAAAAAAGCGCATAAATGGATAATTTTAATATTTGAGTCACTTAGATTAGAACACATGTATAAAAGTGTTTTAAGACATTCTGACAAAAAAATGATTTAAATACAATATTTCGGCAAGAAATTAACTTAGAATAACCTTTTTTCACAATGTTCTCCTTTGTGAAAAATGCTTCTATTATAATAATATTTTGCCTACATATAGCTCAGACCTCTGAGCAGAGGCTCTACTATGATTTTGATACAACTATGATACTTGAAAAATTCACATTATTTTCAGAGTTACAACCAATTGAAATAATTATCGGCGTTTTGTTTCTTAAAATTTCTCCCCTCTGTTATCGTAAAACATGGATAAACCCACTTCTAAGTTATATAATTCAAAAATTCTAGTTGAGCCTCTGTACAGAGGTCTAAGCTATATACAGGCAAAATATTGTTATAATAGAAGCATTTTTCACAAGAGGAGAATATTTTGAAAATGGGTCATTCTATGTTCATTTTTGGTCAAAATATTGTACTTAAATAATTTTTTATTTTCATACTATTCTTAAAACAATTTTATGTACATTTTCTAATCTAAGTGACACTAAATATCATAAATATTATCTATTTATACGCTTGCGGTTCCGAACGTAGTCGGATACCTTAAACGGTATCTTAATTTTATACTGTAATATCAGGATTGAATTGAGTGCCTTTATGTCTTTAATTAGTTCGGAGTTTTGTTGTTATTTGAAAAATCAAGTTTATTTTTGCACTTACAGCTCAAAAAATGATATTTTTGAAGAAAAATCGGTACTTTTACGTACTATCGCAACAAGGTGCCAAGGTTCTAGATAACTATATGTTGCAAGTTGGCAACCCCAATTTCGCATGTCATACGTGCTAAATTGGCAACCATGTACTTAGTTTTAAGTAATGTCGCCAATGCAGTTGCGATAACGCGTAGATATCGAAAAATCTAGTAGAAAATTAAAATGACTGTATTTTATTTGACTCGAATTCATTGCTGTGCCTCAAGTTCATGAAATGTGAGATTCAAGAACATTATATAATTCTTAAAATGCTGTTAAAAATGTTTATTTAAAAATTGATAAACATTACATAAAATTTTGCTTTACATTTCTGTTCTTCTTTTCATTAACTTTTACAGAAAATAAATAAAAATTTAAAAATACTGAAATTATTAGGTCTATCTACAGCGCCCACAAACTTGAAGCTCGCTCAAATTTAGGATTGAAAATCTCTTAAGGTTTGACAAATTCTAAAACAATAGCTATGTTGACAGATTGAAAGTAGTTATTTTTTCAATTTCTAAAATTAAATGGCAATGAAAACTTTATTACATTACTCGTATAACTGTATTATGTTATTGTATTATATTTGAACTTGTATTTTAAGTTCATTTTATGATGGCTATATAAAAGGGAAATTTTAAAAGAAATTTGACATTTTTGTTATATATATGTGACAAGAGGATGTGTTATCGTTATTTATAAATATATAAATTGAACACAATTCTATAGAGAAATAAAAATTGGAAATTATTAGAAAATACATTTAGAAACATAGAAATTATTTCAAAATATCAATGGTGAATAGAAAGCTAAAAAAAACCGACGTTTTAAAATAAGATTAAAAAACTATAAGTTAAAAGTTTTATAAATTAGCCAAGTGCAGCCTCGGACTTAGGACCGATAAGTGGGGTTAAAAATAGGTTTTAAAGGATATATATATATATGTATATACACTGGTGTGCAAAAATTAAGGACGAGACGGTTTTTTCAATAAAACATTGTACAAAAGCTTTCCAAATCAACACATTTAATACCGTAAGATCCCCAATACGTAAGGGCATGTGTAATGTAAGCAACACTTATTAAAAGAGAAATCAGAGGGATAAAAAGAAGCTTGATTGAAAAAGTAGCATGGAACGCAATGCGACTGAAGGCCGAAACATCACTGTGATGGGTGTCCAGCAAGAAACATCCGGTCTTTAGTAGGGGATATGAACTCCCCTGACTGCTAGGCAGGTTTCACAGCGTCTGCCCATGCTGAGAATGAGGGTGTCAATGAGTTGTTGAGGCATTGCTGCCCATTCGTCTTGCAGCGCCAATCGAAGCTCCCGAATCGTTACTGGTGGTAAGGTACGAGCTGCCATGCGTCTGCCTAGAAAATCCCATACATGCTCGATGGGATTGAGATCCGGAGATCGTGCCGGCCAATCCATACGTTCAATATCCTCACTCTCTAAGAGCTGTTCGGTAGCTACTGTGCGATGACATGGTGCATTGTCACTTCAGACCCATAGCACCTCTAAAAAGACGCACATATGGAAGAAGAATCTCGTTATAATAACGGGTCCCGTTGACTGAACCTGCGTCGAAGATGTGAAGGTCTGTACGACTACCAAGCATGATGCTCCCCAAACGAGAACAACGCGACCTCCATACCTGTCCCTTTCAATGATGTTCGAGGCATGATTGCAGCTTCCCCGCTCTCTCCAGATGAGTATGCGATGAGAATCGCTACTCAAACTGAATCTGCTCTCATCTGTAAAGAGTACTCGTCCCCATTCATTGTCTCTCCAATTCCGGTGTTCCCGGCACCACAGAGAACGCCTTCTCCGATGGGCAGGCGTTAAAGGTACACACCGTACAGGGTGTCGTGCAAACAGACCACCACTGTGCAGTCTTCTGGCCACAGTAAAATGCGATATCGGTCGTCCAGTCGCCTGTGTCGTGTGTCTAGCGATTTCTCCCGCTGTCTGCCGCCTGTTTCTTCTGGCCTGTAAGACAATGTACCGGTAATCTGCGGGTGTGGTTCCTCGTGGACGACCACTACTGAACCTCCGGATAGCTGTTCCTGTAGTTTGAAATTGTCTCCAAAGTCGTGAAACGATGCTGTGAGCAATTCCGAACTCTGCAGCCACACTTGTAACACTGCGGCCTTCCTCCAACTTCCCAATGATTCGACCTCGGGTAAAAGCATTCAGATGTCGTCTAACAGATTGATTACTCGCCATTTCTCGCTGAGGCAGCAACTCGGTGTGATTTTAACTGCTATACGGCGTGCAATCTCTTTGCCAAAAATACTGATCTTACACCGACAACATGCTTTATACTACTCAGACACTCCCCCATTACGTCTACCTGCTTATCTGCGCATGTGCTACCGTACATACATCACCTTACTTAATCTCCTGATTGATCTTTCTGTCCGCTCTGCCTCTTCGTTCAGCTGATATGCTAATTTTTCGACTTCGTCCTTAATTTTTGCACACCAGTATATATATATATATATATATATATATATATATATATATATATATATATATATATATATATATATATATATATTCATACATATATATCTATATCCTTTTAAACCTTATTTATATATCTATATATATATCATAATAAAATAATTATAAACATAGTGAGATATCCTACTAAACAAAGAATGGAAAAATAATATAATTGATAATTAAAAACAAGAAACTAAAATATAAATAGGTAAATATATTTTTTAAAGTCAATCGACCAAAGCGGAGCACTGTTATGTTTTCTAAAGCTGTCGTCGACTTAAGGTGGTGAAGTAGGGTTAAGCTTGCGTTTTTCGATCCCAACCTTCCTCTTCAGCAGAAAATTTCCACATAACAGTGCAAGAAAAATTGTAGAAAATAAACCAATATTAAAAATGACTTACACCTAATTTTTGTACGTGAAAGCTTATATTACTCTAACAAACAATTAATCAAAAGCGAATGACTATTGTGAAATTGTTCAAAGCTACAAAATGATACATTCAATAATACAACTTAAATTCCATAGTTTACAGAAAAAATAAAATAAAAAAAAATAAAAAAACTTTTCCCTCCTACCAGAAGAATAGAATTACGAATTAACCGCATGAACACAAACACACATCATGAAACCCATTATCTGTGATGTGTGACTATATTAGTATATCAAAACTTTAACTATGTCGCCATCCGTATGACGAATTTGTAGCTAAAAGTAAATAAACTAATACAACTGTAAAGAGAAATTGAAGTAAAAATCATGATAAACTATCGTTTCTATTTACATATACATATGCCATGAAGATGCCGTTATGTGTATATGTATATTGTCACGGAGTTCGAAAAAGAAGCACAGTTCAATTAAACAAACAATTAGATTTTATTCTAACGCTTGGAGCTCGATACAACACTGGACTGAGAACATGCCCAACTGGCGATGAACTCTGCTTTTATACACTTCGGAATATTCGAGAAATAACCAGTATGCACTCTAAAGAATGATCTGGATTCATCTAGAACCTAGAGAAACAATACATTAAAAACGGAAACAAAATTCCAGTCTTTGGATAAATCTGCCGGGGCCGGGATTCGAACCCGAGACCTGAGGAAGTTCAGTCCAACGCTCTGCCAACTCGGCTATCGGGACTTGTAGCAAATTATGCGTGTGGCATTGCTCCCCTCGAAAAAGAAGACAGCGCCCCGCTGTCATTTTGTTCAAGGGTCTTTATTCTGGAACGAGTGATGGGTCCTTTGTATGATTCTTTGGGAGGAATATCCTCGGTTTCGATTTGCTCGGCGGGATCATGGTACGGTTTCATACGCAGTACATGGACAACTTCTCTTAGTTTTCTTTTTCGTGAAGCAGGATCAAAATCTTGTACTTCGTAAGTCACGGCTGATAAACGGCGTAGCACCTGATACGGTCCGAAATACCTTCTTAAGAGTTTTTCGGAGAGACCGACTTTCTCACTGGAGTATAAACCCATACGAGATCTCCGGGAGCGTAGGATACCATTTGGTGTTTGGAATCGTAACGTCGACGATCTTTGTCTTGAGCTCTCAGAGTGTGCACTCGGGCTAGCTGTCGTGATTCTTCGGCTCTGGCTGCTATCTTGGTGATGTTATTGTCATCAAAATCGTTAGGACAGAATGGTAGCATTGTATCTAGTGTCGTTTCCGCTTCACGACCATGAAGTAAATAGAACGGCGTAAAACCTGTGGTCTCTTGTTTAGCGGTATTATAAGCGAAGGTTACAAATGGTAGAATTTCATCCCAATTTTTCTGCTCTACATCCGCATACATTGACAACATGTCGGCCAAGGTCTTATTGAAGCGCTCCGTCAGTCCATTTGTTTGGGGATGATACGCCGTTGTGAAACGATGATCAATGTTACACAAGTCGACGAGAGAGGAAACAAGTCTGGATCGAAAGACGGCTCCACGATCTGTGATAATTACTCGAGGAGCTCCATGCCTGAGGACAATTTCTTCAAGTAAGAACTTCGCTATTTCGTCGACTTCGGCTGTCGGCAAGGCTTTTGTTATTGCATATCGTGTTGAGTAATCCGTGCAGACTATTATCCATTTGTTTCCATGAGCAGACTTTGGAAATCTCCCAAGGAGATCAATTCCAATGCGATGGAAAGGAGCTATAGCTGGAGGGATGGGAACTAAACGTCCAGGTGGTCGTTGAGGAACGGACTTTCTCCTTTGGCACTCCCGACAATGCATGACATACCGAACGACATTTCGGTACATTCCCGGCCAGTAAAATCTCTTGCGTATCCTGTCATAAGTTTTCGCGAAACCAAGGTGTCCTGCGGTAGGGGCGTCATGAAAGTGCCTTAGTATGTCTGCTCGTAGATGTTTAGGAATGACTGGCAACCACAACTTTCCATCTGGATCAAAATTCTTCCTGCAAAGGATACCGTCGATAAATCTGAATTCTTCGTTTTTGGATGAGTTGCTCAAAAGTTTTAATTTCGCAAGGTCTTGATCCTTTTCTGTTCCATCGCAAGGTTCATACTCGTCGTGACTGCTAAAAATTTGTCTGATGTTTCCGTTTCCTCTTCCACTGGATTTCTCGAAAGAGCGTCGGCGTCACTATGCTTCTTACCGGTTTTATATTTTACGTCAAAATCATGCTCTTGAAGTCGGAGGGCCCATCTGGCAAGCCTTCCTGAAGGATCCTTTAAATTCATGAGCCAGCACAAGGAATGATGGTCAGTTACAACAGTAAAGTGTTTTCCGAATATGTACGGCCGAAATTTGTTGGTAGCCCATACGATGGCAAGACATTCCCTTTCTGTGGTGGAATAATTCTTTTCGGCTTTTGTCAGAGTTCTAGAAGCGTATGCTATAACTTTCTCGACATTATTCTGAATTTGTACTAGGACAGCTCCGATACCGTACCCGCTTGCATCAGTATGGATTTCTGTAGAAGCTCTTTCGTCGTACATCCCCAATACTGGATCCGAAGTAAGTGCTTTCTTAAGACTGTTAAATGCTTCCACCTCTTCAGGACCCCAATGAAACTCCACGCCACTTTTCAGCAACGACTGCAAAGGTTCGGCGAGATAACAGAAACCTTTAATAAATCTTCTAAAGTATGAACAAAGGCCAAGAAAACTTCGTATGTCATGTATATTCTTTGAGTGGGAAAATTTCTTACGGCTTTTATTTTGTCGGGATCGGGACGAACGCCATTACTAGATACAAGATGGCCCAGAATCTTTACTTCTTGGGCAGCAAAAGACACTTCTTTGAATTTAATTTAAGACCAGCTTCCTGAAGACATTTTAGAACAAGTCTTAATCGTATAAGATGGTCTTCAAAAGTTTCTGAGAACACTATTATGTCATCTAGGTAACAAAGACACATAGTCCATTTAAAATGGCGTAGCAAATTGTCCATCATTCTCTCGAAGGTCGCAGGTGCATTACAGAGACCAAACGGCATGACTTTAAACTCGTATAAGCCTTCGGGGTAATAAATGCCGTCTTTTCACGATCCGCTTCGTCTATTTCTATTTGCCAATAACCAGATCGGAGATCCATGGAAGAAAAGAACATTGCACCTTTCAGACAGTCGAGCGTATCGTCAATACGAGGCAGAGGATAAACGTCTTTTTTTTTTCGTGACGCTATTCAGCTTGCGATAATCGACGCAAAAACGCCAACTACCGTCTTTTTTTTCTTACGAGCACAATGGGTGATGACCAAGGACTTTCAGAGGGTTGGACGATACCTTCATCAAGCATTTTCTGAACCTCTTCATGAATGATGCGTCTTTCAGTCGGCGAGACTCTGTAGGCTCGTTGGTTGATTGGAGCATGATCACCAGTAAAAATCCTGTGTTTCACATTCGTCTTCGCGGCTGTCGACTTGTCGGTCTTCGTGAAAAGCCCAGAAAATTTCCGGAGTAGTTCGGATAGCTTGTTTCTCTGTTCGTCACTTAACTCGGGTGACATCATTAACGAACAATTCATCTGTGACTCCGAAGTTTCTTGCTGGTCATCCAAGCAACCCGATGTGTCGGAAATAACACATAGATGCCCTTCATTTAGTGGTTCAGCTTGGCCTATGCACATTCCTCTAGGGATGATTTGGTTTCGGAACTGCAGGTTGGTAACCCAGACATCACTTTTCCGTTACGATATGTGGATACCATGGACGGTGTAGCAATATTTTTCTCGAAGAGCAAATGTTTGCTGCCGTCTAGAACTACATTTATGTCTCCTCGGGTTTGATATCCTGATACTGTTATTCTAGTTAAAGAATGCGGCTTAAGTGTATAGTCCCTGGTGGCATACAAATTCCAGGCGTCAGGCGCTGTGGAGTCGCGACAGATGTCTTCTAGAACAAGTTCATTTTGTCCACAGTCTATAACGGCTTGAGACGCCTCTAAAAAGTCCCATCCTAGGATGACGTCATGGCTACAATGTGATAAAACAATAAATTCAAAAGGCAGTTCTCGATTGTTTATACGGACACGTAAAACACATTTCCTATCGGCCGAACAAAATTTCCATCCGCAACTTTCAGCATAACGCTCTTGGCATCAGCAAACAGAACTTTCTTTAAAAATCGGCGATACTTATCGGATATGACAGAAAACGATGCCCCAGAATCTACTAGAGCACGTATCGGCTTCTTATCTATTATTACGTCTAGTTGGTTACCAGTCATCTTGGCGGTCGACGGAGGATTTCCAGTACACGCGGCCTCACCTCCTTGGAAGGTCGCTCTCCTTAGTTTTCCTCGCTCCTACGGCCTGGCGACTGACTGGATCGGCGATATGGCGACGGGGATCTGTAACGACGTATTGGGGATCGGCCTCTCGTGGGACTTGGCGTAAAACGGCGAGAAGAGTTTGGTCGGCGTATTTCTTCTTCAGTGCCAACGTCGTCGAAGTTCCGTCGGCGGTTTCGAGAGTTGTCAAAGACAGCCTTTCTCTCTCGGCAGTAGCGCATTACATGTCCAGGACGTCCGCAGTGGAAACAAACAGGTCTGTTGTCAGCCGTTCTCCACACATCTGTTTTTCTTGGTTCAGGTGGGAATTTCTGAACAGGAGCTCTGTATTTCCTGGTTACAGCGGCGTATGTTGGTCGTGGTCTAGTTTCTGTAGGTTTTGTTGACACTGGGGCCAAAACCCTTTCAACTTCGTCTTGAACGATCTCTTCTAAGGATTGGGGATCGGAGTCCAAAGATTCTTGCGTCTGGTTAACTAGTCGATGGACTTCTTCTCGTACGATTGTGCGAATAAGAGAGACCAAATCAGTCTCATCCGTCAGGGATGCAACCGGTACGACGTTTGGAAGCCTTTCAAATCTCGGTCGACCAACTCTCTTCTGCTTCATATCTTCGATATAGTTGCACCATTTGATAAAACTTGCTGTGTCGTTGATTTCTCTCGTCAACAGGGCCTGATAAATATCCTCAGCAACACCTTTCATTAGGTGTGACACTTTTTCGTCTTCTTTCATCAGAGGATTTACCTCTTGGCAAAGTCCTAATACACTTTGTATGTAGGACTGTGTACTCTCGCCTGAACGCTGGGCTCGGCATTTTAGTTGTTCTTCTGCCCTTCTGGTATATTTTTGACGGTCACCGAAAAGTCCACTTAGTCCATTTTTAAACGCTTCCCAGGAATCTAAGGCGTCTTCGTTGTTGACATACCACTGTCTCGCAGTTCCGTCAAGAAAGAAATAAACGTTAGCCAGGCACATCATGTCATCCCACTTGTTAAAGTTGGCTACTCGATCGTACTCTTTAAGCCATTTGAGAGGGTCTTCCCCAGGCGCTCCTCGGAAGGTCGATGGGCTCCTCCATTGCTGTAACGAAGGTGTTACTACAGCGGGCTTGGCTTCTTGCTCGGTCGGCATTTTTGTCCTCTTCCTACTATTTTCTTTTAACAGTCCGAATTCGGTGGATAATCCTCTTAACCGGAGGCTCCTGCGAAGGTTGTCACTATTATCCACGTTTGACGTAATTGTACCCCGCGCTTCCACCAAACTTGTCACGGAGTTCGAAAGAAGTACACAGTTCAATTAAACAAACAATTAGATTTATTCTAACGCTTGGAGCTCGATACAACACTGGACTGAGAACATGCCCAACTGGCGATGAACTCTGCTTTTATACACTTCGGAATATTCGAGAAATAACCAGTATGCACTCTAAAGAATGATCTGGATTCATCTAGAACCTAGAGAAACAATACATTAAAAACGGAAACAAAATTCCAGTCTTTGGATAAATCTGCCGGGGCCGGGATTCGAACCCGAGACCTGAGGAAGTTCAGTCCAACGCTCTGCCAACTCGGCTATCGGGACTTGTAGCAAATTATGCGTGTGGCAATATAACGACATGTTTATGGTGCAACAAAAAGTTATGACTAAAACTGACAGCTGAAATTTTAACATCGTGTATAATTTTACTTCGGAACATTGAAACCAAAAACTACGCGCTCACATTTTTCGGTAGTACTTGCAATCTCGAGTTATTTATCCGATTTCTTCTCTTATTCTAGACATGAGATGACGTACGGTATTGATCCCTGTCCCCTCCCTCCTCGGAAATGGAGATGACCTCAGGGAAATTCAGGTGTAAATGAGATCTTCTCTACCTTCATAAATTCAATAGCTTTTTTTATTTTATATCTCGGATGTGATTTGATTCTAAGAATATATTTCTTTTTTCGTTGAAAAAATCGAACCATTTTCTACCAGCATTGCCACGCTGAAAATATGAAAGGAATGTATCTGGAACAAATTTTGAAGCCTAAGCGATACCTTACCAACCTAAACAAAGTTAACGCGTTTTTTATAGGGAGAAAAGTATTATTTTTGGTTTATGTTTCATATTTCTTTTTAAAGAAAATAATGTTTGACGCCTGGATCGGATATTTATGAGGATAAAGTGTTATACTTTGTGTAGGTTTTCGTATTTATGTTTCGAGAGAATTTCTGTTTTTCATGGTATAAGCGAGATATGATGTTATGAACGTTGGACGAGAGTTTATGTTTGATTCTATTCTTTTCAATGAAAGTATACACTCAAGCATAAATCAAATGTTGCTAAAGTGCGGTGTAATATTTTAATTTTAAATGCGAGCATTTATTTTTTTCGTCATGTAAATCATGTATTTTTATACCTATCTTGTTTCTGAAAGTGTTTTCGACAAGAGTAAAATCATTTTAACTTATATCTAAGAGTTAAGAATTGCATTGTAGGGATTTGATTTTACAATGGATGTAATACAGACAAATATATCGTATATTTTGTCTTGTGTGCATGTGAAAGAGTTCTTATACTGCAAATTTTATGTCAGAAATGCGTCGGATGGGTTTAAATAATTAATATTTTCTACAATAAATTAATGTCTGTTTATTGTTAATACTTTATTAACACCTTATATCATTTTAAAAAAGGCTTAAAAATCATTTTTTATAACTAAGAAAATGCATGATGAGAAAATTCTTTCTAGTTTTATTTCTTTGTGGTACAATTCAACCAAAATTGTTTCTTGCGCCATAAACCCATACACTCACTCAGTAGTTTTACCTCAGAAACAGTAGGAGTAATGAATATCAAATTAAGTAAGAGTAATAAATAACAAGCGGAATGTATAATTGGCAGTAAAAAGAAAGAATTTCGCAATTTTATGCAATAAAATCAATAAAATCACGTTTTATTTTCTGCAGAAGAACCCCCCAAAAAAAAGGCATTCAAAAAATTGTGTATCTGCTTATTACCACATGATAGAAGTGAAAACTTCAGATTTATTCTGGGTAATTCATTTGTTAAGATGTACTACGTTTTCTTTTTTGACATTTTCACATGCGGGTGTTGAGTAGTTCTTTTTCGTGTCCATTCATCGGTGGATTTGCTTATTTCATTCATTTTCTGTAAAGGACAATGTTTAAATATTTATGAACTTATATATTTATATATGAGTGTATACGATTTAAATGTCAATTAGTCCAATTATTTAAAACATTTATATGTAAATTACTTATATACACTGCTGGGCACCGTAAATGCAACACCAAGAAAGACAAGAGATAGCACAACAAAGAATTCATTTTGTAGATAACATGTTGACCAAGTAACAAATGATTAAATTTATACGACTTCTGGGAAGTGTGGTTCCTACCAGAATCAGTAGCCAGAGTAGCCGCCATTGTTGGAGATCACCGCTGCCACACGCCTCGGCATTGATTCAAAGAAACTTTGGATGTGTTCTTGGGGTACAGCAAACCAAGCAGCTTCCACACGTTGTCAAAGTTGATCTGGCGTGGCAGTAATCTGGGTCATTCGTTGCGCAACCATGGGCCACGTGTTTTCTATCGGCGAAAGATCCGGAGAGCGAGCCGTCCAGGGAAGCAATTCAATCTGGTGATTGAAGAAGAACCTTTGGACAATGCGTGCCACGTGTGGTCGCGCATTATCCTGTTGAAATATGGCTGTGGTCAAGCCCTGAAGGTAAGGAAGGACAACTAGCTCCAACACCTCGGAGATGTAGCGCTGGCTGTTTAAAGTACCGGCAATGCGTACTAGAGGAGTGCGAGAGTGATATCCAATACCGCCCCATACCATAATACCCGATGCAGGACTAGTGTGGTGGTGCATAACGCAGCTGTTCAGCATCCTCTCTCCACGGTGTCTCCAGACTCGAATCCGACCATCGTGGTGTTGCAGACAGATGCGTGACTCGTCAGTAAAGACAACTTCATTCCATTCTGCCACCCACATCCTTCTTTCATCGCACCATTGGTGGCGGAGATATCTTTGGTTCTGCGTCAAGGGTATACCAAGCAATGGACGTCTTGCGGACAGACCACTCTGCTGTAAACGGCGTCGAATGGTACGCGCAGACACTGAATGATGCGTTACAGACTCAATGTGCTGTGCTATGGTTCATGATGTGACTGAGCGATCCATAACTGTCATGCGCACAAATTTGCCTGTCCTCACGTAGAGTAGTACACTGAAGGGGATGCGATCGACCACGTCGATCCGTCATACCCTCCTGCATACAACGGTCACATATCCGCATTAAAGTTGTTTGGTTTCGACCAACACGATTTACCCTGACAGATAATCCACAATCTTGCTAGGCCACTATCCTTCCTCTATCGAACTCGGATACTTGATCAAAAGCTGATCGCTGTTTCCTACGAGACATAACTGATCGTTTTTGAAAAAACCACAAGAAAAACACAATTGCCGAACTTGAAATCGTCGAAATCTCTACGCCTTAAATAGCGGTTTGAGGTGGCGCCACAGTCGCACGTGATGTGCGTCTGCGCTGAAATTCTAACCATTTGCATATCTCACCTCCGCTAATGCATGTTGTAAATTTCATGTTATTTGCATGCTTCCTTCAGGGTGTTGCATTTACGGTCGCCGCGGCTGTGTAGATTATTATATAATATTTTCGTTTATATGGCACTTTTGTACTATCGCAACAATGCCAACATTAAAGAAAACTCGCCTAGATGACAATCCTGATTTCTATCTGTCGTACGCGCTGAATTGACAACTATGTACTTACTTCCTTTCCTATAACGTTGCCGATACCGCTGCGATAATACATAAGTACCATTTATGTGTTGTAATTGTTGCTTATGCCACCTGTCTGACGTAGTCAGATCGAGGCCCACGAAATTCATCGTGGCAAGGGGCTAGAAGTACGCCTGTCATTGGCTTTAGCCTTGAGCACCATACACGTGACAGTACGATTTAGTTCGGTGAAATTCCCGAAGGGACGATAGAACATTACGATAGATGGCGCCACCATCTTTCCTCCACCTCCGCAATTTAGGCATGGAACTGAAGTCGAGGGAAATTTATTGATAACGGTTTTGAAAATGAATTTGATTATAAAGGGTGTTTTTTGGAGGTATATAACTTTAAATTGCAATAAAACAACGATGCATTATTTGATTGACATGATTTTTTTTTTATTCGAAAGATAATCTTGTGGCATTACATTTTAAATATGATTTCTGGCATATGACTTCCACGGCTGGCTCGGATGTAGTCCAATCTGGCCTTCATCGTTTTTGAAGAAGTACGGACCAATGATTCCACCAGCCCATAAAGCGCACCAAACAGTCAGTTTTTCTGGATGTAACTGTGTTTCGACATACACTTGTGGATTAGCTTCACTCCAAATGCGGCAGTTTTGTTTGTTGACGTAGCCATTCAACCAGAAGTGCGCTTCATCTCTAAACAAAATTCGCTTATGAAAATCGGGAATACGTATTCCGCACAGAACCATTATTTTCGAAATAAAATTGCACAATTTGAAAGCGTTGTTCAGGCGTGAGTCTA
This sequence comes from Trichonephila clavipes, assembly GCA_019973935.1. Classification (NCBI taxonomy): domain Eukaryota; kingdom Metazoa; phylum Arthropoda; class Arachnida; order Araneae; family Nephilidae; genus Trichonephila; species Trichonephila clavipes. The sequence continues at coordinate 1,766,415 of BMAU01017974.1, read as the reverse complement.
TTCATGATGAATTGCCAAACCAAACTGAGAATAAATCACTTGACAGCTGTTAAATCTGTCGCCATCTTGGAAAGTAATGCAAACTTAAACTTCTATACCTGGAAAAAAACACTCTTTAGAATCCAAATTTAATGTAAGAACGGCAATATGAATTTGTAATGAACTTTTGGAAGATCCAGTAGTGTACACAGACCTGTCTTTAGGAGTGGAACTTACATTTTTTAAAAAAAACCCAAATAAACGTAAGCGCCTAGGCGTAATTCCTATGGCAAAATTTAAAAATCTGTTGATTTATTGAGGCGGAGAGTTGACCCCCCTTTGAGAAGATCTAACGGGATATCTTTTGCAAGACTGTATCATATAAATTTTATATAAATATATTTTATTTCTTTGCATGAAATAAAACTAGGAAAATTTATGCTCTGAGAGCCCTTTATTTTTCTTAAAATTCTCCAATCAAACAAAAGGAGATGTCTCGTACTCTTTCACAATTATTGCTTTTATTTTCTCGTAATCTCTTAGTTGTCACTCATGATAACCATGACAATATAAATCAAAATATTAACTACTTTCTTATAAATAATTATAAGGTCTTATAAATAATTTTAAATAAATGACTTTTTGGAATTTTCGATTGGAAATTTGGGAAAAATTCCATTTGCATCTAATTTTATGTTCAAAGTATGCTGATATTTTTTATTATGCAATAAATTAAATTTTAGTATAAATGATAAACAATTTCTGATTTACCAAATTGTCATTAAAATGTCTTTAACTTTGCTCAGCTGAGTAGAATTTTATGATCTGTTATTAAAGCTTTTATCATATCAAGTGAAACAAATATGATTTGTTTTCGTTTTGTGAAGCATTATAATTTAATACATTTCTTAGAGTAACCTAAAATTTGTAATTCGCATAGATTATTCTGTATATTTTTCAGAACATAAAGTTTATGTATTTTTAGACCATCCACTCCAAATATTCTTCCATGTCTTTTAAACCGTTACATGTCCCAGAAAATATAATCATCTTCAACAGCATCCACTTCGTAAAACTTCAATCGTAAAACAGAAACACATAAAATCGAATTTGTAATAAATCAGTGAAGCATTACATTTTTTCTCATCTATTTATGATTCCAAAACTGAATATAACCCAATAAAAATACTTACTGTAATTCCCACCCAACACATCGTAAAAATGAACCGTATTTTAAATCAGGAGCCACTTAGCGTTTACGATATGATGCCCCACCACTTCTTCCAAAATTTTAAAAGGTCAGAGTCGAATTAAAAGGAGGGAAACCATTTTGGAAAACTCTAAAGAGCTCCCGAAAATCCACAAAAGGATTTTTAGTGCTTAAGACGGAGTCGTAAAGCCTCCCCAAACCGAAGAAAACAAAATCACTTTTCCTTATTTACGAGGAAAGCGTGGTCATTCAAAACTCTTAATCACAGAGATGGAGTAAATTGTTTAGCAAATGTAGAGCGATGCCAAGATCCTAATGTCTTCTCATTTCCGGAGTGATATTCCTGATTAGCTTTCGCCGAATCATTTTAGGAATAAGCGCGTTGATTCTTCCAGTGTAAATAAAGATTCACTTGCAAGATTTGTTCTACATATACTTATTAAAACAAATCGTAATTTGAAAATTTAAATGTCTTATCTTTTTATGTAAATCAAGTAATAGTCGATAGCGAATTGAAACGAAGTATGGAAGCAATATGTTTGTTTTTCTGATATGTTGTAATGGCCTCCCGCCTGGGGAAGCCAACTCTTCATCTACTCGACCTAAATCTGTAGGAGGTAAAGATTGATAACCCAAGCTAACGATGAGAAATCCAATTTATTATTACCAAATATAATAATCAAATACAATCCAACTATAGAGGGAAAATTTAGAGTGATATAACGTAGCTAAAAATCTTATGTGAATAAGCACATGAAATCCTCTAACCACTTAACTTTACTCAAAGTTATCCTAAGAATCCTAACTTCCTTAATATATTTCAATAACTAAAGCCCGTCCTATAATCACGCTTCTAAATTCCGATTCTTACCGTAACAGCACTGCGTTCTGCAACTCAGCTTCCTTTCCTCCTTCTCCATTCGATTACTAAACTTCCACTATATATATATATATATATATATATATATATACTATATATACTATCTAAACTGCATATCAAGTTTTCTTCTTGAGAGGGATGGCTGAGAAATAACTCAATTGTTGGCCCCAATGATTCCCCAAGAGGAAGAATAGAAAATTCCGAAAAGCCCCGTCACTATGTGAAGCAATAATATAACTAATAAAAATATTGGTTCTTGTGTATTATACCATCGACCAGTTTTGTCAAATCAAAAAATGTCGCGAAACACAACGATTTTCAAACAGTAGTCGAAAACAATTCCTGCGTATGTTTGAAAATACTACATCATATTTGAACAGCCTGGCAAGAATTATGGAGAGTCTCTCTTCTCTCTCTTCTCTCAGTAGTTGGATAACAAACTGCACTCTGTCTAATCTATCATAGGAGTATGGCCTGTAATGCCAATGCTAAGGGCTGATATCAAATTCACTCGTCTTCGCATTGGTCATACTCGCTTTACACACAGGCATTTGTTTGGAGAAAATACTCCTGAATGTTGCAGGGTCTAATACACTGTGCGTCACATATTAGTAGATTGTCCAGTTTCTAACCATCATCGTTATAAGCTAGTCTTCGTTTGGAGTATTTTCTTTCTTTTCTGGAGATTCTAATTTTATTTTTACTTTCTATTTAATAAGAACCGATTTTATATTTTTCTTTTGAAATTTAACTTCATGGAAATATTCATCTTGTGGAGGGGGTGGGGAATAATGAATGTCTTGAATAGTTGCGCTAAATCATATATTTCAGTACGCTTCGTTTTGAGTAGATAAATGGAAAAAAAATTATAGATATGTTTTTCTTACCTATTATTTGACAATTTCTTTTTGACAATTTAAAATATTGCAGAGATTTGTTTTTCTAGAATAGATTTTTATCTTTTCGCAAAAACATGGTAGAAAATAATGCTTTTTCCTGTTCTCTTGAAGAAAATTCTCACAAGATAAGTATGTCAAAAAATTAGTATTTCTTAAGCTAATTGTAATCCCTGTTTAGACTGATATACAGTCTGAAAGATAACACTTTTTGTATTGCAGATACAAAGGAGAAAAACATTCCTTTTTTAAATAAATAAAAATGTAAAAAAGTTCTAATTATAAAGGGTGTTTTTTTAGAGGTATTGAATTTTAAATTGCAATAAAACAACGATGTATTATTCGATTGACATGAATTTTTTTTATTTGAAAGGTAATCTTGTGGCATTACTTTTTAAATATGATTTTTGGCATATGACTGCCACGGCTGGCTCGGATGTAGTCCAATCTGGACGTCCAATTTTCGATGACTTTTTCCAACATTTGTGGCCGTATATCGGCAATAACACGGCGAATGTTGTCTTCCAAACGGTCAAGCGTTTGTGGCTTATCCGCATAGACCAATGACTTTACATAGCCCCACAGAAAATAGTCTAGCGGTGTTAAATCACAAGATCTTGGAGGCCAATTCACAGATCCAAAATGTGAAATTAGGCGGTCACCAAACGTGTCTTTCAATAAATCGATTGCTGTGTGACATGTTGCGCCGTCTTGTTGGAACCACAGCTCCTGGGCATCATGATTGTTCAGTTCAGGAATGAAAAAGTTAGTAATCATGGCTCTATACCGATCACCATTGACTGTAACGTTGTGGCCTTCATCGTTTTTGAAGAAGGATTCCACCAGCCCATAAAGCGCACCAAACAGTCAGTTTTTCTGGATGTAACGGTGTTTCGACATACACTTGTGGATTAGCTTCACTCCAAATGCGGCAGTTTTGTTTGTTGACGTAGCCATTCAACCAGAAGTGCACTTCATCGCTAAACAAAATTCGCTTATGAAAATCGGGAACAACGGCAATCTCATTTTGGGCCCATTCGACGAATCTACGCCTTGCTTGATGATCGTTTTGATGAATTGCCAAACCAAACTGAGAATAAATCACTTGACAGCTGTTAAATCGGTCGCCAACTTGGAAAGTAATGCCAACTTAAACTTCTACACCTGGAAAAAAACACTCTTTATATATACGTTTTCATATGGAACTAAAACAGTTAAATGTTTTTTAAAAAATGTTCAATGAAAAATTTCGCTAAAAACAATTTATTTCTGCTTTTAGCTGAAATATAAAAACTCAAAGATTTAAATTGTTTTCATTAAATATAAATTTTTTTCAAATTATTATACGCAAAAATTTATAAGAATCTCTTGTAAAACTCCCACACTTCTTACAATTTGTAACAGGTATTCACAAGCTCAAGGAATTTGTTAAAAATATTCGAGATTACAATTTTTATTTAAGATTTTTAAAAGCTTAAGAACGAAAAATCAGAATAATTGAATTCGAGCGATTGCTCACCAAAATTTTATTCTAATTTAATAATGTGATTGTCATTCCGAATCTGAAACGCAAACTTTTCTTTGAAACAATCTTTAGCTACAATGCTCACTAAGTAAAGTTTTTATCTTAAATGAACAACAACAAAGAAAAACCCTCCAGAACAATTAGAGTAATACTCAGAACTTAAAATAGATGAAATAGTTTTTCCCGAATCATATTTTACTTTTACGCACTACGAATTCGGTACGTTCCTAAATTTAAAATAAATATCTGAAAATAGTTTTATTAAGGAACTGCTTTTATAGATGTTTAATAATACTGTGCAGAACAATATAACAACAGCCTGGTCTACAAAAGTCCCTTTCACATTTTATATGTTACATAAAATAAAGTAATTGTTTTACGAGACTGTGGTTTGGACCAAACTGCTTTCCAAGCGATTTTGTTTCTACAAATTAAAAAAAAAGTTACTTCGAACCTCAGCCATACGTGGCGCTGTATCTTAAAAAGAGGGGAAAAATTCTACCTCTCATAAAAAATTCGGCATATTTATTTTCTAGGAATAACATATTTATTTTCTAGCAAATACATAGTGAGCTTATGTAAGTACATATAATTTATATTTGGTGGGTGAGTGGGTAATGGGGCTAATCCCCATTCGGTCTGGTGATTAGACCAGATCCATGAGAGCCCATGAATCTGCCCAAAGTCTAACAACAGCAGGGAGGGGAGATGAAGCAACAGCCTCCTCACAGGAAAGCCCCAAACATTGTAGAATGTGCTGAGGAGAAAAAGGACTGATGTTACATTTGGTGCAAATTGGGAAGCTCCTTTTGCCACCTTCAAACTTCATGTACCTTAGGGGACTAGTTGAAAATCGCGAGAATGCCGTCTGACAAGATCTGGAACCCTTGAATGGAACCTTTGAAAGTACCATGTGTGCACAGGAAGACAAATCAGGTTCTTGTAGTAGATCTCGGTCGACATAAGTTCCATGTGGTCTTCCGGATCCACAGAGAGGATCGTTGGCAACCATCTTTGAAAGGTCATCTGCTACTTCGTTCCCCTGAAGGCCTACATGAGAAGGATAGGGTGCCGATCTGAAAGCTGTTTAAAAAGATGTAGAAGGTTCCTGCTGGTGTTGTCGCCGACAGATGGCCAACTCGATAAATGTTAGATGGAGGATCACGGTCTGCCAGGATCCAAATTTCGGAAAAAGCCTGGTCTTGTATGTTGTTAATTAATGAAAGACCACACATGATAGCTATTAGCTCCGTTCTGATGACAGAAGCATGGTCAGCATTTCTTCTATGAATTTTGAAGATGCGGTCAATTAAAACTTCACTTCCAGTAGTGTTTGTCTCTCCCCTACCGCCATCAGTATAGATTTTGACTGCATCCAGTGGAATCCCATCAATCACCTCCAGAGCCAATTGCTTAAGAATTTCAGGGTGGTCAAATATTTTATTGACATAGGGCATTAAATTAGAATGGAATGTAACCCCCTGGTGTTCAAGGACAAGATTGATTTATATTTTCAGTCTACTACCGTATTTCATCGTTTGCTCCCAATGCAGCTCAAATTGCTTTCAATTTGTTAACATAACTCATGGAATAGACTGAACTGCTTCAATTATTTGTTCCTGCTCATTTTGCTGTATTTGGGACATAGCGCCATCTATGAGTGAAATCTCTTAAAATTTTAATGGAGAAAGCAACTTTTTTTTGATGGAAAGCATTTTTAGAACATCATTTTAATTCTGAGCCTCCTTTTCGAAAGCGAAGATTCATTTTATATGAAATTTTTAAATGCGTTAGGGATGGTTCACTTTGAATGTGGACCATTCAAAAGGAATGTTATTTTCGTGATCTGAAAATTTGATTATTTTTTGCAATGAACTATAACCAATTAATCTCAGAATAATTTTTTACAAAAATTCTTTCAAAATTAAGTCGAATTATTTTAGAGTATAATCAGAGATGTGTGTCTGGGGGGGACATTCTAATAAGTACGCCAAGGAGTAATCTCCATGGTAAAAATTAAGAATCGGTATAGTGGGGAGGAAGGGTTGAAATCTCAACCACTCCCTTGTGTACACCACTGGAAAAAAGTCCTTTTTCCCCATTGTATAACTTTAAAGTAAAGGGAGAGAAACGCCGTGAAATAAAAACGATAATTTTTCCAATAATGGAGAATGGAATATGTGTAGTATAATGCACACACACACACAGTAAAAAACGATAAATATAAATAAGAATATTATATTTCGAACAGTACGTGAAAAAAGTAAATAAGAAAAAACGTTTTAGAATTTTACTCTAAATATTTCAGTAGTCAGTTGACAGCAGTTCAAAACTACGAAGTTTGCTGTCAATAGTTCTTGTGTTGCTGTAAGGGCGAAGTTAATAAACACTCGTTCATTTACTGAATATTTCAACAGAGACAACACACATATAACTCACAACACTCAAGAAATGAACAATCTTCATTAGATTTCTTGTTTCCATCTTGTAAATCTCGGGTCATCTTGAGAAATTAGCAATACATTAACTCATTTGGCAGTTATTAATGCAGTTCTTAACAAAAGATGACACGCCACAAGATACTTCATATGCATTACAGCATCTCCGAAAGGCCTTATATTAATGGAAATTGCATGTTGGAATTAAAAGCACCCAATTGATGTTTTTATTATCTGTGTGAGACGACAAAGACATTATACTTTGCATAAGTGACAACTTAATTGGATTCATTCCTCAGGGAAACCATCCGGAATATCATTAATTTAATTCAATTTATTATTCATGTCTTTGAAGTACGAAATAATTAAATAAGTTCTATTTGAATAAAGAAGAATTAGATTTGCTGTTGGAATGATTAACCGTTTTTGAGATGCATAGAGGCTTCTCGAGTAAATCGTATTTATGGTGATGACATCTGGTATGTGTTGCTACGAGGATGTTTATTTTTTTTAAAAATGCGTTTTACGGTTTTTCTTATAAAGGGAATACAAATTGAAGGAAAAGATATAATTATGAGTTTATGGCTGGGTTTGGTATTTTGTCTTCAAAATATATTATGTAATATTTTTTACTCTAATTATTTGTTTGATAAATTTTAATTCGAATTTAAATTGGATTTTTCGTAAAGGCAAATTAATATTAAAGGAAAAATACTTAACTATCTGCACAACTAGTTTAAAGACATCTATTTTTCAGTTTATCAGCTAATGTTATTAGTTCAAAGAACAATTCAGTTCAAAAGTCTTATTAAATTCACACACACACACAATTAAGTAAAGTTTTCATGTAAGACTATATATATTAAAATTATTAGCATTTTATATACAGAGTGTCCCTGAATGCCATGTACAAACTTGGAGAGGAGGTAAAGAATATCGTGAGGAGCCTTAATTAAATAGTATGGGCGTAAAGCGATAGGGGACGTTGTACGTGAGCTCGAAAGGACAGCGCATGTAGTTCCCTCATTTTAGACATGGACAGCGTATGATAACGTGAATCGTTATATGAACGCCGAGATGGTGGGGTTGCATGGGGAAAGATATCCAACGAGGCGGCAACCGAATCATCAAACGTTCGCTTGAGTACACCAGAACCTGGCGGAACATAGATCTTTCCGAGCCCCGATTGACGATATGCCCGTCAATGGTGATACGAATATCCAATGCTGCTGCTACGATCCGTGAAATACCCGGTATTTTCGAACATATCCGGCAATCTTTGTTGCGCGTGCATACATGCCAATGGAAACTATTTCAAACACCTCCTGTGATGCTTTAGTGTCACACTTTTAATGTATTATTGTTTTTTGTTTTTGTAATAAAGCGTTTTACACTACATTCTGTATTGTGACCTGTCTTTGTGTCTCGTTATCTCGTTAGGGTTACGTTTCCACCCATGTTTCCCTGTGTAATTATGGATCCTCAGGATGTTCTCTACCTCCTCTCCAAGTTTGTACATGGCATTCGGAACACCCTGTATAATTTTTGTGTATGAAAAAACCCAAACTAATTGCTAACATCTAATTGTTTTTCATTCGAAATTGAATTTACCATTAAAAATTAGAATTTAACAGTGAAATAAAACATGGGAAAATAACTGTTAAAGGACTCCAAGCGGTCTGCACGTAAAATCCTGCCATTCTGGAGATTCTTCGAAAATGCACCGCACGTAAGTTTTTGGCTTCAAGTAAGATTCTCAAAGGTGGTTGAGCCGTATTTTTAAAAATACGGCTCAATCGCTTTTGAGAGTCTTACTTGAAGTAAAAATAAAGCATCTCTATAATGACAGGATTTTATGTGCAGACCGCTTGGAGGGTTAAAACTTAGTCTATGTAACACACATACAGAAAAACACAGACAGAGACGCTCTCTCTCTGTGTGTAGAAAAAATCTGAAAAAATACTCACTGCATTTTTGGAGTTAATTTTTGTTTTTTAACAAGCTTTTATAATTTATGTTTATTTAATTTCCTTTATTATATTTTTTGAAATCATTATGTAGAAGATAAATTTTGAAAATTATAATTCTACAAAAATGCATAGGGAATAAATTAAAATTAATTCAGACACATTTCATTGTATCAAGTTTTTTACTTTTCTTTTTTTTAAAAAAGATTAAGTTAGCGAATTACGTAAACAGCAATTAAATGAAAAAAAATTAATATTAGTAAAAAACGCAAAATGTTTTCAACAGTTTATCTCACTCGTTGTCATTTAACAGTTTGAATTATTTATCTCTTATCTTAAATTTGATTTCCAATTTATCAAATAAAATGACCAATATTAAATTTTTTGTGTCAGTAATAGACGATTCATCTTTTACTTGAGCGTTACACAGCTCAATTACTCACTCTTCGCTTCCTGTTGATCATAATGTTTTCGAAAAAGTTGTCGATTTATTAGGTAAATAAATTTAGAAGTGTATTGTAACGACGTTCGAAAACTGTTGGATTCTTATAATCAGGAGCTGACGACTGATGAGCTCATAGAAATGCACGAGGAAGAGCAAGACATTGAAGAGAAGAGAGAGAACTTGAATCTCTAGATTAAGTTCAATCAGAATATCGAATGCGGATGGGAGAGAATTTGACAGAAAACCTCAGTTTAGTTGGAAAAGGGTTAAAAAATATAGACACCAGCGATGAGCGTATCTATTCAACAAAACAAGAAATAAAAAAATTATTAGCATGCCCGAAGAAATTTTACGAAAGAAAAAAATATCTTAGAAAACCACACACACACACACAGAGATTATTTTATTAGATTTTATGAAACACCCTCATTTAAAATAACTTTGGTTTGCGATTTTGTATTTGTATTATCTAAGATTTTATTAAACAATTTTTTTCCTAAATTATTATTTTCTTACGTCTCTAGCCTCAACTAAACATAATTTATGTATATTTATAAGCTAAATTATACTCCGACTTACGCGGTTATCATTTAGTCCCACGGGGTATTACTCTATAAAAATAAATCTCTTTATTTAACACAATACTTTACCATAATCCATAATATATATATATTTTAATTGTATAGAAGAAATTCTTGATAAATATATAATGTAAATTCCAGACATAAAGCATTCACCACAGATTTTATCTCAGAAACAAAAACACTGCAAGCATGATTTAAAGGTCAAGTTTTTGTTTCGAGAGTAATCGGCGAACTTCTTGATTAAATATTAATTAGATTATTGTGTGTTATTTTTTATCACTTCAAACAGTAGCGAGGACTTTGTATCGAGTTTTTCTGTTAGCAGAGATTATCAGTGTCAGATGGAAAAAAATGATAAAAAGTCAAGGCTCTAAAATGACTTTCTGAACACGCACTAAGTTTCGTCATATAAAAACTAATGCATCGTACATTTTTTTTTACAAAAGCTAAATATGTTTTACTATTATTGTATTCAAACATTAAGGATTTTATCTGAATGGAATTACTTTTCATTTTTATTGTGTATAGATTGCATAATATAATTCTAGTCTTTTACAAAATGCAACACCACGAAGAAGCAGGGGCGTTTTAAGATACGGCTGAACTGGATCTATGACCAAGACCTCGTCTCGTTCTCGACTCGGCTTCAATGAGGCCACGATTCGAATAATTTTAATCCCCTAATGATATTTCAGGCGTATTTTCCAAAAAACTGAGAATTTCGAACTAAAGGGTGTTTTTTTTAGACGTATAGAACTTTAAATTGCAATAAAACAACGATGTATTATTCGATTGACATGATTTTTTTTTATTCGAAACATAATCTTGTGGCATTACATTTTAAATATGATTTCTGGCATAGGACTGCCACGGCTGGCTCGGATGTAGTCCAATCTGGACGTCCAATTTTCGATGACTTTTTCCAACATTTGTAGCCGTATATCGGCAATAACACGGAGAATGTTGTCTTCCAAATGGTCAAGCGTTTGTGGCTTATCCGCATAGACCAATGATTTTACATAGCCCCACAGAAAATAGTCTAGCGGTGTTAAATCACGAGATCTTGGAGGCCAATTCACAGGTCCAAAACGTGAAATTAGGCGGTCACCAAACGTGTCTTTCAATAAATCGATTGTGGCACGAGCTGTGTGACATGTTGCGCCGTCTGGTTGGAACCACAGCTCCTGGGCATCATGATTGTTCAGTTCAGGAATGAAAAAGTTAGTAATCATGGCTCTATACCGATCACCATTGACTGTAACGTTGTGGCCTTCATCGTTTTTGAAGAAGGATTCCACCCAGCCCATAAAGCGCACTAAACAGTCAGTTTTTCTGGATGTAACGGTGTTTCGACATACACTTGTGGATTAGCTTCACTCCAAATGCGACAGTTTTGTTTGTTGACGTAGCCATTCAACCAGAAGTGCGCTTCATCGCTAAACAAAATTCGCTTATGAAAATTGACCATTATTTTCGAAATAAAATTGCACAATTTGAAAGCGTTGTTCAGGCGTGAGTCTATTCATGATGAATTGCCAAACCAAACTGAGAATAAATCACTTGACAGCTGTTAAATCGGTCGCCATCTTGGAAAGTAATGCTAATTTAAACTTCTATACCTGGAAAAAAACACTCTGTATTAGACGTTGTATGTCATGTACAGTCTCGCATTATCGTAATGAAACTAGGTCTCAGGAAAGTCTTGAATATAAGGGCTTCTATATATATACATATACATATATATATACACATATACGTATATATATATATACACACACACACACACACACATATATATATATATATATATATATATGAAAGAAATTTGTATTATATATCAAAAACAATAAATAATAGATAATGAACATAACAAGAAATAACGTAATAAAATTATAAAAGCCAAACACGAAGATCAAAATTATAGAAAAATAAAAAAAGAAACTACAAAAATGAAGAACCTAGCGAGTCAGAAAGCAATTTCGGACTTAGGACCGAATAAGTGGAGTTAAACTAGTTTGAAGGCACCAACCTTCCCCCTTGGCAACTCGGTAGGAAAAACCAAATAAAATAAAATAAACAAAAATTCAGAGTATGTAAAAACTCAGAGAGTATGATAAAACCACTCACTACTATTATGTAACAAACTCTCCCAAACTCTTAATGCAGAAAAATCGCAAAACAATTATGTAAGAAAAGTAGAAAAATCCTAAAACAATTACATAAGAAAAGTATTTTTATCAATTTATTTCTCTCTCTCTCTATATATATATAGTTATATATATAGATTTGAAAGAAGTTTCGGTAGTTCTTAAACATGTCGACAATACGTATTAGAGAGATGCGTTGTAAAATTCAATAGCATTTGTATCCAGATCATCGGATGGAGTAATAAGGTGATACGCTTTGCAACAGTTTAATCTCGTATCACCTTGCCACCAAATATGATCATTTCGATATCAGAAACATGATTTGTCCGAAAAAACAATGTCCACCAATTCATTGTTCCATGTTCATTATGCAACACACAGTTTTGACTGTATATAATTGTGGTATGCTGTGATAAGTAAACGTAATTCGTACATCAATAAATTGCAGTTTCACATCTCGTTGTGGTTCTATTTCTTCTAATATAAGCCACAATTCCTCCTATGTCAAACTCAGAATCGACTGACTTTCGCGTTCTTCGAAACTTCTTATATTACAAACACAGATATAGCTAGTTCTGAATGGACCCTGTATCAAAATTCCTGCGTAGCCCCTTTTTAGATATGACAGACCTGTTAGTGGAACTGTAGTTACCCATGTTGGGGTCCCGTATCATTGATACAGCCGTAGCTACGCCCCTGATTACAAAACAGTAGGGGAAATACCCAGGGCTTAAAAATACCTTTCTCTTCTTTAAAAATGCTTGTAAGAGGAGCTATCAGCGCACATAATTTAGATGTACATGAAATGCCAATCATATTTACATGCAGTAGCGCACACAGGAATTTTTCAAGGAGGGGGGATCCGGGGTCGAAAGTTCACCATTCTTGTATCATGCTCCCTTTGATTTTGTCGATTTTCGGGAACAAAACACAGTAAAAAACTAATTTTTGAGTAAATATTTAGCATTAATTAATAAAATTAATCATTAGTAACAAGTAATTAATTAAATTTTACGTACTATATACTTAGAATTATGATAAATCGGGAAAAAAATCAAGGGCTTTGGGGAGGGGGGTTTGGTCCCCAGCACCCCCTCCCCCTTGTGTACGCCCCTGTTTGCATGTATTATTGAGGTTTACACATGGGGAAAATTTCACACCTTTTCATATTTCCTTTATGATGTATTTTAAAATGCCAGAAGTGTATTAAATTCCAACAAAAATCTTTACGAAACTAACTAGTTTAGACAAAATATCGGTTACATGGAATAGGTTACATTATATTAAAATTATATCACTTACAGTTATGACTCAATGTATAGTAAAAACTTGAAAGTTTGAAATAACCAAAAATCTTGTGTTTTGTATTGTATAAAAATGCACTATAGTTAGCTTTTACTTTTGCTGTATTTATCATAAATATAAGATTTATATAAGTGACAATGATAATCTGATAATGAAACTCATATCAGGAAATACTTATTCTGAATATTTACTTTTTTGCTGTTCTTGAAATTATTATCAATCTTGCATTTTTTTTGTCAATTTCATACAATTATTATCTAAGTGCGTGATAAGAAAACTGTAGTTTGATAAGTCATTATATACGGCCTTTTGAAAAAAAAAAAAAACCCTAAATTTTTGCAAGACAAATTCTTTACAGTTTTTACCACAGTTTTCTTTTTGTCTCTTACCGCTTCTAACTTTATTTTTAGAATAAACATACTTTTTAACCTCGGGATCAATTAAACTCTATAAAATAATTCTGTGCGAAATTGGATGACTTTCTAAAGATTAATATATAATGATTCCACAAAAACTGTTTTATTGTGCATGAGTATTTAACGTTTAACAAAATGTGTTTTCTTCTTAACTTCACTGACTTGTATTAAAAATTAGAACTTTATAGAACTGTACTGAATAGGCCTATTTCAGTTCATTTATACAGATTATTAAAAATATTGTATGAATTTTTTGACACACGTATATAGTATTTCATATTAATAAAATTCATGACGTATAAAATATAATTTTTTGTTTAAATATTTTTAAAGTAATAATTTGATTAAAGAATAAGCAAAATAAAATTTTTGTTAAAAATGTTTTGGTATTTATTTCTAATGTAACATAAATAACGTGTATATATTTAGGCATAAAAGAATTTAATAATTAATAATGTACTTAGTGTTTTCGACCTGTATAAGAAAATTATCCAAATCTTGAAAAATTAAAAAGAAAGTATTTTTGAAAAGATAATAAACAGCTGTTTGTAAAAAATGCAACACCATGAAGGAATCTTCAGAATTAAAAGAAATTTAATACACAAACGACTTGTATTAGTACAAATAAATGACGAAATTTTCAAAGCAAAAAGCAATACTAAGTATACGAAATCAGTATTTGATGTACCCACCACACGCTGCAATAAGTGCTGCTATACGACGTGGAATAGAGTCAAACAGATTTTGAATTTCTGCTTGTGGAAGAGAATTCCATATTGCGTGTATGGGCAGCAAAAGCTCGTTTTTTGAAGCTGCAGGCTGCGGATCACGAGCGAGATGCCAACCAAATCCAACACGTGCTCAATAGGCGATATATCTGACGAATAAGCAGGTCAAGGAAGAAGTTGCATGTGTTGGGCTGAACAGAAGTCTCGAACAGTCTTTGCAACATGTGGGAGTGCATTATCCTGTTGAAAGATAGCTCCAGGGATGCCTTAAACGAAGGGAACGACTTCGGGCTGTAGCACTTCCCAGACTTACCTGTTGCTATTGAGATTACCCTCAATTCTTAGCAAATCGGATCGTCTATGATACGAAATCCCACCCCAAACTATAACTTCGAGTGTTAGGCTATGTCGTTCGATAACGCACTCTGGAAGGTAGCGTTCACTGACATAGCACCTAACACGAATGTGGCCATCATGGTCGCACAAATTAAAGCGTGATTCATCCGAAAAGATAACTTGGTGCGAATCAGCTAGCCAGGCTCTTTGCTCATGAGCCCATTGCAAACGCAGTCGTTGATGGTTTGCCATGAGGGGGATCCTGTAGAAAGGCACCCTTGCACGCAATCCACGATGTAGTAGATGTCGACGAATTGACGAAGCTGACATTAGTACACCTGTAGCAGTAGTTCAATGGGCTGCCAACTGCCTGGAGGAAGTTGTACGGTCATTCACCGCCATGCGGAGCAGGTGTCGATCGTCATGCGCTGCCGTCACCTTCCGTCGTCCACTGCCGAGTTGTTTCGAGTTGTTCGGTGCTCGTCGGTCCGCTGCTTCCAAACTCGCATCACTGTGGTACTGTTCCGCTGCACACGAGCTCCTATTTTACGATAAGAAAATCCTCTTTCTTGAAGGCCGATAATCCTCCCCCGTTCAAACTCCGTAAGTTGTTGGAATTTCTCCTTATGTCGTCGTTGAGGCATACTTAGGTCTCACTAAACGTTCGCTACTAACAAATAATCATTAACTATTTTCAACGTTCCGCAGAAGCCGTCTATTTATACACTTTCAGCATCAGTTCAGAGGGTGCTACGCACACCACGCATGCGCGATGGCTCTAAAACTTTACTATTTTACGTGACATCCTATGATTGATATTTTCTGCAAAGTTCATTTAATTCTGATGATTCCATCATGATGTTGCATTTTTTATAAACAGCAGTGTAATATTTCATATAAATAAAATTAATAATATATTAAATATATTTTTGTTTGTTTAAGTATTTTTAAGTAATAATTTGATTAAAGAAAATGTAAATGAATTTCGGTATTTATTTCTAATATAACATAAATAATGTGAAAAAATTTGGGCATAAAAGGAATTAATAATAGAATAAATAATAATATACTTAGTGTTTTTGACATGTATAAGAAAATTATCCCAATCTTGAAAAATCAAAGGGAAAATAATTTTGAAAGGATAATAATACTGATAGAGGTAAGTAATTAAACAGATGTGAAGGAATAAATGCAAGTTCCAATTGAATAAATTTGTAATGGTCCCTGGGGACCTCACTTTGAGAACTAGAATAATTATGAGATATAAAAGAACTAGTAGCCATTATTATAATTAACTTTCTTTATTTGATTATCTTTCTCAAATAGAATCAAAGACTTATTAACAACAACAATGAGAATATTATGAGGTTTTAAATATATTCTTTAAATTAACTCAATTAATTAATAATCTAATTAATTAATTCATTAAATAACGATCACGCAGAAATTACCACGATAAGAGATCCCAGAATTATATTCAATAATGTACTTAATGAACATTTAACTTTAATCTCACTCTTAAAACTTTAATGAGATTTTAAATACAATTTTATATTTACCACTCGGAATCTCAATTCTTCATGAGATAAATTTATCTTCAACTACAATATTTCAATTCAAAATCACTATAACTCTATGTTTCAATATCTATCTCCTACTGCTCTAACTTTACTATTTCGTTTGACTTAAATACTGAATCTAATCTGCATAATAAGGAATCCTGTCCGCTTTTTGGAGTTGATTGGAAATAGGTAGGGAATTAAATTTCCCTAAAAAGGTCGGTTCAGAAGGTTAGTGATAAAGTTCCGTATAGATTCGTCACAAATTCGTATAGCAATAGCTAAATAAGTCAAAGTCAATATATCTCAATGTAAATCTACCGTCTACTAGTATATAAAAAGAAGTAAAATATTATCTTCTTCTAATGGATAAAGTCGACTTAAACCTCTCCAATATCTTCTCTTAACATCTTGTATACAAAACAAAAAGAGATACAGTTTACTTTATTTCTTAAGTTATTTGCATAAAGCAACTTCGAGAAATTAACAGCAGGAGCTTATCAGTGGAGAAGTAGAAACAATAGAAGAGAAGAAAAACTATAATAAATGAAGCGATAAAAATAAAATAATATTCTTATATTTGTGTCTTTATAGATAATTATATTAAAAAAAAAATTGATGCTTTACATTCTTTTCTTTCATGCCGACAAATTATTCTGTTTAAATAAAAGATCCTTTAAGCCATACATAAATGCCATTCTTATGGTATAAGTCTCTTAATACTAAAGTTCTATAATTTGTATCTTGTGTATGTCATAGAGATATAATCTCACTTTTTTCTTATGAATATTGAAAAATTATTGGTATGTACTAAACAGGAATGCACTAATTCATTTCTTTGTAAATATTTTACCGTTTCCACAATTGCAATTTAAGCCTCTATAAAATAAATATTGTGCTATAATATGTCTGGAAATAAGAATTCTTAAATTTACGTATTTGTAGGATTCATTGTAATTAGAAAAGGAATGATTCAAAAAATACATAAGATGTTTTGGAGGTAAGAAATTTGTTTCCTTTTTATTTCCTTTTCAGCAGTACAAATGAATCAATATTTTGTGTGTACGTTTGCATTTTCATTCTTATTTAAAGCTTTAAGAGATATGTAGATAAAATACACTCTATAACAAAAAAAAAATCGCACCAAGAACGAGTTGTTCGATACAAAAATTGGTGGGTAGAAAGATAATGAATGGAAATTGATTAAAATTTCAGAATAATTAAGCGATTTTTATATTTCAGAGTTACATAGTTACAAAGTAACGAGCTTAATAAGGTGTTGACCCATCTCTAGCCTGGATACAAGCTACTACACGACGTCACATGCAGTAATAAACCACCCTGATGGTCTCCTCCGTTATTTCCAGGCAAGTTTGCTTCAATTGTCAGGCCAGGTCATCAACATTCCCTGGTAGATGCAGTCACCTTCCCATTATAACTCAGACATGGTTGATTGGAGAGAGATCTGGCGATCTGGATGGCCAAGGAAGTGTTTGACAAGCTGTAAGACAGTTCATAGTAACACGCGTGCCTTATGTGGTCTGGCATTATCTTGCTGAAAAATAAGGCCATGGTACAACAAAAGTAACGATAGCAAAACAGTTCTCAGAATGTCGTCGACGCACCGCTGTGCTGTAAGTGAAATGAAGACCTAATGAGGACCAAAAGAGTTCGGCTGTCAAAAGAAATTAAACCCCCAGACGATAACTCCTGGTTGGGGGCATATGTGGCGCGCAATAGTGAAAGCAGGGTCGGTACGCTGCCCTGGGCGTCTTCTGACACGTCTTGGATGATCGTCAGGACACAGTTGAAAGCGGGATTCGTGGCTAAACACTATACGTCCCCAGTCAGCATGATTCAAACTTGATCAAGCCAAGCACCACTATAATCTGGCTCGACAATATGCAGGCGTGAATGGCAGATGGTGTAGCTGTCGGTAGGAGCGTAGATTTTGCTCTATCAGCCTTCTGTGAATGTTTATGGTGGACTCTCGTGTGCGGGTCGCACGTCTGATGGTTGATAACGATGAATCAGGCACTATGACAGTCATTTGACAGTCAATCTGTCCTCCCGATCTACTGTGGCCCTAGGTCGACCGCTGCCAGCATGACGCTGCAATCTGCCATTATCCACCCATTCTTGCCATCATCTTCTTATGGCCGCATCACTTCGACCCATATGAAGAACGATTCTCCGATTTTCCAACCTGCCTCCTTCAATACAATGATACAACCTCTTTCAAACTCTGATGGTTGCTTGTGATGAGCTCAAATCCTGCGTATTTTTTCAGTCGTTGAAAGGTATACTAAATCGCAATGCAACGAAAATATTGACCATCAGATTGAGAATCGCTTCTTATAGACGGCAGTTCCGATGCGCTGTAGTTCCCGCTATTTATTTTCATCGGTTACCAAATTTTAATTATTTGCATGTTCGGTACAAATGTCTTTGCGTACGTAATTTCTTTACAATCGAGCTACTCCTTCTTGGTACGTCGTTTTTTTTTTGTTACAGAATTATATTTCTTAAAGAAAGGAAAATGTGAAAATTACATTCATTCGATATAACCAATTACTGTATGCTTAACTAATCTTAAATAAGGTAAAAAATATTTCTTCCTTCTCTTCAGAGGCTTGACACCCCAGGGTGGGCCTTGGACTTCTCAAGAAGCTTTTTCCAGGCCAGCCTTCTTCCTGCTTGTGTTCTCCAATTTTTAACTCTCAAAATTCTGGGAATTCTTTCTCCATGCCATTAATCCATTTTAGATTTAGCCTGCATTTTCTCTGTGAGCCAATTGGTTGAGTATTGAAAACTTTTTTAGTGGTGCGATTTCATCCATTCTGACCTGTCCATTTAATTAATTGTACTTTGATGAATTTAACGATGTCAGATACTTTATAAGAGTGATAGAGCTCTAAATTTGATTTTTGCCACGAGCCATTTTCTTGAATTCTTCCAAAAATAACTCTTAAAATCTTCCTTTCGTGGATACTTACCATGTTCTCATCTGTTCGAGACATGGACAAAGCTTCGCATGCATAAGTTAATACTGATCTTAAAAGACTTTTATATAATAGAACTTTTTTTGTGTGTGTAAATAATATTATACGTATGAAATGAAGTATAATTATTTAACTGCAGAAAAGGACTGATAAGCTAGATAATGATAATAAAAATGAGTTATAATATGTTCTACAGTTGCCGATATCAATTACTTATTTTATATTAAATATTTGATATTTTATTAATATTCTTCGATATTTTATATCAAATGTTTTATTGCTAAAAACCACCTCCATTAATCGCAGGCATCACTCTATGATAAAAAAATAACTCTGAGTTAAATGTTAATAGATCCTCTTTAATTGCAGTGGCAAAAAATCGTAAAAAGCAGTTCAAATTGATCAAATTTTATAAAATTTGTGAAATCGCCATTTTGACATTGCATTTTTCAAAATATTTCTCCTGAGTTCGGCTTTTTTTAACTTGGTCTTTGTCCGGAGATTTTGGTATTAAAATGTGAATTACCCTTCATGTGTGTGTGTGCGTGTGTATGTTTTCCTTAATTTTTTTAAATATTTTTTCTCCATTCCATTCAAAATTTTTCTATTATATCAAATATATGCAAAATAATTGAACATATTCCAAGCGCTAGAAAATGTCTTTGGAGCTAAGTAAATTTGAAACAAGCTTTAAATAAATATTTTCACACTTCTATAATTTGAAGAGTAAAAATTTCTCTACTATAAATCTATTTTTTTATAATTGTCATACTTTTAACTATTATTAATTACTAATTTTTAATGAGGTAGAATGCGTGAAATTCGTTAATTTCCGAAAGTTATATTTTACTCGCAGAATAAAATAACATATTTCAAATTCGTTATACTAAAATCGACTAAACATCCTTCAATTTCATCTAAGATTGATAACCATCGAATGATCACTTTAATTAAAAGTTACGATATAAGTTTTCAAAATAGAACTGTGACATTGTAACCCGTAACCATTCACCAATCACTCAACCGTAACCCTTGCTTACGACGACAGCGACATTCTTACTTTGTCCCATTAGCTGCCGTGAGTAATTCAACTTTCCTATCCCTGCTGAAATGGACATGGTTTTTCAATTTGATGCTATTTCCTTGCTCTGCATGGGATAGTGTTTAGGGGAAATTATCGAACACTTGAAGCCAATTCATGTCGAAATGCCACTCGATATTTATGGAGATACGTGATTTATAGAATGGAATTCCTATTTTCTGGAACAGGGACTTAGAATGTATCAATATCTTGTGTAATAATAGAATGAAGTGTATCAGGTTATTCATTATTTGTTATTCAACGCAAAGTTGATAAACTAGTTAACTATTCTTTCAATTTCAACTATTAGTTCACTTCTCTTCCTATATCTAATATATATTATAAATGTGAAAGTTTGTGAAAATCTTTGTGGGTCTTTCACGCAAAAACAACTTAATAGATTTTAATGAAACTTTACAGTAATATAGCTTATACATCAGAATAACACATAGGCTATAATTTATACCATAGGCTATAATTTATAAAAAATTGTAAAAAGTGTCTAAAATACAACGCTATTTGTCAAGTAAGAAGGAAAAAATTCTGCCATCTGCAAGCAAAAAAGCCGCAAAAAAGCCCACGTCAGCATATATCTATCTTTTGTTTGTGAAAAACTCTTTTTGTTTTGGCTACGCAAGGGAATCGCTTCTAATTAATTCCTGTGATCAGAATAATGCCTATTTTTTTATTTCAGAATAAAACTAAGTTTTGAAGGGAGAGGTTGTTATAAATCTCTCTTTATTTTAATGTTTTTTATGATTTTATTATGCACATTTGGTAGTAAGAAGTTGATCTATTTTCAAAATAACTACTTTTATCGCTTCTGGTACTTAAAGTAAATAAACTTTCTCTTTCACACTACATCATTTGGACAAACTTTCATAATTTTTTTGTGGTTAGTAGTTAATTATAACGCTGTAATTTTAATTGAATATGCAGATATTGCATTTTTAAGTATAAAACTAATTATCAC
This sequence comes from Trichonephila clavipes, assembly GCA_019973935.1. Classification (NCBI taxonomy): domain Eukaryota; kingdom Metazoa; phylum Arthropoda; class Arachnida; order Araneae; family Nephilidae; genus Trichonephila; species Trichonephila clavipes. The sequence goes on along the minus strand of BMAU01017974.1, from coordinate 1,744,944 downwards.
TACTGCACTGTATTTTTCGCAGTGAGTGAGTGAGTGAATATTAACGTCGCACTGTTCAGCTACACGAGGGCTTTTTGGAGACGGACCATGTAATTTTGAACAATGGTCAAGTTACGGGAATGACACTTGAGCTGGCACCCCCTTCTGCTAACTACCACACCACACCAACTTAGCAGGAATATTCTACCAATACTTAGCTTTAATATTCTTTGAAATCCACTCTTCCAAGATATATGGCAGCACGGGTTCTATGATGAGTATTTTAGTGGGGAAGGCGAAAAGTTTTGTAGCAGATATTGCGTTTTCAGCGGATTGCAAAGATTATTATTTTTGTCGCAAAAAATAGGTAATGTCAAAATTTAAGTGTCTTATGGTTTTGTCTGTTAATGAAGACCTTGGAAAATGATTTGACTACTTATTTTAAGTGAACGGTGTACATAATTAATTTTACAGTGAAATATCTTTAATTAATTTATTAGCTCTAACGGATTAAATTTTCCAAAGTGGAGTATTTTGTTTATGTATATCCCTTAATTTGTACATGTAGCGATCCAAAAAAAATTGTATGAAAAAAACTGCAGTAAATCATAATGCGGTTGGATAAAGTATTAACGTGCATCACGCCCCTACACGGCGGGTCTTACAAAGCTCTAATAAAGCTCGAGCTAGGAAAAGTAGCTAGCCATTTGCCAACTTGATTCTATCGTTAACATTTCGCTATGTTTTTCATTGAATCGCCATTATAATTTAAGAAACGGCGTTGCTTGCGAATATTACAATTTTAAAATAAAATAAATACAACAGAAAGTAGTATTAATGTATTACACTTTCAGATATAAATTATTTACACTACTTTAAGCGTTCATTAAGCAAAACTTTTAACAATGTGTTACTTTTGCTGAGAAGAGATCAGCTTAGGGAGGTATATTGAAAAATCGACCCTCAAGAGTGTTACGAGGAATTATAAATTTAAAAAATCCTTTTTATCGGGTATTAGATCTACATAGTTAAAATTTAACAAAGGTGTTTTTTTTTCTTTCTTTTTTTGTTTAGCTGAGATATGCAAAAAGCTTTTTTTTTGTTTAATTTTCAATTCACATAAAATTAACTCATTAAAAACTTCTTTTCCCTTCAATCTGTGTTGTTTAACTTTTCAGTTCACCCGTGCGAAGAACGGGTATACCAGCTAGTAGTATATATATATCTGATTCAAATTTTCAATCGTTAATAAATTAATAAAATACTTTCTACTCATCCATTCAAGTTCAAACACATTTTTTGAAAACTCGTAGTGGTTGACATTTCATGTTAATGTAGTTTTTTGAAATATTAATTAATTAATTAACTTTTTATTTATTTTAAAATTTATTCTGCATTATTTATACGTTAGTTACAACTAGCTGTAACAAAGGGCACCAGTACGTTTTTCTAACGAAGAAGGAATTGACTTACATTTTTTAAATATTATTTGTTTAATTTAATAACTACAGTAACAGGTATTATATAAATAACAAGTATTATATAAATAACAAGTATTATAGAGTAATAACAAGTATTATAGAGTAATAACAAGTATTATAGAGTAATAATAAGTATTACAGAGTAATAACGAATATTATAGAGTCAAAAACATTCCTAAGTCAAATGCTTATGCGCGTTTTGTATTATTTATCTATGTATTGCTTAACTGAATTTCTTGTATTTGAAAAAGATGCTTATAAAATACTTTGGAGAAAATTGGACATCGATTTGTCTCGCTTTTGAATTAAACATAAACAAGAATAAAAGCTACAAACTAAAAAATATAAGTGTTTATTTATGTTTCAGATTACATATTAATACAGATTAGCAAATATTTACATATATAGGCTGAAAATACTATGAATTTTATTTGATGAATCTACGAATGCACTTATATTCATGGTAAAGATAATAAGTAGACAAGGTTTTTAAAGCACAAAGGCAACGAAATATATAAACTCTCTAAATATTTCTCATTATCTGAAAACAGCTGAAATTTTTAAGCAAAAAATATTTATAAATAATCTTTTTTTTTGACCAAATTTTTTTTTATTTATTAATTATAGATTTACATTATTCAGATAAAAACTTAAGAGGAATTTATACAGAATAATTTTATATGTACCAGTTATCCTTCCTGAAATTTAACAAAACATTTTGCTGCACTTTTTGCAACAGCTTTGAATTTGAGATTAAATCACACAAATTAGCAGAAATAATACTATTTTATTAAATTCAAACTAATTTCTTTTTATTTGCCAAGATTTTATTTTACAGATTTTTCCTCGTCGAAATAAAATAAAACAAATTTCATTAACTTTCCATCTTTACAAGACACAGAAACAAACAAAAAGAAATAATACAATATAAAACTCGAATTTTAGAAAAGTCCCCTTTAAAGTTTTCTCTTAAAAGTTCTTTGGAAAGAACCTTTTAAAGAACTTCGAAAGACAGCGAAAATGAAATTCTTCCGTTAGTTTTCTTTCTTTCCCCTCTCCTCCTTCTCATCATGGTTCGAAAATTAAACTTTCTTCCGAATTTTAGAAATGGCGAAGTTGAGAATTACATCAGTCTTTTACATTCCGGAAGTCAATCTATAGTTTAAATATAAGACACCCTTCGACGGAGCTCTTTACTTGGCTTACTGGTTTCCTCTGTCAGACAATATACCACCAATTCTTGGCATTCATAAAACTTTACTCGAAAATTCATCAAACATGAAAAAGTCCCCAAGGGAAATAAAGACGCATCCTTGAACTTACAGTTAATCCGCAATTACATATAACTATTTTAACATTTCGTAAAAGTAATTTGATTCTGGGTTAGTTTGTATGCCGAAATGCCCTCCTGAGGTTCCCTTTTTCATTCTCAAGAATTTAATGGACAAATCCTTTCTTTGCGCGCAGAGATTTTATCGAAGTTCTATGCAAATTGCAGCCACGTTTGTTATTTATTGCATGGATAAATTATGCAAATTATCACTGCTTCGAATTAATTACTTGTTTATGTAAGAAGAGATAAAAAGGGTAATATTTGTGCCTTTATCCACCAAATCAGGGTTTCGAACCATTTTTTTTGTATCAGAAATATTTAATACCATTTTTTTTTATTGAAAACAATTATAAAACCCCGTGCACCACAAAGTATCACACGGGGCTTACAGAAGTAAGTATTAAACACACATTCAAGGGAAATAAACAATTAAAAAAATGAAGTTAAGAAGGATTACAAACAGTTACAACAAATTTACAGAAATTATTGAAAGCACTTCTGGTGGAAAGAAGTTGGTGAATGTTGAGTCTTTAATGTTGAGTCTTTTGAACGCCAGTCTTATGATCTTTCTCTCTCTGACATACTTGGAACACAGAAGGATCACACATAGGGTTGCCAGATGTGTTCGAGAAAAAAACCGGACAACTTTTCAATTTTTTTATTATCTCATAAATATTGCTGAAAATGACAAAGAAGCTTACAATCTACTTCTTTGTATATTTGGCATTTGATGACACTGCTTTTAACAAAGGTTTATTGGTCGAAATGACATCTTTGAATTCAGTGCAACTAGAGCTTATATTGAAAAAAATGCACAATTAACTTTTTACTGTATTTACAGCGAAACTATTTCTTTCGTCAGTCCATACGTTTCCCATGACGCTGAAGATACGTTCCACAAAAGCGTTGGATACAGGAACACTGCACACAAACTGCACAATTTTCAGCAGATTCGGTGCTTCTTCTTTTTGGAAAAATTGCACCACATTTCAATTGAGTTACCTTCGAGTTTGAGTGAAGGAAAAACACTCAGAAGTGCAGCCAGTTCATCGTAAATCTGTTCAGGGGGAGTTTGCTGCTTCCATGGAGATATTGACAATAGTTCGAGCAGTTGATCCAGCGTGGGCAATCTTCCGCATTCGAGATTCAAACAACTGAACGTTTTATAATTTTGGATTTCGAATGGATACCACTTCTCTATGTAAGCTAGAGCTCGGTGATACGCATTTGTAGCGTTTTTAGTAAATTTTTCAACTTCATGGTCTGGAAGATGGCATTTTTTTAATGCCACATGGACTTTAATTCCGAAATATTTGTCATTTATTTCTTTGAAATTGTGTCGTGAAATTTCACCATTAAGTTATGCAGATTAAATGCTGCTGTGGTATGTTTCTCTACCAACAGAATAATTTCTTGAAAAGAAGCCATAAAGTTATGAGTGAAATACAAATATAGTTCATTATAAGCAGGATTAGCTTCACCTGAAATTTCGTTTTCTTGGTCTGATAAGATAGCCCAGAGAGCCGTAGGGCAATTATTAGAACCTCGTTCTATGAAGTACCTTTTCAACGGCCCCCATGATGAAAGCGTCCTATCAAGAGCTTTAAATAAACTAAGCCACCTTGTAGGAACGTGACAAATGACTTCTCTGTTTTTGCTTTCGAATAAATCAAAGCACTCCTTCAAATCTTCTCTTTTCTTAGCTGAACAAGAGAACTCTGCAAATACTTTCATCACTATATTTTCGACATCAACAGGCATTACTTTTAATGCATTTTTAGCGCAGTTATGAAATATGTGGTCATTACAGTGAGCAGCAATTATGTCGTTGTTTTCTTCAGACTTCAATTTTTGAAAAGCGGAATTATTGACTCCAAAATTAACAGACGCGTTGTCCGCTCCATATGCTGTTACTCTGCTCCATGGGAGTCGTGATTTATCCATGACTTCACATAAACGTTCCTTAATAGATGTTGAATCTTCAAATGAGTCTTCGTAAAAATCCAATATTTTATGACAGATGCCAGTAGTAATAGCAGGTCCCCAGTGAGAACAATAGAAGGGGCGTGTCACCTGTCAATCAAACTCTCCTCCCCCCGCCAATGGAGCCATCGTCCAATAGGAGGGTTTCCCTCCTCCTCTTCTCAACCTGTTAGATAAGGAGAAAGGGTCATTCCCCCCTCCCCCTGCCAACGGAGCCATCGTCCAATAGGAGGGTTTTCTCCTTCCCCTTTCCCCCTCTCAACCTGTTAGATAAGGAGGGAGGGCCAATCCCCCTCTCGCCACGTGTAACAACCCCTCGCACCACATGAAACAATAGGGTTCCTTGAGAAGAGTTGAGGGGTATACAGCTGCCTGCAGTTTTCTGATTGGATGTCGATATGACGTAGATGCCCCCTTCTCATCGTGTAAGATGCACGTGGAAAGTAAGATGCACGTGGAAAGCAAGATACACGTGTCTTTCATCCGTGTGCAGTCTTGTCAGAACAGGGGATGACTTGAATGTGAGTCAGTACGGAGTTACACTTCAGATATCAGCCTTCGCTTCGTAAAATATTTTCAATGGGAAGTCTATGTATTTTTTTAAAAAAAATATTATCGATTGGTCAATAGTTTACAACGATTCACCTTTTAAATTGTTATCATTTCAAAATTAAATAAAAAAGGCCTTATTTAAATCAACTTAATTAAGTTAAAGTTGTTTTTTATCCACAGCAATGAAATATTGCCTTTCAAATACGAAAGGGAATTACATATTTTTACAAATACAGGACGTAAATATCAAATTGCGAATAATTTACTTTTTCAACAATTCTAGAGAAAACAAATATTTGTAATTATGATGAGGTTCAAGTCATTTATAATCGATGCACAAAGCATAATCTTATTTGAAAATTAAAAAAATCTCATATTATTCTAAATCTATTAATTTTTTTTTTTTTTTTTTTAATAATTTCGAAAGAAAAATCACCACTCAATTTCGATCAAAGACTTTACTGAATTTTGTTCCAAAATATATTTATTCACAGCTGGTTTAGTACAAAACACAGATTATTTCATATTTTTTAATTATTATAAAAAAAGATCATTTCCCACTTTTCATTAATTTTCTCTTATTGTAGTTGTTTTTCTTAAAGCGATTTTAAAAAACCTATGTCCATATGCGCGAGTTAGTGAATTGTATCAGAAAAATTCATTCTGCTCCCTCAAGTGAACGTGTTGAAAAAAAAAATAATCGGGAATGAACCATGTATAACGATTCTAGAATTCTTAAAAACCAAAACAGGGAAACACCACGACTCCTAGAAGACAGGAAACTGGAAAGAGATGACTGTGAATCGATTTCTTAAGCAAACCAATTGACTAAATAAAAAAATGATCAATCAAAAGTTCATTAGAGATGTAAACAAATTTATCTTAATGTGAAAAGTTTAAATAAAATAACACATTTTTTTATAAAAGAAAATCTAGAAAAAAGCTAGACACATGTATGCTTCTAATATGCTAATGCTTTGTTGAAATTTCTTCAATTTTTTTTTTAAACAATTTTTCATGGTTTTCTTTTTTTTTTATTAAATAAGAAAATATTTATTAAAATATTGTTTCATTTAGAAATGCACTTTTATTTCCTATATTATATTTGTGTAAAATAATTAGGTATTTATTGCTAAATAAGACGAAAAAAAAATTTCAATGAAGAAAACTGAGTGACTTTAATTTTGTACGGATTACGTTTTCAAAAAAAAAAAAAAATTAAACCAACTGCAACTACAATTACAGCTGTCATTATAGTTTACATATTTTTGAATATCGCTTTAAAAAAGTACAAATAGAATTCGCACACACTCAATGAACAGAAGTTAAGATTTATGAGTTCTTTAATCCATAGTTTTATTTAAAAAACTAATAAGCATTTTGTAAAAAAAATGTATAAATATCAAAAACTCAGAATACATTTTTTAAAAAAATATTTGAATCGACATAACATAGGAGATAAACCAAAGCAAAGGCCCCAAAACCCACGTGGGTAAATATAACCTCAATAGAATAGAATTGGAAAATTAAAATACTATTGGAATCCGGACGAAATTGATAAATAGAAATATGTATAAACAAAAATATTTGCAATACAGTTTAATAATGATTATGACCATAAGTAATAATAATGAAAATGTGCGAAAAAACTGAAATCTTACCCGATGTATTCCAAATCCAAGAGTATACTAACACCAAGCACAAAAAAACAGCATAACTAAAAATAATGGCGCCATCTATATATATTTTTAGTAACTAAACTTATTATGAGAAAATTAAGAATAATATACTATAAACTAAATGGAACTGAATATATTAAATAATAATAATTAAATAGCTATAATTTTGAAGACATATATTTATATATAAAATTAGCTGGATAATTATAGTCTTGGCAACTTTGAAAGAATTTTGTTATAATTATTACTTTTTAAAACTTCTTCAGATACTAAATCTTTTATTTCTTTTTATATAATTTAGAATGACATTTCTAAAAAATTGAAATGTGAAGGGAACTATTGCAATATGGCATTTTTATAACATCAAAATCAAAAGAGTCTCTTTTATCAAAAATATTAATTTTTAGCATATTATTTTCAACTTTTTATTGGATATCTAGGAAGTTTGCTGACTCCAAATTGCAATTGGTTTTTATTAATTTCAAGTAGAGTGGATAATGCTTTAAATTAGGAGTAAAGTCAACTTTATTGCTGAAAATAATTAAATCATCGATATATCTGAAAAAGTAACAAGAGTCTGTATAAATTTTTCATTCTCGTAATGGTGTAAATAAATATTAGCCAGACTATTACTTGCTGGGCCACCTTCTGGCTGACCATTTATTTGTTGATAATAATAGTTCTTATGAAATATATGTAATTTTCTTTCAAAACAAAGTGTATAATAGTATTAAATTTATCATAATGTATCAATTTATTTAATGAATATTTAATATAGACATTTCTAAGTACTAAAATCATATCCTCTATATCAATAGAGTTGAATAAGTCTTCGAAGTCAAAGCTATGCAAAGATTTAATACACTTGCCTTGCATGTTCTCAACGATATCTTTACTATTTTTTACAATAAAGGAGTTTGAGATATTGTCTAGAGTGTGTTGTATAACTTGTTGCAACACCTTGCCTGGTTGTGTAATACAGATATTAAGACCATTAGTAATAGTTTTAAATTTATTTGGACTCTTATGAAATTTTTATGTTAGAAAAAGAGAAGGAAAATTGATATTCTTTGTGTATAAATCTAGTTTTTTATAAAAAGCTGAAATACGGTTAATGATTTCTCTACTGCTGTTATTAGATTTAATAAACGCACTATTGTTTATCAAGTATAAAGTTACAAAACCAATTGCAAATGATTGCATAGTTGCCCGGAACTTTATCTACATAAACAATAATGAAATCTTTTTGACAATTTGAAATTTGGTGTTTTATATATCTTTGTACGTAATATTTTTATCAGTTTTATAGTTCAGCTTAAGTATATATATAGTTAAAAGTTAAATATATATATAACATCGAAATATAAAAAAAAAGTTTTAATATGTAAATCAATTAAAAATGACATTTTTTCCCAATTAATTTCGCTTTGAAATATCGTAACATGTGTCATTGCGCCAGCATACTTTACAGTTATAATTTATATACGGTCATATTAAGTTTTATGAACTGATATGCTTGCCGATATTCTTCTAACCTGTACATAATGCCTCTTGAGAGCTGACACAGGTAATAATTAGCTGTTACAGAATTTCACACAATGAAGCTTTGATAAAATGTTATTCGTCCCACAACTCGTCTTACGTTTCGTCTGTTTTTGACTTGTCCGATTCTGGGGTTGCATCTCAATCAGTTAAGTAGTACAACTTATTCCCTTTGTCTTGCCTTTTTGCATATCGCATAGTCATTTCTGGTGATTAATAAAATATTATTGTTACTATTACTTGGTTGTAATCATTTCGAGTATTGACTTAATTTTACCCGTATGAATATAACATCAAATAATAGCTTACCGTATTTTAGTTCTGTCGTATGTAACATCAAGGAGATGATATATCATTGAATTTAATTTTGACGATAGAGTGCAAAAATGAGAGAACTTTACATAAGTTAGTATATATATATATATATATATATATATATATATATATATATATATATATATATATATATATATATATATATATATATATATATATATACAGCTGAAACAATCCTATATATCTCTAAATTTGGAAAGTGTAAAAATTAAATTGATATTTTTATTTGTCGTGTAAAAATTCTGTACGTATCTCTATACTAATACATTTAACAACGAAATATGGTAGTTTCTGTCCCAATCAGAAAAGTTTACGAATTCCTTTTCTGTTTAATAATTTTTGTTGAGACAGAAAAAGCTTCTACATTTTTTTAAAAAAATTTCATTAACAAGAAAAAAAAAATAAAATTAACTGATTATATTTTTAATACATATGAAAATAAAGTTATTTTTATTAATTGAAATTAAAAATCGAAATTGCTGAAGAGTAAGTATACTGAATGATATATTTGTTTTAGCCAAATTTATAATTCTGTATACTAAATTTGTAATTAAAAAAAAGCCTTGTATTAATGTATACTTTTTCAGAAGCATAAATAAAATATAAATATTTCTTATATATTCCTATTTTTCCCTCACGTACAAAAAAAAGTAATTTACAGTATATTTTTTTATGTTTATTGCTATAATATATTATTTACATTATATTCTTTTGGACTATCTTTGTTGAGAGAAGAATACTCTTTCTACATTTTTTAAAGTACTTTTTTTAAATTGGAAAATAGATGTAAAAAAGATTCTTTGAAGTAAATCTTGTCGATGCAGGACATTTTCATCAATATCAAAATTAAAAATTTTATTATAATTTGTGACAGCGTATAAATTAGATTATTTTTTTATTGCTAGATATACCCGAAAAAATCAACGTTTCACATCGGATTATTTTTGATGAAAAATGTTATATGGTCGAAAAAATGTATTGATTTCAAATTTATGGCATTTATTATAAAATTGAGGTATAAATTCTTTAATTTGATTTTGTTCATACCAAAATTTGCTGATTATGTATTAAATTTTTGTGGAAAAATTATTTTTATGCAAACAAATAATAAAATAATAAGATAAATAAGGATTTGACTATGAAGCATTGATTGAACTTGGATCATTCTCTTTCCACATATTTCTTCTCCTTATGCAGAAATTGTACACTACGGAAATAATTTTCGAAAAAAAAAAAACAATGTAATAGAAAAAAATATAGTTATCAGAAAGACACTACAAAGAAAAATACCGTCCAACTTTTGTAATGGGTTCTATTTGCTATTCTGACGAGGGAGTATACTTTTGATAACATTATATGACGTTTTTGATTTGTTATCTTTGTAAGGAACCGCGATATATGTTACTGAAGGTTATTATTTATAATCAAGTGAAAAGGAAAGCTGGGGATGATGATTGCTATCATACAGACACTAAGTAATTAGAGAAGCTAATATTGAAATCGCTGTGGGGCAAGTTAAAAAAAAATATAATGTACTGTTCAAGTACTAGTATTATTGTTGAGGCTCGTCTGTTGAAAAGCATAAGATGTAAATTCTAGATATTTAGATTACTATTTAAGTTGACGTGCTTCCATAGCATTGGTCGAATTTAGGTAGTGATTAGATATTCATTATGTAGCGTATATTCTTTAAGAAAGTTTTCTCATCCATTGGAGAACCCCCTCATACTTCAGTGGGCGAGAGGTAGCAACAGCTCGAAGAATATGCCAGAAATTGTCTAAGAGAAAGTTCTAGATTTTGAATTATAAAAAAATGTATCTCAAGAAATAATCATTAAAATGCACGTAAAGAACTGCGTGCTGAGTATTAAAAAGTAAACTTGTGTTACTTAAAATTGGTAACATTCATCTTGTGGTAAAACGCATAGTGAGAGAAAACTCATAAGTTAATGCTTATATCAAAGTTGCATTTTAAAATAAGAATAAGTTTCAGTTTTATTGATCGCAATTATTTTAATGACCCAAACTTCTGACAGTTTATTATGTAACCATCAAACAAGTTTTATAAAGTGTAGATTAATGAAAATCAACAAACTTGAAACAAATATGATATTTATTCCATTTAGAAAACTTATTTAAATGTTGAATGATTAAATAGATCCGTTTTAGAAATGTTACGTTCCAAAAATACATTTTTATAAAAACTGACATGTATCATAAAATACTTATCACCTACCCAAAAACAAATATATCATGCAATAAATAATCTAATCTGTACGCTGTCACAAATTATAATAAAGTTTTTAATTTTTATATTGATGAAAATGTCCCGCATCGACAAGATTTACTTCAAAGAATCTTTTTTACATTTATTTTCTAATTTAAAAAAAGTACTTTAAAAAATGTAGAAAGAGATTCTTCAACAAAGATAGTCCAAAAGAATATAATGTAAATAATATATTATAGCAATAAACATAAAAAAATATACTGTAAATTACTTTTTTTTGTACGTGAGGGAAAAATAGGAATATATAAGAAATATTTATATTTTATTTATGCTTCTGAAAAAGTATACATTAATACAAAGCTTTTTTAATTACAAATTTAGTATACAGAATTATAAATTTGGCTAAACAAATATATCATTCAGTATACTTACGCTTCAGCAATTTCGATTTTTAATTTCAATTAATAAAAATAACTTTATTTTCATATGTATTAAAATATAATCAGTTAATTTTATTTTTTTTTTTTTCTTGTTAATGAAATTTTTTTAAAAAAATGTAGAAGCTTTTTCTGTCTCAACAAAAATTATTAAACAGAAAAGGAATTCGTAAACTTTTCTGATTGGGACAGAAACTACCATATTTCGTTGTTAAATGTATTAGTATAGAGATACGTACAGAATTTTTACACGACAAATAAAAATATCAATTTAATTTTTACACTTTCCAAATTTAGAGATATATAGGATTGTTTCAGCTGTATATATATATATATATATATATATATATATATATATATACTAACTTATGTAAAGTTCTCTCATTTTTGCACTCTATCGTCAAAATTAAATTCAATGATATATCATCTCCTTGATGTTACATACGACAGAACTAAAATACGGTAAGCTATTATTTGATGTTATATTCATACGGGTAAAATTAAGTCAATACTCGAAATGATTACAACCAAGTAATAGTAACAATAATATTTTATTAATCACCAGAAATGACTATGCGATATGCAAAAAGACAAGACAAAGGGAATAAGTTGTACTACTTAACTGATTGAGATGCAACCCCCAGAATCGGACAAGTCAAAAACAGACGAAACGTAAGACGAATTGTGGGACGAATAACATTTTATCAAAGCTTCATTGTGTGAAATTCTGTAACAGCTAATTATTACCTGTGTCAGCTCTCAAGAGGCATTATGTACAGGTTAGAAGAATATCGGCAAGCATATCAGATCATAAAACTTAATATGACCGTATATAAATTATAACTGTAAAGTATGCTGGCGCAAGGACACATGTTACGATATTTCAAAGCGAAATTAATTGGAAAAAAAATGTCATTTTTAATTGATTTACATATTAAAACTTTTTTTTTATATTTCGATGTTATATATATATTTAACTTTTAACTATATATATACTTAAGCTGAACTATAAAACTGATAAAAATATTACGTACAAAGATATATAAAACACCAAATTTCAAATTGTCAAAAGATTTCATTATTGTTTATGTAGATAAAGTTCCGGGCAACTATGCAATCATTTGCAATTGGTTTTGTAACTTTATACTTGATAAACAATAGTGCGTTTATTAAATCTAATAACAGCAGTAGAGAAATCATTAACCGTATTTCAGCTTTTTATAAAAACTGGATTTATACACAAAGAATATCAATTTTCCTTCTCTTTTTTCTAACATAAAAATTTCATAAGAGTCCAAATAAATTTAAAACTATTACTAATGGTCTTAATATCTGTATTACACAACCAGGCAAGGTGTTGCAACAAGTTATACAACACACTCTAGACAATATCTCAAACTCCTTTATTGTAAAAAATAGTAAAGATATCGTTGAGAACATGCAAGGCAAGTGTATTAAATCTTTGCATAGCTTTGACTTCGAAGACTTATTCAACTCTATTGATATAGAGGATATGATTTTAGTACTTAGAAATGTCTATATTAAATATTCATTAAATAAATTGATACATTATGATAAATTTAATACTATTATACACTTTGTTTTGAAAGAAAATTACATATATTTCATAAGAACTATTATTATCAACAAATAAATGGTCAGCCAGAAGGTGGCCCAGCAAGTAATAGTCTGGCTAATATTTATTTACACCATTACGAGAATGAAAAAATTTATACAGACTCTTGTTACTTTTTCAGATATATCGATGATTTAATTATTTTCAGCAATAAAGTTGACTTTACTCCTAATTTAAAGCATTATCCACTCTACTTGAAATTAATAAAAACCAATTGCAATTTGGAGTCAGCAAACTTCCTAGGTATCCAGTTAAAAGTTGAAAATAATATGCTAAAAATTAATATTTTTGATAAAAGAGACTCTTTTGATTTTGATGTTATAAAAATGCCATATTGCAATAGTTCCCTTCACATTTCAATTTTTTAGAAATGTTATTCTAAATTATATAAAAAGAAATAAAAGATTTAGTATCTGAAGAAGTTTTAAAAAGTAATAATTATAACAAAATTCTTTCAAAGTTGCCAAGACTATAATTATCCAGCTAATTTTATATATAAATATATGTCTTCAAAATTATAGCTATTTAATTATTATTATTTAATATATTCAGTTCCATTTAGTTTATAGTATATTATTCTTAATTTTCTCATAATAAGTTTAGTTACTAAAAATATATATAGATGGCGCCATTATTTTTAGTTATGCTGTTTTTTTGTGCTTGGCGTTAGTATACTCTTGGATTTGGAATACATCGGGTAAGATTTCAGTTTTTTCGCACATTTTCATTATTATTACTTATGGTCATAATCATTATTAAACTGTATTGCAAATATTTTTGTTTATATACATATTTCTATTTATCAATTTCGTCCGGATTCCAATAGTATTTTAATTTTCCAATTCTATTCTATTGATGTTATATTTACCCACGTGGGTTTTGGGGCCTTTGCTTTGGTTTATCTCCTATGTTATGTCGATTCAAATATTTTTTTAAAAAATATATTCTGAGTTTTTGATATTTATACATTTTTTTTACAAAATGCTTATTAGTTTTTTAAATAAAACTATGGATTAAAGAACTCATAAATCTTAACTTCTGTTCATTGAGTGTGTGCGAATTCTATTTGTACTTTTTGTATCGATATTTAAAAATATGTAAACTATAATGACAGCTGTAATTGTAGTTGCAGTTGGTTTATTATTTTTTTTTTTTGAAAACGTAATCCGTACAAAATTAAAGTCACTCAGTTTTCTTCATTGAAATTTCGTCTTATTTAGCAATAAATACCTAATTATTTTACACAAATATAATATAGGAAATAAAAGTGCATTTCTAAATGAAACAATATTTTAATAAATATTTTCTTATTTAATAAAAAAAAAAGAAAACCATGAAAAATTGTTTAAAAAAAAAATTGAAGAAATTTCAACAAAGCATTAGCATATTAGAAGCATACATGTGTCTAGCTTTTTTCTAGATTTTCTTTTATAAAAAAATGTGTTATTTTATTTAAACTTTTCACATTAAGATAAATTTGTTTACATCTCTAATGAACTTTTGATTGATCATTTTTTTATTTAGTCAATTGGTTTGCTTAAAAATCGATTCACAATCATCTCTTTCCAGCTTCCTGTCTTCTAGGAGTCGTGGTGTTTCCCTGTTTTGGTTTTTAAGAATTCTAGAATCGTTATACATGGTTCATTCCCGATTATTTTTTTTTCAACACGTTCACTTGAGGGAGCAGAATGAATTTTTCTGATACAATTCACTAACTCGCGCATATGGACATAGGTTTTTTAAAATCGCTTTAAGAAAAACAACTACAATAAGAGAAAATTAATGAAAAGTGGGAAATGATCTTTTTTTATAATAATTAAAAAATATGAAATAATCTGTGTTTTGTACTAAACCAGCTGTGAATAAATATATTTTGGAACAAAAATTCAGTAAAGTCTTTGATCGAAATTGAGTGGTGATTTTTCTTTCGAAATTATTAAAAAAAAAAAAAAGAAAAATTAATAGATTTAGAATAATATGAGATTTTTTTAATTTTCAAATAAGATTATGCTTTGTGCATCGATTATAAATGACTTGAACCTCATCATAATTACAAATATTTGTTTTCTCTAGAATTGTTGAAAAAGTAAATTATTCGCAATTTGATATTTACGTCTTGTATTTGTAAAAATATGTAATTCCCTTTCGTATTTGAAAGGCAATAATTCATTGCTGTGGATAAAAAACAACTTTAACTTAATTAAGTTGATTTAAATAAGGCCTTTTTATTTAATTTTGAAATGATAACAATTTAAAAGGTGAATCGTTGAAAACTATTGACCAATCGATAATATTTTTTTAAAAAAAGAACATAGACTTCCCATTGAAAATATTTTACGAAGCGAAGGCTGATATCTGAAGTGTAACTCCGTACTGACTCACATTCAAGTCATCCCCTGTTCTGACAAGACTGCACACGGATGAAAGACACGTGTATCTTGCTTTCCACGTGCATCTTACTTTCCACGTGCATCTTACACGATGAGAAGGGGGCATCTACGTCATATCGACATCCAATCAGAAAACTGAGGCAGCTGTATACCCCTCAACTCTTCTCAAGGAACCCTATTGTTTCATGTGGTGCGAGGGGTTGTTACACGTGGCGAGAGGGGGATTGGCCCTCCCTCCTTATCTAACAGGTTGAGAGGGGGAAAGGGGAAGGAGAAAACCCTCCTATTGGACGATGGCTCCGTTGGCAGGGGGAGGGGGGAATGACCCTTTCTCCTTATCTAACAGGTTGAGAAGAGGAGGAGGGAAACCCTCCTATTGGACGATGGCTCCATTGGCGGGGGGAGGAGAGTTTGATTGACAGGTGACACGCCCCTTCTATTGTTCTCACTGGGGACCTGCTATTACTACTGATGCCGCTTTTTGGTGAGAAATATTGAATAGCAACTGTGTGTGTGGAAAAAATTTTCTATTACCTTTATTTGATGCATCAGTCGCTACCGAAAAGGGAACATCATTCTTTAAATCTTCCTGCACAAGTTCCATTGAATACGGAAACAAAACTTGGTTTACCAAAGCTGTACATTTAGTGCGTCCTCCTGTCATTTGCTTTACGATATCTGAATCGTTTATCACTTGTTTTAATATATTCAAGGAGCAATCTTGAGCAACATAAGAAATGTGGTGCTTGATACTATGGTAAACCTCAGTTAATTCGGCAATACCAACCTTTTCACTTTGGGCGCTGCCTTTTGGTGTAAAGAAAGACTTCATTCGGTGAGACATGGCTGCAGCACTTTCCCACTCTTTGTGCTTCTTTGCCTCAGCGTGGTGGGTAACTGCTTTTAAGCCGTCATAAGCTACAGTGAACGAATTTTTGCACATATTGCAATAGCCTTTTGTGTTGTCTTCATCGCATTTATTTAACCAAACAAAACGCGATTCCCAATCAACATTATAATGACAAACTCTTCTTGCTTTCTTAGTTGGAGTTCCCTTGCTGTTAGATGCTTCCTTGTCTTCCATTTTGGCACACACATACACGACCACGACAGCGACACAAATAATAGGAATCGAATATACCCACAACAAGAACAATTATGGACTAACAGCGACTCCCCGCTACCGGCCCCTTCCCTCTCCCCCGTCGGAGCTTGGAGGGGAAGAGCGAAAGAGGAAGGCCGAGAGTCCGAATCCGAACCGAAGGTGGCTCTGGCTGTGCAATCCTATCCACATGTACATGCGTGTCCAACCATGTAGATATACACCTAGGTACCTACAATCCTACTCGTTGTGTTGGTTGTCTGTCCAAAGCACCAGATATTACGCAAAATGTATTTAAAACCGGACATTCTTTTGTCCGGTTTACCCAGATTCTCTTGACCGGACTAACATGAAGAAAACTGGACTGTCCGGCCGAAAACCGGACATCTGGCAACCCTAATCACACATGTTCTACATTTTCCTCGCCACCAATATTACAGTCACAGAAAGATGAAGGAGCTAAATTAAATTTGTTCAGGTAGCTTTTGAAATTACCATGACCAGTGAGAAATTGGGTTAATTTGTAGTTAGTGTGAAAATGATGACATGATAGTCTCTTATTAATGGTGGGAAAAAATTTCTTTGTTATGCTCCCCTTATTAGAAATGAGATATTCTTGGTTCCAAGACTTCATCATTCTTCCATTCGTGATTTTCTTGTAAAACGATTTAGGAATATTAACGTCAATGTCAATTTTGCTTACCATTTGTATGTAATTTATATGTCACGCGCGATCCGTCAAGAAATGGCACAATTTTAAGATTAGAAATAATTGTAGAATTTTAAAAATTTGAAATCAATATAAGAAAAACAACTCAAGGATTGTTTTGAAATTATATTGAACTGAAATAAATTATACCAAAATCTTATCAAACATTAACACATTTCAATGAAAGATAAGTCATGTTCTGTGAAGCATAGAAATAGAATCTCTCTTTTCTGCATTTTATAAAAAAATATTTTCTGTACGTGATGTTTAAGTATCAAGAAACTGGAACAGCAAATTATTCTTTTTTGCTTTCTGTAATGAAAGAATATTTTGTTGACTATCAATTTCTTTCATATATATATTTATTATTCTCATATTTTCTTTGCAGATGCTCTTTTTCTTGAGCATATTATTTTTGACAGATATAACTCTTATTTCTTCCTGTTTGTTTTATTTTTTTAAATTCAATCTTTCTTCGAAGGAAAATTTAATTTAAACATAGATTTCAAGTCTTCGTGGAATTTTTTTTTTTTAGTTTAAAAAAATGGAAACATACATTTTTCCATATTTAACAGTAATATCGTTCAAAAATTAAGTACGTCTTTAATTTCGATTATAAATTATAATTCCTATACTTCAGAAATTCTCCAGTATTTGAAAATGGTCATTTTATTAACACCTTACAATATATTTAGATTTAATAGAATTGTAGCATATGGATTCTTTTTTCTAGTAAAATTCGTTTTATTTTTATATAATGATTAAATAGTGCGATGTCAACAAATTGTTTAAATTGTTATACTGACTGTGATTACAGATACTTTCTGTTTTAAGCAATTAACAATGGATGGACATTAAAAAAATCTGTGGTTGTTTTTTCTAATTAAAAAAATATTTACCTAAATGATTGTGGGAAAAATAGGTTAATGTATATGTATTTTAAAAACCAGTGATTTTTTTTAAATATAAGAAATATCTCACTGGCTGATTATTTATAAGATCCCTTACAGGTAGATGTACCATAAAAGCATATATGTAGAAACGTATATATCCATCAATGTTTTCTTTGTTCTTTTAGACATTCGAATTTTTACTCACACACATTTTAACACATTTCAGTTTTCTTTATTTTGATCTAGATTTAAAAAAATGATTGTAATTGAAGATTGTTAAAAAAGACAAAAGTGAATATTGAATCTTATTTTTAAGAAAGTGAGATAAAATGTGTTCTCAATATCTTACGCCTGTAAGCACCGTATGATACTTGGGTAAACGGAAATTATTTTATCTGTCTTCTCTCTGTAATATAAACACACACACACACAGCACCGAAAAACTTTCCAACAATAGATAATAATAACGACTTTTAAGGTAAAAAGTAACAGCGAATGTGTCTTAGTATATGGATGAGTTTTAGTTAGTATGTAAAACCCCTCCATTTAAATGATAGTAACTGAAAAGACTTTTAACTATTATAATAGTTTATATCTCTGCGATACATTATTTCATAGTTTTAAAAGAAATAGAATTCTCTCATTTCCCTATAGAGTGGTGTGTGTGTATCTAAACTTCCATAAAAATTTCATTTCTTTTAGATGCACAGAAATGTCAAAACAATTGTTTCTGAAAGTGTAGCAACCATTAGTCAAAGCGCAAATATATAGTCAAATAATTTTTTTTTCAAAAAAAAATGTTTTCTAAAATTTGAAGGGACATGAGAAAAAAATTAACTATAAATTGAAATTAATGTTAAAAAGAACTAATATTGTACATAAACAGTTATTCAAATCTGAATTTTTTAAAAAGATTATTCAAAAAGGAATTTAGATCGTTATTTTTTTTTTGCCAGCTTGACCATAGTAAAAACAAACAAGTCTCTTTTAATAAGCTAATATAATGCATCACACAAGAAAAAATGCATACTTTAAAAAATATATTATTGTCGATATCTCCAACTATATTAAATTCACTTGAACTCTATTCTGAACAAATATATATATATAACTTTATTTTACTTCTAAAACTCTATCTCGCCTCATCTAACCTCATAAATTCTACTCTCTCTCTCTCACACTGCCCCTCTTTCTCTCCTGCTTTGCACATCTGTTGAAGATGCAAATGTACAACACCGCTGTTCTGTTCTAAAGCTTTCTATTTCCCTAACAAACTACAAGAATCTCAACTTTTCAAAATAAAATGTGACTTAACCCATTTTGTACTTTTTCTTCTGCTGAAATATTTTTAGCGCATTCTCTTCACTTTCGAATTTTTGAACACGCTTTTATTAGCCTCACCTGTATGTAACGAAATCTTTGAACTCGATTTTTATCCACTTTAAAAAGTCGGATTAATTACTGTATTGAACTATTTTATTGTCATCAAGGGCTGATGACAATACAATAATTTAATAATTTTGTTTGATCAAGGTCATTAGGATTAACAATTTCCCATTTCCAGGTTTGGCAACTAAAAGATTAAGTTACAACCCTAAAGCGGAAACGCTCATGGTTAATACAAATACAATAAACAAAAAAAGTGTTCCTGATATATATGTGAAAAAAGGAAGCTTAGCTCTTACAGACTTCCTTCTGTTGACTGATTCTATATTTTGCAAACCAGGCCGTATTGACGCTCTGATAGAATGTCAAACTTAAATCCAGATTCTAAAAGAATGATGTATTTAAGATTAATTCATCAATGAATAAATGATAGCTTAAAAGACTAAAACAACACGCTTCTATTGTAGATAGAACTAAAAAATGAAAAATAAATTATAGCTTAAAAAAACTAAAAAAAAAACACACGCTTTTATAGTGAATCGAAATAAAAAGTAAAGAATGATTCTTAATATAATAATAAAATGATTAACAAGAAAATTAACGTCATTGTGGTAAAAGCGTGTATGGTGCGTGCTATGTACTACATTTTTACACTAACTCTGCATTTCGGATAGAACTAGGAAGAAATTATAACAATTAATATCGAGCACCCCACGCTTTTACCACAATGACATTAATTTTATCGTTAATCATTTTATTCTTATATTAAGAATTATTTTTTACTTTTTATTTCAATTCACTATAAAAGCGTGTTCATTAGTTTTTTAAACTATAATTTATTTTCTTTTAACATAAGTGATAAATATTAAAATTACTTAATTAAATACAACGCATGTAATAAGGCATAATACACGTGCAAATAGTACAATATAAGATCTTGGTGCTTTGAGATTTACACACCACTGGATAAAGTAATTTTGGAAGTACATTAACAGTTGTCGGACATTTTAGAAGAGAAAAAGTATTCTTCCTTCAGAATTAACATAAATGTGACCTCTGTATTTTTAACCAGGAGAAGAGACACTAAATATTTTATTTTAATTCATAAAAAGATTCAAAATTTCCTTTTTACCTTTTTAAAAACGTCAACAGCTTTCTGACCCAATAAAATGGAACAAAATTATTAACATGTTGCTAGAATCTGAGTATAAAATATCGTTTTGGTAATACGAAAACAGTATCGATACAATTCTAAATGTTACGAGTAATTATTAAACAAATATAAATAAAAGCAACAACAATATAAAATATAATAATAAAGAAAAATTGGATTAATATCTAAAATATTTAGAATGTTAAATAATTTTTTAAAGTTCAGTTGATAATTTTTAATGCTCTATTACTGAGTCCCACTCATTCACTAACTCAACATATCGTTTTTTAGGAAAGTGTTAAGGCAGGTGATTTTTCAGCGAAACAAAAAACATTTTCTTAAAAGTTTTGCCTATCACACACTATCATATGCTGATCGGTTCTTCCGATTTGCAAAAACTATGATAGTCTAAAAATAACAATGAAAGTTTCGCGGGCAATTTACATGAAACTTATTCAAATTTTATTCTGAAATTATTCATCCAAAATGCTTTAAAAGTATTTTCAGTTAATGTTGGCGCAAAGATTTCAAGAAATTTATCAAATTATTCACATTGGTATTTAAGAGAGAGTTATCAAGTCGTTGTCTACTGCATTTCTCGTAGAAAAAACAATTATTCATGAATTCTTGTTTCTAAATTTTTGGTTTTCCGTAGGATGAAATTTTATACTTTCTTTTATATGGTTCAATAATTTTTAACACATTTGTCGCTGAAGAATCGACAACTTTCAAAACAGTTTTGTTAGTATAGATAAGAATTAAAAATTAATTTTAAATAATTTGTTCACACCAATTGATTTTTAAAATAATCATCGCCTGTTTCATGTAAACTCTTTTGCAGTTTTTATTATTCATCCATTTATTATCACGGAATGAAAAAGTAGAGAAAGTTTTCAAAAAAATGAGATGCGTTTATTACATACTTCACAATATTGCGGATTTAAATAAGTAATGTCTTGGAAAATAATGACTGAATGGCCTTTGGCTGAATGGTAACTATGGTAACAATATAAAAATAATTTGATACTAACATTATTATTCATTTAACTGAATAATGACAATTTTAAGCTTGCATTCTTCTCTACAATTCATTCTTTACTTGAGACAATAATATATCAATATAGTCATATAGGTTATATTTAATGCTATATTGCTAGTTTTATTTCCACGTATTGTCTTTTTTGGGTCGTTAACTGATTTTGTACATTTTACGAGTCATCATTTTGCTTACATTCATCTTTCTTAAAAATATTTGTTTCCTGTTCAAAATATCTTTTACATTTTAAACTTTGTCTGACCAGGCAGTATTATAATGGTACTTTTCAACTGTAATTACTATGAATGATAAAAGAAAATGCATGTAATTTGTTTTAGATTCTTATATTTAGTTAAAAGTTATGCTGTTGAAAATTTATTTAAATAAAAAAAAATATACAGTCAGAACCCGATTTAACGAATTCCTTGGGACCAAACATTTTGTTCGTATATCGAGATCCAAACAAAATACAAAATTTTCGCCCTTGCCCTTTGGAGATTCTATAATAAGCAACCACACAAAAAATATCCATAGCTGGAAATTACACACTTTTTTCAACAGTTAAAATTACTATTAGCGAATTTTTATGCACCATTTAATTGAGAGTTTTAAAATACTGACTAACAGATGTCTGAAATTCTTTTTGATTTTTGACTCTAAGGAGTTCTTTTTACGACTTTGTGCATAGATGAAAATACTGCGTCATTTACATCCTACTGCATAAGGTATGTGACGTAACTGTGAATTTCCCGCCACACAACTGTGATTGATTGATTGATTGAATATTAACGTCGCACTGTTCAGCTACACGAGGGCTTTCGGCGACGGACCACGTAATTTTGAACCATGGTCAAGTGACGTGGACGACACCTGAGCTGGCACCCCCTCTCCTAACTACCACACCACACCAACGGGAGGACGTTTCAGCTCTCGACAGATTTAACGTGCATCGCTGCCCTACACGGCGGGTCTTTAGTGGTACTGGGCTCGAACCCGTGACAAAGCAAGCCACAGTCCGATACCTATACCACTCGGCTACCGCGGCCACCACACAACTGTGAATAGGCATCTTTGTGGATCCCCATACGTGCATTGGCACCTGCAACTTTAGAATTATTACGCAGTCCCGTCTTGGATCACATCGGCAACCTTTGGCACCATGAGGGACCCTCTTTTCCACCCACTAGCCGGATGTAACTGGAAGCTAAAGACGACAGCCGCTGATTCCCGAAGCTAGAGAGGGCTGAGAGAGAGAACGGGGATGGTCTGACAACCTTCGTTGAGAGCGGACCCCAAAGAAACTCCTCCTTCACAAACCACATCATTTGAACTCTAATAATCTTTCATAAAATAAAAAAAATCAATGTATAATCTGTAAATAATAGTTGCAATTTAAATAAATTAATGTTTAAATTAATCAATCTAATTATTTATCTCAAACGTCACAGTACGTTTTCACAGCTTCCAAGCAATGTAAAATATTAGAAAACGCAAAAAAATTATTTATAAGAATTTCATTATGAATTTCCGCATCAGAATCATTATTCGTTGTTGAAACAATTTGTTAAATCGGGTTTATTATTCATTAAATAAGGGTTTATTATTCGTTAAATAGGGGTTTTTGCCTTCATTTTAATCGGGGAAAGAGAAATTCGTTAATTAGGGGTTCGTTAAATCGGGGTCCGACTGTATTATATTGCAAAGAATTCAAAATGTTCTCTTCTGTTTTATTAATAATTCAGTTCCAAAAACCCACGAGTCAAATTTCTTATGAAGTTATTACTTTTAATTTTAAATACAAAGAATGATTTTTACAAACCCTGAAGGAAACGGTAAAAAAATTTAACTCGAAGAGCTATGGATATATATCAAAACGATTTTTTTTACTATGATAGAAAGGAAATTTATATTCTAAGAAGTTCATATACTAGGAAGTTTATTTTCTAGGAAGTTTATATTGTAATATTTGAGTCCCTTGACCCCTCAAAATAAAACAATATTTAAAATTTTAAAAAAATGTCTAAAAGTTATTTGATAAGTATACACTTAGAAAATTTTTTGTACAAGTTACAAATGCTTACAATAATCAATTAAAATAAGCAAAAATATCAATATTTCAGTCCTAGTAGTGGTTAACTTACCCAATGAAAAATATATTTCAGTATCAATAATTTTGTTTACATTTTTCCTCTTATTATAATTTTAAACATTAAATGCTCTTGAAAAATTCACAGCTTATTAAATAAATCCTTGAGCCAATATCAAACTATCAAAGTCATTTTCTTTCATAGAAAATTATGGATTATGCATAATATATAAAACTTTTCAAATGGCAAAACGTCTGTTATTCACCCAAACTAGCAGACATCTCAATGAGGAAAACTACTTTCGGAGTAAGTACCATTCATGATTTTGAATTTTGTTTAAAAATGATGAGTAATGTTTATGTGTGAGCTTTATCTTAAAGTCTTTGTATTTATTAAAGAGAGAGATAAATGATTTCGTTTCAACAATTAAATTATTATTCTTGTGAGTAAACTTAGAACAATTAATTGGTACTTAATTATAACTTTAAAAAAAACGAGTGATATATATATATATATTGAGTCAGCTGAATTGAAAAAGTATGAAATTGTTTCTAATTATAACGGGCTAGTTAGTCCTAAGTGGGTCCTGTATCGAAGATTCCTTGGGGGCCCTGTTTTGGACCTCTTAATATTTTACGATTGGCCCCTGTAGTTTTGTATCATTGATACGGCTGATAGGGCGGCGGCTACGCCCCTGCTAATTATATATATATATATTGAACTATATAAAATTATCTGGGGGGGTTGCGTCAGACTGACCATTTGACCGAAACATCTACACATGCACCCCAGCGCCGAAGGCCACGTAAACTGAGATAGGCACAGTAGGCCTTGGCCCTCATGGGTTGTTGTGCCACTAAGTCCAGTTCAGTACATAAAATTATATCAAAAAAATTATAAAACATATTATACTAAGATTATTGAAACCATATTTTTCAATACAAATAAAAAAAGATAAAATCGTTTTGAATCTATTTCTTTTCTCTTATCTTTTCCTTCAGCATCAAATAAAAATTTTTTAAAAGTAATTTTTTTTTCTTACAATGCCAAAATGTTCTATATTTTAAGTAATTTCTAGTGGGATTATATTTCAAAGTCAACACAGTGAAAAGCTAATGCGAAATATAAATTTGACGTTATAATTTTTTTTTTACTTCTTTCACGTTACTAGTAATCTAAAAATTAGTCGTTAAAACCTCTCTTTAGTTTTTAAACGTGCAAATTCTACTGGAAAATATACAAAATATTAATTCCTTGCATTGCTTTTATCTTATACAACTCACCTTTCTCGAAAATATAAATATCATTGAAAAAAAAAAACTATCTTCTACGTTTTCAATATTTTATGAACACGGTTCATAAAAGATAAACAGCCATCAAACGCATCTTAATATCTAATCAACAACATGAAAGCAATTTAACGAATGACTTTCTTCTATTGAGAATCAATACTACAAAAACAACGTGCTTCGAATATTGAGTAAAAAGTTGAGTAATCTTTCAAATATATATATATATATATATATAATTCCCACACTTTTTCATTCTTAATTAATAAAAAAAAATATTAAAAAAGAAGAAAGAGATATTCTGTCACCACACATCCATTGATGACTCGATTAATCCTTTATTTTTTTTCCGCCTCAACCTTTTAAGAGAGCAACATGTGTCAGAAGCAGCAGAACTGTTTTCGTTACGCGATGCGTAGCGCCGCCACTGACCAATCAGAGCGAAGAATCTAGGCAGACCTCCCAGCATGCTCCTCGACACGAGGAGGTCGCTTCTTCGGCATCGCCTGTCACGCACGAGTTAGCTCTTTGGCATGAGTCGGGTTGATCGCATCGACACTTGAAAGCTCTGATAGTAGCACCGCATTTGTTGATAAACAAATCTCGCTGAGGTCGTTTTTGTGGGGGCGCTCAGAATCGTTTGAGGGGGTGCTGCTGTGTAATGTCGACACCCCTCAAGTTAAACGTCACGTTCTGGGACATGCCGGAAAAACCCAACAACGGATATGGAAAAAATTTGGGACTGGTCTATAAAAAAAGATTGTTCGACTCACTTTCGAAATATTTTGATCCGTTATTGGTTAAGATCGGCATCGCACTTGCTGCTTTTTTTGCGGCATGGTTTCTGAATGTAACCCGCATGGCTGGAACGGTTCTTCCGTTCTTCGCCGTAGCCGGTGTCCACTTCTGGCATTCTATTATCTACCGTAATCGCTTGACCCCTCAAATGTCTCATGGCATGCTGTGTGTAAATGTCCTGGCTGAAATTGCTGGAGGATCTCTCTCACCTGGATTCGGTGTTTGGACTCTGATTCATTCGGTCATTCTCTGCTTGACCGGTCTGATCATTGGCCAAAAAGCAACTTTGACCCTGTATGCCGGCTGTAGGCTTTTCCTGTGGTCATGCCTACCTTGGATTCCTGATTCTTCTAGGACTGTGATGTGCTACACCAGTATCATACTCGGTACCATAGCTGCAAAATATATGGAGGCTTTCCTGATTACCCAGGTTTTATCGGAAATGAAGCTGTCAACACCCAGAAGGAGGAGAACATCCAACAACACCATCTACAGTATCTACAAGATGCGGCGAACATCGCTGCCGGCTTTAGGAGGAAGTAACAAGACTGTACATCCTTCTCTTGGATATCAGGTAAGCGTAATTTAAGAATTTCGCTATTATTTGCTTTATTTTTTTCTTATTGCGTCTGTTGTATCTAGTTCTTAAACCACTAGAATTTTATTTAATCCGTATTTCAGCGTAGGTTTAAATAAGTGATGACCTGAAAGTACAAACGTAGTATTAATTGCTTTAAAAATTTGTTTTTATTCTGTTGATGGATTGAAGTTTGGAAGTATTTTTTAAAAAAAAAAAAAAAGAATTTAAAGAGTTTTTTGTATATTTTAAAACGAAGAATTTTTTTATTCTTAATTTAATCTTCGAAAAAAAAAAAAAATTCAACGGCTATAAGACTTCATTGCGAGTTAACTTGTTCGGTAAATCTTTCTTGAATATATAATGGCAATATTTTACTGTTTATTCTTTGAAAAGTAAAAAACAAATAATTTTAGAATCAACTGAATTTGTTATACAGAGCTATGTTATAGCATATATACAAGAATGAAAAGGTTTTTAAATTCAATGCTGTAAAAATAAGATTCTTTTGAACTTGAATTAAGATTTTTTGAATTCGAATTAAGATTCTTAGAATCGAATCAAGATTCTTAGAATTCGATTTATTATTCTTTGAATTTGTTTTCTTTAAGATACTTTGCAAAGCTTCTTTTGTTTTTGAAAATAAAATAAAAAAGTGCTATCAATTCTGAAAAAAGTATTTTTTAAGAGTTTGATAACATTGTTTTAAGGTATTCGACTACGTTCGGAACCGTGATTTTAAAAAAGTGTATAAATGGATAATTTTCATGATATTTAGTGTCACTTAGATTAGAATACATGTATCAAATTGTTTTAAGGACATTTTGACAAAAAAAATATTTAATTTATTCGGCAAAAAATTAACTTAGGATAACCTTTTTTTCAAAATGTTCTCCTTTTGTCAAAACTGCTTCTAATGTAATAATATTTTGCTTGTATATAGCTCAGACCTCTGTATAGAGGCTCAGCTATGATTTTTGAAAAATTCGCATTATTTTCAGAGTTACTACCAATTGAAATTATTATCGGCGTTTTTTTAAAAAAATTTCTCCCTTCTGTTGTCGTAAAACATGGATAAACCCACTTCTAAGTTATATATTTCAAAAATTCTAGGTGAGCTTCTGTACAGAGATCTGAGCTATATAGCAAATTATTATTATAATAGAAGCATTTTTCACAAAAGGAGAATATTTTGAAAATGGGTCATTCTATGTTCATTTTTTGTCAAAATTTTGTACTTAAATAATTTTTTATTGTAATACTATTCTTAAAACAATTTTAATATACATTTCCTAATCTAAGTGACACTAAATATCATAAATATTATCCATTTATACGCTTTTGCAAAATCACGGTTCCGAACGTAGTTGGATACCCTAAAAAGAACTGACTAATATTAATTTCACTTCTAACAATTATTAAAATTGTGTGTGTGATGTGTATATTCTATGCTGTTATTGTATGCATTTTTGAACTTTTAGTACTGTCTTTCATAAAAATAACAATTCTTGTGAAAGAGTGGAATATTTTTCTCTGGGCTTATTAACTCATTGTAAACAAAAATTGATTAACTAATAAAGAAAAAAATGCATTGAGAACGTAAAATTGCATCCTTGTTTCTGACGTATTAAATGCCTAAAATATGAATAATATATTATGACATTTAAAATTAATTGATCGCATACTGAAGATGAAAATTTTTCATCCTTTGCATTTTCCTTTGTCGCATACTAATTTAATGAATATTTATTTTTGATTTTATTACAAATATCTCCTTTTTTTACCATCTTGAAGAAGCTACGCATTGCGTGATGGAATTATCTTCGTTTCATAGCAAATTTTTTTCCCATTTTGTCTGTTCTCTCATGTTATAGCCACTTGATTTATATAAGAGTAAATTCTTCACTTTCTAAAAGTACTTTTTTTTATGTTTCCGACGAGCAAAGTCAAATGCTGGAGGGAAAAAAATAATTAAGAGAAAAAAAATCGAAACTTCTGTCATGGAAGAACAGTTCGCAAACATGGCCATCCAGTTCTCCGAGTCATTTGGTGCTCTTTTTTTTTTTTACTTTACCGTTTTTCGACTCGAATCGAAACCACCTGTTGCCATTGATCGTCTTTTAGTTACTTCTTTTGTGGGACAGGACAGCTGTTCCTGATTACAAAAACACCAGTTGATCTGCCTTTTGTAATGATCATGGATGTTTATTTAATAATGTCGCTTTGTACGTATCGATTGGTTAGTTTGTGATTTTTAGTTCAGATCGCATTAATTCTCTGACGGAGTTCTTTTATTAAAAACAAAAATAAATCGGTTAGTTAATAATTTGTTAGATATAAATAGCATACTTTTTGTATCTATGTATCAAATTAATTGAGAAAAATTTAGCTATGACTGATAGTCAAACGTACTTGCAAAGTGAATAACATTTAAGTTAAAAAAATCTGTATGAAATGCACTGGCGTTGCTAATCCTGAGTGGACCCAAAATTGAAGACATCTTTTGGGCTTCTTAATAGCTTACGAATTTTTGCTTACATGTCTTGGGGCTCCGTATCATTGATACGGTGGTAGCTACGCCCCTGATGAAATGTTATGAAATAAAATACATTCGTTTTGTGTTGTGAAAGAATGACAATATAATTAATGACTACACAGCTCTGTTTCTCAATTATGTAATAAATAATTACGATCTTCCTACAGAAAACAACAATAGTAGAAAGTTATAGTGAATCTATTTTAAAAGTAACGGTGAAAAAAAGCCAAATAAGAAATAAATGTCAGTGTTATTGCAAAAATATTTTTTCTTTGTGTAATAATGAAACATATTTTTTTAAAAAAAAGATTGGGATAAATTCCTTTCCATATATTTGAAAAGTAATATTTACGTAATCGTAATGTAATCGTTTTCAGCAAGATTATGGGGATGGAAATGGAAAAACTTTTCTTTTCACGAAATGTCTTACAAATATTTGAATGTCTTTCCTTAAAGTATACTTGAGAATGTTGTAAAAGGAAATATAAATTATGGTAATGGTAATGAAAATAATGCAATTTTTTTTCTATGCATATTAATAAGACACAATATTTGCTTTTCCTTGATGTTAACTGACATTAGAATTTCTGAAATGATTCAAAGTAAAATTTTTGTTAATTATATACATTAATAAAAGCCAAGAATATAAGTATCTACCAGTGGCGCGCTTGCGGGTATCCTCGGGTCCAGATCCCTTTAAAGCCCTTAATTTTTTTCATTAATTATAATCTTATGTATATAGTACGTAAAATTTAATTAAGTATTTGTTATCAATAATTAATTTTATTAATTAATGCTAATTATTTGTTCAATAGTTAATTTTTCACTGTTTTTTGTGTCCGAAAATATACAAAATCAAAATAATATGTTGGGCGGCGTATTGGAGCATGATACGAGAATGCTGGACTTTCGACCCTGGACCCCTTCACTCCCCTGAAAAAATTCCTGTGTGTGCCACTGGTATATGCACACATAAGTAGAGAGACATATATGCATAAAATTATTTTTAAATTTTACAAGGGGGTACACCTGTCCGCCTAACGGTAAACGGTAAACCAACCCCATTGTACAAATTATAACATTGCTGAAATTATAACATTGCTGTTCATAAACATTGCTGAAATTGTAAAACTGTAATTTACACTTAATATGCAGTTCTATTTTTTTTCAATATATTGTAGGATGGAAAAAATAAATTTCATTCCTTCATCTCCGCATTTTAATTTGTACTTCAATTTAGTTCCACTTCAAAACCAATGTTCCTTATCATCTTTCCTTCTAAATTGCACTGAATTTTTGTTCCGTCTTTGCTTCTACACCCTGACAGAGCTACATACATGTAATAGTCCATGGGTAAATATTGTGTTTCCTGTGTTGTTACACATAAAACAACTTCTCCTGTGATTTATTAATGGTTATGGCAAATGCCAATCTTAAGGGAGATCTGGACGGATCTGCATGTGATGAGAGTTAAAATTCACAAATTGAGAGTCGTATTCACTCTAACATCAACTTTTCAGTCTACAGAACCATCCTCAGTCGAAATGATAGCAGCTAATTCTTTGCAAGACGGTTTATTATAAACATGACAGGGGTGGCGAACCTTTATGGATCAACGTGCCATTTTTTTCTAAAGAAGCGTTTGATGAGGTAGAGACGTGCCGTCAAATAATTTTGGGAAAATAACAAAACTAAATACTAACAACACAAAGCCCTTTATTACGAAAAAGTACCTTTTGCACTGTATACTTGTAAATGTTTTAGTTATACACAGTAGCGCACACAGGAATTTTTCAAGGGGGGTCCGGGATCGAAAGTTCACCATTCTTGAATCATACTCCTTTTGATTTTGTCATTTTCGGGAACAAAACACAGTAAAAAACTAATTATTGAATCAATAATTAGCATTAATTAATAAAATTAATCATTAATAACAAATACTTAATTAAATTTTACGTACTATATATTTAGAATGATAAAAAATCGGAAAAAAAATCAACGGCTTTGTGGGGGTCCGGACCCCCAGGACCCCCTTGTGTGCGCCACTGGTTATACGTGTAATTCAAATTAAATTAAACATTAGTGTTACTTCTGTTGTTGCAAATTCGACGACAAATAACTTATATTAGGATTGTAACATGTTACTTTTAGTAGAATGCATGTTGAATTGGAGTCATCTGCCAAATGTTTTCTATGCAATTAATTATTTTTGCTGTTCATTTTCTATGCTATTAATCATTTTTTGACAAGAGGATTTGTGATTTGTTTCAAAATACCGTTTTGTAGATGATGTTTTGCTTACCATTATTCCAGAACATAAAACACACTTCTCTTTGTCGCCTTTACAAATAATGCCCTATTTCTAGAGTCACCAAATTTGAAATTCTCTGCTACACTTACTGTCTTGCACTTTGTTCTTTTGATGAACTAGCCATGTTAAAAATAACAGTTAAAAATCGTAAATATATAACTCAAATAAACTTTAAATTACAGTTGTGTCAATGAAATTGGCTATGCTATGCGTAGACACACTTTGGATCATAAGCAATTACAGTCCACGATGTAACTAAGGCAAGACAATAACAAACGAGTGTGCCCCGCGACAGATCACTCGCGTTTGCTCGTAATACTTCACAGTGAACTTTGTTATTTTGAAATAAAATGCAAACCATTTTAATCACTGGCGTGCCCAAAATATTGTGTCGCGTTGCATCAATGTCACGCGTGCCACTGTGATTCACCATCTCTGCTCTAGAATGATCGTTAGGGCTTGAATAAAAACACAGGCTTATACTCTTGATCCTGGTTTTTGTTTTGAATTTTATACTAAGTTCTATATTTTTCTGCTTATGGATTTTTATTCATAATTAGCTGTAATATTTGCAACACATCATCACGTTTAACTATTTTTGCACGGTCGTGCAAAGCCTCAGCGTCTCCATAAATGTAAATTTGTCCAAACTGTGATTATGTATAAATAAATTTATTACAGCATCACGAAAAACTATTTGTAACTATGGATAGAAAGTGTTCTTTTATCAATGGCTTCCTTTTTATAATTTTCTAAACAAGCATCTGTAAGAATTTTTTTTTCAAAAAATCAATCAGTAATCAGTTTGGAAAAAGATGGTTAACATTTTAAGACTATTATTCTCAAAAAGAAAATTAAAGTATCAGAGCAGGTATTTGTTTTCATTGAACATAAAATGTTAAAGGTAAGCACTTCGCATATGTATTGATTTTTTTTCAAAAAATAACTTTTTAAGGTAAAAGTAAAAATGTATTTAAGTATTAATTGTATTTTTTTATCTCATGGGACCTGAACATTGCGCAGTCATGCATCAAAAATGTAATACTCTCATATGAATTTTGATTAGAAGTTGAAATTTAACACGAAGCTTAAATGTTTTAATACTTTCTCATGCATTTTTCAAAGATATGAGGATTATGGACTGTACTCATAAAAATTATTCAAAACTAACTCAAAACCGCTGGAAAAATTACAAAAGCATAATAAATTCCGTGTGAATAACATTAACTCAAATTTAGAAAACATGCAAAAAGATCATATGATAAAAAATAAACGTATAAAATATTAATAATTCAATAAAAACTAAATTAATTAATTTAAATAAGATGATTATATGTAAGGTAAAATTTAAAAGAAAGGTAAAATACTTTAATATGGTTATCCCTAATGTGACTTTATATAACTGTTTTAAATTTCTGTGAGAGAAGTTCAGCATAGTTAAAATATCAAACTCAAACCTTACACATAATTTGTAAAATTTAAAATATTTTTTTTGAAACAAAAACTTTTTTTTTCATGTTCTATGTGAAAAGAGTTAAAATATTTTATTCTATTGAGAGTAAAATAATTTGGTATTTTTTTACGGTATTGTGAATCATGAGCTCTAATTAAATATTTTAAATAAAATTTTTGAAATTATCCATCCGAAATATGGATATTGGAAACGATTTCATTTTTTATAACAAGATAATGACGCCCAAACTCACTGCTCTCAACATACGCCGCTGTTGTCTCCATAACTGTCCCCAAATTCAGAAAACACCTAAATCACCTGATTTAAGCCCTTGTAGAACATATTTGGTGAGAATTTGATTTTAAAAATAATAAAACATGACCTATAAAAACAAAATGTGATGTAAAAACAATAATCACAAAAAATGGAGGAACACCGATGCAGAAATTACAAAAAACCGATGAAATATATATTTCAAGACGTTTAAAAGTTATTGTGGACACTAAGAGATATCTTACAAAGTACTAAATTAATAAGTACTATTGTGGCATAATTCTTTTAGTAGTTTTTTGATGATTAATTTTTCAATGTAATAGTTGTGATAAATACGAGTCACGTTTATTGATGTTAAGGGTTTAGCAGAAAGATCAGACATAATCAATACAATTTTAATTTATTGTTCTTTCACTTGAATTAACAACACAGGGTAGGAAATGCCACTTCTACAAAAGACAGGAGCAATTACATGACGTAAAGGATACTCAATGTTTAATTCTAATTCATTTAACTTAGTCTTGGAACTCTTTTGTTGTCTACGGTCTAAATTACTATAATTCCGTTTTCAGTTGCTCGACCTACGGTTATTATTCTTGAATTCTAACTTATTGACTAAATTGTCAATTGGCAATCTTTAATCACTCAGCGATTAATCGTGGAGTAACTCTCGACAAACTCTCAACTACTTTCCACTAACCATTTGCGTACCTAACAGTTAATGCTTAAATATAACTCTTCATTTGCATAAACCGTGGCTTCTTCGAGAGAAAGTTTTCAATAGAACAAAATAATTAAAAGAAATAGATTTACCTCAAGAGGATTAGTGAAGGCTCGCGGATAGACTCGTTACATAGTTATACCTTGTTTTAAAAACTGATCATGCCATTTCAATAAGGATAAGTTGCAGATTTTTTAAAAAAGAGTTATAATTTCGATGTATTAATTTTTATTAGTGAAAACATTAACTTTTATATAGAGAATTGCAAGTGTACGAACACTTTTGAGGGCCACTGAATGTAAATCGTCGTATTTATTAGACCATTTGAACAATAGTAACATAAGGATATATGTATAACAAGATGCGCAATCCAATGCACACACAGAAAAAATATCGTCATGTGACAAAATATTGTACTGTTCCCATCGTAACTTGCTACATGGAAATAAAAGTCTTTAAAATAAAGCAACCATCCGTGCTCCTTTATCAACAGAATGATGAAGAATAAAGAATGGAAATAGTACTTATCTTACGTAAGTGGTCTTCTCGCAAGTAGTATTTAAATCCCATTGAAATCCTTTAGAGGATTTTGGCATGAAGGAGTTTGGTTGGTATCGACCGAAATGTGAATTGAACCATACTGTTAAGAATGCCGGAGGGATATGGAAACTTAAACCATAGCTGAAATTCTGCATCGGTGGTTAGGTAAATAACAAAAATAATTGAAAAAGGAGGATTTGCAAGTTATAGGGTTTAAATTTTTTACTGGATATAGCTTGAGCAATGCAGTTCAAGAGGAGTTTTTGGTTGAAATGTATTATAACAATGATTTGGAATTCTTCTAGAATATTATAAAAGAAATATAAAACTTTATTGTGAACAAAAATGTATGGTAAAATTTATGTTCTTAAACTTTAACCAAAATTTGTGTATTGTTTCATTCTATATATAGTTGATGCTAACTATAAATAAGGTTAATTCAAAATAATAGACCAGTATAAAAAATTATTTCAAACATTCTATGACTTATCAGTGAATTTGAATTCAATACGAATAAGTATTACATAAATAAGTAAAACAAACTTTAAAACCCTAACATAAAATTGAGATCCTGTCAGTTAGCTATTAAAATAAAATTCCCAGAATTATACCTGTTAGCTCTGCTAAGAATCATGTCATAGTGAATTATATAAATTTTTTTAAGAAAGTTATTTTGTACTTGTGCTTACTTTTGAGATTTGTTTTTTTTTATAAATGGGTAATAAATAAAATAAAATAAAACAAAATTTTCACATTTGTTCACAGTATATCATTTAAATAAAAAATATCTTTGGTGAATTTAAATTCTTCTTCGGTGATCACTGCTTAAATAAAATAGCTTGGTAAAAAGATATTTACATTTCTAAGCTGAACATTATAAATAAATAAATAAAAGACAGTTTTTTTACTTAAAAATGTCATTATAATTATACTTGAAGTGAATTTATTTAAAACTTTCACTTTTTCATGGACATTATAGCGTAATTATCATAGTTAAATTAGTCCTTCAATGTTAATATTTCTTAGATATTTTTCTCGACTTTAATAAAAATAGAGATGAAGAGTTTGAAGATATATTTATGATGGAGTATAATTTCGAACTTATTATTAAATTCGAAACATTAAGTAGGTGATGTTTTTGTAAATTAAAAAATTAAATAGACATCAAGAAAAGAAAATCTATCAAAAAGGATAAATTTTCGTCCTCAAATTTAGAATACTTCCTTCTTTTTTATTGGATTTTTTTCCTTTTGGTTATTTGGTTTTTTTTGGTTGTTCCTTTACTGTTTTTAGGTATTAAGCATTTTTTATTCTATTTTGAGATGTTGCAGTGAAATAAGCACCCTTAGAAATAATATTTTAAATAACTCGAATCGAAATTTCTTTTAATAAATCTGTGTATAAAGAAAGTAAATGATAAGCTAAAAATATTTTAAAAAATGATATAGTAAAATTCGTTTATTATCTGTACGTTTATTATTCATTTCACAATTGAGTTTACATTTCAAATATGTTCTATCAGTTCCATCTAAACTCTTTTTATTTTTTTTTTATAAATTCGTTCCATTGAATAAATTCTCAATTTTTTAAGCGCAACACGTCTCATAATTTATCTTTTCACATCCGGTTTATCTTTAAAAATTCTTTTTGCATTGAATTCATCAAGATGAATAGAACTTTAAAATAATAAATTAATCTTTTTAAAAATATTTATCAAAAAAATGTCCTGCACTTTTTTCATTAATTTTGCTTTGAATAACGTTTGATAACGGCAGATTTTGATAATAAATAGAATTTGCTTATACATAGAATATTTAAGCAAATTGAATATAATTTATATAAATTTATTCTATTTTTGTTTTTATTAACTTTTTGATTATAATTTGATTTATGTAAATTTGGTGAGTGAGAAGTTTATTTTGAAGTTATGGGTGGCATTATATAATAATTTTATTGATTTATAACAGTGCAAGATATTCTTTCTTTAAATAATGTAACTGTAACATAATGTATAATCTTAAAATTGTTTCCCCCCTTTTAACAAATGCCCCATTTTTTTACTAATTCTACGTTGTTTTAAATTACCCAAATTTTTCCCGCGCGAACGAATTTTCTCTTAAAGTTACCTTCTTATATTGACAAAAATTGATCGTTTTCATTTCTATATATATTATTTCCGAAAATAATTTTATTCCATACATTTTTTAAAGTTTGTTTTATTATGTTCTTATTAATAAAAATGACAAACGATCTTGTTCTTTTATTTAGATTTTGATACGATGACGATTTATTTCCTTCAGTAATCGTTTGTTTTTGTTATGAAAACGTCAATTATTCCTGACGTGTTAACGTTATCTGTTGAAGGAAGTAGACAGTAGATAACGAGAGCAATTGTTACGCGTAAAAATGATAAAAAGTTCCTACTGCATTCATTGAAAGTTAATAAATCATTATATACTGCTCACACATAATTACTTGATTTTATTATACTCAAGTTTTGTACTACATAAAGATAATCGAGCTAAGCGATCTGATACACGTAGTATATTTGTCAAACTTTTCTTTATTATAAGTGTGTTGATGATTTTTTTCGCTGCTGAATTCTTAAGCATTGAAAAAGAACGTTGCATTTGATTTTAACTGTTACTACTTTAGAACAGTGTTCCCCAACCTTTTAATCGCCGCTGACCGGTCAACGTTGGGTAATTTTACCGCAGCCCATTGAGGAGAGGACATTGATTGTTTATATTTTAGAATACTTTGATTTAATAATTTTATTTTAATTGCATTCAAATGTGCTTCAGAATAAAATATAGCTACTCCAAAAATGAATATAAAGTGATTTAACAAGGAATATATAGTTAGGTGACCATCCGTCCTCCTTTTATAAGTTCTGTCCTTCCTCGAAAAGAAAGTGTAAGTGTCCTCCTTTTCAACATTTTAAAACGGATATGTTAATCTCTGTATTCAGAGATGAACCAAACATATTTCCAAAATGTCGAAGAATGGTCTGAAACAAATATCACAGGAAATAACAGTTTTCAATGGTATTTTTTGACTTGGTCACAAGTAAAGTGGGCAGATATATAAAATTACGTTGAATTTTTATCGGAAGAAATGCCTGATATTAAAATCAGTGACAATTGTCTGTTTGAAGTAGAAAGAAGACTGGATGTATATCTAAATTCTAATAAATTAGAGCAATTGAAAAATCAACATGCTGAGAAATTGGTAAAAGATCGGTGAAATTAAACCATTTCAAAAATGAACACATTCCATATGAAAATGTAATTATTCTTGTTGAATTTACCCTGTTCTGTCCTGAAACTAATGCACTAGTTGAAAGAGTCCTTTCGGTAATTTTGGACAAGTGAGAAATCAAGATTGAATGTTGATATTTTAGCTGCAGTACTTACAGTAAAGATGAAGGATAGTTTTTGCTCCGAAACTTCCAATATATTAGAAAATGATATGTTGACAAAAAAAGTTAATTCATTGAAAGAATACTCGTTTGAGATAATATATAAAAAGAATTTCAGCGTAATTAGCGTATTTTTGTTTGAATTAATAAAACGTTTCATATATTTAATTGTAATTTTTTCTTAAATTTTTCCTCCTCCTTTTCATTGTAAAAAAATGGTCACCTTATGTATAGTGATTTAACAAAAAATATAAAGTGTTTTAACAAGTGATATAAAGTGATTTTCATAAAAAGTAGTCCAAACCCAATAAAAATATATCACGGTAAATGAAATGGAAATAATTTAATGTTTGTTGTGCGGACCGGGGGTTGTGGAGACCACTGCTTTAGAATATTGATGTAAAATTATTTTAGGAATATTATTTCAAGAAAAAATTATTTAAATACGTTTTTCTTTTGTTTTTTTTTGCAAAAAATGAAGAAAGAATGACATATTTTCAAAATATTCTTCTTTTATGAAAAATGCTTCTATAATAATAGTATTTTTGCCTATATATAGGTAGCACAGATAGTCTTTGACTATAGATAGCTAGCTTGCCTATATATTGCCTACAGAGCCTGAACCAACCCTTTGAAATAATTAATTTAGAAGTGAATTTTTCAGAGAGAGAGAGTGGTTTTATCAAAACAGAGAAATTTTAATAAAAAACACCCGTTATTGTTTCGATGGATGGTAACTCTGAAAATAATAGTAAGAATGTTTCAAAAATTTTATTTCAACCTTGGTATAGAAGTCTTAGGCTATATTTAGGAAAAATACTATTATTATAGAAGTATTTTTCATAAAAAAAAGTATTGGTAAAGTATGTCATTCTTTTTTTCATTTTTTTGCCAAAAAGTAGCATTTAAATAATTTTTTCTTGTACTGATATTCTTTAAGCGGTTTGATGTGTAAATTTTAATCCAACTGACTCTAAATATAAAAAAAAATTATTCATTTGTAAGCTTTTTTCAACATCAGGGATCCGAAAGTAGTCAATCACCTTAAACAAATATGAATTAGTACATTTAGGCTATTAATTTTATTTATTTTGATGTAAAAGGTTTATCGATTTGTACAGTTTTTAAAAATAAAACTTATAATTTAATCATTATTTTTAGATTTTAGATAAGGAACAGAGTATAAATTATTTCTAACGTATAAAGTTATTAGTAAACTAGTATTAACACAGCCACAAACTAGAGTGTCTATAAATTTAACTTAATGGTTAAATTTAAAACACACACACACAAAATTCTATCATAAATTAAGTGTATTTTATACTAAGAGTAGTTTGAATTTAATTAAGTTGCCTCCAACTGCTTACAAATAATTTGAAGTTAATACTTTGTGTGGGATTGTTCTTTTAACCAGTTAGCTGTGGCGCTCCAGTTTGAGAGCACGCAACAATGTGTGTGAAATCGAGCGATGACGAGTATACTCGTCAATAACAGAGTAAATTGCGCTGTTAAAATATTGGATCAAAAAGATGGAGTTATTTTACAAAATTGCCACTTTTATGACTATATTTGGTCAACATAAACATATATTACATACATATTACTCGAAAAACGTAACCGACCGTAAGTTTTTATGGATATTTATGAATTTTAGTGACGGTCAAAATTCCTGGTCTGAGAGACCTGTGTCTCTATTTATTTCCTTCTTTACTGATAAAATATTTTCTACCTGACCTTATTATAATAAGGAAGTTCTATATAGAAAGGGGCTGTAAGGTTGATCTCACAGTCCTCTTGCTAGAAAGCACCCTTGCCTTTCCTACCTCAATAAAATAACTTTTTTAGGCACCACGGCATTGGGCCATTACTTTAATGTCAGCACATGGTTCTAACATCAAACAATTGGTATTTATACCACTTGATATCTAGGTACTTAGGACCATCAGCTATCAATGGGCTCAGTGCCTGGTCGGCGTCACGCAATTGTCCCATGGTGGACCACACCTGAAGGAACTTTATTAAAAATCAACTTTCCGACTTTCCCCTTTTAAGCTAACATCTAAAAACATTATAATCGCACATAAATGAATTAGCTATGCAAACTTATATGCTGTTTCAGTCGTTACATACGGAAACGCCTTGGTATATTTTAAAATTTTTCACATTTTTATTTATTTGTGTTACTCCGGTCTGGCCTTAAAATATTTTAAACAATTTGAAATGTGAGAATATGTTTTGTTTTTCTCGAAATTACAATTTAAATAGCCTGTGGTGGTGTGATATTTATATAAACTAGTACCAAATATCGCGCGATGACGATCGTTTTGGCGTGGTCGGTAAAATAGTTGCGTATGGAACTGAAGATATTCAGATCGAAACCTTCCTTCCTACATTGGTGACCCTGGCCGTGCACAGTGAACTGTACCCTTCACGCTCCGCAGTCGTGGCGCCATCTATCCACCGCAAAAACAACTAAGCAGTCAGACACAAATGACCCAATTAAGCCGTCACATTAAACCTTCAGACGCAAATGACGCAATCAAGCCGTCACACAAAGCCGTCTCACACAAATGACGCAATTCTCAAGCCGTCACGCACGAATGATGACGCAACCCACAAAGTGACGCAACTGCTCACATGCTCGCCACGAATATGGTATTGTTCGTTCGCCTATTCACCGAATCACTGGCATGGGGGTATGTGGTGGTGTGATATCTATATAAACTAGTACTAAACATCACGCGTTGACGATCATTTTGGCGTGGTCGATAAAGTACTTGCGTATGGAACTGAAGGTACTCAGATCGAATCCTTTCTTCCTACAAGCCAATGGTTACAACTCGAGCACTCGAGTATACTCGTCATACTCGTCATGAGACAAAATCCTGCAACTTCTCCGTGACGAGTATACTTGTCAATAACAGTTATCTGGTTAGTCAGAATCTGCCTATGATATTCGTGACATCAAGTTTAGGCAATATTTTGTTTTGATATTTGTTTGTCTTAAATATTTAACTAAAAAAAGTTAATTTGATTGATTGCACAAAGACCTATTTTCTGTTGGAACTTATACATTCTGAAACTATAAAATGGTTTTATCTAGAGGCACTTGTGAATTTAACCTATTACATTGATCTCAAGAATTGATTTTTCTCTTTTGCATTCTAAACTTTTCCAATCGTTTTTTCATAACAACACAAAAACCATGTACCGTCTGATCTATTTTATATATATATATATATATATATATATATATATATATATATATATATATATATATATATATATATATATATATATATATATATATATATAATATATATAAAGAAGAGTGTTCGAGCATGCGCAGTGGGCGCCGCGCGGTGGTGAATAAGTGTATTAAGAGAAACGCGAATTAAGTTTTTCAGGGAGTGTGTGTGGGAGATCAGACGAGCGAGAGCGCAGAAACGGTGCCCATCGTAAGTGTTCCGACATACTCCCTGAGTAACCGAGTTTGGAAATAAAAGAGTTGTATCAACATCCTCGTCTGGTTTCCTGAGACAAAAACACATAGGGACCACTTCCACAACATGGTCCGTCCAGCTGAGCCGGAGAGTGAGCTATTCAAGGGTGACGTGAGTAGTGGTCTTTTTGTGTTTTATTATTATAAATTGAGGACTAAATTAATTTTAGAGAAAAATGTTTAAGAACTGCCGTAAGGGAAGATCTTCGGATCGTAGCTCTTGAACTTGGTGAGACTGTTGCTGAAAAAGTAACTATCGTTGAGTTAACTGAAATTATTAAAGAAAATAAATATTTTAAAAGAGGATGTTGAATTTGTTAAAAATTAATTCAATATACGATCGAGGACATAAGAGAGCAGAGGAAGACCGTAAAAGAGCAGAGGAAGACCGTAAGCGAATGCAAATGAAGGAAGACCGTAAAGAAGCCGAAAATAGGTTACGAGAAAAAGAGCTTGAGCTTGAACTAGCACGTTTAAATGTTAATTCAGACAACGAGAGAACAGGTGAGGGTTGTAACAAGCTGGATGCGTTGGTGAAAAAGTGTTCGAATCCTAACGGTGAAGGTGCCTAATAGACCTGAAGGTTGGGCATTCTTTTCGCTTCGCTAGAAAGAACGCCTTTGTATCAAAAAAATGTGCCCGAGAAATTCAAGTCGGAGATTTTATTAAATTTGTTGGGAGAAAAAGCTTCAAATGTGTTAACATATATGTTAAAAGATGACGAGCTTAACAATTATGAACAACTAAAATCAATAATACTAAGAGAATATGAGCCAAGTGCAAATCAATTCCTTGAACAATTTAAAAAAGCTACGCGTCATCAAATGAAACATTTATTCAATATACTTCTCGCAATTACAAATTGGCAGTATTACTTAAAATTAGAAAGGTCTCTGATTTTGACAACTTAAACGATCTTATTGTGTCCGACAAAATTTTCAGTTCGCTTGAAAAAGGTAGCGTCACACATTTCCGTTCGAGCAGGAAATGATTGGTTTCGCCCAGTAGAGCTTGCCAAAGAGATTGACTTGTATAATACTTCTCGGGGAAAGAGCTTAAAAACTTTGCCGAATGTTCTTACTAGAAATAATCCAGTGAAAAACGCGTCAAGGGTATTTTTGAGTGAAATTAAAGATTCTAAATGTATTTGTTGCGCTGAATCGCATCCATTATATAAGTGTGCAGTGTATTTAAAACTTCCCATAAATAAGAGAATTGATCTGATTAAAACTAATAACCTTTGCTTTAATTGCCTTTCTACATCTCATAGAGCGAAAGACTGTAAATCGAGATTTGTTTGCTCTGAGTGTCAAAAGAGACATCATAAAACGATACATTATACAGAGCGCCAGCCAAACCAGGAAGTAAGGAACTCCACCTTTGAACCTCTTAACACTTCAGCGCCAGTCTTCGAGTCTCAGTAGAAAATCATAACTTATTAACCGCAACGAGTATAAACAGAAAAAATGTGTTTTGCTAAGCTCAGCAATTTGTTATATAAAAATGTGAAAATGGTTTATTCCCAGTCAAAGCAATTTTAGATAGCGGATCTACCTCGAACTTTTTAATGAGCAACTTATGCGATTTAATTGGATTGAAAAAATACAAGACTAATGTTTCGGTTTCGGGACTAAAACAAAACAGTAATTCCAATAGACTCGCGTGTTTCAGTATCTATTAGCAATAAAGAAGGGAGTTACATTAAAACATTAGACTTTTTTGGTACCTACAATAACGGAAGATCTTGTTCCAACAACGAAAATCGATTTTAATCTGAATAATATTCCCAATCTTAAATTAGCTGACAAAAATTTCAATATTCCAGAGCGCGTGCAAATGCTATTAGGTGCAGAAGTATTTTATGAATTAATGTTACCCGGACAGTTCAAGACGGAGGGTTCAAATGTTATTTTTCAAAACACTGTTTTCGTATTTATCGTTTCCGGATCTACTTCTTCAGACGCGAAGGGAGAAGAACATTGTGGGTTTATTCAGGCTGCGGATAATCTAGAGCATTCAATTAAGAAGTTTTGGGAAATCGAAAATGTAGAAATAGATTCTGTTAAAACCAGTGAATTAGATATTTGCGAAAACCATTTTAAAAGCACTCATTCGAGAGATGACCAGGAGATATACGGTGGCGATGCCATTAAAAGAAGATCCTTCATGTCTTGGTGAATCCAGACAAACCGCGATTCAGAGATTAAACTCATTTGTGGAAACGACTGAGTAGAGATAAAGAATATTTGTCCCTGTATGAGAAATTTTTACAGGAATATGAGGATTTGGGCCACATGAGGGAAATCAAGGCGGATGGATCTGGAGTTTCATTTTACATGCCACACCATGGTGTTTATCGCCCCGAAAAGTCTACAACTAAAATGAGAACTGTCTTTAATGCATCAAGTCCTTCAACGAGTGGGAAATCTCTAAATTCAATTCAATTTAATGGCGGACTGGTCCAAGAAGACCTCTTTTCCATTATGGTTCGCTTCCGAAAGCACAAGTATGCCTTTACTACGGATATAGAGAAAATGTTTCGCATGATAAACATACATCCGGAGCAAACGTGTTTGCAAAGAATTCTGTGGAAGAAGGGCATAGGAGAGCCAATAAAAACGTACGAGTTAACTACAGTAACCTACGGCACAGTTAGCGCACCTTATCTAGCCACGAGAACTTTGAAACAGTTAGCGATGGATGAAGCTAATAATTTTCCTTTAGCAGCTCCTGTGTTGCTGAGTGACTGCTACATGGATGACATACTATCGGGATCTGAGAGTATAGAAGAGGTAATCGAATTGCAGCATCAATTAATATAGAAATGTTCAAGACCGCAGGGATGCAACTTCATAAGTGGTGTGGAAATTTACCCGAGATAACTTCCAATCTACAAGAGTATGCTTTTTTTTGGAGTCTGAGGAGACTAAAGCACTTGGAATGATTTGGAATCCTAAGTTAGACTGTTTTCTTTTCAGAATAGAGCAACAAAGGCCAACTTCATTCACCAAAAGAATGGGTTTGTCTACTATTGCAAGAATCTTTGACCCTTTGGGTCTCCTCGGACCGATCATAACTTGGGCAAAAGATATTCATGCAAAGATTGTGGTTGCTGGAATTGGGATGGAGTAATGAACTTCCCTTTAAAGAACAAAAGGAGTGGCGTCGATTTATCGACTCTTTGAAAGCCGTGAATAACATCTCTATTGACAGATGTATTGTGATTCATACAGCGAAGAGCATTGAGTTACATGCATTTAGCGACGCATCGGAAAAGGCGTATGGTTCATCCATTTATCTCAAGTCTATATCTGCGCTTGGAGAAGTCAAAGTGTGTCTCGTAACGAGTAAAAGCCGAGTGTCGCCTCTGAAGCAGATTTCCATTCCAAGACTTGAACTGTGTGGGGCAGTTCTTGCCGCTAAATTGATGAAGAAGGTGAAGGAGGCATTGAATCTTCATATTACAGCTGTGCATTTTTGGTCGGATTCAACTATTG
Organism: Trichonephila clavipes; assembly: GCA_019973935.1. Taxonomy (NCBI): domain Eukaryota; kingdom Metazoa; phylum Arthropoda; class Arachnida; order Araneae; family Nephilidae; genus Trichonephila; species Trichonephila clavipes. Next base: position 1,700,085 of record BMAU01017974.1, on the reverse strand, counting down.
TGATTTCATGGATACATCGAGAATCAAGAGAATTGAAGACGTTCGTGGCTAATCGAGTGTCTAAGATTCATCAACTTAGTTCCCGTGACCAGTGGCATCACATTGCATCAGAACAGAATCCTGCAGATGTGTTATCTAGAGGACTACTTCCTGAGGAGCTTCGTGACGACTCTCTATGGTGGCATGGTCCTGAGCTTCTACAGAGTACTTATTCAACTACTGTCATTGCAGAACCAACCCAGAGAGATGGCTTTGACTGCGAACTAAGGGTGTCTGAGAGAACTCTGGAGACTTCATTGCTGAATTCCAAGAACTTTGACTTTTCAACCATCTTATGGACCTTTCTAATAATTATTTTAAAATAATACATATTGTTTCTTATATTTATAGATTTATTGAAAATTGCAGATCCAAGGTGAAAAAGAGGGGACCTATAACTACAAGTGAGGTAAATGATGCAGAAACCTGGCTTATTAAACAGGACCAGAGTGGCATTAACTTAAGTGACCCGTCAGGTAATCTTAAATCTTTGAATATATTCCAGGATGATAAAGGAATCCTGAGAGTTGGTGGAAGGCTGGAAAAAGCTTCCATACCCTACAGCCAAAAGCATCCAGCTATACTGGCTAAAAATTCTAAATTAAGTAAAATATATTTCATAACTTTGCATAAGAAATTATTTCACGTTGGTCCACACAAGGACTGCTGAATGCAGTAAGATTGAGATTTTGGGCTTTAGGAGGTAGAAACCTAGCTAGGAAAACGGTTCATACTTGTGAGGTGTGTTTCAAGTGTAAACCAATTCCCTCTTCTCAAATAATGGGCAATCTTCCATATGAAAGAGTAAATATGGCCCCTCCATTCAGTATAACTGGACTAGATTTGGGAGGTCCATATTTTGTAACTTACAAACACCAGAGAAAGGGCGTTTTGAATAAAATTTATGTTTGTGTTTGTATTTGCTTTGTGACTCGTGCCATCCACCTAGAAATTCTTTCCGATTTGACTTCGGATGCAATAATTGCGACCCTTAAGAGATTCATGTCTAGGCGAGGAAAATGTTCCAAAATTTTTACGGATAATGCAACAAATTTTGTTGGTGCGAATTCTCAACTAAAGGTATTTTTATAAGACCCTTAACTTTCCAGATCAAAATCTGGCGGCATATTTCACTGAGGAAGGTATTGAATGGAATTTTATTCCACCAAGGGCCCCACATATGGGAGGTCTTTGGGAGGCGGGCATAAAGTCAGTGAAATATCACCTCAAGCGAGCACTGGGAAGATCCCGACTCACCTACGAGGAGTTTGAAACAGTAATTATCCAGGTAGAAGGAATTTTAAATTCCAGACCCCTTACACCAATATCCAATGATATTGATAACTTTGAAGTATTAACGCCTGCGCATTTCTTGATTGGTATATCAATTAATTCTATTCTTGAGCCCCTAGTAATTAATATTAGTGACAATAGATTAAGCCGTTGGCAGAGAACAACAAAGGTAATTCAGGTAGTTTGGAAAAAATGGAGTACCGATTATCTGAATACTCTCCAACAGAGAGGAAAGTGGATGATCGAGAAGGACAATGTAATGTGTGGTACAATGGTAATTGTAAAGGAGGATTTTACACCAGTTTGCAACTGGCTTTTAGGGCGCGTCGTTGAGGTCTATCATGGTTCTGATGGTAAAGTGAGAACAGTCAGGATTAAAACAAAGAACGGAGAATTTAGGAGGCCCATAACTAAGATCTGTATTCTACCTATAGATGTAAATAATTAAGGTTAATTTCCATTTAAGAAATTATGTGTTTATCTTTAAATTGTGCTATTGTAATTTTAACTTCTTTTTTTTTTTTACTGAAAATTTATAGTACCTTTTTTATATATATAATAATTTTGAAAACAATTGTGTAATTTTTGTGAAACTTGTTGTGAATTGTGAAACTGTATTGCTATTGTTGAATATTAATATTGCAAGGCCGGGGGTATGTTCGAGCATGCGCAGTGGGCGCCGCGCGGTGGTGAATAAGTGTATTAAGAGAAACGCGAATTAAGTTTTTCAGAGTGTGTGTGGGAGATCAGACGAGCGAGAGCGCAGAAACGGTGCCCATCGTAAGTGTTCCGACATACTCCCTGAGTAACCGAGTTTGGAAATAAAAGAGTTGTATCAACATCCTCGTCTGGTTTCCTGAGACAAAAACACATAGGGACCACTTCCACTACAAAGAGAAAAATATTCTCCGCAAGTCGTAAACTTAATTCTCGGAAATGTTTTTCCAATTTTATCGGTAAAGGTTTTTATTTTCATTCTGTGTTATCAGATATCCTAAATAGGAGGGGGGAAATGTTAAAACAAAGACACCGTTGATTGATCGACTTATGATTCTAGATTATTTTGATCTCGATGTAGATAAAAATCAATAAGCTATAATTTTTATTCGATTCCCCCAGACATTTCGATTCTATTAGTAGAAGTTGACCTACTTGGAAAATTTAAATATCGTAAAAAAATATTAAGATACATTCTACGTATATAATCTCGTTGTAGCATAAATATTTGCTGAATTGGAGTCATCCGTAAAGCGGTTTCTAAGCGAGGCTTTAATGTTATTCATCTTTGAAAATAATGACTCTCAGGCATAATGAAAATGTGGTTACAATAGCATGTGAGTCTCAACTTCTTCTAACAGTTAAATCAGTGCTTCTCAAAATTTCAATATACGCGACCCACTATTCAATCATCATTTTCATCGCCCCCCCCTCCATACAATAACAATGTATTGAGTTCAATAATAAAGAGTGTTTTTTTTCCAGGTATAGAAGTTTAAGTTGGCATTACTTTCCAAGATGGCGACCGATTTAACAGCTGTCAAGTGATTTATTCTCAGTTTGGTTTGGCAATTCATCAAAACGATCATCAAGCAAGGCGTAGATTCGTCGAATGGGCCCAAAACGAGATTGCCGTTGTTCCCGATTTTCATAAGCGAATTTTGTTTAGCGATGAAGCGCACTGAATGGCTACGTCAACAAACAAAACTCCCGCATGCATTTGGAGTGAAGCTAATCCACAAGTGTAAGTCGAAACACCGTTACATCCAGAAAAACTGTCTGTTTGGTGCGCTTTATGGGCTGGTGGAATCCTTCTTCAAAAACGATGAAGGCCACAACGTTACAGTCAATGGTGATCAGAATAGAGCCATGATTACTAACTTTTTCATTCTTGAATTGAACAATCATGATGTCCAGGAGCTAAGGTTCCAACAAAACGGCGCAACATGTCACACAGCTCGTGCCACAATCGATTTATTGAAAGACACGTTTAGTGACCGCCTAATTTCACGTTTTGGACCTGTGAATTGGCCTCCAAGATCTTGGGATTTAACACCGCTAGACTATTTTCTGTGGGGCTATGTAAAGTCATTGGTCTATGCGGATAAGCCACAAACGCTTGACCATTTGGAAGACAACATTCGCTGTGTTATTGCCGATATACGGCCACAAATGTTGGAAAAAGTCATCGAAAATTGGACGTCCAGATTGGACTACATCCGAGCCAGCCGTGGCAGTCATATGCCAGAAATCATATTTAAAATGTAATGCTACAAGATAATCTTTCGAATAAAAAAAATTCATGTCAATCGATACATCGTTGACATGAATACATCGTTGTTTTATTGCAATTTAAAGTTCTATACCTCTAAAAACACCATTTACTATACTTTGACACTAAAGCTACAATACGACTTCAACCTCTTTTGTACCACTGACGTACATAAACGTCTCGCTCAGCCAAAGCATTAATTTTCTCTCCGTATATATACGTCTTTGATCTTTTATGAGCATAATGCATAAAATTATTTCGAAGGCTTTGGAATGTAATATGACGACTTTAAAGTGTTTGCGAGGATTTGCTTATTTACTCCTTTTCTCCTCCCCTAAAAAAACATCAAAACGCGCTCGTGTACGTGGAAAACGGTGGTAATCGCGTAACTTTTAATCGGCAGTTAAAGAATTAATTAAAACCCGTGCAAATTATCAAGATAAGTGATAGTACAAGCCCATGAGGTCACTGATAATTATCGAACTTAATCTTAACTTTATATTGTTAAATTAATAATAAGATACAGTGTACAATACTCATACATTTTTAAGTGTATTATATCAGTGTAAATGTGTATTTTATATTTTATTATATTAGAAAGTATTTTGTTTGCTTACTTTCAGTAAATTAATGGTTTTGTTATAAATCTTTTGTTTTCGGCTTTTCAATACGCTCTCGGCCCCCTCGCAGAGTTATCACGCTGCGCAAGGGGGGCACGCCCCACAGTTTGAGAAACACAGAGTTAAATGTATCTGGAATTCCATGTTCCCAAACTTTCATTACTCTAGTACTTTTACTATTTATAAATTTTAACTTTTTTCTTGTTTCAATAAACTTTTGACTCCGTATTGAACTATACTGAAAATCAATCAAATTCTCATATCAAATTTTTCAATTTCCAACCTGTAGAACTGGAACAGGTTTAGTTTATCAAATAAAGTCACATCAGGGTTGTAACGTCGCTACTCCGAACATCAATAGTGGTCGGCCTCTTTGTGGGACCCGACACCCACACGTGCATCTTGCAGCTGCAGCGCAACCCCTTTTTGACCCCCGAGGAATCAAACCCCGTCGACCGGAAGATGAGTGAGAGATGCTTTGAACTTACACGGGAGCGGTAGCCAATGGTTCCTCCTCTCACAAAATATTGGACTCTAACAATCTTTAATTAAGTTTAATAACTTTAATGTATCATTCAGTAAATACTATTCAATAGTTGTGACGTAAATAAATTCCATATCTAAATTAACCAAAAATACGCTACCGTTATTCTTTCAAACGTTACAGCTTAGAGATTTGGTGGCAGCACTTTGGGATAAAAAGTTAGCAGTCAGGACCCGTGAGAGGAGGAAATTTTGAGTTTTTACAGACGGACCGCAACGCAAGGAGAGAGAAAAAGACATCTTCGGAAGCCGTGCTGCGATTGAATTCAGCTTCGGAGAAGGAGAGCGTCTTGCTCAAAGAAGATCAAACTGATCTATAGTGTTTACGGACAGAGTGTCCGGAGAGAAAGCGATCTTCGGAAGCAGTGCTGCGATTGAATTCAGCTTCGGAGAAGGAGAGCGTCTTGCTCAAAGAAGATCAAACTGATCTATAGTGTTTACGGACAGAGTGTCCGGAGAAAGCGATCTTCGGAAGCAGTGCTGCGATTGAATTCATCTTTGAAGCCGTGCCACGAGTGAATTCAAGGCTGGTCAAACTGACCACACTTATTGTTAAGGGTGAAAGATTGAAGATAGGTCAAAAGGACCATTGTTCACACTGAAGAGTTCAGAGCCACTACTAGTGCCATATTACTGCACATAATTTGCTTCCGACAGCAAGCGGAGTACTTCAAATGGGTGAGTACTGTTATATTTTTGAGTTGCAAACTGCATATTGTATTAGGAATTTGGGTTAAAATGTTCTTTACAAATTTTGAAATACTTAGTGTTTTTTCTTGCATGGGAACAGAGTTTTTTTGTTTCTAGAAAATTGTAATTGTATTTAAAGCATTGTGTACAATTTTAGTTTAAGATTTATTGTGTTTTAAGTTTCTTGAATGATTCTGATTATTTTTAGTGTTAAGTTTTTCTTTGTGTATTTCTGTGTACGCATGGTACCAGTGTTATTGTATTAAGAGAGAATAGTAACATAGTGCAAAATTTAGCGTGGCATTTATTTGATATTGTTTAAAAAATGGCTTTCCTTGGTAAAGGGAAAAAGCAAGATATGTTGCAACTTGCTGAGGAATTAGGAATAAATACCACCTTAAATATGACTGTCCCTAGCATAAAAATTGCAATCACTAACAGTGAGGGTTATGAAGAGGAATTTGTTAAAAATTTGTATGAGACTATCATTGCAAATGGAAAAAGATTGGAGGAGTTAGAAAGGGCTGAAAAAATGAGATTAGAGGAGTTAGAAAGGGCTGAAAAAATGAGATTAGAGGAGTTAGAAAGGGCTGAAAAAATGAGATTGGAGGAGTTAGAAAGGGCTGAAAAAATAAGATTGGAGGAGTAAAGGAGCAGGCATTAAAAGAGAAAGAATTACAGCTGAAATTTGATTTAGAAAGGTTTAAAATAGAATCCGTATTTAGGGTAAACGATGAATCAAACGATTCTATAAATACATGTTCTGTAACCTCTAATTTAAACTTAAAAAAATTGATCCCAGATTTCGATCCTAAGCAGTCAGATATTAGTTTATATCTGGTGATCTTTGAACGCCAGGCTAAAAGGGCATCAATAGAAAAAAAAGAGTGGGTGGTGCAATTATTGGGTTTGTTACCCCTAGAGATCGTGCAATTTATTGCTCGCGAACCGGAGGAACAAGCCGAAAATTACGATTATGTAAAGAAATTATTACTTAAAAGATTCAAGTTAAGTCCGGAGGTCTTTCGGGAAAAATTTGTCCAACACCAGAAAAAACCCGATAGCACCTGGAAGTTATTTCGCTTTTGAAATTACGAATTATCTAGATGAGTGGCTTATTGGCTTAGAAATAAATACGTTTCAAGATCTTAAAGATCTAATGGTGGTAGATCAATTAAAAAAACGCGCCAATGCTAGTATGAAAGATCATTTTTTAGATAATTGGGCAAACCTTAAATCAGCTACTCAAATAGCAGAACTCTTTGATAATTATGAGTACGTCCGAAAGGTAAATTCGAAACCCATGGATAGGTTGGGAAGGAATGATAAAATTTTGACATACTCAGGGGTCAAGGAAAAAGAAAATAGATTTGGGAAAACTTCCCCCAGATTAGGAGCTTCTGTTCCGGAGAGTACTAGAGAGAGAACTTTTGAAAAACGCGTGATACAGAGATGTTATCATTGCAATATTCCCGGACATATAAAAGCCGTTTGCCCTATATTAATAAAAAACAAAACGACGGAAACTCTCAATAATATTGAAGGAAATGAAAACCCGGATTTTCTTAATTCATATACAACAAAGGGCTCTGTGAATGGTCACGAGACAGACATTCTTAGAGATACGGGAGCGACAATAGATTTAGTATGTGCAAAATACATAATACATACAAAATACATAAATCCTTCTTCTTTCTCTGGTGAAAATGTTTGGGTAAAACAAGCGTTAAGCCCAGAAATAGTTTGTTTACCTTTGGCGATCGTGGAAATTTCCCGAAATTTTGGAACGGTGCAAACTAAGGCAGCGGTTTGTGGAAATCACTTAAATGCAGAATAAAAAACACTAATATGTTATGCAATGAACACAAAGATGATATATATAAAAGCTAATTTTTGAATCCTTTGTAATATATTCCACATAACGTGAATTTTTATATTGTGATTTTTTTTTTTTGGTAATTTTTATATCGTCTAGCAATATTTGAAAATTTAAAAGGAAATCCAAGTGTATATATATATATATGTGGCATGCAGCCAAAAGCAAAACACAGTCTTCGCGCGCAGGCGCAGCTAATGAGAACTGAAACCGTGGAAACTTTTGAACTAGTGAAAGTAAAACAAAAACTTTGATTAGAGAGAGAAAAGAAGAACGCGAGAGGTGCGCGAGCAGGCGTTACCTTCTGAATATCATCGTCAAACTTATCTGTAAAAACTACCTTTTTAATTAATTTTTGTTTAATGTTAAAATAAAATAGAAGATAGACCAACGTATTGGACCCCTTGTTGTCTCCCACAAATTATGGGGGCTCGGCCGCGATAGATAAAATTTCGATTTTGAACCAAAGTCTGGACAATGAACAACAGCGTCCGTGAAGGAGACGCGCCGCCATTTTTCGGAAACTTCGTTCAACCTGTGTAGAGGTTGAATTTTTCAACTTCATTCCGCCTGTGTAGAGGTCGGAACAAATAACAAAATAACCTGTGTAGAGGTATTTTTCAACGAACCATCGACAAATATTCCGCCTGTGTAGAGGTTGGAAAACCCATCGACGAAAATCCCGCCTGTGTAGAGGTTGGAACTAATTCAGTGTGAATAATCCGCCTGTGTAGAGGCCGGAACTACAATTTCAACGATATAACCTGCGAAGAGGTGACATCAGTGGAATCAACGTTTTTATTGGATACATCGTACGTGCGAGCAACAGGGGAGCCAAAAAAGAAAGGTAGGATCTTTCCAAATTTTTATAAAATGTATAAAAACGCTCTTAAAGAGGATTTCATAAGAGTTGTTGAGAAGCTAGACGGTACTGTCGAAAGTACTGACACAATAGTTAAACTAAAGACTAAAATTGAGAACAGTAGTACATTTGAAAGTGATCCAGATTTCGTTAAAACTTTAATTCAAAACTGTATAGATGAGAGAGTATCGCGAAACGAAAGAGAGGTAACTTTAGGAAAACAGAAAATTGAGCTCGCGAAACTACAGTTAGCAAAATTAGAAAAAGAAGTCGAACTTCAAAGGGTTAAAAATAAAGCATTAAGTTTAAATCCTGCAGCTAAAGTCGAAGAAAAACAGTTCGAAACTAACATAGAAAATATGATAAAAGTATAAAAACTTTATCTCTTCCTGTTCCCACCAGATCTGAAAATTTTAATCTGTTCTTCCAATCATTAGAACGCGCATTTTTAACCAAGAAAATAAATGATGAATATAAATCTGAAATTTTAATAAATCTTCTGGGCGAAAGAGCTCATAACGTCTTACTGTATATTAAAGAAGAGGAATTAAACGACTATGAAAAACTAAAATCTATAGTACTCAGAGAATTCCAATTAACCCCTCGCGAGTGTTTAAACTCATTTAAAAATGCTGTAAAATCATCAGGCGAGACATACATCCAATTTGCTGCAAGATTGACGGCAAACTTCCAATATTATTGTTCGTTAAGAAAAGTTAATTCCTTTGAATCTCTATGTGATCTTATAATTTCTGATAAATTATTTGAAACTTTAAATAAGGAAACTGCAACTCACATTGGCATTCGAGAAGCAGAAGATTGGTTTAGACCCATTGATTTAGCTAAAGAGTGTGATATTTATATTTCATCTAGAAGCGGATCACATAAAGAAATTCCTATTACTTATGGATATACCCAAGACCCCTTTAAAAATCGATCACAAAACTTTAAACCAAAGGTTAAAGAGAACTATCCCCAATATCATGAAAGAGAAAATAAAAATTGCTTTATATGCGGTGATTCATCTCATTGCGCAAGAGACTGTGAGAAGCGTTTTAATCCTAAAGAATCTAATGACCACATCCATAATAGAATAAACGTGAATACTTTGAAAATCGAGAGCGAAAAACAAAATAGCGATGAATGCGCAAATCTTCAATACGTAAACATTTTTGTGGAAAATCAGCCCGTAACAGCATTGATTGATTCAGGTTGCCAGATCCCAGTTTTAAATTCCTCACTAATTAGAGTGCAAACACCTTCCGAAAAGATCATAACATTAAGTTCATGTTTTGGCGAACAGCGTATGGTAGAAGTTAAACCCATAAATATTTCTCTTAATCAACACTCTCCTAGCTTAAGTGTTGGAACGGCAATATCACCGACCTTGACCGAAGAATTTATTATACATCCCAGTGTATATTCTGAAATAGAGAAACTAGGCCACGCAAAGAGCGATGTTTTATTGAGTGAAAATGAATCCTCTTTAGGTGCTCATGCTTATGCTTATTCAAGTGCTGTTTCTTTTCCAAATGTTTCTGTTTCAAATGTGATAGAAAACTCTAGTTATGATTTGCCATATGTTAAGAACTTTAATACTAGAAATGATTCGAGTTCTCTAATTAAGGATTATAAATGCAATAACATTAAGAGTACTAAGTTAAAATTGAGTATTGTAAGAGAAAAATGTTCTGATATAGTATTGTGTAAGAAAGCCAATGGTGCCATGAAAACGAGTTCCGTGGAATTTATCTCCCGCTCACCTAACCCTTTACCTATGAAGAGTGAACATCGACGGTTTGTGTTGCTCCGGAAAATTTTTGAGCCTTGGCAGTGGAAGCGAAGGAAAAAGAGAAATCGTTTTAAACAGACGTCCAGAACTCTACAGAGGAAAATATCGATGCGTTCAACCAAAGATCAACTTGTTAAAAAAAAGACGTTCTCATGCCTGTGAAACAATGTTTTCCTGTGGAACCTTCCGGATGTCGAAGAGGTGCCTTCACATGATGGAGAAACTGTCTAGTTCAGAAAAATTATGATATGTTTAATCTCTGTATATTTGTCGTATAGTCCTTGTCTGTTCCGTTTTTTTTTTTTGTATGTTTCAGATTCTCCTCTGGTCTCCATGGAAATACCGCTGCGGACAGCGTACGGTCAGGCTGGCCGTTGTGGCATGCAGCCAAAAGCAAAACACAGTCTTCGCGCGCAGGCGCAGCTAATGAGAACTGAAACCGTGGAAACTTTTGAACTAGTGAAAGTAAAACAAAAACTTTGAAGAGAGAGAAAGGAGAACCCGAGAGGTGCGCGAGCAGGCGTTACCTTCTGAATATCATCGTCAAACTCATCTGTAAACTTTTCTACCTTTTTAATTAATTTTTGTTTAATGTTAAAATAAAATAGAAGATAGACCAACGTATTGGACCCCTTGTTGTCTCCCACATATATATATATATATATATATTGAAACATTCTTAAGTCTTGTTTAGCTGAACCTAAATAGTTGCTTATAATAATGGCCATGGTAGTCGAGTGATAATGCTCGGGAACTTACTCGTAAACACTACTCTAAGTTCCTTCTACAGCGGCAATGACGTCTCTTACGCTGGTACTCAGATTCCTTCGAACGGTATCCAACACATTTTGTTCCATGCTGGCAGTTCGAGTAACTCGTGGCCTGCCCACACTTTGTCTACTACGTCGTAATGATCCATATTCACACAAATTGTGATGCAAATTAGTCAACATACAGTGGTTTGGTGAATTTCTCTGTAGAGATACCTTTTGCGATTCAATATTTCTGCTATTTGTGCATTTCCTTCTGCCAATCCGTAAATCAGGTGCATATCTGCGAGTTCGGTGTTCGTAAAACGATTCATACTCATCTGCAGGCGAAGACAGCTTCAATCACTGCGGTAAAGCAGGTTTGTTTCCTCCAATGAGCTTGTGAAAAACACCACTTATTGCCGAAAGAAGACGTTTTCGCCCATGCATTGAAATGCAAATATGAATCCTTGTGATGTCCCGTACCTCCCCATAAAGTTTGTCTCAATAATTCTGGGAAACTCTGTAAGCACTAACTCCATGTACATTCACCCTGTGTACATTCACTGATAGAAATGATGGTTATTAAAGTGAACTCTGCAGAATTTAAGTTCAGAATAATTTTTGTGGAAACGGAATGTCAAATATAAACATCAAAATAATATTGTTGCTGTTATTTCTTATCTGTTATCTTATCTTATCTTGATTGACAGAAACATTTAGATCAAGTCCATGTGAACCCGTGCGTACAATGAAGAACTGTAGCAGGACTTGAGAGCAACTGGCTCTTACGGCAACCAATATGAGCCATGATGTGGGCAGGAGCGGCTCGGGTCACATACCAATTTGGACAGTGAGAGTAAACTTTAAGGCCAATCTCATGCCGTTGAGCCAGTGGCGTAACGTGCATCCTCTGCAAACCTTGCATTTCGAGGGGGGTGTCAGGGACTCTAGGGAGCCAAAAGCTTAAATGACGCTAAGTACGTATTTTGGCTTGGGGCCCATAACTTGAGTTTGCGGGGGCCTTAATGTCCTCCATTACGCCACTGCGTTGAGGTAGAGTAGGCCACTGCGAAGTAGTTTCATCTCGCTTACTGTTTGTCCCAAGGAAAGAAGCATCAGGACGGTTCTCTTCATATCACTCAAGTGGAACTGATATCTTGTTTTTTTTTGAAAAAGTAAGGCAACCACCAAGTGTAGAATCTTTATGTCTGCCCTCACGAGGCTAAACCATCTGCAATCTCATTCCCGCAGACATTCACTTGCGACGGTGCCCGCTGAAAAAATATCTTAACATTGTAACACTCAAGATATTTAATAGATGGACAATAGTTGTTCTCGCTCTGTCACCATGCATCCCCCCATTCAGATAGATGTTAAACAGAGCTTCGGCTAATATCTGTATTGACACTCTCAATAAAGCAAAATTTCAAAGCTTCCTCAATAACTAAGAGTTCTTCCCAAAAAACTGAGCAGTGCAGTCAGGATTTCTCTTACAGATCCTAATATCATTTCTCTTTTTGATGAAAATTCCACTACCCGAGACAGAGCCTACACTCATTGTGCAATCAGATAAGATCTGTAACACATAAATAATTCTGTAAAAGTTTTAATGTATATATTAAAAGCAGATTAATAGTCCAAGCTTTTATTAATCATATCCATGCTCAAATGTCATCAAGTCAAATGAAATATTTTTTGAGTAATGTCTTTAATTTTTTGTTCTAAAATCTGAAAACGAATTGTACTTAATTTTTTTAAATCATCCACCCTCACGTATATACATTTTTATTTTCATTCATTATTAATTTCCTTGATCGCTATTTATGCACTTCCCACAAACTCTGCGATTGCTTGAAAAACTTCCTTCAAACATAAAAATTCTTAAAAAGAAACCAGCCTGTTATTTGAAATCTTGAAATATACACTCTCCTAGCATACTGAGTTCATTGAGGCTGTTCAAATAAACATCTTTTTATCAGAAAAGCAGATTGTTTAATGAATGATCTCTTTATAAGTGGAAGTTCAACAGCATTAGAAACAAAACATAGATTTTATCTCTGTTTAATTGAAAGCGTAACTGATAGTAATGCTGCATATCTAACTAGGCTGAAGTCAAAATGTTTACGATAGGAGTCTTTTAATGCAAAAAAAATGCATAGCTTTAAGAATATGATATCCATTGATCCAACCACATATCTAAAGAGTGAACTGTCTAAAGTTTGTTTACGACGTACTTTAAAAATTTAATATAAGAAATATATTAAATTTTTTTCGTTGTAGCTAATTAGTATTAATTTTTATTGTCTACTACCTGTCTGTGTAGCGGCTGTCCAACCCCTATTGAACAAATACAACAAGTAACTGTTCATACTCATTGCTCAAATTGAAAAATTGTCATTTACATGTAATATGTAGTTCTATTTATCTGTTATTTTTTCACAAAATTCGTTCCTGGCGCTCCTCTTCAGTTAAATTCACCACTGAAGCTGCATCGTCCAACACTTCATTGATAAATTCCTCAGATTTTGATAAACCTGCAGCTCTCTTTTCAGCTACCTGGAAAGTTGAGTATTTAGTTGCGTTGATTGTATATTTTAGTCGTTGATTGTATTGATGAAGAAAGGTGTGTCGCGTCTCATAGTCTTCTTATGATATAACACACCTTTCTCCACATGCAACGATTCCAGCCCAGGCAGTCGTTGTGATATTTTTTTTGCGATAGCTTTATTATTTGGCACAGTTTAGCCAGAATTGGCTTTTGCGCCATAAAACTTCACATTCACTCACTGACTTCTGCGATGGCTTGCAGTAATGTACTATCACAATCGTATTGGTGACATTGTATGTAACTTAAACATTGGCATTGTTGCGATAGTACGCAACAAACTTATTATAGCATCACAAAGAACTTTCTGTGTATATAGAGAGATAATTAAATTAAATTTCTTAAGATATCCGACTACATTTGGAAATAATTTTGCAAAAGAAATATTATTATTATTTTTTTTACTTTTAGTGTTACTTGAATTAAAATACACGTGTAAAATTGTTTTAAGAATACTGTTACAAGAAAAAGTTATTTAAATGCAATTTTTTGGCAAAAAGTGAAAAGAGAAAGATATTTTCAAAACGTTTTCTTTTTTTATGAAAAATACTTCTTCAATAATACTTTGCCTATATACAGCTGAGACCCAAACTAGGACTTTTGAAATTATAATTTGCACAAGTGGGTTTAGTTATACTTTAATACATCAGAATAGAGAAGTTTTAGCGAAAAATAACGGTTATTTTATTTCAATTGGTCTTAACTCTAAAAATGTAACATAACGTGAATTTTTCAAAAAATCATGGCTCAGATTCAGTAAAAAAGTCTTAGTTATATATAGGAGAAAGATATCATTATTATGGAAGCGTTGTTCATAAAAAGAGAATGTTTTGAACATATGTAATAGTTTCTTTTTTTACTCAAAAATTGTATTTCAATGTTTTATTGTAACGTTATTCTTAAAACAATTTCATTTTTATATGTATACTAGCGGCCCGACAGACGTCCCGTACACACACGTCTTAAATCCGAAAATTTCAAACTTTTTTGAATAAGTTGTACCAATCTGGACCGTTTTAATAAAAAATTTTATAAAAAAAGTCATTACAATACCTGACGTCAGCACAAACACAGTTACCACAATTCGACCTATCGATTGCGTGTGAGTAAGTGTATAATACTATGAACTAAGTTGAATATAGTAGAAGCTATTCTGAATAGAAACTTAAACTTGTTTTAATTGAATGAAAAAAATAAAAAACTCTAGCTATTTTCATAACAGGTATATTTTTTAATGCCCAATAAATAAATTTATCGTAATGCCATTGAATGCACAACATTTCTGGTTAATCCTTGAGGATATAAACAAACACATACGATAGTTTGTCAATCCTCGGACACGCAACATATAATTCGCCGTGAGAAAAACAAAATTTTCCCCTCTTATTTCTTTTTTTTCTTTCTGTGCATTAGTAGGATAAACAATACACAGAGGTAAAACAATTATGCGTTTTAAGATTTTTAATTAATATCTTTTTAACTAATTGCTACATCGGACCGAATTGTAAATCTAAACCATTCTCGAATTCACTTGAACCCACGCAAAGAATGTCATCAAAATCGGTCCAGCCGCTTAGGAGGAGTTCAATCACATACACAAGCACAGAAGAATTATATATATATAAAGATTCTAATTAAGTTGATACTAAATATCGAAAAAAATATTCATTTATACGCGTTCGTAGAATCATGGTCCCGAACGCAGTAGGATACATTAATTAAAATTTTTTATTTAATTGTTGAATAATTTAGCAAATGCAAATTTATGTGCATGTGATTTTTTAAAAAATAATTTTTCTCTTGTTACATTAAAATCAATTAATTTACATCATATGTTCATTAATTAATAATATGAATTATTTCAGTATTCACCGAGATTTTTACTATCTTAAAAGAATTAATATTTACTATCGTTAACTTTTAAACTACAAAAATTTTAATCTATTTAAAATTTGGTGTTCGAGACATACTTTAGAAGTGTCATCTGAACCTATATTTCCCTTTACTCTTTGAAGTGAGACATAATCTTTTCATGCAGGTGGATCTTAAGGGAACAACTTTCAAAAATGTGCATTTATTTCTATAGTTCTACATTTTAAAATAAATTTTTTTATATGTAATTTAAAATAAAAACAATTATTTTCAAGATTGTATTTTTAACGAAAAGAATCTAGAAATGTTAACATGTTAATACAGTAGAACATCGTTTATCCGAATCAATTGGGACCAGACGTTTGGATACGCGATTGTTCGGATAACCGAAAACTGAATGCGATCCATGCAATATATGAAACCGAACACTATACGAAAATTGAAAATCACATGCGGGAAACCTGCTTGAAGAAAAAGCAAAATAGGTGAAAAATGTCGCAATTTTACCTTTATTGTGAAAAATAATGACTTATTTTTCGCTGTACCATTGTACACCTTCGTTTTTTCACTGCAGGGTCTCTGATTCTCTTGAGCAGCAATAGTTGAGTAGGACAGCACTCTGATTATTGTTCAATATTTCAAGTTTTATCTCTATGTTCTAGACCTTGTGCTTCCGTTTTGAATTCGAAGCCATTGCAGTTCACAACTCAACAAAAGACCACGTACACACCCCCTCGCTTGGAAACAAACTGACCTAATATTCCGCGCAGATATTTACCAAATCACATAACTAAAATTCCCCAAATATCCCTCACCTTGTGTTTTCCCGTCACTTTTGACCTCAGGAGAAACAACTGTAAAGCATTGCGCTGTTCTAAAACGTATTCATGTAAAGTATATAAAAGAGTGTTTTTATCCTTTTTCAGAGGACCATAAATCCAGGTATAGAAGTTTAAGTTGGCATTACTTTCCAAGATGGCCACCGATTTAACAGCTGTCAAGTGATTTTATTCTCAGTTTGGTTTGGCAATTCATCAAAACGATCATCAACAAGGCGTAGATTCGTCGAATGGGCCCAAAACGAGATTGCCGTTGTTTTTTTTCCCGATTTTCATAAGCGAATTTTGTTTAGCGATGAAGCGCTCTTCTGGTTGAATGGCTACGGAAACAAACAAAACTACCGCATTTGAGTGAAGCTAATCCACAAGTGTATATCGAAACACCGTTACATCCAGAAACACTGACTGTTTGGTGCGCTTTATGGGCGGGTGGAATCATTGGTCCGTACTTCAAAACGATGAAGGCCACAACGTTACAGTCAATGGTGATCGGTATAGAGCCATGATTACTAACTTTTTCATTCCTGAATTGAACAATCATGATGTCCAGGAGCTGTGGTTCCAACAAGACGGTGCAACATGTCACACAGTTCGTGCCACAATCGATTTATTGAAAGACACGTTTGGTGACCGCCTAATTTCACGTTTTGGACCTGTGAATTGGCCTCCAAGATCTTGTGATTTAACACCGCTAGACTATTTTCTGTGGGGCTATGTAAAGTCATTGGTCTATGCGGATAAGCCACAAACCTTGACCATTTGGAAGACAACATTCGCCGTGTTATTGCCGATATACGGCCACAAATGTTGGAAAAAGTCATCGAAAATTAGACGTCCAGATTGAACTACATCCGAGCCAGCCGTGGCAGTCATATGCCAGAAATCATATTTAAAATGTAATGCCACAAGATTATCTTCCGAATAAAAAAATTCATGTCAATCGAATAATACATCGTTATTTTATTGCAATTTAAAGTTCTATACCTCTAAAAAAACACCCTTTAGTTGATAAAAAAAACTGGTTTGGATATTTGACGCTCCGGCAAATAAATGTTCGGACAAACGACGCTCTACTGTATATCATTTTACATTTACAGTAAAATAAACACAAATAAAATTTCAAAAGCAAGGACAGTATTTAAAAGGGAAAAAAATAAATTACGTATTGGTTCAAAAGTAAGCCGCACTTTTCCCAATGTTTATGCTTCTGAAAATAGGATGCGGCTTCGAATCGAAGGTAAAAAATTTCGCTAGATAGGGAAAATTGGACATGATATTGACTGTTAGAGCAATTGCAGGTTATGTATGTATTTAAAAGTTTTTAATACTTATAAAATAAACTAATTATTCACTTCTTATTAGAGATGCCAGTTTTAATTTTTTTTTAATTTCGTAAATATTGATATATCGTTAAACTATTTCACACTATTTTTTATTTTCTCGCAAAAACGTGTTGAGAATTTGGTGTGCGGATTAGATTGGAATAAATTTGGTAGTTTAGTTTTTCCTATATTATTTTAATATGCTATAAATATAATGAAAATTCTGTTTTTGATAATAAGTAGAAAATTCCTCACATAAATACTTATTTGTATTAAAAAAGACATTTACTTAAAAAGTAACTCTAAAATGAAAAGAATACACATTTCTCAGTGAATTACTTAAGGAAAAATAAAATTGAAATTTTAGCATTTGTGGTAAAAACCATTCACTTCAAGTTTAAAATAAGGTTTTAATCAAAAGACACAAGGAAATTTCCATTTGAAGTAAACTAGAAATGTTACATACATGTAAAAGAAAAGGTACGAAGCAAATGACCCTACAATACAGAAAATTGACCTTGCCTTTGAATGACCCTGAAAGTGATCCCAGTTGATGAATTTGTAATTCATTGTCACAATTTGTTATCTTTTGGTATTCTACTCGCATAATATTCTTGCACGTACACACGTATGCAAACCATAGCCCCAAGACATTTACAATGGCACACGCCCAATTCCCTGCAAATATATTTTCTGTTGAAATATTTTGTTTTCTGAGTACTCGAGAACTCTTCAGAGGAAACTCTTCGCGTTTGTTGTTATTGTTATGCCGTTATCGTAGACGCTGAAGGTCATCTGTTGAGGGAAACAGTTTTCAATTTGGTTCAACGAGGCGTCATAACCTGCCATTAATCTATTCTTCAGAGAATTAGAATTTCAACGTTCTCAGAGAAAAATCGTTCTAATTTTGCTGAATAGAGTGAATATTTTTCAATTTATATGACATCTAATGAACTTTTCTTTTCAGAATAAATGTTTTGGGAGTTGATGTCATCACATTTATTATGAAAATAAAGTAAAAGAATTATTGTTATTTTTTTCGATTTTGGCTGTTTTGGAATAATGTTATTAAAAGCACCCGAATAGTGATGGCATATAGATTTTAATACATTTAATTTGTTATTTATATGCGATTTTTTTTTATTTTTTGTCTTTTTAAAATGTATTAACATCAATTTAAAATTGCCTTACTTTCCGTTTCGCCAGCGTAGGCTATAAAGTCGCCAAAAATGTTGCAACCGACGCCAAATGGAATATTCCCGTTGGTAACCAATTACCACCACATTTTAAAAACAAATTGCGGTCTTTTTTATCAATAATTTTTTTCCAAAATATATTAAAAATGGATGCAAAACCTATGAGAACTAATATTTATTGACATTTTTTTTATGTGTAATTGTGTGTTGTCGCCGATAAACTCTGCTAGGCGAGATTTGCACCGGCGAAACGGAAAAGTATCCCCATTTGTGAAAACGTTCGAAAATTTTTTTTCCCTTGTACATGAAATTTTTTTTATAAAAACGCCTTATCTCTTTTCTAGGTTCATCGATTTTTAAGTCACATTGTATTTTGTGTTATACAAGCACTATCCATTGTGCATAATTATTCATTTTAAATTATTCATTGAATCTTAAAATAAATTTCCTGTATTGGTCAGTGTTCTAAGAGTTAGATTCATTCGTATGCACTGCTGTAGCTAGTTCTGAATGAGCCCCGTATCAAAACACTTTTGGGACCCCTTTTAGAAATGAAAGCCCTGTTAGTGGTACATATGTTAGGGCCCCCTGTAGCTTGGTGGCTCCGTATCATTGATACGGCTGTTACACGGTAGTTACTCCCCTGTTCGGATGTAAAAAATGACCAGAGGTAAATATACCATAAATAAATGTACGTGTCTTTCTTCCACTGGTAAGTCTCTTTTGTTAGTCATCTCGTTCACCCTTTTAACATGATGTTCTTTTCACTGAATTCCATTTCTTTTCACTACTATTTCGTTCCAAAATTTATTCCATCCAAGAAAAAAAGAGATAAAGCTTACTATTAAATCTTCTGCTACTTACACGTCATCTTATAATTTATGACGTGTAAATGGCTATTCGATGAAGTTTTTATCACTATAATACTCTTCAACTTGATATCGTGGAACGAAGCTCCAACTATTGAATAATTTATGGGTAAATGATCTCTTGGAGCGAAGTTCATTAAAGTGTGATCTTTCTTTCTTTAATTGCATCGTGAGTACTCGCGTTCTTTATCCTTGAGTTAAGTGGGTCGTATCATTCATCGTTAATTATACAATTCTGGGTAGTGCACTGAATGAGTAGCAATGTTTAATTTTTGTTGTACGCTTTGTTCTTTAAAAATTGAGAGAAATGAGTCTCGCGTAAATAGGATCGAATGTGCGAAATAGTTAACGTAAATTGCTTAACCTTATATGTGATTTATGCGCAAGGTTGGCTCAGCATATATCTGAAAAAAACAACAACAAAATATTTGGCGCAGTTTAGCCGAAATTGAATATAAAGCACTAAAGTTTATTGCGTCAATAAATCCTACAGTCACTCACTCACTGAAAAGGGAAAAATACTGAAACTATAGGAATGAACATATTTTGTGAGTCAAAATTTCTGTTAGATTTATTACTTGAAACTGAGACAAAACAACCCTTTTGAATAGTGCAAACATTTTTTTCAATCACGTTCTCAAGGGGACATTAAATCCAGGGGCGTAGCCATTGCCGTATCAATGAAACGGCCCCCCAAACTACAGGGGCCCAAAATGTGTAACTACAGTTCCACTAACAGGGCGCTCATATCTAAAAAAGGGTCACAAAGGAACTTAGATACAGGGCCCACTCAGAACTTGCTTCGCCAGTAATTAAATCCTTTAATCCTGAATCCTGTTAAGGCATTCAGTATTTCAGGCATATCGAGCACTCCTTTTAAGTGTAATATTTTTGAATATATAAGGAGCAGTTGTGTGTGTTACAGCCCCTGTAGCTTGGGAGCCCCGTGTCATTGATACGGCGATTTGCCACCAAATTTATGAAGCTTCTGAGCTATCGTACCGTTGTTATATATATAAACCCAACTATGAGCTACCAAATAAAATAACTAGCAACTTTTTAAAAGATTCTTGTATTTGTTTATTGTCTATTAACACCTTTTTAATGAATTAATTTTTAGTTGAACTGCATGTAAAAAAAAAACTGAAATTAATTGTACATGAAACAGAGATTGAAGAGTAATTTGGTAAATAACAAATGTAAACAGATTTTTTTTTAAAATCAGATTTGCCTAATCTAATGAGAGGGTTGGAGAAAATCTCTCTTTTTTAAAAATCAACAAGTTTTTTGATGCAGGTAATGGTTACCATTCGAGTGCAGTTGTACTGGTGTTCATCAGTGTGTTATTGAACTTATTTTTGATAAAATTAGCATTAACGTGATGAACCTTAAAATGTCCACGCGAGTTACTAGTAAAATCGCAATCAACGGTTTTGTGATCACTGATATAGAGTAAAATTAAAATTTTTTGGTGGTGGTGGGGTTAAAAGCTATGCCAGGTCTTAAGCTTTCAGTCTAGTTTATCTTAGTGTGCCATGATAAAGACGAGGACTGCGGTAACCCAGTGGTAAAGGTATCGGAATCGGATCATGGCAGACATGCCATGAGTTCGAGACCAGTACCACTAAAGACACGCCATGTAGGGCAGCGATGCACATTAAATCTGTCGAGAGCTGAAACGTCCTCCCGTTGGTGTGGTATTTAGGAGAGGGGGTGCCAGCTCAGGTGTCGTCCACGTTGCTTGACCATGGTTCAAAATAACGAGGTCCGTCGCCAAAAGCTCTCGTGTAGCTGAACAGTGCGACGTTAATATTCACTCACTCACTCACGCCATGATAAAGACAGGGTACCTGCTGCGCTCTGGACGTCTACGAACATGTCTGCGCTGAGTGTCGGGACACATTTGGAAACGGAACTCGTCATTAAAAATTATTCGTCCTCCAGTCAATTTAGTTCCAAGTAGATCGAGTCCACCATTGTATTTGAACTTGACGGTGTTTGGCGAACGTAATTTTGGGGCTATAAATCAATACCGGGCATAAAAATTTTAATTTAGTTATTGTAACAGATTTTACTTTATACTAATTGTTAATAAATATAACTCTGTTTCGTGCCATATGATCTCTTGGACTAGTGATGAGCAAACTACGACTCGACTAAAAGTTTTGTAGGCCGTTGTTGCGCCCCTATGTAAAAACCGTGAGAGGTAAGTTTCTCTGTGAGGGAGTGGCAACAGTTAGAAAAACGTTTTTTATTTTTGAAAAGTGTAATGGATGAAAAGTGTTATGAATGAAAAGAATTTAATGTGTTTTGCAGTGCTGTTTTGATTTAAAATATATCTTGTTGATGTTCTCTTCTCATCGTTGTCGTCTATGGACCAAACCCCCTACATTATTCTCACGAACAATAGTATTAGAAACTATATTTCTGGCGCCCCCGGGTGGGCGGGTTTTGGTTTGGATTTTGATAACGGTAAGCGAATTGAATTTCCATTTTGAAGTTATTGATATAATTACATCTTGAACATAGACATATATTTATTATTGAATGTATGAACTGATTTAATGATTTAATAAAATAGTAAAGATGGAATTTATTAAACGAAATAAAACAGCACAGCGCACTGCGTTTACGAAAGCATACACTAAGTTAGAGAGTGTGTTGATAAATGAAAACGCTGACGCGGAAGAAATTGATATGTGTTTACATTTGCTTAATCAAAAAACGAACTCGTTAGAGTTAACACATAATAATTATTTGGATGCTTTAACAGATGAAACAGAATTCAAAATTGAATTTAATATTATAGAAGAATATAGAGAAAAGGCTTTGAGAATAGAATTAAAGTCTAAACGTGTATTAGAGAATATTAAGAGTAAACAAAATAATAACGAAGGTAGTAATTCCGGTAATAATTCTCATTTGGCTGATTGCGAAAATCCGTATAAAGCGATTACCCCACGACTTCCTGAAGTTGAACTGTATAAATTTGCAGGTGAATTAAAAGACTGGTTAACCTTTTGGAATCAGTTTAAAAACATACACGAAAATAAAAATTTAACTAATTGTGATAAATTTCATTACTTAGTTCAATCGACAAAAATTAAATCGGAAGCCAGAGAGCTTATTGAATCTTTTCCTATAACAAATGAAAACTATCCTTTGGTGATAGAAAGCTTAGTTGAAAGATATGGATGAAATGAATTATTAATTGATTTTTATGTACGAGAGTTGTTAAAACTTGTTTTAAATAACGCTACTAAAAAGAAACAAGATTCTTTAAGTGGTTTGTATAATAAACTTTCTACTCAACTTCGGGCTTTAAGTAGTTTAGGTATAACCACGGATCAGTGCGGAATAATATTATATCCGTTAGTCGAAAGTGCGTTACCGACCCATATATTGCGTTCATTTGAAAGACAAAGAAAAAATAATGAGACTGCAACACTTGATTCTATCGTTTCGTTTCTAAAGAGCGAAATGCAATCAGAAGAAAAAATAAAATTAAGTAGATCGGACATATTTCCCTATCAGCGCGAATGCAAGCAGTTGGCAGAGAGCCAACGCTCACTCCCGTCTGCTAATGAATTATTCATTAATGAACCAAACGAAATATGTGTGTTATGTTTAAAGAATCATCCGGTTCGCTTTTGTAAAAGGGCGTTTTTTATTCCATTAGAAGAAAAGATTGCAATAATAAAAAAGGAAAGGATTATGCCGAATTTGTTTGGCTAAAGGTCATCTTGCTTCTAGATGTCGATCTCAAATAACTTGTCAGTTGTGTTCTAAAAGACATGTAAAGTTCATGTGCCCAAATATTGAATGTAATAAGTCTGATTCTCTCAAACAAGATGTGAATGATAAAAATATTAATGAAAACACAGTTGATTCGTTACATTCTCGTGCAACGAATGAAGTTATATTACAAAGTCTTGTTGTAAATGTACATGGCATCAAGAGAGAGCGTAAAGCT
This sequence comes from Trichonephila clavipes, assembly GCA_019973935.1. Taxonomy (NCBI): domain Eukaryota; kingdom Metazoa; phylum Arthropoda; class Arachnida; order Araneae; family Nephilidae; genus Trichonephila; species Trichonephila clavipes. The sequence goes on along the minus strand of BMAU01017974.1, from coordinate 1,676,673 downwards.
AGGGCTATCATCGACACCGGATCACAAAAATCGTATATTTTGAGATCTACAGCTGAAGAGTTGGGTTTTAATTAGCAGAGGGAAGAGGAATTTCGACATTCCTTATTTGGCGGAACTAAAACAAGGATGTATAAACACAAGTGTTATAAAATCTACTTGAGTAGTCTTGATGGTAACTATATTTGTAAATTGGATGCTTTAGATCATGATGTCATCTGTAATGACATTTCTAGTGCAAAAAATGGTTCTTGGATACATGAATTGAAAACTAAAAACATATTCTTAACAGATATTCAAGAAAACACAGGTCCCATTGAGGTACTTTTGGGTGCAGACGTAGCCGGTAAATTAATTACTGGTCGACGAGAAGAATTAAAGACAGGCTTAGTAGCATTAGAAACCAAGTTAGGTTGGACTTTAATGGGTAAAGTACCCCGATATACCGACAAAAAGGATACAAGTATAAATATTGTAACTATGTTATCTCAAGAAGATATTCCTGTCTCTTCACTGTGGGATCTAGAAATGCTTGGTATACGGGATACTATTGAGCAAAATTCAAGAGAGGAAAAGGCGGTTATGTCTCACTTTCTAGAAACAGTCCGGCAAAAGGAAGATGGCAGATACGAGGTCCATATGCCTTGGAAAGTGGATCGGGCCTTTCTAACAGACAATTATGAGTTGTGCTTAAAAAGACTTGAATCTACCACCAGGAAGTTGGAAAAGATCGGTTTTAGAGAAAAATATCATGAAGTCTTTAGAGAATGGTTAGCGGAAGGAGTTATTGAGGAAATTCCTGGAAAGGAGTTACCTGTTCGTACCCATTACCTTCCACACCGACCGGTCATCAAGGAAACATCCGCAACACATCTTCAATGAAGATAAGACCGGTCTTCGACGCTTCTGCTAAGATCAATAACCATCCGTCGTTAAACGACTGTTTAGAGACTGGAAACAATTTAATTGAATCAGTTCCTGCTATTTTGGTTAGATTTAGACTGAAACCGATCGGTGTAATTTCAGACATCAGAAGAGCTTTTCTCCAAATATCTTTACATGAAAAAGATCGTAAGATTTCTTTGGTATGACAATGAGGGTAATATACGAACTTACAGGCATGCTCGAGTTGCTTTTGGAGTCACCAGCAGTCCTTTTCTCTTAATGGCGTTATTAATTACCATTTATTAAAAGAATCAGTAAAAGAACGTTACTCTGAAGAATGTCTTAAAAAATTACAAGATAGTTTTTATGTCGATAATTGCGTAACTAGTGTACAAAATAATGCCGAACTTAGAATATTCGTCGAATCTGCAACTAATGTAATGAAAGAAGGAATGTTTGATCTCAGAGGATGGGAAAGTTCCGCCATTTTTCAGAAAGTACGACATCACTAGTATTAGGACTGATTTGGGACAAAAATTCTGATACTTTAGAAATGGATTCAGAATCTTTGAAATTTGATGAAAAAGAAAAGTTAACTAAAAGGAAAATACTTTCACTGGTTAGTCGAGTATTTGATCCCATAGGTTTCTTGGCACCTGTTATGATTCAACCTAAGATTTTGCTGCAAGCCACTTGGAAAACTAAAGAAGCATGGGATGATGAAGTGAATGATGAAATAAGGAAGAAATTTTTAAAATGGGGAAAGAGAGCAGCTGAAATACTTCAAAAATATAAAAATTCCCAGATGGTTAGGCGTGATGGAGGAATCCAATTTGAGTATCCATACTTTTGTCGATGCCAGTAAAACAGCTTATGCGGCATGCATTTTCTTAAGAAGTGAATCCAATACGGGTTCAGTGACCGTTCAATTACTTCAAGCCAGATCACGAATAACTCCCATGAAGACTATTACTATACCACGTCTTGAATTAATGGCCGCTACCATCGGGGCCAGGCTTTTTAGTTCTGTGAAGCATGCCCTGAAAATTTCCAATATCAAGACTTACTTTTGGACCGATTCTTCTACAGTTCTTACGTGGATAATTCGTCGAGAACAGTGGTCGGTATTCGTTGCCAACAGAATAAGTGAGATTAGAAAATTGACAACTTCGGAAGATTGGTTCCATATTTCAACTGACCAGAATCCAGCAGACATTTTATCAAGAGGTTGTGGACCTAAACAACTTCAGAAACGCAAGTGGTGGCAAGGGCCAGATTGGTTAAAAAATTCGAAGGAACAGTGGCCGAAATCAGCTGTAAATATTAACGAGAAAGAAGTAGAGATAGAAAAACGAAAGTCAGTCATCTCTGCTAATAACACAGAGGTAGAATCAATTTCATCACAGTTAGCCAGAAGATTTTCTAGATTTTCAAAGATGATTAGGGTTATAGAGCTTGGATACTGCGTTTCCAACCAAAGGCCAAAGACTTAAGAAAATGTGCTGAACTTAAAAATGAAGAATTGTTAAATGCACAAAAGATTATTTTCCGTTTAATACAAAAGGAATGTTACTCTAATGAAGAAACACGAAAAAGTTTAAAAGGTCTTCTAATATTTGAAGATGAAGAAGGAATATTACGATTGAAGTCCAGATTGATAAATGAAGAAGAATCGAAAGATTTTATTTCTCCAATAATTCTACCATCGAAACATCTGGCAGTGAGAAGATTTATAGCGCAAGAACATCTCGTTAACAAACATGCTGGGACATTAACTCTTCTGACTATTTTATGTGAAAGATTTTGGATAGTGAAAGGGAAAAGAACTGTCCGAAGTGTTATCAAAGAATGCTTAACATGTGAAAGACAAAAGATTAAACATCTTGAGGTACCTTTTCCTCCTCTTCCAAAAGACCGAACAGAAGTAGCAGCAGTTTTCAAGTTTCAGGTGTAGACTTGGCTGGACCTTTGTTGACTAAATCTAAGCAAAAGGCGTGGATAGTACTTTTTACTTGCGCCGTATTTAGAGCGGTCCATCTGGAACTAATAACTTCACTTAGTACCACTGACTTCATCCAAGCTATGCGTAGGTTTATTGCCAGAAGAGCACGAATTTCTGTGATGTATTCAGACAATGGTACTAATTTCACAGGTCTAAACAACGCTTTGAGACAATTAGATTGGACTACAATTGAAAGTGAATTTAGAGTCCACGAAATACGTTGAAAGTTTAATCCACCCTCTTCTCCAAGGTGGGGAGGCTTCTGGGAACGCTTGATTGGAATTTCGAAGGATCTCTTAAGAAAAAACCTTGGGCGCTCCTGTTTGTCTTACGAGGAATTGCAAACTCTCGTCTGTGAGTGCGAATCGGTCATGAATAGCAGACTGTTAACCTACATATCCGAGGAACAAGAGCTGAAAACCTTGACTCCCTCAATGTTTCTTCAGGACATTCCCTTAAATGAAGTTCCTGATTTGGATCAAATTCAAAAGACTAATATTGTTTTGAGATGGAGATATATTTAAAAGGTTCGCGAAAATCTAAAACAACGATTTAAAAGAGAGTATCTGGGTTTCCTTCGTTCTTCAGTTATCAAAAGAGAAGATAAAATAAATGAAGGTGACATTGTGTTAATTGGTACAGATGATAAGAAACGGCTGCATTGGCTGCTAGGAAGAGTACTGGAACTCTTTTCAGGAAAAGATGAAATAATTAGGCTTGTGAAATTGCGAACTGAAAGGGGAGACATGTTAAGATCAATCCAACGACTGTACCCTTTGGAAGTAACATCAAACCAGTTAAGAAATTTATAAACACTTAAAAAACACCTTTGAACTTTTTTTTACGTATTAGAACTTTAAGAAATTAATTTCATTCCAATATTTTGAAATATTTGTATGTACTTTTTTTTGTAATCTAAAATTGTATGCACATATTATCTTTGTTTATTTGTTTTTGAGTTTGCATCCCCAAACTCAAGGTGGGGAGTATGTTGCGCCCCTATCCAAAAACCGTGAGAGGTAAGTTTCTCTGTGAGGGAGTGGCAACAGTTAGAAAAACGTTTTTTGTTTTTGAAAAGTGTAATGGATGAAAAGTGTTATTAATGAAAAGAATTTAATGTGTTTTGCTGTGCTGTTTTGATTTAAAATATATCTTGTTGATGTTCTCTTCTCATCGTTGTCGTCTATGGACCAAACCCCCTACATTATTCTCACGAACAATAGTATTAGAAACTATAGCCGTCGTAGATTTTAAACCAATAGTATAAAAGTTTTCAGTTTTAGTGTTTAAAAAATGTCTTTGTGGGCATGTTTTGTTTTACCTTTAAAATACCTTTGAGGATACCTTTAAAAAGATTGCACTTTTTAAAAATGATTTGCATACATTAGTTAGATTTGCATTTTTCAGAAAAGAAATAAATTATACCATAAAATCAATAAATATAAGTTTAAATAAAATAGTGGCAGTTTTATTCAATTTATTGTGCTAATTTCATATAATCTATAGCTGCAAGTAGGTTTTAGAATTAGTTTAATGAGTTTTTTGTACCCTATCACTCTTCTGCAATTTTTTTTGAAATCAGGAGTAAGATTGCTTGTTGAAATTTTCATAAAGGTCTGCAAGTCAATGTCAGCCAACTTGCAACTTGTTACTCTTGTCGATCTTTATGAAAAAAAAAAAGGAAATCTATGCTCTCAAATGTGTGTCGAACAAAATACCGTAAAATTCGCCGTATAACGCGCATCCGTAATTTCAAGCTGTACTTTTTGATTTTTAAGTATATTCGCCGTATAACGGCATCCTCTTTTTTACGAAGGAACCTGAAATGTACGCGTGTAATGCTATTATGTTTTGAAATAAATTATTCGAAATATTATCCCAAGATCCTGGAAACGTAATATAATTCTAGAACTATAACTCCTCATTCCCCTCACTTCCTCTACAAATACAGTGGGTGATCGGTTAACGAACATAATCCGTTCCAAGACTAAGTTCGCTATCCGAATTGTTCGTTAACCGATCATCGATTCACCATAGACTTCTATGTGAAATCGATTAATTCGTTCTGGAGACCCTAAAAATTAAATTAAAAAAATATATAATTTCTTAGTAAGTTTTTAAAAAAATAATACATACATATAGTCTTGCATATTAATCAATCCTTTTCACTTTTTGCTTATGGGGTGTTGAAGAACATGTCCAATGTCGATTGCTTTTCTGTCTTTTTCAGGAAGTAATTAATAACATATATTATTGTTGTAAAGATCCCCAAACCTACTGACATCAGCCTGGTATGGGTGCCATTGCTCTGACATCCTCCCACTTTTTCAAAAGATCTTTAATGGCAGATGTCGACATTGGTCCTCTTTCGTCTTCCTCTTGTTCAGAAGGAGAATCATTTCGCTGTGTTTCTTGGTGTTCTTCATTCAAAATTTCTTGGAGTTCTTCTATCGTCAGTTCATCTTCATGTCCCATTATGAGCTCTTCTATGTCATATTCGTTCACCTCCAATTCCAGATCTCTAGCAGTTGTCAAAATTTCATCCGTAATTTCAGGGGTGTATCCCTGATCGCCTCCGAATATGTGTTCGTTGTCCAAACACAAAAAGTCTTTCTTGAAAATGTTCGTTATCCGAACACACCACACAAAAATCTTTCGTAAAAGTGTTCGTTAACCGATCACCCACTGTATACTGTAACGAACTGTAGACCCATTCTGAAACTCTAGGTGGCAACGCGGACTGATCCGAGGTACTGCACCTGCGCGAGTGCCACGCCAGGGGACATTAAGTGATTACCTCTCGACGAGAGACGTTTTTTTCTGCTCCGCCAGTGAGCGTAGTGTGGAGATTTGGAGAGAATGATTTTCTCTCCACCAGAGAGGTTGTATTTTTGCTCCATCAGCGAGTGTAGTGTGAGCTCTAGAAACGAGTTTTGAGTTAAAGATTTTACATTTTGGGGGGGATGCTACATGGACCAATTATTTGCTTTATTTCTCTACAAGTGTCATCAACTCGGGATATTTAAAGATTTTTACTTAAAATATGTACAAAATGTATGTAAATTTATGTTGTGTGATCGTGATACAATAAACACCATTCATTAAAAGCATCAATCAAGTTTCCTCAATCTACTAGGCTAGGGCAACACACACACACGCACACACGCACGCAACACACACACACACACACACACACACACACACACACACACACACACACACACACACACACACACACACACACACACACACACACACACACACACACACACACACACACACACACACACACACACACACACACACACACACACACACACACACACACACACACACACACACACACACACACACACACACACACACACACACACTCTTTCTCTCTTTTCTCTCTCTCTCTCTTCCCTCCAGTTCATTAGAAATGTCATTTATTTTAAATAAACAGTATTCGGATCTTTGTAGCAGCCTTAATTTTTTTTTATTCTCATCTTTTTTTTTTTTAATTTTTCAGTTCTCATTTTTATACCCGGCGTATAACGCGTACTCGTAAACTTCGATCTTATTTTTTGTGTTAAAAGTGTGCGTTATACGCCAGATTTTACGGTATTTCTTATTACCTCATTTTAGGTAAAGGACACATTACCGTAAAATGATCAAAATATCGAATTTTTTTATTACATCATTTTAATTCAAATATTCATAGCTCTAGCTGCATTATTTAGTCAGTTTGTTAACATTTTTTTAAAAGTATGTCAAAGTGACGTCTCTGCATTTAGCTCTGATTTACATTACTAACCTTTAAATCTTTAAATGGCTTTTTCTCAGGTATTTTTTTTTAACGACAACCGTGTATTTAAAGGGCGAAGTCTCTTTTTTATACACAATATAGAGTTTCGAAACCTTTTTTAGTTTTGTAAAACATGTTTGTTGATTCTCTCTCTGTGTGTGGAGTAAGAATTTAGGTGAATAATTATTTTTTAAAAATTCCACTAAGTTAGATATAGTTTTTTGTTGTTGCGTTCGAGACGAAAAATATTGTACAAATAAAACTATCACTCGTAATACCAATTGCTACATAGAATTATGAGGAAACTTCTAAGAATTTTAGAAAAAAAACTACCAAAAATATTAAAATTTGTATGAGAAGGAATATTTGAAGATATTGGGATATTTTTTTTTAAAAATATTAAAATTAAAATTGTTTTTTTAACACTACAAAGACTGAAACTTAGTGTATACCTACATTGACCAAAATCAGTCAAAATGACTGCATTGTGAAAGAATAACTAATGTGCAAAGAAATTTGTTTTAAATTTTGTTTTCTTTTTTTTTTATATATTTTATTTACTGTCATATAACAAGTTATTAGTAAATATTAAGAATAAAAAAAATTACTTCACTTGGGAAAAAGATGCATTTTTAAAAAGTCTAAGAAATTGTGTCATTATATACGTAATTGTTTTTCTAATTGAAATTAAAAAGCAGTCAGAATGACTTCCTAGGGCAATCTAGTGTTAAAAATGATATTTTTCTTATGAAATGTATGTTTCATGTGTGTTCAAATATAATGCATGTAAACATTTTCTTATAACTAAAATAAAAAAAATTGTGAACGAAGTACCGTGTTGCCTTAAATATTTAGTTAAGAAAGTGTAAAGTATAAACGTAAAAACTTTACAAATTCGAATAGAAGAAAGTTAGAACGGAAAAAATAATTACCATCACTATTTTGCGAAGTAAAATTTTGAAATTTAAAAACTGAAGGTTCGATACATTGTTTGAATGTGAATATTATAGACGATTTTTTGGAACTTACCAGATAAAGTTTAAACTTCAGAACGAGTCAATAATAAACATTTCCAAGTATAAAACAGACTGTATATCTTTCAAAACTAAGTGTAAAACAAATAATTCTTTTTTAAAGGTCTTTTAAGAAATTTGATTTCTCGGTAAATAGTAGATTTTTTGACAAGTAAATACAGTCGGACCTCTATATAATGAAGTCGCTAAATCGCGGAGAAAAGTTCATTATATGGAAAATTCTTTATATCGAGGTTCATCCCTTAATAAACTTTAAAAACCACATAAAACAAATTTTAAAGTTATAAACACTACATATTAAAAACAAAGTAATTATTCACACCTTTTTAAAAATTAATATATGTTTATTTTATGTATCGTACCCATTAAAAAAAAGGTAGAAAAAAAAACCTGCAAGGAAAACAAGAAAAAAGAATGTCGAAGAAAATACTCTATATTTTCAATGTTAAGAAAATAATTTTATATTACAATTAATGAATTATAATGACATTTTCTAATTTAAAGCATATAAGTATTGTTTAACTTACATTATTTTATTACTAGATCTCGGGGACATGGGACAACTCCATTGAGTGTGAAATAAGATATCGACGATGTTTGTAGTGAGCTGGATAATGTGGGTTAAAAGTTGCACTTTTTTCTTGGATGAAACGCCCAGATCTCTATTGCTCTCGGTGAGATAGGATCTAATAAAACCTGTTCAAGATTTATGACACCCATAAAATACATTAAAAGAGGGAATAACTTGAAATGTTCAGAAATACTTTAAAAAAAGGGAGAACAGGAATTGAATCACAAAAAAAAGTTCGTTATACAGAAAATGCACTTCGCTACAGAGAGGTTGTTTTATGAAGAAAATCGTGAAACGTTCAAGGTTCCAGGAAAAAGTTCGCTATAAAGAAAAATTCGCAATATAGAGATTCGACTGTATATTGTTTTCGTAGTGTCTACCTGTTCTTTGACAACAACATTTACAAACTCACTGAAGAAGAGACCAACTGTGAACTTTGGATATACTTGAGGAGTTTGAAAACAATCATAGAAATCTTACTTTAGTTCGGTTGCTTACCAATGTTTATGATTCACATGCCTCTTTTTTCCGCCCACCAATCGGTTTTCTTTGGCAATGTGAAAGTTTCGTTGACGGCTGTTTGGAATTCTGTAAAGTTAATGATTCTTGAAAAGAGAAAGATTCGCACGGCCATTCACAGAAGAAAAACGAAAGAAACTCCCCCAAATTTCTTGTTCATTTTGATGCTTCTTGTGAAAAACTTTTAAAAATTTGAAAAACAAATTTGACCTTCAAAGGAGACTATTTGATTTGATTTTTATATTTTGATTTCGAACTCCAAAGCAAGGCGTAGGTTATTGGTGACGGACCTCATAATTTTGAACCTCGGATGACATCTGAGCTGGAGGCCCATGCTCCACCACGACCATGACCTGTCCCGGTCACAGTTCAAAGTAGACACGATAGAAAAAAATTCAATTACACGCTACATTATCTACACAAACAATAAGACATTCTGAGAAAAAGGTAGAAAAAGATTCGTGTACGTTCACAGGTTTCCCTATCACAGGGATGGTGATCCTTTATGGAGGAACGTGCTATTTTTACTAAAGAAATGTTTGATAAGGTATAAACGTGCCGTCAAATAATTTTGACTTGTGATTATGAAGAAAATAATAAAACTAAATGCTAAAAATTCAAAAGTCTTAATTTACTACGAAAAAAATACATTTTTCACTGTGATAGTAGCAAATGTTTTAATTATACGTATATTTCAAGTTAAAGTAACATTAGTGTGACTTCTGTTGTTGCAGATTAGATGGTAAATAACATATTAGGACTTTAAGATGTTACTTTTAGTAGAATGCATGCTGAATTGGAATAATCTACCAAACCGTTTCTAAGCGAGTCTTTAATGTTATTCATTTCTGAAAATAATAACTCGCAGGCATAATGGAAATATGGTTCAAATAACATGAGACAACTTCTTCAAACAGTTAAATGTGTCTGGAATCCGTTTTACAGACGATGTTCTCTAGACGCAACTTTTCCAAAACATAAAACACACAACGCTTTGTCGCCTTTACTTATCATGCCATATTTCTCGGTCCACCAAGTTTGAAATTGTCTGTTACACTAACTATTTTGCACTCCCCCCTGAACTAGCCATGTCAAATAACGGTAATAAATCGTGAATATAACACAAAAAATTTAAAATACAGCAGTGTCAATGAAATTTACTGTGCTATGAGTAGACAGACTTCGTATCATTAGCTTTTGTAGTCCACGACGTAACTGGGCAAGAATAAAACAAACGCACCGCCACCAATCATTCACGTTTGATCGTAATACTTTATAGCGAACTTTGTTATTTTGAACTAAAATGCAAACCGTTGCGATTGGTGGCGTGCCTAAAACATTGTGTCACGTGCCATTGATTCGCCCTCCCTACCCTAGAACATAAACATTAGAGGCAATGACAGTTGTATGTAGAAAACAATTCTAATTAATCGAAACCTATCTATGTGGAAAAGATATTATATGGTATATAGATTAAGAAAAAAAAATGTTAAAATATATATATATATATATATAAAATATAAAAAAAATTAAGTTAATTCCTACTTAGATAACAAAGAAAAATTTTATTTTAGCTGCTTTTTATTAAATAGTCACAATTAATATAAATATGTATATACATAGGACAGAATCCCAACATTAAGTGGTAATTAATTTTTTTCATTATCATTAAAGTATCGTATTGTCATCCAAAAGAATCGTGTCTATAAAATTTCAGTTCAACTGAATGCTTTAAAACGTGAGAAAAAAAACCTTTTCAAGTTTTGACACAAGTCGCCAAAAGGGTCGTTAAGTCGCCAAAAATGATGCCAACGTGGTTGTATTTGTAATTCTTTAAATGATTAGTTTTAATCAATTAATTTTAATCAATTAATTTTTATTAATTATAATTAAATTAATGTATTGTTTCAGCGCAATGGAGCGCATTAAAATGTATTTTATTAACGATTGAAAATTCCACCAAGATAAATAAATCAATAAATATATAGAGAGTGGGAGCTAATAGTAGGAATTGAAAAATTAATTTCAAAATCTGTACTGTTGCCACAAAAAGGCTTGAATTTTTGAAAAATAGAAAAAGACTTAATTTTGGTTCGATAAGTTTAGTCTCACACAAATTTTCTTTTCCAACAATATAAATAATCATAAAAAAAACGTTGATTATTGGTGAATGAGTATTGTAGAGTGAATAGTACAATATAAATTGCAACATTTCATAACCCTGGCTCTCTTCCCCCCGTAGCGTTGAATCAGTTCGATCCAAACTTTATCTTGTTTTGTAATTTTGACAGTGACAAAAAAAATTAGTTCTAAAGAAGCTGTCAGATGCACTTAATGTTTTTTTCTTGTAACTATTTAATAGCTGTCCTCTCATCGCAGTAAATGTTAAAAAGCGCTAACTTATCGTAAAAAATCCGGCGTATAACGTGCACCTAAACTTTCAAGTTGAATTTTTCAATTTTTGGGTATATTTGCCGTATAATGCGGACTCCCTTTTTAACGAAGAAATCTGGAATATTAGTATACTTTGCTTTTATGTTTCGAAGTAATTTATTTGATTCCCAGACATTTGCAACAATAGTGTACTTCTTGAACTACAACTCTTTTAGTTCATAAGGCAAGTAGTTTCTTTTAAATAAACAATGCTTCGATACATGTAGAAGTAAATTTTTTATGCTCATTTCTTTTATTATTTTTAAAGCTAACGTTTTCATACCCGGCGGATAACACGCACCCGTAAATTTCAATCTTATTTTTTGTGCTAAAGTGCGCGTTATACGTCGGATTTTATAGTATATACTAAAATAGGGAAAACATTTTCCCTATTTTCGATTCACTGACTGAATTGGTGGACCGCTAATTTGCCCATCCCTATCGTAGACTTTTCTGAATCTTTCTAGAACTATCTATTTTTTTTTTAGTAAACTTGGCTATATTTGATGACCACATTTGTTACCAAATCGGTCGCCAAGTTACTCCTATTCATGCACTGTTATTAAAAGAACCCGCAAACAATCTTCCTGGTCACAATATCATTTCGGCAGAGAAACAGAGTTTGAAATATATCTGTAACACACGCGAGCACGCATATGTAATTAATTGTTAATAATATTATAAGATTTATTCATGTGTGTAACGTAGACAAATGTTTTCTATATGATAATAATTATTTGTACTTTAAATAATTGTGGAGATCTTTTACATGATATGTGGGCCAATGTATTCTGTAAAAGTAATCTTTATTTAGTAATTCTTCGATCATACATATTTCTGTTTTATTGAGTGCAAACCTAAAATATTTCATTTATTTAATATTCTAGTTTTTTTATTATTTATCCAAACCTCTGCGGTTTTATTCTGTTCTTAATTTTATTAATATCCTAATGGCAGTAATTTTTTACTACTACTTTAATACTACTTTGGGTACTTATCCGTTTTGCTGGCACAAATCTCGCCAAGTTGGCGACAACACATAATATACACGTAAAAAAATTAATAAATATTAGTTCTCATTGGTTTTTCATCCATTTTTGATATATTGTGTAAAAGACGTCACTGATAACAAAAAACCACTATAGTGGTAAAAGGCTACCAGCGGAAATATTCCGTTAGGCGTTGGTTGTATCTTTTTTTCTTTATCGCTTGCACCGGTGAAATGGAAAAGTACACTATTTTGTTAAATTGCTTGCAAAATGCTTCTATCACTGAAAATAATATTCGATGCATAAGATTGAAAATATTATAGAATTTTATAACTTAACTTTCCCACCATAATCTTTTTTAGTATTAGGAGCATTTTTAATAATTGTACGTTTTTACATTTTCGAAACCATGTAATTTTGAATATATAATTTCTATTTTATTTGAATTTTCAATACTATTGAAATTTTTAATATCAGATATGTGCTTCTTATTCCTAAGATTAATATTATTTGAGACCTAATAATAATATTATTAAGTTTGTCTTATATATTTAAATTGACTGAGTTTGCAAATTCATTTGTCAAATGCAATTAAAAGTTTTATAGAAAGTAAGTTTAGAATTTTAATTCAAAGGGAATTAAACATAGGGTGATATATATATAATTCCGAAAAAAGTATGGCCTCTTTTAAAAGCTTGTATGAACTGAAACACTGTCTCTAATTTGATTCAAAAAGTTGGTTTAATTTGCATTTTTCGGTATAAAATGGTGAAAATTAAATGATACATTTAAATTAAATCTAACAACTTAAATTTAATGTATTTTCAATTCAATGAATAAGAAATACGATTCTGCTATACCTGTTTAATGTTTTGAAATAGTAATTTGATATTATTGTGGCACAAATTAAAACATATCTACATATAGTGCAGTAATTAATAATATTCGTACATGAAATGCCTTCTGTTCCAGTTCATAGCTGCGTGCTATATTTAAATTGTAATTGTAAAGTAATTTCGTTGCATTTGAATATTTCAACCTCATTGAATACATCTTATATTAAATATTTGATTGAATGTAGCTGGAGAATAAATTCCCTATGGTTTATTGTTGAACATATTTGTATACTTACTTGATAATACTTTTATAAAAGTTTTGAAGTAACAAACGTTAATAAATTATTTAAACTTGAAAATATGGTTTACATTTAAATTAAATAATGCTTTAGGAATCATATTTGAAACTTTTTGTAACTATAAAATTAATCTATGTATCTTGATAACCATTTCACATTAGAAGGGTTCATGTCGTATTGTGTATTTTTTTAATTGGAAAATTCATATCTATATAGGCGTATTATTGTACAGTATTGTAGAATTATCTTTTTGATGTTTTTTATGGGATCCCTTTTTAACACCCTTTTATAAGTTTCACTTGTATGTAACGGAATCTTTGAACTCAATTTTTACCCACTTTAAAAGGTCAGATTAATTTGAAATTTTGCTCACTTGTCCAGCATCGATGACAGAAAAATAATTTAATAATTTTGTTCCATTGTCCTGATCAGGATCATCAGGACTAACGATTTTCTATTTTCAGATCCCATCCCGCATCCAGTGATTAATTCCAGATCCTATTTTCAGATTTGGCAACTAATTCCAGATTTGGTGACTAAAAGATTAAGTTACAATTTAGTTCAATTAACTATAAAAGGGTGTTTTTTTAGTTTTTTTAACTGTAATTTATTTTAATCAAAATCGTGTGGTATAGAATTTATTTGAATTATTTTGCATTCTAAATTCCCATTAAAAGTGCGAAGATTGAAAGAAATAGGCTTAATACTCAAGGTTCAACTGTATAAAAGACAATAATAATAATTTTTTTATTGAATTCTTTCATGAAATATCTGTACTTCCTTGAATAAATTTGTTAATGTGTTTTAAAAAACCGCCTCTTTGTTTTTATAATTTTTAGATGTAGATTTTAATGTCAAGTAGTAAGCGTACTGGATTACGTTAATATCTTATTTAAGTTTGCTATACTTAATTTATGAATTTTTTCACTTTTAGTTTATGCAATTTTCGTATATCTTTCTAATGTTTCTTTTTTTTTTTCAAAAAGCCCTGTATTTTTTTCTACGCATATTTGAAATCATGCCCCAGATTAAAATCACTATTAATATTCTACGAGTAATACAAAATATTTATCAATTCGAACTCGATTCATGGAATAAAGTGAAAGAAATATGTAGTGTTCCCATTGCCAGATTTGACAGCACAATCGAGTGATTCAGCTCGTGGTACTTAATACATTTACTAACCGAATTAAACAGACCGGAAGGGGACTGATTAGATTTAATATCACTGCCGAGATATTCTATGTCTATTAACAAAGGTTTAGATTCAGGACAGAGGGAAAATATGGAATTACTGCAGGAAAACATATTTTGGAAACAATTGTATCTACATTTGTTTTATAAGAGGATATAAATATTCGGATATTTTTTTATCTTCACTTAATCCAACCGCATTGGGTGCGATTGTTTTTAAGGATACATTAGTGTAAAGTATTAAATGTTTAGTTTTCGTTCGATCATCATGAAATACAGATGATGTTTGATATGTATTTACATTATGCATTATTTTGTTTCGAAGAATATTAAGTTTTTTAGTGAATTATTGAATTTCTTATGTATAATGTTTTTTGCATGTTTAAATTGCTCCTTTTTTATATACTTTATTTCGATAAAATTTCTATTCTATTTAAACATAAAGAATTTCGTGTGTGGAATTCGAATTATAAATAAAAATGAAAAGAGAAGATAAAAAGTTTGATCTTTAGGCTTTAAAAAATACTCGAATGTTTTTTGGCTTAAATAAATTATGAAAATAACGAGAAAAAACGAATATGTAATTTTTATAAATTATATAATAGAAAGAAAGTACTTTTTTAAACCGTTGTGTCTTTAAAGAAAAATCTAAGGATAATTTTGATGAAAAAGAGAGGGATTTGAAACAAAGAGCCAATGAATGAAGTTAAGTTCTTTAAAAAGGGACTACATGACTGAAAAATTATCCGATTTGAATAGTTGATGATAGATAGTATTACAAAAAAAATTTGGACTTTGTATATCTATCTGCAAAAAAGGTGTTATGAATTGAAGGATCGCTTGTAGGCAAAGAGAGAATAACCTTTTATAATTCTAGGTGAGTGAGAATGACTTTGTTGACGGAATTGGCAACACATTAGATCGCCAAATACTGCCATGTCGCATATTTTTGCCAAAGCAGATTGTACCTAAATATTAATCCTGAAGAGTCTAAAATGATTATTCGAAGAGAACTAAAGAAGCTTCTAGAAAAACTTCACTGATTTTGTAAAGATTTGCAACATTTGAGCCAAAATTTTGATAGTGACTCTGCATTTCATTATGCGATATTACACATTTGAGTTAAGTTTTTTATTTATGTGTTTTTTAAATGTGTGGTTGTTATTAGATATGAGTTAATCGTTTCCTATTAAAAAATCTATTGTATATACTTGAATAACAGAATATTTACTCCGAAAGAAATGTCTTGTTATTTGCGTGGACTTTTGTACATTTAAATGTCACCTAACCACCTTAGTTAAAATGTTTTCCAAAATAAATGACTACTTTTTTGTGGCATAATTCCTTAAAGAATTTCAAATACAAAATCAGAGAAATTAATTCATTTTAAATAAATCTTCACAAATGGCTATATTGGAGGGATATTGGAACATATTCATGTAAAATTTTAAAAATTTGTCAATTTGAAGTAAAATATTTTCCTGCGATGAGAGAGTTGTTTTTGAAAACAAAAGTGTGATATATTGTTCTTACATCATAAGTTAAGTAATAAAAAGTGTTAATGTTAAGTAATAAAAGTAATAATAAGTTAAGTAATAAAAAGAAAATGTTATATAATCTTTTTTTGGTTCATTAAATCATTTTAAAAACGAAGAAAAAATGCATCATGTTGAATAAAAAATAATATTCATGAGCATTGCTGTGGTCATAATAAAAATGCGGTTATTCATTAAAATTTTGGAATGTGCCCTGAATAGCATTATAGATATTTTATTAGATTAAAAAAATCAAACTTGGTATTCGAATTTAAAAAGCTCTTCATCTCGAAATTAGAATTGAAAATGAAACATTACAACAAATTAGTTAATGCATTTAAAAAAGTTTTTTACATTAATTTTTGCAGATCACTGAGATTACGAAGAAATAATGTCGGCGCGCATTGAATTAAGAATATTTTTCTAATTATCTCATATTAACAGTAATTTCTCCACGAAAAAAAAAGAGAAACATTTAAGTGATACATATGGATGCCAGTTACACGAAGCAACTTAGTGTGTTGTCTTTCATATCTCCTCATTAGTGTTATGTAACTTATCTAAGTGTGATGTGAAATTGGCAGCTACATGAAAGGTCACGGCCATATGTGACACCAATAACCAACAGGAAATATTTAAAAATTCGTTGAGCGTGTCACACCCATGCGTGGTGTCATACGTCGGGTTATGGGTGTAAAGTACGGCTCGGACAAGAACGTATTGATGAGATTCTCGGAATCAATTTTTTCCCCAAACGTCAGTTCGTAATAGCTTGGATTTTCCACAGGCGTATATTCTGCATTAGTTTATTTAAAATGATTAAATCGGATACGCTACATTCTCGTTTGGTGTTTTGTAAAAAAATTGTAATTTAATACAAATTTATACTTATCGCATATTGAATTTGTGTTTCATTGCAGACATAATTATGTTTGTGTGTGTTCTTGTTATTTTTTTAAAACTATTTTATGTTTTGTGGCTGCTTGTTTCTTAGATTTTGATAGACTGGTGTTTTTAAATGGCTTGTAATGATAATTATGATTATTGTGGTATATATAAAAGTTTTCACATAAACTATTTTAAGAACTATTTGTAGATATATCAGATTAGAAAATGATACAATTTTAAATGGATCTAACCGTTTTATGTCCAGATACATTTGCAACTTATCATAGATTACCTAACAGGAACAACATAATAAAATTCGCTTAGAGAGATGTAGAATGAATCAAGAGTTAAATACCATTTTTATTGTTATATTGCAATATTGTTTAACGGCTGTTTTTAAGAAAGATAGCAGCAACACACAAAAAGACAGACAGGCATAAATATTTGTTTAAAATAGTTGACTTAAAAGAGATTACAACAGTACTTAAAATTAGGAGAGTCGGTTTATAGGTAGCATCCATATATCATATGTAGTGTGTGTTTTCAGAATCATCGATATTTTTAGTGACAATAGCATTATTCGCTTTAGAAAGGTATTAAGAAAATGACGCTAATGTCATTGCGTACATTTTCCAAATATGCTTTGATTAAAATCAAAATTATGGTTGAACCAATTAAAAATGAAATTTTAAGTGTTAAAAATAATAATAGATGAATTTTTTTTTAAAAAAAATTAAACTATAGAAAAAATTATATTCTATGTAGCATATAAACTGAAAGATTTAAAAAATATGTAAAAATAGAAAATGAATTTATTTAAATATTTTTTTCTTAAAAACAAAAAATAAGCTTGTCTGCACTTAAATTTTCAGAAAAATGATTTATTGATTTCTTATGAAATAAAGTGGAAAATTAGCTTTCCTGACGTGTTTCAAAGCGCTTGAAACAAGTTAAATCGTAACACCATTTGACTTAGAAATATGTGTGTGTCATTTGTTTTCAAGAAAAAATATTATTATGCATGCGTATTTTGAAATTCCACAGTTCTTATAATATATAGATAAGTGGATCTTACATATGTTAAGGACATACAAATAAAAAGTCGTGATGCATCAAATTGCTAAGTGCAGCTCGAAATTTGGTGATACTGTTAAAATCAAAATAACAATTTTGATATATATTTGAATTTTTTTTATTTTTAATTTGCTGCGGATTGGTGTTTTACCATTGCAGATCTAGCACATTCCTGTGGAAGCTGTTATCTCTTTTTAGTTCGGCACCATTTAAGAGGATATTAATCGTCGCATGTAATTTTGACACACACCCAGTTTCTTCTCTAGGTGGAGGCACTTGAGCTCTGACGGTGCGAACCTGTACTATGATTTAATTTTGCTGAGAACTCCCGAACCAAACAGACACTCTAGGTATCTTTTACACATACCGTATAATAATACGCCATGGTCGTTGTCGATTTTCTGCATCATGAAAATCCACAGACTTCGGCCCAGGTCGAACCCGCAACCCTGGGTGCAGAAGGCCAGTGACAAACCAGCAACGCCACCCAGCCGGCTATATTGGGAATTATTGATAACAATATATAATGGAAATTGAGAATACAATATAGTGGGAATTAATGAATTTGTCCTGCTAGATTAATACAGAAAGCCCCATTTCATATTCATAATGGTATATGTGTACTTAAAATCACTGATGGATTAGATTGTTATGTGGAACATTAGAGTCTACTTATATTAAGTCCCCAAGTAATGTGGGGTTTATAGATTGAGGTATAATTTTTCTTTATCACTTAACCAGGAAGTGAAATACTCAGACATGTACAAAATAAACTGTTGTATGACTTTCTTGAGACAATCCAACAAAACCAAAATTTTTTTTCTAGATTCGTATCTGATTCTTAGAGGTTATTATTTATTTTCGATTTTAAAAAGACTAGATCTGTTCCTAAGCAAATCCAGTCAAAATTTTAAATGTTATTTAGAGTCCTTAAACGCAATTTAAACTTATTTATCATGAAGATTTGATGACCATTAACATGGTTATTTTTTAAGAACTTGGAACGACTATTTGTCTCTTTACTTAAGAAATATCTGTATTATTATGACTTGATATTTTTGGATAATGAATGTTTTCTATTTTCTTAATAGAGGTTACAAATTTGAAGCTTTTAAATTTGAGTCCATATTTATGTCAGTGTATTTGATTATTATAATGTAAGATACTGATTGGTAAGAAATGTATTAAAGCGCTTCTGTAGTTGAGGTATTGAAAAACCTTCGGCAGCCTTTTAATGTTATACTTTTTAGAGTTTTAGTAAAGTATGTGTGATTGGGGTTTCCTCAAGATTTCCGCAAAAAGTATACTCATGAACAAAAGTAGTTAGTTCTATATTCATTGAGTGAAAAATAAAGTTAGATTAATTTGAGAATACTTAACATTTTGGAAAGTTCGATCGTATTTATTTATTACTTCGTTTTACAAGGTAGATTTTAAAATGTTCTATCTATTTTAAGGGTTCACAGGACTCGTAACAGATATCCGTACATTTCGAAAAAGACATTCTTCTTCAAACCAATGTAACTTAGCAAATTTTAACAATAAGTTGAAATTTTTACCACAAGATAATCATATATATATATATATATATATATATATATATATATATATATATATATATATTATTTATCAAAATTCCAGAAAATTTGAGAAGAAATTTAAAAAGTTATGAAGAAATAAAAATTGGACTGTTTTTCAAAAATATGAACATTTGTATTTTACACCGCACATGATTCTAAAGTACAAAATTGATCAAAATTTACAAAATTAATTTTACTTGGTATAAAAATGTTCACTTTTGAAGTTATACTCACTTTTAAGAAATTTAGAGAAAAAAAAAATGTTTTTTAAAACAATTTTCTAACGAAAAATTTAAAATTTAAATAAAAAATCAATTAAAATTAAAAAAACGTTTTTATTAAATTTTTTTTGAAAATTGATGTATAAGTTATGAAGAGCATTATTTTGAACACGTGTATAAAATTTCAAATTGATACCATAAATAGTTTCTGAGAAATCCTGCGCGGAAGCTAAAATTTTTTGTTTTGCGAAAAATGAAGTTAAAGATAAGAAAGAGATTGGGTTTTCGTTTAAGTTTCACTATTTATTTCTCAATAACTTCGGAAGTTTTCATAGTATTTTGGTCCCAAAATGCTCAGAAATATTGAAGTGTAACACATATTTGTTTTTCAGAAAATTGAAAAATTTGCAATTTAAGAGTCTTATGAGCCCTTAAGAGCTGATATTGATTTGCTGGATTTGTTTTTACGAATATACAAGAACGGACGTGTACTGTATTTTCTATTTAATGTATATTAATAATTTTGGATGCTTTCAGGAAGAGGTATCGTAATTGGGAATGGCTCTACACCTTCCTCCATGCATAATTACTATGTTGTAATTGTAATTTAAATTCTATTTTATGGTTGCTTTCGCTATATTTTCTTTTAAAATGTCTAAATACGCAATTTTGTTCTATTTACTTTTGATAGACACTTCATTTACATCACTTGTAGAACCTTATTGCATCTCATGCCATGATACAATGACCATGTACATGGCAATACAACATGATCATGTTTTATAGTCACTTTTATATTTCTTTATTTAGGACAGTATCTTCACTTCATGAAGTATCGACGATTAAATCCAAAATTTTGGTCCAACTGTAAAAATAAAACTACTAAGACTCTTTTGAATGTTCAGCATAATGTTAAACATATAATTAAGATTCTTCCCTTCCCCCATTTCTGGTTGACCAGTACAATTTCTTTCGAGTATAGTCTTAGGTGTCTTAAAAAAATTCTTGTATTTTGTGGATAAATATTTATATTTCCTTCAACTTTTCTACCATTTTTATTGCTTAAATTTTGGATCTTTTTAAAAAGCCTCACCCTCCATCTTTATGTTTGAATTGTGGAAATCGTTTTGAGTCTACCACTTTCATTTAGTCTTCCAATAAATTCGCACTTTTTGTACGTATTTATTATGCAATGTACGACTGAGAGAGAGGGAGAGAGAAAGAGAGAGAGAGAGAAAAAGAGAGAGAGAAAGAGAGAGAGAGAAAGAGAGAGAGAGAGAGAGAGAAGGCTCTTTTCGTTATTTTTTCTGTTTATCGCGCTTACGCTTTACTTTCTCTAGCTGTAGCTTTATATATATTTAGTTTTTTTATATCTACAGGAGTTTACGCTTTATATATCTCCAAACACTTTAATCAAGCTAAAAGAAATTTAAAGACTTTTCAGCCATCTAATTTTGATTAAAGACTCGCGGTGGAAATAAACAACTTCTTCAAATTTACATAATGGTAGTATAAAATGCAAGTGAAATAAGTGTCTGAGTTTTATTTCTGCAATAAAAAAATGCATATTTTTTTTCATAAAAAATCACTTTAAAT
The DNA here is from genome assembly GCA_019973935.1 of Trichonephila clavipes. Classification (NCBI taxonomy): domain Eukaryota; kingdom Metazoa; phylum Arthropoda; class Arachnida; order Araneae; family Nephilidae; genus Trichonephila; species Trichonephila clavipes. The sequence continues at coordinate 1,655,233 of BMAU01017974.1, read as the reverse complement.
TTCATGTAATATTTTACTGAAATTGAAAACTATTTCAGAATCTGAAAAAATATTTTCTTTTTTCAGATACTATATCTTTTCGAAAGCATTACTTGCTATGGAAGGAAGTATGATTACTTTTCAAGAAATTGATAACCTTACAGCTCAATATTTAAAATGCAGATAACAATTTTAGAAGAAATGATCTCTAATATGATTTTCACTTCAGTATTGTACTGCAACTTTTATTTATTAATATGGCATTTTGACTATAACTATTAAGTTTAAGGTAATCTTATTACGCACAAAGTATCGTTTTTTTAAATAGACAAATGTATATTTAAGTAGCTCAATTTGTTGTAAAATTAATAATCTTTAATAATTTTTTTGCGTTATTTCATTTATAAACTGTAAGCTTTTTGCAACACAATATCTTTTTTGATTATGGTTATACCTCGGATAATTTTTGAGCTTCGGCAAGATTTTAATTAGTTAAGCAGCTTAGTGAGTGCTATTGAACGCAAATTTTCTTTATCATTCCTCGTAATAAGAATATCATAATTCTATTACATTCAATTTATTTTGCATTTAAATTATGAAATTTTCCAGCAGGAAATACAGTGATTAAAGTTTAGGGAGTTTAGGAAAAAGCAACTAAATTTTAATTTATGTATGTGCTTATATTTTTTTGGAGTGATGTTTTGCTATAGTTTTATAATTTTTCTTTTTTTTCCAATATATGAGTTTTTTTGTCTTCTTTGTACTTTTTTCTTTTTAGTGTCTATGGCAAGTAGTATTTTACGATTTAGTGCAAATCTTTTGTACTTGTTACTTTGGAACTAATCATCGGTATATAAATTTGTCAAATATGTAATAAGGGATTATTTTTTAACTTTTAATACACACCTTATTTTTGTCACAAGTGTTTAGCTAGTGATTCGAAGTGTCGCATTGTAAATGTGTCTTCAAAACATTAACAATAGCTCGACTATTGAAAGTTACTTTAAAAATCTTACTTACGTAACATATTTATTTCTACATACACTCAGTAACATTGAAAATAGCGACCCAAGAAGGAAGCTAAGTACAATCGCGAAACTTTGCAAATAAGTACAGCGTAATGTGATATGCAAATGATCCAAGTTTTGTGCCAATACGCATGCTCATACACGACGAGGTGGCGCTACAATCAGGAAGAGGGTGCTATATAAGCCAGCGCAAATTCGAAGATTCATAAACGTGACGATTACCCCCAGATTGTAGGAAGATTTTGGTTAGTGAAACATGCGAGGTAAACGTGCTAGAAGACATTTCTCACAGTTAAGTGAGTTTGAGAGAGGCCTGATCATCGGGATGAAAACTGCAGGCTGGTCGACGCGGCGTGTTGCTGGCCAGGTAGATCGTTCGGAGTGTGCCGTTAGAAATTGTTGGGAGCAGTGGACACGAGAAGTACCCACGTGCGGAAAACCGGGTCTGGAGCGACCAGGAAGACCACGAGGAGAGAGGATCGAAGGATCGTGCGGAAAACATTTGTGGACCCCACAGTGACTCGTTCAATGATACGAGCAGCCATAGGCGTAGCAATTGTTCCACAAACAATTTCCAGACACCTTGCAGAAGCAAATCTTAAATCCAAGCGCCCTTTCCGTGCACTCCCTTTAACACCGGAACATCGGCAACTGCGTCTACAGTGGTACCAAGCCAGATCAATGTGGAATGTCACAGATTGGCAAAAGGTTGTGTTTAGTGATGAATCCCGGTTTGTTTTGGGGACAGATGATAACCGTGTACGGGTGTGGAGGCGCCCTGGTGAGCGGTACAATTACCCCAACACTGTTCTACGTCACACTGCCCGCACAGCTGGTGTAATGGTCTGGGGGCCATAGCCTATGATAGCCGGTCCACTTTAATTGTGATGCGTGGAACCTTAACGGGCCAACGTTACGTTGATGATATTCTTCGACCCCATGTAGGACCTTTCCTAAATGGTCTCCAAGGGGCAAATTTCCAGCAAAATAATGCTCGTCCGCATACAGCAAGAGTTGTTCAAGACTTCCTACGTCATTTCCAGACTCTTCCATGGCCGACCCGCTCCCCAAATTTGTCCCCTATAGTGCACGTGTGGAATCAGCTAAAACGGCAGATGCCATCGTGTCACTCTGTACATGATTTAGAGTTGGATGTTGAAGATTTGTGGGCCCATCTGCATCAGGACAACATAAAGTGTCTAATCAACTCAATGCCGAACCGTGTGGGTGCATGTATTGCAGCTGGAGGTGGTCCAACGTGCTATTGAAGTTGCCCAGTATTTGTGTCGTTGCACACCCTGTATTCGTTTAATTGTCTTGTTTTTGCGATCAAGTGAATCTCTCATCTGTGTCATTATGTGTATTAAATTTCATTTCAATCCGATGCTTTCTTCTTGGTTCGCTATTTTCAATGTACCTGAGTGTATTTGTGTCAATTTGATTATAAAGATAATTGATAGAATTATATTTAGAAATAAATTTGATAAACCAGGAATAAAATTAGAATAAAACATGTGCCATTTTTTAAAACGAAGTTGATGTATTTTTTTATAAAATGGATATAATTTACTGAAATTTTAACATTGAATTACTTATTTATGCTATAGTAAAATTCATTTTAAATATGAATTCTTTAAGGTATCCGAATACATTCGGAACTGTGATTTTTAAAAAGTGCATAGATGGATAATTTTCATGATATTTAGTGTCACTCAGATTAGAATACATGCATAAAATTGTTTTTTAGGAGAATATGGCAAAAAAATTTAATTAAATACAATATTTTGACAAAAAATTAACTTAGAATAATCTTTTTTCAAAATGTTCTCCTTTTGTGAAAAACGCTTCTATTACAATAATATTTTGCCCCCCTCCCTGTATAGCTTTCTAGAATTTTTGAAAAATTCACATTATTTTGAAAGTTACCACCAATTGAAATACTTATTGGCGTTTTTTTCTTAAAATTGCTCCCTCTGCTGTCGTAAAATATAGATAAACCCACTTCTAAGTTATATATTTCATAAATTCTGGTTGAGCTTCTGTAGAGAGGACTGAGATGTATGCAGGCAACGTATTATTATAATAGAAGCATTTTTCACAAAAAGAGAACATTTCGAAAAAAGATTATTCTAAGTTAATTTTTTGCTGAAATATTGTATTTAAATTTTTTTTTTTTGTCAAAATGTCCTTAAAACAATTTTATACATGTATTTTAATTTAAGTGACACTAAATTTCACGAAAATTATCCATTTATGTGCTTTTTTAAAATCACGGTTATGAACGTAGTCGGATACCTTAAATGTGTTTTTTAAAACTGTTGCAAGAGAAATGTCGACATTTTATATTTAACTTAATTTTTTAAGTACAGATTTTGATGGCATTTTCGTAAAAGCCATTTTCGTTTACATTTAAGTGTTCTTTTTTATTTAAATTTGTTAAAGTTATTGCTTATTTAATTTATTGGAAATCTTGGTTTGCATCATTACGACACTTCATGTATATATAATAAGGAAATGTATATATAATACATGAAATTTTATTTTTTCAGTTATTAGAGTTCATTATCTTTCAGTGTTAAAACTGTGATTTTGACGTTTAACGTACTAATAGTGTAAACGGTAGAACTTTCATTTTGAAAGATAAAGTTTTTAGTTTGGTAGATATTTCTTATCAAATCCTTCGTGTGGATTCGATAGTTAGTAAAAGATATCTCAATAAATTTAAAGAGATAAAAATTTTCATAGCAAATATGGATGAAAAACAAATAAATTCCAAATTTCTATTTTATCGTAAATTTTATGCATCCTAAAACTGTAAATATTCAATAATCCTTTTTATTTATTTTCAAAGACATAAAATATTATTAACTTTTTATCGATCTCGAGTAGTAACCCATTTATACAAAATACTTTAAGAATTAAGAATAAGAAGCTGCTAGCGTGTCTTCCTTTTTCAAATGAAGCTATCAAAAATTGATGTAAACACATCAATTCCATAATATACCGACCTGTTTTTGCTTTGTTAGAAAGAAAGTAAAGGTTTAAAACATTTTTTTCTCCGTTACATCACATTTTTCGGTGCCCGTTTCCCGAAATTATAAAATTTATCATCTCCGTACACGTGCCTTAGGTACATTATTCAGTTAAACTCCTTTTTCAACTTCCAAGTGAACATGCATCGTAAAAAAAAAAAAGCAGTGTCTACAACATACTGCCGCGTAAATAATACAGCGTTGACAGTCTTTTTTTGTTTCCAGATCGTAATTTCCCACCGCCTTGCGTTCTCTTACGAAAAAAACAATAAAACTGATTCCATCGTTTTGTTCTCAGAACGAGTTCTTCTGTGTAATTTATTTTTTCAATTTCCTTTCTTGATAGCTTTTCGTCGCTAAGCTTCTTTTCTCGTAATCGAACCTATTGTCCATTACCTTGTATTACCTTTCATTATATTCGAATATCTGCATCTGAATCATCTTTAGAGACAGCGGGCGATATTTATTTTGCTCTCTTCTATTCCCAGATAAAGCGTTCTCTAATAGTGCATCGAACGCGATCGAGTTATTTTTGATGGAAAAAAATGCGTGGGTTCGTAAACCGGTTAGTCTCTTATATTGGTTGGGGATTATTATTGACATTGGCAAAAAAAATGGCAAATTTTAGTAGAATAATTTGATAGTATGCATATGAAAATAAGTGATTGTTGGCAACGATTTTGAATTCCCCCCTTTTTTTCTATCTATCTATATATATCTTTAGTGGCTGCGGCAGCCTATTGGTTACGGTCAAGAACTCGTAGTTGGAGTGTCACACGTTTGAGTACCGGTGCCATTGAAGACCCGCCGTGTAAGGAGTGCGTCTGCATGTTGAATCTGTCGAGCCTTAATGTATCCTTTTTAGTGTGGTAGTTAAGAGAGTAAGAGAGGGAGTGCCAGCTCAGGTGTCGTATTCGTCACTTGATCTTGGTTCCAAATAATGAGGTTTATCGCCAGTAGCTCTCGTATTGCTTTATATATATATATATATATATATATATATATATATATATATATATATATATATATATATATATATATATATATATATATATATATATATATATATATATATATATATAGTGAGACATTAACATTTTTTTAATATTTCTAATGGGCTGCGAAGTGATCATTAACCGTTGCAGACCTAGTACATCCCCCAGAAGCTGGTATCACTTTTTAGTGCGGTGCCCTATTGGAGGATACCAATCATTGCAGGTAATTTTGATGACCAGTTTCCACCCTAAAGGGAGGCACCTGAGCTTTAACGATGCAAACTTGAACCTGGATTTAATTTTTCCGAGAGCATCTAAGCCAAACTAACACTCTGGAGATCTTTTACATGCCGTATAATCATACGACATGGCCGCTGTCGATTTTTTGCGTCAGGAAAATCCACCGACTAGGGCCGGGGTCGAACCCGCAACCTTGGATGCAGAAGGCTATCTACAAACCAACCACGCCACCCAGCCGTCGTACGACATTAACATAACTCTAACTATCTATTTATATCTGACTATCTACCCATATCAGGAGAGGCCAACTCGTGACCCGCCTTGACTAATTTTGTGGCCCCGTCGAGATTCATTACAACTTTATTTATTAACTCATTTACAAAATACGAGGCGCATCCAGAAAGTAAGTTTCCCGATGTTTTCACCTATAAAGTAAATGTAATTAGCCGTGGCAATTGCGCATGTGTAACAGATCTATGACGTATCAATTATATGCCAACCAGACGGGTCCCGCCTCGTGCCAGTAGCGTGGTAGCAGTGGTCCAAAATGGAAACTTTTATTCCTTCTCCCGCCGCCTGCGAGGTTCGGTCGGTGATCAAGTTCTTGAATGCATAAAGCATTGCGCCAATGGAAATTCATCGCCAGCTTTGTAAGGTCTATGGGCTGAGCATTATGAGTAAGCAGATGGTACATCGCTGGTGTAGGCAGTTTTCAGAGAGTCTTCAAAGTGTCCACGATGAAGAGCGCAGTGGGCGACTGTCCCTCATCACAGTGTTGATCTTGTTGAGCTTGTGAGGCAGCGCGTGATGAAGAACTGTCGCTTCACGATTACGGAGCTTAGCAGCCAATTTCCGAAAATATCGCGATCCATGTTGCATGAGATTGTTACTAAGCACCTGCTGTTCAAAAAATTGTTCAAAAAAATTCAAAAAATTGAAGACGTCTGTCACATGCTGGTTCCATTCACAGGTGACAGAGTTCTACCACAGAGTGATACAAAAGTTGATCCCATGATTCGAAAAATGTCTCAATTCTGGTGGTGACTATGTCGAAAAATAGCTGAAACATTGCTGTACTTGTTGCCAATAAATATGTTCCTGAAAGTGTGAGTTCTTTTTTTAAAAAAGATAAGGAAAATTACTTTCTGGATGCGCCTCGTACGATTATTTTGTGCAATATTTTTATTTTTAGTGTAACGTTTTGTAACAAATATATTCCATAACTGTTTCTATTTTATTTCGTTGCTTCTGTTTTTATACATACTTAGACGTGAGTAGTACATCACAGTGACCTCCTGCTGCATCACGCTCAATTCTTGAAACTTTATCGCGCTGCCTATTGCTAGAGCTAGGCATATTTGACCATATAGCATTTTTATTATTAAATTATCTTTGTTTGTATACACACACACATGAAAAATAGTGAAAATAATATTAATAATTCATTCTGTTTTAAATTTTCACTCCAATAATTGTTTGTAATGGGTCAAAATCTAATAAGATACAGTAATTATATAAAGATACAGTCGTACCTTTATATAACGAAGACGCTATAACCCGAAAAAAAGTTCGTTTTATGGAAAATTCGTTCGTTCGTTTATCTTTCAATGTACTTTATAATCTATAAAACAAATTTTAAATTCATACTCACTAGATACTAAAAAAGAGTAATTATTCATACCTTTTTGGAAATTAATATCTAATTATTTTATAAATCTTTTCCATAAAAAAAATGCAAGGAAAACAAGTAAAAAGAATGTCGAGGGGAATACACTGTATTTTCGACATAAAAAAAATTTATATTAAAATTAATTAACTTTGAAGGTATTTTCTATAACTTAAAGCATACAAGTAATTTTAAATATACATTTTTTATAACTAGAACTCCACTGAGGGTGAAAGAGGATATCGAAGATATTTCTAGTGAACTGCACAATGGGGTTAAAAATTGTACTTCTCTTGGATGAAACCCCCAGAATTCTATTGCTCTCGGCGAGCTAGGCACCTAATAAAACCAGTTCAAGATTTATGACCACCATAAAATGTGTTAATAGAGAATAACTGGCAATGTCCAGAGATACATTAAAAATAGGGAGGGAAAAATTGAATTGTAAGAAAAAAAGTTCGTTTTATAAAAAACGCTCTTTGCTATAGGGAGGTTATTTTATGACGAAAATCGTGAAAGGCGTTCTTGGTTCCAGGAAAAAGTTCGCTATATAGAAAAATTCGCAATATAGAAGTTTGTTATAAGGTGGTTTGACTGTATATATTTTTATATGCGGCCTACGGGATCATTTGGGTTGGCCAACCCTGATCTATATCTATATTTTTCTATCTATCTAAATATATATATATATAGCAGAGAAAAACAGCTCAATTGCACATTCACGCATTCATCACGAGATCTTCGTAACTATTAAACCAACCGACTTGAAGTTTTATTCACATGTTTTTTTTATTGAGTAAAGATCTGCTAAGGACAGGATTGGTAAAGTCGACTCCCAAGGAAGGGGTGGAGTTACAAGGGTGTTACAGCTAAAATATTCCCGTTTTTGACCTATTAGACCTACGGACTTGAAAATGGGTAAGCTTGTTTCTTTGTGTGGTTGAGTAGAAATCCGCTAAGAACAAAATGGGCAGAAATTGACTCCCAAGTGGGGAATGAGTTAAGGGGGTGTCATAGCACCAATCACTCTTTGAGGGTTTTGTGCCCATTCTCGAAGACATGTTGTCAAGTAATCAAGGTTTCGGTGAGAATTGCACAGAACAGAGAGAGAGAGAGAAAGAGAGAGAGAGAGAGAGAAACACCCAAAATATTGTGTCGTGTGCTATCGATGGCACGCGTGCCACTGGTTCACCATCCCTGCAGTAGGTTATCTTTGTGATCCTGTGGATTAATTTTGATAGGGATTCCACTAGCGCCGCATGATCAAACGGTTGACATGTAAGACTCGGGAAATCTCCAAAATTTTCGTTCGACTGAATGGATCCGTCCGATTTCATACCAGCTGTGTTTTCACTGAATGACTCATTTGTACTGTCAGGGACTCATTTGTAGAAATTTTGAACAAAGAAATGTCCACCGAACAAATGTAACATCCAACTCAATCCAATGAAATATTAACTGATGAAAGGAACCTGTTTTTATATCTATCGCATTACACAGCCCTATGTGGGCTTATGCCCCTATTTTACTGCGGAACTGCTTTTGCGTTTCACTGCAAGGTACATATGCACATTTTGTTGCTGTAACCTTTCTTCTTCTCGAGTAATGCTAATTTTACTGTTTTTTGCTTATTCTTTGAGACTCAATGTAGCTTATTTGGGAACAAGGAAAACCATATTTCGTTTCTTGTATTTCTTAGCCATTTTTTTTTCATTAAAAAATTCTTTACATATTACGGTATTTAAAATAATAAAGTAAAGAACTATCAATCAGTGGCGCACACAAGGGCTTTGGGGGGGTCCTGGGGTCCGGATCTCCAAAGCCCTTGATTTTTTCCCGATTGATTATAATTCTAAGTATATAATATGAAAAATTTAATTAAGTATTTGTTATTAATAATTAATTTTATTAATTAATGCTAATTATTTATTCAGTAATTAGTTCTTTACTGTATTTTGTTCCCGAAAATCGACAAAATCAAAAGGAGCATGATACAAGAATGGTGAACTTTCGACCCCGGAACCCCCCCGCCCCACCTTCTCTTGAAAAATTCCTGTGTGCGCTACTGCTATCAATTATATATATATGGGAGCAATTGGAGTGATCAAAATCAGCATAGTTATCTAATTTATATTAAGTGTCATATTTTTAATAATAAGTAAAGTTGGAAAGAGAAAGACGTATTTTAAAATATCACTAACTATTTAAATTAGCGTGTTACTCCTTGAGAAGTAATGAACGTACTCGGAAAGTATTTGTCTATTTTTTTAAAAAAAATGTCTACAAAATTTAAGTTGCAATCTTCATTTTAATCTTCCTTGTTGATTTTAATCTGACAAGATAGTGTAGGGTTATAACATAAAATTAAATTCCTTGCACATGATTTGTATCTTTTGAAAGCGAGTCGGTTTTCTTCATTCTAAAAGTATAGAAGCTTTCTTTTTAAAATACATTTTTTTATTCTAAAAATAATCAGTAATTTTCCTTTAAAATTCTGTCTTATTCTTAAAAGCCCATCTACTTTAACTTGTTACCAGAAAAGGCTTTTAGTTACGAAAACTAAAAATTCCATTGAATGACTCTTACTTCAAAAACTCCTGTCATAAAAATAAAAAAAATATTTTTTAAGGAAGTTTGATATGCTGGGGAATATGAATACTGCTCAAAAATGTTTTTTGTCGATTTATATGGATTTTTTCGAATGTTTTAAAGGAAAGTTTTACTCGAAATTGCTTTTTGTACAGTGCCATAATAATCTCAGTCATTATAATCTTGCTATTTAAATATATAATGTATTGAAGATTCTATACAAAACGTATGTGATTATAATTCTTTAAATCTCGTAACTACTTCATGTTTTGATTTTAAAGATATTCGCTCATGATCCACAACAATGAACCATAAACCTTATATTAAAACCATAGTATCTGATGAGAATCACTGAAATGCAGACAATTTCTTTTTTAATATATATATATATATATATATATATATATGCACATTATTTGAAATGTTTTCTTACATTTAAATTCTTTCTTCATAATATGATTACAAAACTTTTTATCACGTATAGGAACATATATTTAAGTGAATATATTTAATAGGATAAAGATATCCACTTACATATTTATGCGGATAAATTATGTTTCAAAAGTAATTATTATACTAATAATCAATTTTGTTTTTATTATTGCGCAAAGTTTACACATTCTCTTCTCAGCCATAATGGGTATTGTGGCGGAAAAGATAGTTTGCAGGGGGAAGGAGTGAATATTAACGTCTCGCTATTCAGCTACTCGAGGGCTTTTAACGACGGACCTAGTAATTTTGAACCATGGTCGACGATGACTACACATGAACAAGCCCCTCTTTTTCCTAATTTCCACACTACACCAACGGGAGGACGTTTGATTATCGACAGATTTAACGTGCATCACCCCTCTATACGGTGGGTCTTCAGCGGTATTAGGCTCGAGCTCATGACACGCCGGCCATGAGTCCGTTACCTTGACTACTCGGCTACCGTGGCCGCAATGGTTTGCATGTTAAGAATCATTAATGTTAAGGTATCCGACTACGTTCGAAGAACTTTTTTTGAAAAACTGCAAAATGTAAAAATCTTGTTGCATTATAAGATTCATTTTTCTTAATAACATACAAAATTTCAGTTAAAATTAAATACCGGAACACACTTTTTAATAAATTTAAAAATTTTCCAGAAATTTTAATAAAATTTTAATATTTTTCAAACACTCCTACTTCGTAAAAAATCTACATATTTCAAAGTTTTTCATTGCAATTTACTTCTTGACCATCTTACTAGAGAATGACCTATTATATTGAAGTTTGTTAACTTTAGTCAAAAGTTATAATGAATCGAACTTACTAATATCACTTTTCGACAAATTTTTTCTGTTTCTTAATAAAAACATGAGCAATAATAATACTAATTATTATTATTTTACTAAGTCCATAGGTCATTCTCTAGAATATGTATTCAAAAACACTTGTACAAAGTTTCACTTATGTACCTTTATTAGATTTTAAGATATCATGTTTGAAGTTACGACATTTTATCAAAAAAACAGTTTTGAGAAAAACACATTTAAAGAATTTAAAAAGACATAACTATTACAAAAATAAATAATATTACCTAAAATGCTCCAGATTTATATGTTACACCTTCATGCTTTTCAGTATTAACAACTTTTCTCTTTTTAATAGCTCGAATTTTTTTTCTTGTAACTTTTGCACTGGGCAAAGAGTGTCGTTTTGAGTCCTTGATACGAGTTTGATCAATGGCTGCATAACCTCGTAAAGTGTAAGACCCAATTTTTATATCTAGGGCTTCTAATACAGACAATAGCCCTTTAAAACCTTTGTTAAAGGTTATTACAGCTATATAAGATCCCAGAGAAAATGTTTGAAGTTCTACAAATATTTCTTTTGGAACTACGTTCCACAGACATCCGTTGAATGCCTCATTTGCATTCTGAGTCTTCCCGTGAAGGCATTTCCTCAAAAGATTTTGATCACATAGCTGAAGATATGTCGGCGTAATTTTGTTAATAATACTCTTGGGAAGACCGGCATTTTTGTCGTAAAACACTTTGCCAGCAGATTGTGCTCGCTGGTAGGTACACCAGCTCTCGGAGCCCAATGGACACTGGCCATGCATGGGATTGCTTTTACCGGAACAACAATGATAAAAGGCTGCAATCACAGCCCTTTGCATTTCTTCAAATTACCAATGTTGCTCTAATAGCAATACCATAATAATTCTGAATTTTGTCTATAAATGAGTCAGAAAGTTTACCCTTACCTCCAAGTCCTTTTTCCTTAGTTTTTATAATTCTCAGTTTGCTGCCCACTCTCTTTTGAATGTGCCCTATACACTCATATTTTCTTACGCTATCTATTCCATAGATATCTTTAACAGCTAAATGACTTTTTTTGAGTCGCCGTCACCATAAAATTCTACATATTGAAGTTTCCTGGTTTCACGGGAACGCTCAAATAGTCTATATGCTCCGACAGGCTCCATGCTTCCAGCTGATCCCTGATGATTGCACGAGCATTGGTGTTTCTTTATATGTTTACTTTTTCTGAACTCTTTGATGTGTTACAGTTTCTGCACCATTTCGACATCACTTCTAAATCCAGGACTTTGCCTGTGTCAATTGAAAGAACAGCGACACAACCATTTAACGATGAATGTCCCCGTCTTTGCCATGTACCATCGACTGAAACTCCACATTCCGCAACATCTGAAGTGTTTTTCAGTTTTCTAACTTCATCAGCAGCTTCAATCATAGCATTCTTTGATACGACAGAAGCAACATTCAATAATTTTTTTCACAAGATCTGTATGCAGCTTTTGACAGTGAAGGAATGTTCAAACTGGCACACAGTTTCTTCGAAGATGAATGGCCTTTTCAATTATTCTCATTCCCCACACAAACTGCAAATTTATGTCGTTCATTTTATTTGCTTTTCTTGTACTTTGAAAAGCATACACAAACATACAATTTTTGCACTGCAAAGTCATACCTGAAGATAATCCAAAGATTGAATCTTCTGTCAACTGAAGATTCACTGACAAACAGGAGGGACAACACAAACAATTGAATACAGTACGTAGAATTTCCACATCAAAGATTCGATTCCCCGACATTTTATCATCTTTAGATGGAATATTTTCAAAAGAGACAGATGTGGTCTTCAACTTCTGCTCACTTACTGTTGGTACATCTAATGGCTTGGTACGTTCTGTAAAACGATTCCCAATAAATTTTCGCTTTTGCGAACGAGATTTATTCTTGCGATTTCCCATATCAAATAATAACGAGATTATTTTACGTAATATTAAAATACTTTAAATGTTAAATTACGTGAGAAAAATAGAAAGAATTTTAGCAAAATGATTCAAGAAAAGCCACAGCAAAAACGTAAACAAGCAATACTTTCAAATGAAATCAGAATGATCGTTGCCACTTCTTCAAAACAAAATTCAATACTAAAACAATGGGGCTAAAAAATAGATCATTCTGCAAGTAAAATTATTCAATTTCAGATGAAAAGTTACATAAAAATACACAAAATATGAATACAGAATACGACTTCCGGTTTCGAAATCGCAGCTTCCGGTTGTTTTTGATGAATATGACTTGTTTTAAAAATGCTGTAACTTTTTTTCTAATTATCGTACTAACAAAGCAAGAACAGTTTTAGAAAGCAAATCGTTTGAATTTTAATATTTAGCCAAAAAATAAAAATCGAACTTTTCGCCAAAATTGACGTTTTCAACGTAGTCGGATACCTTAAACAGTTAGAGGTGGTTTTGTTGACAAATTTAGCCAATGAAGGACGTCAAGTCATCAAATTTGGCGGAAAAATACATACCATGATACATGTTTAACAGAGTCTGGAATGATTATATGAAAAGATGCTTGTAGAAAATTCCGTACTGCAGGAAAGTTTATATAAAGATCACACACACACAGGATGCTGCGCGATGAAATTAGTGTCTACTCGTTCTCATCCAATTAACTTAAAATCCAACATGTTATGTCACCAATGCTAGATAAGAGGTTAATCTATATACTCAGCTGCTGTGAACAAAATAAGATGTCAAGTTTAGTGTTTGAGTTGGCAGCATCAGCGCATTCGTTCCATGCGATATTGTGACAACGGATTTGTATGAAATTCGAATTGATACCTGTGGATTTATGTATGTGTTGTTTCCTGTTAAAAGAAATTTGGTATTTAAGTATATTAACGTCACCTCAGCCAAATTAGCGCCACACGAAACGTGCCATTTTAAACCAAAATCTCACTGATTGTTTATTTTTTCAAGTAAAATATATGCGAGTAAGAATCTTTTTTGTTCTCTTTGCTGTTATGATATGGTACAATTCACGGGGCATCATTTTGACTGCTGTGGTGATAATACGTAAATAACGGGAATTTGTTAAATTCCACATTAATATTTCATTTGAATCCGTTGGAACTTGTTTGTTAATTATGTGGAAATATTTCTTATTTTTTAAAGCCTTACAACCACGTAACACAGTATGTTTTTTTACTACTTATATTATTATTAAAAATTAAAGTTATTTTTGCCAAATGGCAAGTTATAAAGTTCTTATATATATTTACTCTTCTACTTTAAACTTATTTTGCGTTTTTCTTTTCCACACCATTTGCTTGTATAGAGTTTCATTCCTGATTGCGAATATTGATGCTATTTCATTCATGCCATTTATACTAATATTGGATTTATCTTTTTCTAAAATTTATTGAAATTGACAGATTAATTTTTTCCATTTATCTCTCCTCAATAAATTAAGTTTCAAGGATGAATTTGGCATGCGTAAATTTCTCAGGACTTTTCATGAATTTAAACAATTCTCACCTTCAGAGAAAGACCGTATTTTGAGAATTTAAAGTTACAATTTCTGAAAGCACTATATTTGATTACAATTTAAAATAATACTCCTAATTTTTAGTAATATCTTTATTAAAGAAAAATGAGCATATATATAAATATTCAGGCCCCAGAGTCCTGTTGGTAAAATGAGGAGGGCATCATCTCTAAAAAATACTTTTTTATTTTGATTCAATCAGATAAAATCCTACATGGCGGCCCTTTGGCGCGCAACCGAGTAGAACAATAATCAACACTTCGGCGAGGAGTCACCAGCTAAGCCTTTTCGAGTATGCGTTTTCCCTCGTCAGAGCTCGCTCCACCTTTAAATAGGCTTATTTACCCACAAATCCTTACGCGATGGTAAAGAGTTCGCTCTATTTTCATTTACTACTTAATTAATTTTGAAGCTAAACTTTTCAAATCTGACATATATATGATATATTCAGTATTTTAAGGTAAAATGCTATTTTATTTAAACTTGTTTGATAAGTTAAAAATGGAAGACAATTGCGCATTATACGAATAAAACTAATGATTATAGAGAAAAAAGTGAGTTGATGTGCCAATCTAAAAACTTTGCATCATTATATCTAATTATGCATTGTTTTATAATGTTATTTGAAGTAAATAACTCATTATTACATTAAAAATACTCATTTATATCTTTTGAAGTCGCTCACTACCGGTTTTATAGTTTAATTTAGTTTGATTTATTCCATTCTATTTCAAGTTAATTTTCTGAATTTAGTTTGTGAAATTAATTACATCATCTAGTTTTTTGTTATTAAGACATCTCTCGGAAGCACTTTGGAAAAGAGTTTAATAAAGAGTTAATATCAAATGAATTTACGTCATAAGTGGGGGATTTTACATTTAATTTACATAATAATCGACACTGAATTTAATTTGAAATACATCGACTTTGAATTTAGATTGAGACTTTAGTTAAATATAAATTACAATTTGTATTTTATTTCCCAGTTAGATCAAAACTATAACAAACCCTTAATTATAACAAAAAAGGAAGCTTTTTAGCTATACAGTTGAACCTCTACTTAACGAACCTCTATATTGCGAATTTTTCTATATAGCGAACTTTTTCCTGGGACCTTGAACACTTCACGATTTTCTTCGTAAAATAAACTCTCTATAGCGAAGTGCATTTTCTATATAACGAACTTTTTCTTTTAGGATTCAATTTTTGTTCTCCCTTTTTATTAAAAAATATTTCTGAAATGTTTCTAGTTATTCTTTTTAACACATTTAATGGTGGCCATAAATATTGAACTGGTTTTATTAGATCCTAACTCGCCGAGAGCAATTGATTTATGGATGTTTCAAACCAAGAAGTACAATCTTTAACCCCCATTGCTCAGTTCACTAGAAACGTCTTCGATATCCTCTTTCACCCTCAGTGGAGCTCTCCCGTGTCCCCGTGTTCTAATAATAAAATAATGTTTAATATTACTTGTATGCTTTAAATTATAATATGTCTTTTAAAATTCATTAATTTTAGTATAAAATTATTTTCTTAATATTAAAAATACACAGGGAATTTTTAGACATTCTTTTTTCTTGTTTTCCTTGCAGTTTTTTTTCTTTATTTCTTTTTTGATGGGTAAGGTATATAAAATAAACATATTAATTTAAAAAAAGGTGTGAATAATTACTTTTTTAATATATCGTGTTTATGTATTTAAAATTTGTTCTATGTGATTCATAAAGTATATTAAAAAAAGAACCTTTATATAACGAACATTTTCCGGGATTTAGCGACTTCGTTATATAGAGGTCAGACTGTAGTTAAAATATTTCTTTAAAGAACTATTAATAGTATAAAAAGAACTATTTTGTTTTTACTGTTGATAGAATCTGATTATCACACAGATTCTTGATCCCTTATACATTAACCCTTTAGTGCCACCGACATATATATCCGTCTTGCTTTGAGTGCCGGGACGTTTATATCCGTCCTTCCCAAGTACGATTCATGTCTTTGCACTGCTATCAGTCAGGTTATTCCGCAGATTTGGAATGCAATAAAATGTCCTTGACAGTGTTAGTGGAGAGGATTTACTTATTTTTCAAAGGAAAACTTGCTTATTTGTATCCGCATGTGCGTGTCTATGTGAAAATGATGGCAGTTGGAAGCGAATCGCGTTACTTTTAATTGGCAGTTAAGGGTTAACCGTAGAAACACTGAATGAACTTTACAAGCTTTATAAGTATTTATTTTGAAAAGATCCCATGGTACGCGGTTTCATAAATGAGACATGAAGTTATGAATAATTAAGAACTCTGACGTCACACGTCTACGTCGTTTCAAAATAAGCTTGGCTATGATTCAATTAAAAGGTATATCATTATGGGAATAATGCGAGGGCTGGACTCAGTTAACAAGCATTTCTCTTGCTGTTAGATAGTTGATGGGAAATTTCAGCAGGATCTATTATATTGTTTTTGAATTTTTTTTTATTATCAACTCGAAATATTTGATGAGTGAATTGCTGAAAAAATTCATCTGCAGTTTGAAATAATACTTCAAATAAATGAATTGCAGAAATTTGTTAAATATTTATATTAAGAAAAAAAATCGGGGAAAATATACTTTTTTTTCAAAAGCATAGGCAGAATATTTCAATTAAAATATGGTTATTAATATTCTGTTAATTGTCTTAATGGGGGTCGATAAATGAGCACCAAGCTTGCTGGGGGATTTAAACACTGAGGGTCTCGTTTCAGATTGAACATTGGGGCATCTGCTCATGCACCTGAACGCCCAATGGTCACGTATACTGGGATGGGCCCTGGACCTCATGGACTGTTGTGTCCCTGAGTTTGAGTTTAGTTGTCTTATTAATTGCCCAAATGCATTGACAGGTAACATACCAAAAAGTTTTGAGAAAACACTATGAATTTTTGCCTTTTTGCATGTAATTAAGTTTATGTATGAATTAAAAAAATGTTATATCATTGTTAAAATTGAAAAAATTTGTCAAAAAGAAATCCAAAAGTACTTTTAAGTATAGTTTTTAAAAATTATATATAAGGCATCTAATTCCACTTCATTTTCTTCACTGATAATTGCTGAGATATTTCTGAGGTACTGATTTTCAAAAGCTTTATCATATTATAAGTCATAATCAGTTAAACGTATTATCAGTATCGTATTATCAGATAAACATATAGATTTATTTGAAAACATCTATTCGAAACGGAAAACTTCAAAACATTTACACATGTTCACGTGCAAAAAGGACATTTCCAAATTTTTACAGAATGATTCAACATTGAGCATTCTTAAAATTGTTTTTCTAAAAAAAAATAACCATGTATTTTTTACCAGTGTTCATTTACTGGATCATTTCCTGTTGCCAATTACGATTCGTCAATCTTCTTTAAAAGTCAATTAATCTTTTGATCAACAATAATAGAACCTCCAAAGTTGAATATTTCTGTAAAAGCTGACGTTATTTTCTTTTTTTCTCTTTTCATTCAGTGAAAGAATAGGTCACTGTTTGGATCGCTATTGCAAGTTTGATGTTGATTTCTTGAATGAGAGACATTTAAAGTATGATTTAAAAAAATTATAATATATCATGTAGTTTAATAGATCATTCATAATAATCCTATAATGTTAAAAAAATATTCAGTTGCCGTAGGCAATAAAATTGTTAGATTTAATAAAATGTGTGGAATAAACAACTAAATTAATTGTATGTTGATAAATAATAAAGAAATTATACACAATAAATAAAAGATTTTGGAAACGAGAAAATTTAATTACTTCTGCTATATATTTCACTGAAAAAGATAAAAAAGGTTTTATAAATTGAATTCATCGCGTTATTAAAATATTTTACTTGCACTTTAAATTAAAAGACGATGTGCGCATTGAAGTATTACTGAATAGTTGCTTCACACAGTTACTTACAAACGTGTTAAAACTTAATCAAGTTTTTGGTTAAATCTGAATTCCTTTTCACCAAAATTCAGTTGATATTTTCCATCTATAATTTAAAACATATTTTTCAAGGCGAGTGTGTTTTCCCCCTTCATTTGAGTATTAAAAAAATTTTGTTTTAAGAATGCCTTCGCCGAATGTTTTAACTGCCAATTTTTTAAAAAATTTTCAAATAGAAAATATCTCCGTATTAAAATAAGCTTCAAAAATTATAATTTCGCTATACCAATTCTTTCAAATTTTTGCAACATACACTAAACTAGACATTTTTTAATTTTATTGTACCAAATTGAAAATTCACCCACATACTTAAATATAGGAGATAAAACAAGGAGCATTATATAACCACTGAGAAAATTCTGTGAACACAGATTTAAATGAAAAATAGTGGTATAATTAGTAAAATATTCAACTTTCTATAAAATTATAATGTCGAAGTATGACATGTTGAAGAAATTTTTTATGTAAAAAGAGTGTCTCTCTTCTTATATTAGTTTCTTATAATAAATAAAAACAACCTTTAGAGCAAAATTTTTAAAATTGTTACAAATGTAACAGGTTTTAGCAATGAAATATTGAATAAGATTGTCCGTACACAAAGAGGTCTATTTACGAAAGAAAAAAAAATACACATATTCTTTCGTGATGACATTTGACTATTTGCCCATTCATGATCTGCGCAACGATAAAGTTCAAAGAAAAGAAGCGAGTACAGTTTTATGACCCATAAAATAAATTATTAATGGCTCCTTATCTTGATGCAAACACATTTACTATGAAAGGTTTCTGTTACTCCTGTATATTTATGTATATGTTACCGTTAAAGCGTGAAATCCGTTATTACATAGAATAACTAGGTATTTATGAAATAACTGGGCATGCCTGTTAAAGAATATAAAATTATTGAATTCTACGATTTAACTAGGTATTCTATAGAATAACGATTACTTGATCGTTAAGGTTGTTTTCACTATATGTACAAGAGCGTGAACTTAACGCGGAACACATTTTGGGAAAGAAAAATGTCTCAATTTTTATAAAAATTTGTGACATTGTAACTCACGCATTTGTTTATAATATAGTGTTTTTAAAATTTCAAAATATTTCATAAATAGTTTTTCTTTGAACATGTAAAGGGATAACTCATTTAGCATTATGGTATAGAAGAAAAATGCGAAACACATTTTATACAAGAAAAAAATGTGTCAACTAGAATAAAAATGCACAGTATGATAAAATAAGTGATCCTCTACAGGATAGTGAAGCCAGAATAAAATATTAATGTTTGAGTACTTTTAAAACTGAAAAATATTCCGAATTTGTGTCCTATTCTTTAACATTAGCCAAAACAGCCTTAAAGCATGAAATACAGCACTTCGAAAGTTCTTTGAACTGAGTCTAGCTGCTTTTAGTCAGTTTTGAACCACATTTTGTTGCTTTGCAATGATGTGTGTGTACGCTTCAAGACGAAGAATTTAAACGGTGTATTTATGTTAGCATTTTACATTTTGGATTAGTAACAAGTATTTGTGTTACCTGTTATCCAACAATGACTTCTGCAGGAATGGGAGACAAATTAGTAGGTAAGTAAGTGTGAAAGAGAGATTTGAACCTTTATTAAATAAGCGTGGGACAAAGGGAACAGTGTTTCACTTACTCGTAAAAATTATTAACTTTGATAGCAGAAGTAAAAAGTGCTAAAAAACAGCACAGGAAAAAAAGAACCACGTGACTATTGGATACTCCAGCATTATGATATTCTTGAAGTTCAAGAGTAGAAATGTTAATTTTGCCAGTAACAGATGCAAAACATTCTTTTTTTCTTTTTGTTTAACTAATAATATAAATATAACAGTAATATTAAAATATATCATCTCATCTTTTCCTTACAATTCATCAATTAATCATTAGCAATACAATAGAGATAAAATGTATTTTTCGTGAGGTTATAGTTATTTAAGATGAAATAATTTATAAAATAAATTGTTTATTTTTTACTTTAACGGTCTCTCTCTATCAATATATATAGTTATTTCATGAAATAACTTGGTAAAGTATAACATTTTTCATCTATTATATATTTTAACTGACTTGTCTAGTTATTTCATGAAATACCTATTTCTTCTTTGAAATAACTGAATTATGCACTTTAACGGTAACATATATATATCTACAGAAAAAGATTACTATATATATTGCAAACATTGTTAATGCAACGAATTTTGAAAATAATGTAAAGGGTGTTTTTTTAGAGGTATAGAGCTTTAAATTGCAATAAAACAACGATGTATTATTCGATTGACATGAATTTTTTTTTATTCGAAAGATAAGCTTGTGGCATTACATTTTAAATATGATCAAGCAAGGCGTAGATTCGTCGAATGGGCCCAAAACGAGATTGCCGTTGTTCCCGATTTTCATAAGCGAATTTTGTTTAGCGATGAAGCGCACTTCTGGTTGAATGGCTACGTCAACAAACAAAACTGCCGCATTTGGAGTGAAGCTAATCCACAAGTGTATGTCGAAACACCGTTACATCCAGAAAAACTGACTGTTTGGTGCGCTTTATGGGCTGGTGGAATCCTTCTTCAAAAACGATGAAGGCCACAACGTTACAGTCAATGGTGATCGGTATAGAGCCATGATTACTAACTTTTTCAATTTAACTGAATTGAACAATCATGGTGTCCAGGAGCTGTGGTTCCAACAAGACGGCGCAACATGTCACACAGCTCGTGCCACAATCGATTTATTGAAAGCACGTTTGGGGACCGCCTAATTTCACGTTTTGGACCTGTGAATTGGCCTCCAAGATCTTGTGATTTAACACCGCTAGACTATTTTCTGTGGGGCTATGTAAAGTCATTGGTCTATGCGGATAAGCCACAAACGCTTGACCATTTGGAAGAAAACATTCGCCGTGTTATTGCCGATATACGGCCACAAATGTTGGAAAAAGTCATCGAAAATTGGACGTCCAGATTGGACTACATCCGAGCCAACCGTGGTAGTCCTATGCCAGAAATCATATTTAAAATGTAATGCCACAAGATTATCTTTCGAATAAAAAAAATTCATGTCAATCGAATAATACATCGTTGTTTTATTGCAATTTAAAGTTCTATACCTCTAAAAAACACCCTTTATATATATATCTATAGAAAAAGATTACTATATATATTGCAAACATTATTAATGCAACGAATTTTGAAAATAATGTATTTGTTCTTAAATTATTTAATATTGAAAATAATTGCACACATCAAGACAAGCCCACGAAAACTGTCAACCTACTGTAAGAAATAAAAATATTTCTATACTGATTATTTTTGTATGATAATTTATTTTTTAACCCTTACAGGAAAATAAAGTTGCTAAAAATAAATATTAGTATGAAGCTGTTTATTTTAGTTAGCTTAGGTTACCGCGGTAACCTAGTGGTTATGGTCTTGAACTCGTAGCCAGTGTGTAACAGATTCGAGTTCTGGTGTCACTGAACACTTGCCGTGTAAAAGGGACCGATGCTCTTTAAATTCATCGAGGCTTAATGTCCTCTCGTTTATGTGGTGTGGTAGTTAGGAGAGGGAAGAGCCAGCTCATGTGTCATCTTCGTTACTTGACCGAGGTTCAAAATTATAGGGTCCGTCACCATTAGCTCTCGTGTTGCTGTATAGTGCAACATTAATATAAATCTCACTCACTCACTTTTTAGTTTGCTTAAAGGTAAATTAAAGTTATTAGTAAAAATACATAAAAGTATGTGTTGTATTCTTCGTTTTGTGGAAATAGAATATGGATATTCCCATAGAATTAGTTATCTTATCAGGCATTTGTTTTCATTTGTTCAAATATTCTCTATTACTGCGCAAAATTATACTTATCGAAAAACATAAAACGGGCAAGAAAACACAGAAAAATATTACTACGTGACACAATAAACTGAAATAACAGAGTAAAGCCCATGATTGTGTCATCATTGGCGCCAGTTAATGTGGCAGTTCTTCTTTCCCCCCTCATAAACGTTCCCGTTTGCGTAATTGCGTTCGGCATACGTTCTATTTTGACATTTTGTATATTAAAAAAAGACAGATAAGGTTATAATTAAATACTACAGATTCTAATCTCCGATTTTAAAATGGGAGCAATTTTTCCCCTGGTCGTAAAAGGGAAACATTTAACCTAAACATTATTATGTAACAAAATAAACAGATAAGTATATGTAATTGAATTTAATTTCGAAAATTATTGTTTGTTCTAATTATGATGCGAGGATATTAATTTCATTTTTTTGTATATAACGTTATATTTTAAAATCGAAATTTACAGTACATAATTTGGAATGTATATTTATTGTATTCTTGAAAATAAAATATTCTTTTGTATTTTGTAAAAATTGGAAAAGTTAAAGTTGTGAAGATTATTTGATTCAGATAACCTTTAGGATAATAATACACGTAAAAAATTCCTATATTAAAGGATTGACACAGTCATATTGTTGCAAATTCACGTGGGGGAAAAGTAGTCGAGAAATCCAATTTTTTGTACAATAACAGATTTTTTAATCGACAAGGCCGAACAGACGACTGCACGAAGACAAATCAATGTATACAAACAAAGAAATATTGTAACATATTATTCACAATAGTGCAAAGCGCATTCGCAAAAAAAAAAAAAAAAAAAAAAAAAAAAAAAACGTTGCAGAAACTGTTCTCTAGTACAGTTCCTTTTGAAGGAACTTAGATTAAACGTATCTCTCTTATCGCAGTCGATGCAGAAACAGATTCTAATCTCGACTATCTCTTTTGAACTGCCTTGACTTTTGTTTCAATGTTCCTTTGTATAACCTCTTGGAAATTCCTTGAAGGGTCCATCCTAGGAGCCTTCTTGATGGTCCCTTGGCGATATCCTATATCTCGCTAGATTTGTCGCCAACGGTGGCAATCGCTATCCGGTAACATTGGTTTCATTTTCTAGGGTTGCTATACTCTTATTTTTCAAGTTTATGATGGGAAACGAACTTGTAAAACTCAGTTTTCCCACGAGGAGAGTGTTGCTGCGGGGAAAACAACATCCGTAACATGTTTTAATATTAACGATTTAAGATTGTAATATTTGTGTATATTCTATCATCAATACAAATAAAAAAAATATCGGCTAATTCAAATGAGTAACGTAAGTTATTAGAAAACCATTTTGTGTGTGTGTGTGTGTGTGGAAATGCAAATTTAGAAAGAAATATGCTAAATGGGCCATAAAAGCATTATTTATTACTTACCATTTTATTATTTTTCTAATAAACAGTGCATTTAATATAAACTACAATCTATAACTTCATAAATTGAAGAACATTTATTAAAACTATTTTTAATTCTTTTATGTTCTCTTCCTTTTACAATATTATCCAATTAATTATGTAAGACTCGCTATTTAAAAAATCAATATGCTCAGCATTAGTGACAATGAAATCTTCTAAAAGATGCAAAATAGCAACTTAATATCGAAATTGTTGTCAAAAATATTTAATCTTGAATGCAATAAATTAAAAAGTATTAGTATTAAAATATGCCTCAAAGCGCATTAACTTTAATAGAAAATTGAGCACGGCAATGCCTTTTTAAAGTGCTTGAAGAGTAATTTATGGTAATTACTTGTTTAAAAACTACACTTAGAATAATACAGTGTAAATATGAGCTACTTAATCTAATTTTGAAAGCTATTATGAATGTCTTTTATAGTAAGTACCAAGGAATGAATCGGTTTTTATCCTTTGTAAAGTCATATTTTTGTTTAAAACTTGGTAGTTAATTATTAAAACTCTGCTTTAAAGAATTGATTTACTTAAAAATAAATTATAGATTGAATATTTAATTCCCTGAATACGTATGTTTTCTATTGAAAGGCAGTTTTGTTGATCAATATTGCATTTTTTTTCCTCCTCTTTAAACTTTGATGAAAAGATTATGAAATTGTAATTACTGGGAAAAGGCAATTTTGAAACTCTCAAAGACTTTGTTTGTTTCATAAAAAAATTAATTAATTATTTCTTTGTGAGAACAATGAGGGTGTTATTTTGATTCTGTTTTTTTCTCTTTAAATTGAAGTTTCAATAATGAATGTTTCAGAAGTCGATGGCAAATGCTTGACAAACAAACCTTAAAGCTCCGCAAAAAGGGAATTAAATATTTGAATAATTTTGTTTTATTACTTGAATCGATGTAAAAAAATAATTGGTCCTTTTTTTAGAAGTTCTAATTACATATCGACAATCTGAAAGATTTTTTTTGTTTAACTATAACTTTTTGTCTGGAAAGATTTTATGGTACTTTTTGTGTTTAAATATTTTTGCTGTATTCTTTCGCTAAGCAATAAAATAATCGAGTGCTTTGTAGTTTGCACATTCAAGAATCATTTAAAAAAATTAGTGCGTTTTTTAGCGTCATGTAAGTTTATTTTCTTAATAAATATTAGAAGATTTCAGGATAACACTTTTTATTTGGTTAACTTTTTTTAAAAAAATGATTGCTGCGGTCTCCATTAAAGGACGGACTTCCTGTTAGGGAACTAATGACTTCGCAATGGTGACATAGCTTTGCTTGGGAAAGTACCCAAGACAGGACAATTCTGACGTTTGAGCTCGAGGGCAAATCAACTTTTAACCTCCCTTTGGCCTAGTTAAGTGGCTCTTAAACCATCGATCACTGCGCCCCCTTTATGTATCAGCCTGACATCGTGCCTTCCAAGATTTTGAACACACCTTTCGGACTACCAACACATGGCTGAGTGATTTAAAGCAGTGGTCTCCAACCCCCGGTCTTTGGACTGGTACCGGTCCGGGGATTAAATAATACCGGTCCACACACGAAACATTAAGTTATTTCCCTTTTATTTACAATGGTATATTTTTCTTGGGATCGGGCTATTATTTATGAAAATCACTTTATATTCGTTGTTAAATCACTTTATATTCATTTTTTGGTGTAGTTATATTTTATTCTGAAGTCAAGATTACATAGATTTAAATTAAAATTATTAAATCAAAGCAGTCTAAAATATATACAACCAACGCCCTTTCCCTCAGCGGGCCTCGGTAAAATTAACAAACGTTGACCGGTCCGCGGCGATAAAAAGGTTGGAGAACTCTGATTTAAAGGTACCTGAAGATTCCTAAGACACCTTTGCTGCTTATACTGACAAACATTTCCTTTTTTTTAAATTTTAAGTAGATAATAAAAATCTAATTGAAAATATTGTGGAGTACTAATTTAAAAGTTACTGAATTAATATTCTTGATCGAAGCGCATGTTCTCGTAGAGTTTTTTCATTGGTCACAATTTAGAGATCTAATCTAGGATGGTACATCTTTTAATTTTTCCACGAGGCCTTTAAGAGCCTAAAAAAAAGGAAAATTTTAACATCAAATGAGAGATCTTCACGGACCCCTGGAGTTTATTGACTACAGTTTGAGAATCGCTGGTCTAGCCGACGGTGAAGTGACTGGCTTATTTCCCACTCCAACCTCCAGCTTCAAAGTCCACCGTACAAGGGGTGACCAGAACCAGTAGCCGAATGGTAATTCTTGCTACACGCAAACAGAAATTATTCTGTAAAACAAGTCTCTTTTGAAGGCTTGACATGTTGAACCTTTAAAGATTCACGAAAAGGAGAAATCCACATCTTTCAAGAGACTCTCCCAGACTAATTAGAAGACTCGCTTCCATGTTTTCTTGTAAACTCCAACACCTACGATGACCTCTCAAGACTCCAGATTACGAGCATCACGATGCGTCTTACGTGGCCTTCATGTTAGAGTTCCGGCCTGTAACCTGCTTCGACCGCCACAGCACAAAGGGGGGAGGAGATGGATTTTATATGAACTGCTTATTTTTTCATAAAATTCACTATTTATCTTAAGTTAATAACAATAAGCATTACGACGAGACTTTCATCGCGATTTCTACTAATGTCCTCTTGGGGTTTCTTTGGGGCCGCGAAATGACAATTATTTCCAACCAACTCAAGAAGAAGAACGTGGGTATGTAAATTAAGAATCATATATATAGTGGAAGTTTAGCGTTCGCGGGGTGGCTATGTGAAGTCTATGTCTACGTGTAGAAGTGAATTGAGATAAAGTTTAGAAGTCCGAGAATTAGTCTAGTCATTCCAGTACAGTCAACCCAAAGGAGGATCCGAAGCCAAAAGGATCAGAGTCGGGATGAAGCCACGTCAGATAGCTGTTTACCTAGGATATAGCGGTAAGCTAATTAGTGCGATTCTTAGTGAGATAGAATTTAATATATAAAGTTAGATTAAGTGGTCAATTACGCGATTATTTGGTAATACGAGTTGTGTCTTCTCATTCTAGATCAGCCCACTTACATTATTATTGTTGTGTATTGTGTTTAAGTTAAGATCTTAATAAACAGATATTAAGATGAACAATCTGAGTGATTCTTCGTTCCTTCCCACAGAAACAGGTCGCGTAGATAATGTAGAAATGAGGTCTTCACGGGCGGGGGCTTCACAGCATCGTTAGAAAGTATGTTATTTAAAATTAAGAGAGCCGTTTCATAAAGTTCAAAAAAAAATGTTAAAAGATTAAAAATATAATCATTTTCTCACAAAAGTAATCTTTTAATACTCTGGTATCGGTGTTTCTAAAATATCTTTTGAAATGACATTGGAATTTTAATAAAATCTTGGACTATTGATTACTTTTACAATTATCTCATTCATTCTGCTCTAATTCGTGTTTGATTAAGATAATTATTTTTTCCCCATTGATCTTAATTACGTAAATTAAATCATTGCACCATTAACTTACTGATTTAGCTCTCTTTTCTATATTAAATGCTACATTAGTTTTCCTATTACAAATATGGTTATGGAAAAATTTGCGTAAGTTAATCCGTGTTTAACTTTTTTTCCCCTTCTCACGATAATAGGTAATGCAAATATTGTTATTCCTTGTAATCTGAAGCAAGCGTACACTGCTAAAGTAGAAAAGCATGTATTTATTAAATCAAAATTGATGTATACAGTATGATTGGAGACTACCCTTGCGACTTTTGATTCGTGCTGAAATGTTTTTTCTGTCTGCTAACATTTGAATGAGTATTATTTGGAAGAAAAGATTGTGTAAACATATTAATATTACTTTGCGAATTATTCAAATCTATCACAAGTCTTTAATACCAGTGAAATTTTATAAGATACTAGTCGTCCCGACAGACGTTGTCCTGTACACACGTCTTAAATCCAAAAATTGCAAACTTTTTTGAATAAGTTCTAACAATCTGGACCGTTTTAACGAATTTTTTTTATAAAGAAAGTTATTACAATACCTGACGTTATCACAGTTACAGTTACCACAATTCGACGTATCGATTGCGTGTGAGTATGTATTTACTATGAACTAAGTTGAATATAGAGCCTATTATGAATAGAAACTTAAACTTGTTTGATTAAAGGGTAAAAAAAAAATAAAACTCGCGATCTATTTTCATTACAGGTATATTTTTTTAATGCACAAAAAAAATTATCGTAATGTCATTGAATGTACAATGTTTTTGGTTAATCCTTGAGGGGTATAAACAAACAAATGCGATGGTTTGCCAAACCTCGGACATGCAACATATAGTTGGCCGCGCGAAAAACAAGGGTTTTCTAAATCTAAGTCACAAATTGTCATTGTTTAACCTTATTAATGGTCAGAAAATGCCAAGCGCATTGGAAATTGCAAGCATTTGAATGGATAGGTGAGTCTGAAAGAATCATTGAGATCTGTAATAGAAGTACAACTTCACCTTGAAGTTTGCCGCTCAAAATAGTGACCTCAAGAATATTACCCATGATTCTTTTATGAACAACCGCACGCCCTTACATAAATCATAAATTAGGCGCATTTTTAACTAATTACGATATCAGACCAAATTGTGAATCTAAATCATTCTCGAATCCATTTGAATCAACACAAAAAATATCATCCAAATCGTTCCAGCCGCTTATAGGAGGTGTTCAGTCACATACACGCGCACAGAAGAATTATATATATAAAGATTATTTGAAAAGATATTAATTAAAGATATTCGGTTGCATTTTTGTAACAATGAAGACCCGGATTGGCCAGTTTGGTTGAAAATCGATTTTCGACTCCAACTTACGTCATTTTTATAACAATAACGTTGTTAGAACAATGCAGGTGAATATTGAGTTGAATGTTTTTAAGGTTTTTAATTAATATCTTTTTTACTCATTGCGATATCGGACCGAATTGTGTATCTAAACCATTCTCGAATCCACTTGAACCCGCACAAAAAATGTCATCACAATTGGGGTAGCCGTTTAGGAGGAGTTAAGTCACATACACATGCACAGAAGATTTTCATACATAAAGATTGGAGGGTTTTTTTTGCAAAAATGTTTTATATTGTGATGAGAATTCAAATCTCTCTCTCTCTCTTTGTTTAATGATGTAGTTTGAATGATTGACTTGTCGCAATATATGTTTTACTAAGGGATCATAACAGGCTATTATCAATGAAATTCATAATTCTGAATCAGGATGGAGGAACAACACAGAAATCTTTTTTGAATCTGTTTCGACAAACTTCCTAACAGTGTCGGGGAAGTTGTAGCCCAGTAACATTACTTACGAATACTTAGCAACTGGAGACACCTGAAACGCTAGGTAAGAACGGATCTCACGTAAGTGGTACGAAAGAAAGAATTTTCTGATTCAGTTTTAAAAGAAACCTGATATATATAAACCTTTAGAAACCTGATATATATATAAACATATGCATAACCCCTCCTGATTGGCTTCATATCTATACTGATGGATCAGGATGTGGAAGTGCAGGCTCTGGGACTTTTTTAGAACTATTTGCTTTTCTTCTAAACTTAGGTCCAAACACAACTCCGTTTGATGGTAATGTAGAAGCTATCAGTACGATTATTCAACAATTATTGTTTAAAAAGGAGGCTGTTGAGAATGTCGATATATTTTCTGACTGGATTTCTGCAATGCAAGGAATCTCTGAATTTTTCAGGCTCTATTTGAATTAAAAACTGTATAGAGAATCTTGGATTGCTTTTGACCTTAAAAAGGAATATTATTTTACTATGGGTTCCTTCCCAGTGTGATATCTACGGAAATGAGAGAGTTGATTTTCTATCTAAAAAGACGCTGGTGTTTTACAGCGTTTTCAGAGAGGAATCCTGCACTCTTCTATAAGCAGCGTTATTAAAAATAGAGTGAAAAAGATCTTTGAAATTTATTGAAATGAACAAATTTTGGGATAAGTTTTGGAGAAAGACGCTGAATGAGATCCCAGATCTCCCGAGACGGCATGCGGTTGCTGCCTTGTGGCTGAAAACCAGGAACGACTGACTTGCGGGTCACCTACATAGACTATAGGTCCTTCTTTCTCCAGACAGTGTTTTCTGCTGGGAGAACTCCCAAATGAAAGCTGAGCACCTAGAGATTTGCCCTGCTGTATTTAGTAATACCTACGATAGGTATTGGAGGCCCAGAGAGCAGTTACAAGCTTTCCAATTTGACAGACTTTAGGATGGTGTTTATGCTCCTTTTTTGATTCTTTGTTTTACTGATCCTAATTTGTTGTTACTCCTTGTGTGTTTGCGCTGAGTCTTTTTACTCCACTGAATGATGTATTCATCAATTGTTGTTGCTGAAAAAAAGAAAAAAGAAGAGAAAGAAAGAAAAGAAAGCACTTAAAACTCATGGGTTACAGTACTTTTCTGTCAATGACTGTCTGAATTGTCTTTTGTGTTAGTTTAGCATTTTCTTATATAAACCAGAAAAATGTAAATATCTCATGCATAAAGCATTGCACTAATTTATTGCATAATGCACTAGAGGGAATAAATTAAATGATTTGGTCTTTTTTAATCCAATTTAGCTCTTTCTCGCCATCTGTCATGTACAGTAGAATCTATATTACGAATTTTTCTATATTAGTGAACTTATTCCAGGAAAATTGAACATTTCTCAATTGTCTTCGTAAAATAACCTCTTTATAGCGAAGTGCATTTTCTATACAACGAACTTTTACTTTAGAGATTCAATTTTTTTTCTCCCTATTTTTAAAGTATTTCTGAACATTTCAAGTTATCCTCTGTTTAACACATTTTATGGTGGTCATAAATCTTGAACTGGTTTTATTAGATCTTAACTCGCCGAGAGCAATAGAATTCTAGACGTTTCATCCAAGAAGTTCAACCTTTAGCCTTCATTGTCCAGTTCACTGCAAACATCTTTGATATCACCTTTCACACACAGTGGAGTTCTCCCGTGTCCCCATGTTCTTGTTATAAAATAATGTATATTTAATATTACTTGTACGCTTTAAATTAGAAAATGTACATAAAATTCATTACTTTTAGTATAAAATTATTTTCTTAATATTGAAAATACAGTGTATTCTACGCGCGACATTCTTTTTTCTTGTTTTCCTTGCAATTTTTCTTTCTATCCTTTTTTATGGGTGAGTGAGTGAGTGAAGATTAACGTCGCACAGTTCAGCTACACGAGGGCTTTTGGCGACGGACCACGTAATTTTGAACCATGGTCAAGTGACGTGGACGACATCTGAGCTGGCACCCCCCTCTCCTAACTACCACACCAACGGGAGGACGTTTCAGCTCTCGACAGATTTAGCGTGCATCGCTGCCCTACACGGCGGGTCTTTAGTGGTACTGGGCTCGAACTCGTGACAAAGCCAGCCACGATCCGATGCCTATACCGCTCGGCTACCGTAACCACCCTTTTTTATGGGTAAGGTATATAAAATAAACATATATTAATTTTAAAAAAATGAGTGAACAATTACTTTTTTACACGCTCTTATAAGTTGTACTTGTATGTTTTAATATATGATGTTTATGAATTAAAAATTTGTTTAATGTGTATTAAAAGATGAACTTCTATATAGCGAATTTTCCATATAACGAACTTTTTCCGGGATTTAGCGACTTCGTTACATAGAGGTCCAACTGTATTTATTTTTCAGGCCTAATTCAAATTTTATATGTAGTTTTTTTTTTAAATATTTTTTTTTAAAATGATGCCATTCTGTTGAATATTTTGTTGTATTTTTTATTTTGGTTAGATTTTTCAATATCTGTTTTCATTTTATTTTTAGGATTTTTAAAGGAGTTTAATATAATTTTCTTTATCATGACATTGATATCTGTAATATCAAGTTGTGTGGTTGCGTAAAATGTTTACTTATTAATATACAATTGTATTCAGACTTTTATAACATAGTGTGTAGTAAATTTTAAGTAATCTAAATAATTACATGAAGAACTTCATGGTGATTTAAGCGTGGAAGAGTGTGATGAAGAGATTGCAAGGACATCTACTGTTCCGCTGAGTTTGATATATTATCAAAGGGGTGACACATAGATGAAGAGAAATTTCAGTAATGCCCCTCCCTAACTTACGCGATAGAGGGGATTGAGGGATAACCGTGTTAAGTCAAATTAGCGTAATTCCGAGGGGGGATAATTTCGTAAAACAAATGCGTATAAATTATTTTTAGTTGGGACTGGAGACGCAAAAGAAAATAACGATTTAGAAAAAGAAGTAATATAATTTTTTTTAAGTCAATTCCTACTTAGATCAACAAAGAAAAATTTTAACTAATTTTTACTAAATAGTTACAATTAATATAAATATGTATATACATATGATAGAACCACAACATTAAGTGGTAATTAATTAGTATTATCATTAAAGTATCGTATTGTCATCCAAAACAATCATGTATATAAAATTTCAGTTCAACTGAATGCTTTAAAATGTGAGGAAAAAAAAAACCTTTTCAAGTTTTGACATAAGTCACCAAAAGTGATGGCAACGTGGCTGTATTTGTAATTCTTTAAATAATTAGTTTTAATCAATTAATTTTTATTAATTATAATTAAATTATTGTCTTGTCATCCAAAATAATCATGTATATGAAATTTCCGCTCAATTGAGCGCTTTA
The DNA here is from genome assembly GCA_019973935.1 of Trichonephila clavipes. Taxonomy (NCBI): domain Eukaryota; kingdom Metazoa; phylum Arthropoda; class Arachnida; order Araneae; family Nephilidae; genus Trichonephila; species Trichonephila clavipes. The sequence continues at coordinate 1,622,888 of BMAU01017974.1, read as the reverse complement.
AAATGTATTTTATTAACGATTGAAAATTCCACCAGGATAAATAAATAAACAAATATATAGAGAGTGTGAGCTAATAGTAGGAATTGAAAAAATGCCTAGTATAATTTTAGATAACACAAGTACAAAATCGTGAACCGAAGTTATTTTGACGTAGAAGTTTTCATAAAATCTAATAAAGTAGTCTGCTGGCTCAACGATTTTTTTTACTCCCGCAAAATTTCCTCATAGCATGCTAATATATTTTTTTATTCCTTGTTTTGTTGAAAAAAATACGCTTTTCAATGGAGTCTATATTTTCTAAAATTTGTAACCCTTATTAAATTAAAATTAGGCTTTCTGTCAAATTCCCAACACCATCATTCGATCATTTGATTGAACTGGGTCTAAAAACTCAAGTTCTTCAAATCTTTGCTCTTGTTCATACATTTTTATGAGCTCATCAATTGTCAGCTCCCGAGGATCCTGTGGTTAATAAAGAAAATGTTTTCGAGTTAATTTGTATTAGAGTAATGAAAGTGCATTTTATTGTGAAAGTAAAAATTACATTATTTTCATATTTATAAAAAATAAGCAATATATTTAACCTTAATAAATCTAGCGTATTTTTTAAATTTGCCTTTTTGTAACAATTCTTTTTCATTACATCAGCTTAAGCCTTTTATGGAATCTTATAGAACCATAACTAGTATGAATATATATTACGTGAGTTATATTGATATATAACTTATTATTCTCTTTGTCTCCTCTGTTTTGGCATTTCAAGGACCCTGTTGACGCAAGCTGAGGATGAGGTAATGGTCGTCGAATTCACGGTCAAACTATGAGGCTATTCAATAGAATTTTAAATGAATTTTTTTACTTTGAAAATCTGTGCAAAATTCTTCCCTAATACAATCATTTACGTTGTGCCTTTTAAGTTAGATATTTTTTAAGTTTAATTGCACATAATTTCTATTTGTAAAAAAATTCTATTTTGAGCTTCAAGTAATTTATCAAAAAAATTCTATGTTATTTCAAAATAAATTCTATTTATGGGAAAAATAGACATTTTTTTTTATTTCGAATTTTAAAAGTTAGGGTTAGCATATCGCTTAAAAAATCATTATTCAGAAGCCTTTTTCTTACTTTATTAGGTACAAATTTAATAAATTCTATAATAAAAAGAAACTTGAATAGGCAATATTTCTTATATAAGAAGTAACGGTTAATAATGCTGATCACATTAGCTATAGGTTATGATTGATTCTATTCTAAAGTTTTCAGAGAATTAAAAACGTTGTTCTTACGGAAGAAAAAAGAGCTTTTTCATGAATATTTAACTTATATTTTATGATAATGACTATAGCTACGTTATGTCATTGAACTTTCCACAAAGTTTTCATAAATATCAGTAGACAAATTTATGATTTGACTTAGCTAATGACATTTAAAACATTTTTTTATAAATGTTAAAAATATTGTTATTTTAAATGTTTTAAATTAATTTAAAAGTATTACTTTTTAAAAGTAGTATTTGATAATAAAATTTTAGCTATTGAAAAAAAATCTTATGGTAGTTTTGATAAACAATATATATTTTTTAAGTTTTTGCAAAATTTCGTCGTTTGTTAATTAAAAACAACTTCTCATGGAAATAAATTTAAACTATTAATTAATACATAGAATGGAAAGAAAAAAAGCTTTTGTGAGAGAAAACCACGGTTATATTCTTAACTCTAAAGTGCTACGAATTAAAAACGTTAGCAATTCTAATTCATTTGTGCTAATTTTGGCTTCAAGCACCTGCGAGAGAGTCATCTTCTATAGAACACCTGCTTTAACAGTGGAGATTTAAAAACAAATTTCTTATGAAATATTATATGCCAGGAATTATGTAAATTAAAAAGACATTTTTAAACAATATGAGTTTCTCTGCGCTAAAGGGGATTATTCCTGTAAAAAATGTAAAAAGGTAGGTTTGAAAGGAGAAAAAGAATTTCGGGTAAAAAACATGACTTATATCGCGGGAGGATTTAGGGTTTACAGAAAAATTATTTTGAAGAGAATAAAAAAGAGAGAGATTATTTATACAATGTTTATGTTGATGGAGTTTCTGAAAAGTAAAATAATGTATAAATCTGTTTCAAACATTTTGGCTTGTATGTTAAAAAGGGCGCTTTATATATATATATATATATATATATATATATATATATATATATATATATATATATATATATATATATATATATATATATATATGTATATATATATATATATATATATATATATATATATATATATATATATATATATATATATATATATATATATATATTTCTCTTAAATATATTATATTCTAAATCATTTCTTTCACTTAAACAAAATATGAATAACTTAGATTTCGTTTTATGTGTTTTAATAATAAAATACTGAAGAGCCACGGGTTTGCGTTTTGATTCCATTACTGAATTTATAGGGACCTGCTACACATTGAACGGGACTGAGTTTTAAAGTCGTGTGGGAGTTTGGAGAAGGAAGTACCAGCTCAGGTGTCCTCCTTGTCACTTTTAAAATTGCACTGCATCTCTACTGTCTAATGTAGCTGTGGCCGCGGTAACCTAGTGATCAAAGTAACGGACTAGGGGTTGGCGTGTCATGAGTTCGAGCCTATTACCGCTGAAAATTCCGTCGTGCAGAGGGGGCCGATGTACGATAAAAATTTCGAGGCTTAAATGGCCTCCTGTTGGTGTGGTGTGTAAGTTAGGAAATGGAGTGTCAGATCAGGTGTCGTCCTCGTCATTTGACCATAGTTCAAAATTACGAGGTCCGTCGCCAAAAGCCCCGAGTAACCGAATAGGGTGACGTTAAGGAGTGTTAGAAAGCTAAAATCTTATTTTTTTTGACAATTTGAGATTTTTACATTTTCAAATTGTATAGATTTTAACCTTTCTAAAAATACCTTACTTTAACCTCTGGAGTATTTAGAAGCCCTTAAAACCTATTTTGAAATAATCGTTGAATCTAGGCCATGCCCATTTTAATGGCGAAAAATGTAAACAAAGTACTTGGTTTTGGCTTAAAAGTGTAACGTCTGATATAAACCAAAGCGTGTATCTTTTATTTTAAATTGAGTCTTTTATTTTTTTATTTCCTAGCCGATTAGAAATCTCACTGAATACATTAAAATCAATTTATCTCAAAACGTAAATTTTAATGTTCGATGCACCTTTTCTGAGAAACTACTCTTCACAGGTATGTAAATTTTTTATGAAATATTTATAATGATGTCTAATATACACTGAAATGAGCTTAAAACGCAAAAATTAATTTTTTTGCAAATTTTTTGTGTGTGAAAAATAGGTCAAATTTCGCAATGTTTGATAAAAAATTTCATAATTTATTAAAAAATTCAAAATTAGCTAAAAGCTCTTTTCAGTATAATGACAAAGGTGTAATTTAAATGTATGAAAAATTTCAAGCATGTACGTATAACAGATTTTGAGAAAAGGTACATCGAAAACAGTCAGTTTAACATTGTCAGTATAGAGAGAGAGGTTTCCAACTCCTCTTAATATTCACTCACTCAATGGACTCGATTCATCACTAGAGGGCGCATCGATCATTCCGATGACACGTGATTTTCCATGTGCGTTTAAGTAAACAATAACAGCCGATCGTTTTACACTTCTGGTTGTGCGCTAACTTTCGAATTTGCTATTTTATATTCTTTAAATTCTTTTTAGTACGTTAAATATTTTTAATATATTTTCTAGTCTTTCCAGTTTTTGTTTCGTGACTAAATATATATATAGTTTTAGTTATAGTATTAGATTTAAGTTTATTCTTCTATTCTTAAGCTTCGTGTTTTTGTATACTTTTAGGTTCAGAAATTCTTTTATTAGTGCCAGCCACATTGTGATTTAAATAATTATGCAACGCTCTATTGAACAAAATTTTTTTGCCACTTAATATTGTGATTCCGTCATATACATGTGTATACTAATTTATATTTAGTAAAAAGTAACTAAAGTAAAATTTTTCTTTGTTGACTCTGAAAAGGAATTGACTTAAATTTTTTGTATATTACTTGTGTGTTTTAAAATGTAAAATATTATAATGGACTAAATTCATATGACATTATGATCTAGTGATATTTGTTTTCAATTGTTTCCCGCCTAACGCAAAACACTTTCGTACTTTGTTTTGTTACTTCGTATAGTTATATTATTCTTTTTGCAAGTTATTTGTTGCTGTTACTTAATATGTATATATTGTTACAAATTTTGTTCACTGAACGCTAAAAATGGTGTAAATAATTAGTTCTGAATGTGTAATTTGTTAATATTACTTTCTGTTGTATTTATTTTATGTTAAAATCGCAAGCAATTCCGTTCGTTACATAAAAATGGCGATTCAATTGAAGCATAGCCAAGTTGGCATCATTTCTGGCGAACATATATTGTTGCTTCTAAAAAGAAATCTACTAATATCACAGTCTCTGATGTAAACGAATTCTTGAGAAAAATTCCAGCAGACTAAATAGGGCGTGGTTCTCGCCAAAACAAAGTATTGTTTTGACTACTGAAAAGTCAGCCAACGATTAGTTAATACTTCTGCTGTTGAATAGAACGAGTGACTGCTAATGGAATACATTAGTTATTTGTATGTCTAGAGCTGTATCTGGCACTTCTAAGGATTCTAAACAAATTTTCATCGCTACTGAAGACTGCCTTGCTCATTTGGATTGATAGCATTAAATCCTGGAACTCCGAACAATATTTTTACATTCTAAAATGTCTTGTTTCAGAGCAGATCGGCTGAAATATATTCATTCGTTCTTTGTAAGCAAACCTATTCCTTAGCAAATTTTATTATATTTTGTTACATAGAAACTTCTTGTAATTATGAAAAAAATAGCCTGATTTGTTATTTTTTAATATTCATATAAAGTTTCCTTTTTGCTGTTCTTGATAATCCATTTCAGTATTATTGTTAGATATCAAAACTTTTAATATTATTCATTGATTTATTTTTTAAAAGTGTATGGAAATATTTGTGTGGTTTTCATCTATTAGACAATTTATATGTAATTCAATAACTCATAAGAAATCATTTGTAATAAAGAATAATCCAATAAAATTTAGTCATTATTTGTAAAAATTATGTATTAACATGATTCCTTTTTGAACTAAGAGCATTTTCTTTTTTGATCTTTGAAGACAGTCATTTCTAAAAGAAATTTCAAACCTTCATAAATGATAATTATTAATTAAAGTCAGACAATCAAAGCTGGCAAATGTTATTTCATTAGAGTCATCGTATATTTCAAAAAAATCTTACTATGTCTTGGGAATTTTTATAAAACAGTTGTGTTTCAAAAAAATTAGTATACAATAACACAATGTTTAAACTTTATATATCCATATTAAATCAAATAAAGTTTGAAACTGACACAAAAAAAACCTCTTTTGTCATAGATCTTAGAAAAATACTCTTCATGAGTACACAATGAAGGGATGTCACTGATAGTCTTTCAACATAATATGATAAAAGCATTTTATAAATTACTACAATGAATTTCTTAGTTAAAAATAAAATTTTCATATGTTTCACTTGTATTATAATCATGTAATATTAAAATTAAATGTTGATAAATAATGCATATTAATTAAATTTTAATTACTAATTTAAACTAGTTATCTAACAAAAATTTTCTCAAAAATAACTTGGGATGTTTCCCTATAGTGTAATAGTTTGTTTCAAACAATTCCTAAAAATAATCCCATACCTTAGTATGATTCATTTCTATTTCTTTTTTTCCAACTAAGGAGACAATGATTTATAAACAATAATTTTCAAACATTTATAGGTGATAATTACTAACACTATCAAAGCGCCAAATATTATTTTTAACATATCTTTAAAGGCTTCACACTGTATTGGTACAAATCATACTATTTTAAGGCTACAGCTTAGGGTTTGGTTTCAGTTTCATTTTAAATCAATTTTCCACTCTTAAATTGAATGAAAAATATTTTTCAGCACAATTGACTCTTGCAGTGTGAAATGATTAATTATTTCGGTTAACATTACTAAAAGCATTTCTGCTCGATTATGTTTTAAATTCTCATAGTTATTTAATTAAGATTGATTTCAAGGCCAATTTCTGTTTTAAAAATTGTTTATATAACTTAGAAGCTTTATCATTAATATTTTCTTGTTGAGAAACAATATTTCAAAGAGATGGAACACTATTGAAAATGATGCATCTAAAAATCACCCTCGGCTGATAATGCAATTAGACTTTTGAATTCTAGTATTGCTGATAAAACTGAATATTTTCATGATGTACCAAACTATACGATAATATATTGTGTAGTACTATATTTTAGTACTTTAAAGTTAAAAAGTAAACCTAAAAAAATTATATTACTGTGTTTCATGATCCTAATTCTCGATAAATATACAATTGCTCCAAGTTCTCTTCTTGAGTCAATACTTGTAACTAACTCAATGCAACAAATTCATTCAGGACTTATAAGCAGGATAATATCAATATACATGAGTCTTTTTTCAGACTTTTATATTTATGCAAAAATAAATCTAATCTATAGTGATAAATTTTCAAATTGTGCAAAAACCAATAAATGTGTGCATATTTGTTACATATAGTAAAAAAAAATAGGTTGCAATTTTTTTTGAAAGATAATTATAGATTCAAAAATGGCTTTTTTTATTTTGATCATGTAAGGATGAACAGGACTTTTATATTTTATATAGACACAAATTTATATTTTACTATACGCACATTTTAATCTGAAAATTTTAATGCCTGAATTTATTACCATATTTGGAATTCAATTATCGATTAATTAGTTTCAATGTTTGTGTATATACATAGAATAAGTATATAGTTAAAGTGAAACATTATATTAAGAGCTTTCTTGTGTTACATTTGTTAGTGTCATGAAAATAACAACAAACATGTTATAATAAATAAACTGTCAACATTGTGTAAACTTTCATATAGAAGAGCACCATCAAAGTATTTATATTGTTTGATTCTTGAAACAGCTCTTTCACAGTAACTCGCTTGTCAGACAATTTGCAGTTACTAACAATTTCAGATTCATAAAATTGAATTTTATTTTTGAAAAAAAAGGGGGCTTTTTAATTTACAACCAATTTTCTCTAACTCTTCTTCAATTAAGAACCCTTTATCAGCCATAAAAACATCATTTAGTTCATTCATTTTTTTACTTTAAAGAAAAAGTTCCTTGTCTGAACTTCTGCCACAATGTAAATGTGATACAAAGCAGATAGCCCCTGAAGACATAATACCTATTATACCATTTAAAGTATTACAATTTTTGTAATGACTAAATGTTCTTTGTTGCTGTAAAGGACGGTTAGGTTTTTTAATTGGAAATTCTGTATAGTCAATGATCACTCTATAACCTTTATTCTCAAACAAAAAAAAATTTGGCATTGTTTCAAAAACAGTTTTCTTTGTAAGGAAAAGTGTCTAATAATTTAAATGTTTCTTGAAAAACTATTGTAACCAAATTAAAAATTTGAAATACTGTTAGGATGAAAATTTCAAATAAAATTTCTAGTAATCTATTGTGTACACACATGTGTGTAGACATACCAATCCTTGATTTTACCAAAAACATATCAATGGGCTGACATAATTAGCATTGATATAATTAGAATATTTCAAAACAAAGGAACTTCAACATAGAAATGTGATATCATAATGCAAACTACATCTTGGCTACAAAGTAAGAATTAATGTTCTATTCAAATAATTGCAAATAAAAACTTTATGCAGATCAACACTAAGCTATTTAAATTGTTACAATAAGCACTGCTTGAAGTAACCACATATTAACTTTGTGCAATTCAAAGAATTGTATAATTCAAATAAATAAAAATAAACAGTGGAGTACACACACTACTTTCATGGGAGAAGTTATATTTCTAAAAAAATGTTGAGGAAAGCATCTAGGTGTGATATTTGTGCTAAAAATTAAAATTTTTTTTTAGTTCTATGGGAGATACTTGAGCTTCTAAATCCTACCTTTGTGTAATCCTACCACTGAAAATAAGCAGTGTGTAATTCAAATAATTACAAGTAAACAGTATGTAATTCAAACAATTACAAATAGAAAAATATGTAGTTTAAATAGTAAATAAACACTGATTAGTTCAAAACAATGGCAAGTAAGCAATTTTTTAAATTTCCAGTGGTCAAGATTGCAGAAGACTACTCACCACAAAAATGGAAGGTCCACTGTTAAGTGGATATTCAGACTTGACAAATAATCACTTTATACTTCAAATACTTACAAATAAAAAACATATTATTCCAATTTATGCAAATAATGTCATTGTATTGTTCAAAATGGTCGTAAATTAATATTATATAACCTTAATTTATTGTAATTAACAGTGTATTTATCTTTGTCTTATTTATGAAGATGACCAAATAAAATTTAAAAATGTTTTTATTTCATTTTATGTCTAGAAATCTATTTATATGTACATATAAACTTTCTAAGCAGTTTGTAAAAATCTTTTATAAAAAAATCTGTCATTGACAGAATTCCATGTCTAAGGTCAGCATTACAAAACTAATGAATTTAATTACATGCAACTAATATTCTTTAAAAGTACAAGAGAGCAGGTTCATTGACACTATTAAGTCTGTGCTTCTCCTCATAATCACTACCTAAACTTGCTACTTTGCAGTGATTTCCTCTCTTAGCAGCCCCTCGTGAGGAAATTTTGACTGTACAAAATTATATACATATTTAAATTATACAATATACAGGAATTAATTTAATTTTTTAGTCTATTCCCCCCCCCTGGTATAAGTACATTCTTTTTCCACAAAGTGCATATAAATGTCTCCAAAACTGATTGGAAACAATAGCTTTTCATTATATACATGTTTTGTTGTCTCTCTGAACAAATGGATCGGAAAGTTTGTTCCCATTGCATGTTGATTTTTCATCATATCTAGCCTTTGATATTGTTTCCAATTCCTTATAATCACTCGATATTATCTACAAATCATATAAATTAAGATATTAATATGCATATATTTTTATTTTTCTAAACATGATATAATTTATAAAATGCAATACATATTATAGATTTAGAATACTGATTAAATAACTATTCAAAATTATTGCTAATCTTAATTAGCATAATTAATCTTTATTCGCATGAAATTAAACAAAATTGAAATGAAAATTTTTCAAACATTAGTTTTTTAAGTACAAGAAAGAATTTGGATTTGATGTGGATGAGACAGTTCTCTCTCTCTCTCTCTCAGCAATTAAATACACTAACTAATTCAACAGTAAAGTAAGAATAAAGAAGATACTTAAATGCATTTTCTATGCATTTATGAATATTTTTCACTATAAAAAAGTTATTAAGGTGAAATATGTGCATGCAATTCAGAAATTAAACACACTGATTAATCTTAAACCAGCCAAAAATTAACAAAATGAAAATAAGTACTTTTCACATATTTATAGCTATTTTTCTTTAGTTAAATAGGGAAAAATATAATACTATATCTATAATGAAGTTTTATATGTAAAAATAAGTACATGCAGTGTATCTAATTATATTCTAAATAATATGAAACAAAAAAGTTTACAAGGTATTTTTGCAAAGATACTGAACATTACACCGGAAGTATTGTTGGGCTCCAGGTCAATGTTGTTGTTTACAAAGTAGAACTTCTCCATAGTTATTATTGAAAATAATCTTAAAATGACAAAAAAAAAAACAATGGTGATCAACTGCATACTTACTCACCAGTTACAGAGCATCCGGAATAGATAACAGAAGTGGTACCCTAATCTGTGTGTTTCTTTACGTTTGCAAAATTAAAATTCTTCGAATTCGAAATGCTCAGAAAATATATCACTCATTTTAAAACTTGAAATATCGTCGGCGTATTTGATAAAAACAAAAAATATTGAAAATGATATAATTAAAAAATAATCACATTTCAGTCGAAATGTCTTTTTGAACATTTTTTAATTTCTGTGACATTGAAGATTTATTCCTTCTCTGCAAAATTTGATTAGATGATGGCTCGAAAAAACAGAATTTTGTGGGCACTGAATTCGGTTTCAATTGCCTTCTGTTAGTGAAAGTCTGGTACAAAAAGCATGCTTCTTCAAAATGTTCGGAACATACTGAGGAATACTTAGTCGGTTTGAAATTTTTTCTGCCCAAGTTTTGCAACCACTTTTTTAATAAACATGGATCCTTTAGCGGAAACGAAAAAAAGGTTTTTGACCTACAGTCAGACTTTCCTTTTGCATTACGACAATTTGATGCGCTGCGGTATCTCATTTTGCTGCTCGATAGAAGATGTGCAAATCCGAAAATGGTGGCTAAATACTCAGTCGAAGGAAGCACATGGCTATTTGTTGACATCCGCGCTGGGCGATGACATGTGACTATGACGTCAGGTGAATCGAGTCCATTCTGAAGTTGCTCTTGCGCGTGGATATTTAACAAATTAAATAGAGATCAACTAGTTCGCTCTGGCGCTTCTTCTCTTTAAAGTTTATAACCTATAACACAGAGTTTAAATTTATTAAAAAAAGACAAATAAATAGAATTTGAATCTAATAAATAAATTTAATAGGGGTTGCGATAGCTTGTGTGTGTGTGTGTGACTGCATAGTTATTGGGGCCGTTAGTTGAGTTCGAATAACAGTCAGAGATGGAGATTGTACATATGTTTTTATATTACAGAAAATAAATATTTACAGTTAAAATTTCACTTAAAAGTAGTAGTAATGCGGGTACATGAAAATTACACCTTTGAATGTGCTGCGGATTGAGATGCGGACAAAAGACCTTGCGTCTATCCGTTGCGCTTCCTGTTTACAGAAAGTCCCGGTACGGGCTCAAAAGTTTCAGTTGGGGTAGGAAGGCGGGAAAGTATGGCACACTCAGTTACAGTTAAGTAAGGAGTGTAGGAAACAGTTATAAAATCCAGAAACAAAGGGTCTTAAGTTCGAGAATAGATTTCACCGCATATTTTTGTACAAAATAACTTGTGCTAGTTAGTCAGAATTAACATTGTATTGGAAATAATAAAAACGATATTACCGAAGATTCTTGTTATTTTGCATCACGATCAAACAAAAAAGATTACATCTGAGATTTCCAGTACTACTTTCTTGACCAGAGGTCACCAAAGTGGTGGTCCGCGAGAAAATTTCGCTGGTCCCCAGAAAAATGTGTGGAATATACCTACTCATCACGTTATGTTTTAAGATGCATTGTGAAACATAATTCAGTGTATAACAATACGTGGAAAGTTATAAAAGTGCTACTTCATAGAATAATGCCACGGTAAATAAGTCACACTAACATGGTAATATGTAGATAAAAGATTCGTTTGCAGCGAAAATTCAGGATAATAGTTTAAGCATAGATCTCTCTCACTCTCTCTCTTAAGGTATCCGACTACGTTCGGGACCGTGATTTTGAAAAAGCGCATAAATGGATAATTTTCATGATATTTAGTGTCACTTAGATTAGAATACAAGTATAAAATAGTTTTAAGGACATTATGACGAAAAAAATTATTTAAATACAATATTTTGGCAAAAAATTAACTTAGAATAACCTTTCTTCAAAACGTTCTCCTTTTATAAAATAAAGCTTCTATAATAATAAAATTTGGCTTATATAAAGTAAAGAATTCTCTAGAGAGTCTGAACTAGGATTTTTGAAAAATTCACTTTATTTTCAGAGTTACCTCCAAATGAAATGATTAATAGCGTTTTTTTTTCTTAAAATTTTCCCTCTCTGTTGGAAAAAAATATGGATAAATCCACTTCTAAGTTATATATATCAAAAATTCTAGTTCATCCTCTGTACAGAGGTCTGAGATATATACAGGCAAAGTATTATTATAATAGAAGAATCATTACAATAGAAGAATGTTTTGAAAATGGGTCATTCTATGTTCATTTTTCGTCAAAATATTGTACTTAAATAATTTTTTATTGTAATGATATTCTTAAAACAATTTTATATATGTTTTCTAATCTAAGTAACTCTAAATATCATAAATATTAGCCATTTATAAGCTTTCCCACAAAATCAGGATTCCGAATGTAGTCGGATACCTTAAAGTCTCATCGACTTATCGTCCGACGAAACTCTCGAATTTACATTTCATTTATTCTTATCAAGATCTTAGCTTTGGCTCTCCGTACCCCTTTCTTAGTGAACAGACAATGGAAATTTTGATTTAATTCTTCACAACTTATTTATGTGAAAGGCTTTTTCATCTGTCACAGCCATCAAAACACGGTACCGATCTCAACTTGAACTAAATGTAGTTCTCCGTCTTGCAGTACAACATTGGTTCCAAGTATCCATAATTTTATTTCAAGTAAGCTGTAACATCCATCACATTACGAATATACAATGCTTAAAGTTGATAAATCATTTTTAATTGTTGTGTTTTAACAGTTTTTGTTTATTTATTTTTTGTATAATGGTTTATTGATAAAGCTTGTAGAATTTTTTTTTTTACAATTAATATTTTCATTTTGTTTACTAAGTACATTTTATGTGTTCTTAGATCACACAATTTTTTTATAAACATATTTAACACTTAAAAAATCATCCTATTAGTGGTCCGCGGGATTTAAACTATGAATTTATTGGTCCGTGAGGTCAGAAAGTTTGGCGAGTGCTGTTCTAGACAGTTCAATCGCCATCATATCATCTTAAAAACTTTGAGTTTCAAGAGATTAACGCGCATTTTAGCCCCATTATACTGTAATATTTGGATGAATGAGACCCGAACCTTCTACCCATTAATTACAATTTTTCTGGCAAATTTGGCTATTTCGACCCTTGAATAATTTTAGAATATTTTATGTTTGATCAAATTTGCTCTTCTGATTACTCATACAGTTTTAAAAGTTTGAAGGTTGAATTTTTTATTTAGTTATCACTTTTGGCTTTTATGTACAAATTTTAGTTCAATGGTTGCAGTGGTCTAGTGGTTATGGTCACAGAATCGCTTGTCGTGAGTTTGAGCTCTAGTGCTACTGAAGATCCGCCGTGTAGAAGGGCTGATACGCGTTATATCTGTCGTGGCTCAAAGCTCACCTGTTGACGTGGAGGTTCGGAGAGGGAAGAAAATTACGAGGTCCGTCGCTAATAGACGTTTTGTTGCTCTGTCGTGCGATGTGTCGCCCATCAGGTATAGTGGTTTGAGACGCTAACTCCTGTGTCGTAAGGTATGGGTTCGAATCCTGGGAAAGGCATGGTTGTTTGAAAATGTATTGTGCCTATGTGACATGGGGGTACTCTAAATTGACATCGAGCCGCAAGTGCTCTCGTGAGGTTAATAGACGGGTAAGATAGGTGGGAAGCCCCTGACTCTACCCCCAGGGTGTTCTCCCTCAACCGAGCCAAAACGTACTGTCACCTGCATGGTGCTCAAAGCTACGGATAACGACAGGCGTGCAATGTAGCTCTTTGCCATGAGGAATTTCGTAGGCCTCTATCAGCAACAACATTAATAACAACAGCAACATAGTGATATGTTAATAAACACTCACATCGGGATTGTATTTGAGTTTTATAAGATTTGGGCATGTGGCTTATTCTTTACTTTCATTACAGTGTTTTTTCAGTGCAGTATTTTCTTTTGTGTCATTTATAATTTCTGTCAAACTAAAAAAGAGTTATCTTTTATTTATTATCCACTCTCTCTAAGAACATCATAATTTTTATTATAAATGATAATAAAAGAAGAATATATATTACCATAATTAGAATAATATTGTATGAACTGGAAATATATACCGTAAAATCCGGCGTATAAAGCGCACCTATACTTTCAACCTGCATTTTTTAGTTTTGAGGTACATTCGCCGTATAACGCGCACCCTCTATTTAACACCCTTTTATAAGGTTCACTTCTATACATATGTAACGGAATCTTTGAATTTTTACCCTCTTTAAAAGGTCAGATTGATTCAAAATTTTGCACACTTGTCCTGGACCGGTGACAATACAATAATTTAATAATTTTGTTTCATTGTCCTGATCAAGATCATCTTTTCCAGGTACCATCCCGTAACTGGTGACTAATTCCAGATCCCATTTTCAGATGTGGTGACTAAAAGATTAAACTACAACTTAGTTCGATTAACTATAAAAGGGGTGTTTATTTAGTTATTTAAACTGTAGGGTTTTTTTCGAAAGAACCTGCAATGTACATTAGCAATGCTATCATGTTTTAAAGTCATTTGTTTGTTGAATTACCCCAGGATTTTGAAAAAATAGTATATTTCTAGCAAAACAAAGTTAAAACCCTTAAAGTTCATAAAGTGTGACGTTTCTTTTAAGGGGAGTTGGAAACCTCTCTCTTTCTCTATACTGACAATGTTAAATTGGCTGTTTTCGATGTACCTTTTCTCAAATTCTGTTTTATGTACATGCTTGAAATTTTTCATACTATTAAAGTACACCTCTCTCATTATACTAAAATGAGCTTTTAGCTAATTTTGAATTTTTTAATAAATTATGAAATATTTTATCAAACATTGAGAAATTTGACCCATTTTTTACTTAAAAAATTTGTAAAAATTAAATTGTTCAGTTTTTTACAAAAAGCTCATTTTAATACATATTAGACATCATTATAAATAATTCATAAAAAATTTACATACCTGTGAACAGTATTTCTCAGTAAAGGTACATCGCACATTAAAATTTACATTTTGAGATAAATTGATTTTAATGTATACAGTGAGGCTTCTAATCGACTATGAAATAAAAAAAAATAAAAGGCCAAATTTAAAATAAAAGATACATGTTTTGGTTCATATCAGTCGTTACACTTTTAAGCAAAAACAAAGTAATTTGTTTACAATTTTCTCTCCATTAAAATGGGCGTGACCCAAATTCAATGATTATTTAAAAATACGTTTTAAGGGCTTCTAAATACCCTAGAGGTTAAAGTAAGGTATTTTTAGAAAGGTTAAAATCTATACAGTTTGAAAATGTAAAAATGGCAAATTGTCAAAAAAATAAGATTTTAGCTTTCCAACACCCCTTAAATAAACAGTATTCCGATCTTAGTAGAAGTCTTAAGTTTTTTTTATGCACAACTCATTTTTTTATTTTTGAAGGTATCCTTTTTATACCCGGCGTATAACGCGCACCCGTAAATGTCAACCTTATTTTTTGTGTTCAAAGTGCGTGCTCTGTACGCCGGATTTTACGGTAATCATAAGCAAGTCCGCACGCGCAAGACTTTGGTGTATGATACTGTTATATTACATTATACATTTATTATTATATCAATGTCAGTTATATTTATTCTTACAATAATTATTATAACATCACAATTACATTATATAATTTATAAATTATATTTACCTCCTGCGATTAATTTAAAACATGAATGTACTTTGAATATGCCTGTGTATTTTGCTTTTGAATTTTTTTTAAAATTATTTAATGAATGGCTTTTAAAAATTTTGGCGGAAAGATGATATTCTGTTTACTGTCATTTTATGGCAAACACAATTGTACTTTTCCCAGGTGGAAAATATCTATTCTTGTATAAAGTTCATGAAACAAATAGAATTATTTAAAATGTGAACAATTTGAAACTGTTAGAATTAAAATGAGTTATTTACTACATCATATAGAAATTCGCTGAACAATAAATAACCCCTTGTTTCAATTGAAAGAAAAGTAACAAGAGTTCATAAATTTTCGTAAAATCGAAGCCATACCAATATTAAATCAACCAATACAAAATCCTAACCGCGTATAATCTCAATCCTTCTGCATAAATAATTTAATGATGGTTTCTGATATGAAATGCACTAAATGAAGTATGTATAATGTAAATAAAGTTGTGATTACTTATACCAAGCAACTTGTGGATCTTCCGGATTTCCTGAGCTACAAACCAAAGATCCAATCATTTCCAATTGAGTCTGACCAGTGTTATTTCAGGAAATAGATTGTTGCCATAAGCGAAAGTAAGCAATAAGCACTCCAGATAAAATGTTGTATCTGTCCAATGACTAATACTTATTACTTCGGCTTACCGAACATGTGGTTATTTCGTGGAACCTGCTAGATCAAATTCTTGCTTAAGGAAAACGTTTTGGTGGGATTCTTGTCATATTTCCGTAGAGTATTGACTCGTTGGATATGGCATCAACTTTTCAGGTGAATTAGTGAGTTTCATGATTATGTTGGTGATTTTTGTATCTTTCTGGTGTTATAAAATAAAAAATTGAAAAATAGTTGTAGTAGTTTGTAATTGTGTTTTTCAAACTTTCTTTCTTACCCTTTGGATGGAAAATAAAGATGTGGCCGTGGTAGCCGAGTGGTATAGGTATCGGACCGTGGCTTGCCTTGTCACGAGTTCGAGCCCAGTACCACCAAAGACCCCGCCGTGTAGGGCAGCGATGCACGTTAAATCTGTCGAGAGCTGAAACGTCCTCCCGTTGGTTTAGTGGGGTAGTTTGGAGAGGGGGGTGCCAGCTCAGGTGTCGTCCACGTCACTTGACCATGGTTCAAAATTACGTGGTCCGTCGCCAAAAAGCCCTCGTGTAGCTGAACAGTGCGACGATAATATTCAATCAATCAATCAATCAAAATAAAGATTTGATGTTTCCCTAAAGCTTAAACTGTCGTTCATTTTATATGTAGCTTTGCCTTTGAATGTAGTTATTTTTTTGTTTCGAAAGGTCCCTGACGTATTTCTTAACCTCTTAACTGCTGTTGGCGTGCATATACGCTTCGCTCAGTCGGGGCGTTAACTGTTTCTGGCGTATATATGCCTCTTTTCAAAATGAGAGTCTGAATTGCTCTGCTATCTGTAAAACTATTTCGAATGCTTTGAAATTCAAGGCAGTGTTTGCGAAGGATTTACTTATTTCAAAGAGGGATTTATTGCCTTTTCTTTTCCCGAAACACATCGCATAACTGCCGCGAGCCTCTATAAAAAATAGTGGCTCTAGGGAGTGAATTGTGCAATTTTCTCTTGGTAGTTAAGAAGTTAATATTCATCTGCCTACTTGACTGTATGTGTAATTCTTTAAATAATTAGTTTTAATCAATTATTTTTTATTAATTGTAATTAAATTATTGTATTATCCAAAATAATCATGTATTAGGTGGGGCAAAAAGAATTCCATTATTTTTTCGGTAGATGGCTGTAGTGTCGATATCTCGTGAAGTCTCGATCAAACAATTTCAAATTTATACTCGTTGTCAAAATGACATTTCACGCTAAAAAAATAATTTTGCTTTTTTTTTGTTTGGTCCCTTCAGTTGTAAATTACAGAGTGTTAAAAATAGAGGTCAATAAAGGTAAAATTTGGTTATTTTTACTGTTTTTCTTTGATAAAGGCGAAAATGCAAGCCAGGTGGCTGAAATTCCGAATGGTATTTATGGTGCCGGTATTTAACAGCTAATTACGTGCAATTTTGGTTTCGTCGATTCCGTTCAGGTACTTTTGCTGTTCAAGATGCACCTCGAACAGGCAGGCCCGTCATTGAAAATGTCGATAAAATCACAGAAATAATCGAAGTTGAACGGCATGTTAGTAGTTCTAGTATCACTCAGGAGCTAAAAATCGACCATAAAACAGTTTTAAGCCATTTGCGCAAAGTAGGATTCAAAAAGAAGATCTCTCTCCATGTTTGGGTGCCTCACCAATTAATGCCAATAAACGTGATGGATCGAATTTTCATCTGCAAAGCTTTGGCCAAACGGAATGAAATCGAACAATTTCTTAAGCGGATGGTGACTGGAGATGAGAAATGGGTCACATACTACAATATTGTTTGAAAACGATTGTGGTCAAAGCGCGGTGAAGCAGCTCAAACGGTGGTCAGACCAGGACTAACGGCCAGGAAGGTTCTACCGTGTATTTGGTGGAACTGGAAAGGAATAATTTATTAGGAATTCCTTCTGCATGGCCAAACACTAAATTCAGATTTCTACTATCAACAACTGGACTGTTTGAAGCTAGCGATTGACCAGAAATGGCCAACAGAAGAGGTGTTGTGTTCCATCAGGACAACGCCAGGCCACAAACTTCTGTAGTGACTCGCCAGAACCTCTGTGAGCTTGATTGGGAAGTTTTAATGCCTCCACCATATAGCCCGGACCTGGCACCAAGCGATTACCACCTTTTTATATTATTGCAAAACCTCCTGAGTGATAAGAAATTGGAATCAAAAGAAGTTTGTGAAAATCAATTACTAGATGTTTTTGCCAATAAGTGCCAAGACTTCTATGCAAGAGGCATTATGATGCTACTTTTAAAATGGCAACAAATTATGCAAAAAAACGGGGCACATTTGACCCAAATCGGACTATTGGAAGCATGTTAAATAAAGTCTTGATTTTCATGCAAAAATAATGGATTTCGTTTTCCCCAACCTAATATATAAAATTTCAGTCAATTGAGTGCTTTAAAATGTATTTTATTAAGGATTGAAAATTCCACCAAGATAAATAAATAAATATATAGAGAGTGTGAGCTAATAGTAAGGATTGAAAAACAGCGTCTCAAAATAAGGACCTAATCAATATTATTGAGTTAAAGCGTATACAAAATAAAATTACACATCATTTCGCCAAAATGGCAATTTTCTACGGTGATGCCCTGGAAGCTTACTTGAACTCTTCCCTGAAGCACATATTTTAACAGTACCATGGCTTATACTGGAAACTATGTTGGAATAACTGTAATAGAGGAAATCATACAAAGCCTTTTTTGAGTACAAATAACATATAATTGAAAATCAGCAATAAATACCTAACATATTTCTCGACCAACAATTAATATTTCATATCCTACTTAAATCAATTTAAAACTAGGTAAATATTACTTGATAACTGGCCCGAAATTTCAAGGTGATGCTAAGTTATTGGAAATGGAATGTGGGTGAGGTCGATAGCTCTGATTTTAACCACAAATGGTGTGGTTATTCTAGAAATGTCTATAACGGATTATGAGCAGACTTTGAGTTATGTATAACTTGACTGCTCAAGCAAAAGGCGTGGACTGTATACTTTAAAAATGTTTGTTTATTGAGGACGGTAGGTACGTCCGCTCCGTGGCTGTATTACAAGCATACTGACGAAATGTAAACAAGGAGGACTACTAGCGCCCTCTGCACATGCGGGTCGTAACAGAGTCCCCGCCATTGAAATGAAATTGCAATACAAATACATAATGCAATTCACGATACTTACATACAAAATACACAATATTTACAAAGCAAAAAGGCATGCACAATATTAAATGCAAATACACAATATTTACAGTACTTAAATGAAAAATACACAATACATTTTATGATACTTAAATACGATTGAAGTTAATTTATACAGATACAATAATTACTAATAACAAAATTCATACAGGTAATATACAAAGATTTCTGATTGTCCTTTTTAATATATTTCCGTTTGGCATACGCAGGTTCACCACTCGGACCTTACCATCGGTGCCAGGAAAAATTTCAGTTATTCTTCCGGTACTCCATTTCGTACTAGGAAGATTTTCATCTTTGATTAAAACTAAGGTTCCTACAGAAACATTATTTTTGTTAAATTTCCACTTGTGACGTTCTTGTAAATTATTCAAATAATCGCGTTTCCAAAGCTTATATATATGTTGGGTAATTTTTTTTTACCCTTTCCCATCTCGACAACTGATTCTCGTTTATATTAGTTATTTGCGCTTCAACTATGGATGTTAGGGGTCTACCTACTAAGAAGTGTCCAGGGGTCAGTGTTTCGAAATCATCGAAATTTGACGTCAAAGGAGTGAGTGGTCGGGAATTTAGCACAGCCTCAATTTCACAAAGTATTGTGATGAACTCTTCGAGAGTTAAATGTGCGTTCCCCACGACTCTTTTTAAGTGGAATTTAAATGCCTTTACTCCTGCTTCCCATAGCCCTCCATGGTTTGGGGACCTGGGTGGGATAAAGTTCCACTCTATCGATTCATTTGTCAAAAATTCTGCTAATGTGTGATCAGGTAATTTGATCATTTTGAACAATTTTTTAATTTCGGCATGTGCGCCAACAAATGTTTTAGCGTTGTCGGTGGTGATTTTTGCACACTTTCCTCACCTACCAAAAAAACGTTTTAAACTTGCAATGAATGCTTGGGATGTGAGATCTGTCACAAAATCTAAATGAATTGCTTTTGTTCATAAACATACATAGACTACTACATAAATTTTATTTAATGCCCCTTTTCTTTGATTTTTAAACTTAATGAAGAATGGGCCTGCAAAATCAACGCCCGTGACATTAAAGGGATAATTCGGTGTTACACGATCTCTGGGTAGGTTAGCCATAATTTGATTCATAGTGATGGGCTTGTTCTTAAAGCAATTCACACATTCATGAATAATTCTACGACAGTTATTTCTGCCATTGAGTAGCCAGAATTTTTGACGAACAACATATAAAAGTGAGTGGGGTCCTGCATGCAAATATTTTTTATGATAATGGCTCAATATAATATCAGTTAAAACGTTTCTACTAGGTAAAATCATGGGAAATTTAGCTTTCTCATTTAAATTTGAATTGGCAAGTCTGCCTCCTACTCTAATGATGTTGCTCTCATCAAGAAAAACATTAAGTGGAGTTAATTTGCTTTTCATAGGAATAGGCTCACCTGCCAACAATTTGCGCATTTCTTCATAGAACTGCTGAGAACTGGCTGATCCACTCATTGCATAGAACTCCCTTTCATGCAATGAGTGGATCAGCCAGTTCTCAGCATGACTTACCTCCTGTGAAGTAAGGGGTCCCTTTATCTTTGTAATTCTGGTTCTGCAGTTGTGTATGAATCTGTAAAGAAAACTTACAACACGAATTAATTTTATATAGTTGTTTGAAATATCAATAATGTTTTCAAGGAAATTGTTTTTAGTCACTGTCAATGTCAAGGAAATGTCCTCTTTTGGATTCGAGTTCTTTCTCATTTGCGTTAAATACACCCTTTCTGGGATCGCTTCATCTAGTCCTTTGGTCTGGAAGTCAATTTGACGTAGAAACGAGGATCCATTCCACCACTTGGAGTTGATTGTAAGAGCGTCTACGCTGATTCCTCTCGTAAGTAGATCTGCTGGGTTGTCCTTGCCGGAACAGTGGAACCACGAGTTAGGATCGGTGAGGGATTGGATTTCGCGAACCCGGTTCGCAACAAAGGGTTTCCATCTATGGCTTGGACCTTCGATCCAATGTAAGGTGACCTGAGAGTTGGTCCAGAAAAAGGCTCTGGTTGAACACTTCTGATCTAGGATTTTCTTGACTTCCTTTGCTAAGCGTGCAGCAA
This sequence comes from Trichonephila clavipes, assembly GCA_019973935.1. Taxonomy (NCBI): domain Eukaryota; kingdom Metazoa; phylum Arthropoda; class Arachnida; order Araneae; family Nephilidae; genus Trichonephila; species Trichonephila clavipes. The sequence goes on along the minus strand of BMAU01017974.1, from coordinate 1,601,493 downwards.
GCAGAGCGCCCATCAGTTCCAATCTAGGGAGGGATAACCTTTTCAGAGGTGCAACACGGCTCTTGGATGTTACAAGATCAACGCTGACTCTGTCCTTGTGCTTGACTCTCAAGAAGGCGGCTGCTCCATATGCTTTTTGACTGGCATCAGAAAAGGTATGGATTTGGACTTCACTTGAATCTCCACTGGAATCGAGGATCTTTTGCGGAATTTCAACTCAGCTAACCACCATTGTGACCATACTGTGAATATCTGGGTGACCCAGGATAACTTCCGTAACCTTGCAATAATTTCAGCCTAATTGTGTAGGGTGACAAGAACCCAACTGGATCGTATATTTTCCCAGCTGATTGAAGCACAATTCTTTTTGTGATGGGTTTTGACGTGTCCAATTGCAGAAGTCCTTTGGCTTTAACATCAATTGTAAAATAGTCGTGGACAACATCCCATGGTATCCCTAAAACCTTTGACGAAGGGATTTTGGAACTGTCGTCCGGGTGACGAGGATGTGTCTCAAGGCCTTCCTTTTCCCAAGTTCTCATCAATGTTTGATCATTTGAATTCCATTTGCGTAATTTCATGCTGGCATTCTTCATGATTGTTTCAGCATCCTTTGATACTTTTAAGGCTTGGGAGATGTCATCAGCACCACTGATTACGTCATCAACATAGAGACAAGTGTCAAGCATTTCAGTTGCTGCTGGATATTGCTCACGGTAATTCTCGATGTGATGCTTAATTGTTGCGGAGAGCAAGAAGGGGCTTACGTTGACTCCAAACATCACACGCTTAAATCTATACACTTGAAACTTGTAGGGATCTGTTTGATTTGATCTAACGTCTGGAAACAAAAATCTAACTGCATCTCTGTCCTCATGAGATTTGCAAGAATGCACGTTCTATATCTGCGGTGATAGCAATCGTGTTCAAGCGAAAAGAAATTATCAGGTGGAATATGCTTGGGTTTAAATTCTCACCTGACCATATACAGTCATTAAAAGATGGTTGCCCATCTTCATGGGAACTTGCATCGAAAACAATGCGCATTTTTGTAGTTAGGCTTTCTTGGCGAAAGACCGCTTGGTGCGGTAAATAGAATACTGCTCTATCAGTTGGTTTTTCAGTTTCTAGAACCCTTTCAATTATTCCTTGAGATTCATATACTTTCAAAATTTCGGAATATTGTATGTACAGAGTTGGATCACGAATGAATCTTCTTGTTAAGGATTTTACACGTTTTTCTGCTACGGAAAAATTGTCATGTAACTCTTGTGTATGGCTCTTCCAAGGAAACCCAACTTCATAACGACCACTATTGAAACGTACTGAAGATTTAAAATGTTGTATGGCTTGGTCGTCTGGGTCACAACTAGACTCTGCTTTAATTCCTATTGCTTCTAAATCCCAAAATTTTGCTAAATTTCTATCAACCTGATCTTGGATGAAATTGCAAAAATAATATATAGTTCGATGGTTCGTTTTGAATGGAACCTGTTACAATGTAACCAAATACGGAGTCCTGCAATATTATTGAATTGTCATGTAATTTTATTTGTTTACTTTTTAATAATTCATAAAATATTTCACCTCCCAGAAGAATATCAATTCGTTTGGGAATATTAAATTCCGCATCTGCATATGTTATATTTGGAGGCAATTTTATTTTTGTTAAATCCAATGGTTGTGTAGGAACGCATCCAGTAATTTTAGGGACTATGAGAAAGTTAAGTTTTCTTTTAAATGAACTTCCGTTCGAAATTTCAGCGGAAATTCTTTTCCTCACTGAAATGCAAGCTCCATTCAAGCCTACAATAGTTGAATTCATAGAGTATTTTTCCAACCAGAGGAAATTTGACGCTTCCAAGCTACAAAGGCATTTCTGGCTCCCTGAATCGAGGATCGCGTTCATTACAAGCCAAGCCCCTGTCGCACTCTGAACTTTGACCTTCGCGGTCGAAAGCAAAATGGATTTCTCCCCACTCTCATTGTAAAGACACGTCGCGGTTTGAGGGTTTATTACAGTGGCGGGACTCGGGTCATAAATGACCCCTGATGAACTCTGTGGAGAGGGGAGGTTTCTGTTTTGGTGTGGTTCTGATATCGGTCGGGGCACACTTGTTTTGCAAAGAAGAGAATTGTGGTTCGCATTACAAACCCTACATTTCCTGTTCAGTTTTAAACAGTTCTTAATAAGGTGATGGCCTAGACAATTAAAGCATAGGTTTAAGGATCTCAGTTTGTTGCTTCTTTCTTGAACAGACATCTCGTGAAACATTTTACACTTAAAAATTGGGTGTGTCTCTAAAGGACATAACGGACAGGTTTTTTCATTGCTTTTCACGACGAATGATCTGAATTTTGGAGAATATTCGTTCTTGTTTTTCAACGAAGAATTTCTTTGTACGTTTTCTAAGGCTTGGCTCCTTTTATTAAAAAGTCTAAAAATTATCCCACTTAGGCAAATCATTAGAATGTAATTCCATTTCATATTGTTTACGCGATTCATCATCTAGACGTTGAGTTATAACAAAAATTAACATTGATTCACACAAAGCGTTAGGTTCTAATTCTAGTTGTTTTAAGGCTCTAAGATGACTCTGAATTGAATCTATTAAACTTCTGAGATGAAACGCAGATTCAAATTTTATTTTGTTAGGATTTAAAAGTTCATCAATATGACTATTTACAATTAATCTTTTATTTTCGTATCTACCTTCTAAAGCTTCAAATAAAGATGAGTAAGAATCGTTTACTGTTTGCAATTGTTTTGCATGGCCTTTCAGGGCAGATTGCAAATAATATAGTTTTTGCGAGTCTGATAAACAAGCGTTATCATGAATTAATGATACAAATTGGGATTTAAATTGCAACCAATCAATATATTGTCCCGAAAATTCCGGTAAATTAATGGATGGCAGTTTCACATTGTAATTAGCAAAATCATTTTTCACAGATAATTCAGAGGTATCCACATTAGAAGATTCAAGTAAGGTATTGAGACTCACCTCTAAATTATCTGCGTCCACTTCCATCGTGTCCAAACTGGTCTCAAAATCCATGAGCTCTTCATCCGAAAGAACCTTGTAGCTTTCGGTCCGAAGTTTGTCTATTTTTGTTTTCACTTCAGAAAGCGATGCGAGTTTAGTTCTTATTTCAACTTGATTCAATGGTGAATCCACATTTTCCAAGGAGTTTCTAATGCGTGTGATCTGACCGAGCAGATGTGCTTTCCTTCGGTTAAACACGGTGAGTTCTGATAGTTCTTTTTGGAGCCATTTTGATTTTTGCTCAGGCTCGACACCGACCACAAAACTGGGTGAGGTCGATAGCTCTGATTTTAACCACAAATGGTGTGGTTATTCTAGAAATGTCTATAACGGATTATGAGCAGACTTTGAGTTATGTATAACTTGACTGCTCAAGCAAAAGGCGTGGACTGTATACTTTAAAAATGTTTGTTTATTGAGGACGGTAGGTACGTCCGCTCCGTGGCTGTATTACAAGCATACTGACGAAATGTAAACAAGGAGGACTATTAGCGCCCTCTGCACCCTTTGTAAATATTTAGGAAGACGAGATGCATTAACATAATGAGAGTGATTGTGGTAATGTGGGGATAGTGAAAATTAAAATTTTTATGAACATCTGTTGTTGTGGCTAATGTCACCTGTCTGATGTAGTCAGAACGAGGCCCACGAGATTCATCATGACAAGGGGCTAGAAGTACGCTTGTCGTTGGCCTAGGCCTTGAGCACCATACAGGTGGCAGTACGAATTAGATCGGCGATATTCCCCGAAGGGATGATAAATGACGACACCACCTATCTCCACCTTCACAATTTTGACAGGGAACTGAAGGGGAGGGAAGTGTTCTCCAGTCCCCTTCACTCGTGATTCAGCCCACAAGACTTTCGGACCCACTGATTTAACGAGCACGTACTACGTGTGTACTCGGACAGTATTTGGTGGCATCGGGCATCGAACCCAGGCCTTCCAGTCTGGAGTACGAGGCTCTAATCACTGCCGTTGTGAAGATGGTATGGAAGTAAATAACAATAATCTTTTTTATGGTAAAAAACAGATTTCAATGGCTAATAAATAAATTTATATAAAATTTTGATGAATTGAATGTTTTATTACTTAAGCCATACTGAATTTTAAGTCAATTTTGTAGGAACGTATTACTTTTAAGTGTTTTATACTTCCACTCAATGTTTAAAGTTTGTATTTATGAATGATGTTTACGGAAAAGATTTATGTTCAGAACAATCAGGTTGACGTTTTTATTAAAGTTGAGACCTAATCCTTTTCTACTGAAGATTAAAATGACATTTTTATAGCCGGGAAAAGAATTTTGTTATGAGAAAATCATTCACTCGGCTTTTCTTCTGGGAATAATGAATTCGAAAACACCCTGATGTGCTTAAAAAACTAAGGATATGTTTGTTTTTTTACGTTGTTTTCTATTTATCCTCACCTTTCTTTTAACCATGTAAGATATTTTCTGTTAGAAATAAAATTTAACTTTGACTTCAACAACTATATGTAGAATTTCAAGAGATTATGGAAACAAACTTCTTTAAAATTTTTAAAAAAAGTAAAAATTTTTAGTAAAAAACATTTTTTAAAAATCTTTTTCTGTAATACAAGTACGTGAGAAATTAATAACGAATTTGTATTTAATATATAATGCTTCATATTTTTTTAATAAAAAAATCTTTGTAATCGGCTTATTTCGGATTTAAACTTTATTAGAGAAAGGTTTTTTTTATAACGAATGAGTATATATATAAATAAATGATAATAAATAAGAAATTTTCTTAAAATTTGTTTCCACGTGTAAAACTAACATTTCTTATTTACTGGTATTAAATTAGAACTTGATAATTTATGACTATTAATTTATTATTTATTTAGTCGATGTATTATTATGTATTACACATAAATTACGGCAGTGAATTATTATTTTTTTACTAGTGATAAAAAATATTTTTGCGTGTTAATTATCCAGGGAATTTTATCTATTGCATTTACTGGTACTCTTCCGTTTCGCCGACGCAGGCGATAAAGTTGCAAAAAATGATACAACTGACACCAAACGAAATATTTCCACTGGTAACTTTTTACCACCACATTTTTAAAACCAGTTGTAGTTATTTTCTTATTAGTAGCGTCTTTATCATATTACATCAGAAGAGTATGAAAAACCAGTGAGAACTGACATTTTAAAATATTTTTTATGTAAAAGTGTGTGTTGTCGCCAATAACTCCAATTTGGCGAGATTTGTGCGGCGAAACGGAACAGTACCTATTTATTATATATAGTTAAGCAAATGATTCTTTTTGAGTTTTATAATGAAGCGAAGAAGTTATTGCGTATTGATGTATATTTATTTGTATTTTTAATACATCTGTAACTGCTGTTGTCTTAATAACTGTAACTGACTGTCTCGAACTGCGAAAGCGGCCTCTAGCAATTACCCAATTTGAATGCGGACCAAGAGAGAAAGGAATGCGGTTGCTATGAAAAACTGTCCATGTTTGTCCTTAATTTTTGCTATGATATTTGTTGTCCTTGTAACCATTTTGTAACCTTTAACGTAAAATAATAAATAATTACTTCACTAAAGAGAAACTTAATTGAACCCAACCCCGAAACTAGCATATTTGGTTGAATCTTTATTGACCAATATACGCTCTTCTTATTATATATTTGTATCTTTGAGTCAAATCTGTATTATGGTGACCAGTTTCTTTTACAATGAAAAGGAGAACCAAAAATTTTAGAAAAAATTACAATTTAAATATATGAAACATTTTATAAACTCAAACAAAAATACATCATTTACGCCCAGATACCTTTTAATTATTTACTTAAACCAGTATTTTTCCATTGAATGACTTTTTTTTGTCAATATATCATTTTCAAACACATTGGAAATTTCGGAGACAGAAATATCCTCCATGTTGAATTTTATGGTAAGTTCTTCAACTATATAAAGTATCAGCTTTCAATCCTGATTTCTCACTTGTCTAAAAATCATTACCAATTTAAAAAAGTCTCAACTGTGCTGCATTAGTTCCTCCGAAGCACAAAGTAAATTCAACAGGAATAACTAAATTTTCATACGGAATATGTTCATTTTTGAAATGGTTAAATATATTTCCACCCATCTTTTATCAATTTCAGCATGTTGATTTTTCCATTGTTCTAATTTATCAGCATTCAAATATACATTAAGTGTTCTAATTTCTTCAAACAGACGCGTAACAGTTCGGCCTGGAATCTTTTAATAGAGATTAACAGATTAGTTTTAAAATATTGAAAAGGGGAACAAGCAGGAAGACACTTTTTGAGGAAGGACAGAACCTACAAAAGAATAACTGGAGGACGATTGGTCACCTTATTCTATATACGTGTTTATAACAGTCATTCTTTTGAAACATTACACACTTCTGTGTGCACTGAAGAATTAAAAGTGATTTATTATTTTTATATTATATTTAAGTAAGTGGAGTTTTTTTTCATTTATACTAGAATCACTATGATGTAAATTAATTTTTATTCCATAAAATTCTAAGTCTAACTTCTTTAATAGTATTGATTCTCTCATGAGATGTTAAAATTTATCATTTTATTAGTTAACATTAAAAAAAAAGCGTGTAAACTTGTGTATATGTATTTGTGTACGTACGATGTTTTAGCAATAGTAATATATCTTAATTAATTTGAGTACATTAATCAATGTTTGTACGCTTTTCAGTCACGAAAATGAAACAGTATTATTTTTTAGTGTTCCATTATTCTAGAGAGTCATTAATTATATACATACATTTCAATCTAACAATTGAATCTTGATTTTTACGCATTGCCGTAACGTAAGAGCATCATTATTTTATGAAGCTTATTGTTTCATCTTTTCTTTTTATAAGCGGCCTTCACGTAAATATTTCCACTACAGCCATTTGTTTGAGACATATGTTTTAAACACGTAATTGCAATTCACAGACAAATGCAGAAAAAAAAAGTAATGTGTACGGATAATTAATTGTTTTCTCACACTCTGAAACTGTGCTTTCATGTTTATTAGGGAGAATCGAAGTTTTTTCCCCCATATTTTCAAAAACCTACTTTTGCGGAAAACATGTTCTATGATATATAGATGAAGAGAAAAGTAAAATGCAAGGGGGGGGGGGAGAATACAGTAGGACCTCTATATAACGAAGTCGTTAAATCCCGGAAAAAAGTTCACTATATGGAAAATTCGTTGTATAGAGGCTTATTTTTTAATATACTTTATAAACCACATAATAGCAAATTTTAAATTCATGAACACTATATATTAAAAAAGTAATTATTCACACCTTTTTTAAAAGGAATATATGTTTATTTTATATATCTTAGCGATCAAAAAAGAAAGAAGGGAAGAAAAACTGCAAGGAAAACAAGAAAAAATAATGTCGAAGAATTCACTGTATTTTCATTATTAAGAAAATAATTTTATACTAAAATTAATGAAATTTAAGAACATTTTATAATATAATATTTAAAGCATACAAGTAATATTAAACACACATTATTTTATAATTAGAACACGGGGCGACGGGACAACTCCACTGAAGGTGAAAGGAGGGTATCGAAGATGTTTCTCGTCAACTGGGCAATGGGGGTTAAAGATTGTACTTCTTGGATGAAACATCCAGAACTCGATTGCTCTCGGCGAGTTCGGATATAATAAAACCAGTTCAAGATTTATGACCACCATAAATTGTGTTAAAGGGAGAATAGCTTAAAATATTTTCAGAGATACTTTAAAAAAGGGAGAACAAAAATTGAATCAGTAAAAGAAAAAGTTCGTTAGATAGAAAATGCACTTCGCTATAGAGAGGTTATTTTACGAAGAACATCGTGAAAAGTTACTATAAAAAATATGAGATACATTCTGCGGAGTGTTTAGTATTAAATTGAAAAAAAAAATTTGTGTGTTTGTGTGTGCTGTTGAAATTGCAGTGCATGATGAAGTGGAAGATGGAAAGAAGTTTTGATCAAACTGATTTCGAATGTGCTGGGAGAGTGAGTTGGACTATGAAATGTTTCGATGTACATTGTATTTATCAATTCCAATCGCTTTTGGTTACTTATATTGTTAAAAAATTTTTTGGTCAAAAATTATCGAACCAAAACTAAGTCTTTTCCTAACTATTTTCCAAAATTCAATCCCTTTATGGCAAGATTAAACATTTTGAAATTATTTCATTATTTTTCTCCTAAATTCTATATTATGAAATTCCCCCCCCCCATAGATAGGCTTCGATTAATAATAGATTTTCTCCCTCTATATAACCAGCCTAATGTTGATATAGTACTTTAAACTAATAAATAAAGTAATAAGTTATTTGATAATTTTAGCATTTTTTCTTTAACTGGAAAATCGTTTTTCTGAAATTGTTTCATTTCAAATTTTTTTCTCCCTTATCTCGCAGATTTAATAGATTTAGATGTATTCGAATTTTCCGTACAGTTGCAGAATATTTTTCTTGAAGAACTTGTTACTAAAGTATTGTAATTGTTTATTTCTTTTTAAAGAAAAATCAATAATGCTATATAGCTGTTTTATAAATGTTGTACATGATTATGATATATTAGGTTGGGGAAAAAGAAATCCATTATTTTTGTATGAAATTCAAAACTTTATTTAACATGCTTAGGATTGTCCGATTTGGGTCAAATATGCACCGTTTTGTTGCATAATTTATTGACATTTTAAAGGTATCTTTATAATGCCTCTCAATTAGAAGTTTTGGTCCTTATTGGCTAAAAACACTAGTAATCGATTTTCCCAATCTTCTCTTGATCCCAATTTCTTATCACTCATGAAGTTTTGAAATGCGAGAAGGTGGTAATCGCTTGGTGCCAGGTCCGGGCTATATGGTGGATGCATTAAAACTTCTCAACCAAGCTCCCACATTCTGGCGAGTCACTACAGACGAGTGTGGCTTGGCGTTGTCCTGATGCAACACGACACCTCTTCTGTTGGCCGATTCTGGTCAATCGCTAGCTTCAAGCGGTCCAGTTGTTGACAGTAGAGATCTGAATTTAGTGTTTGGTCATACGGGAGCAACTCATAATAAATTATTTCTTTCCATTCCCACCAAATACACAGTAGAACCTTCCTGACTGCTAGTTCTGGTTTGACCATCGTTTGAGCTGCTTCACCGCACTTTGACCACGATCGTTTTCGCTCAATATTGTCGTATGTGACCCCTTTCTCATCCCCAGTCACCATCCGTTAAAAAAAATGGGTCGATTTCATTCCGTTTGGTTAAGGCTTCGCAGATGGAAATTCGATCCATTTTTTTTTGGTGTTAAATGATGTAGCACCCAAACATCGAAATTCCTTTTGCATGCAACTTTGCGCAAATGATTTAAAACTGTTTTATAGTCGATCTTTCGCTCCTGGGTGATCCTACGATTATTAACATGCCGGTCAACTTCGATTACTTCTGTTATTTTATAGACATTTTCGACGACGGGCCTGCCTGTGCGATGTGCATCTTTAACATCAAATCTACCTGAACGGAATCAACGAAACCATAATTGCGCGTAATTAGCTGTTACAGTATCGGCACCATAAACACCATCCTCAATTTCAGCCACCTGGCTGGAATTTTCGCCTTTATCAAAGAAACATTGTGAAATGTAAAGAATTTTCTCTTTTTTGACTTCCATTTCTTACATCGTGTAACTCACAACTGAAAGGACCAAACAAAAAGCAGTAAAAGAATTTTTTAGTGTGAAATTTAATTTTGACAACGAGCATAAATTTGAAATTGTTTGATTGACACTTCGCGAGATATCGACACTACAGCCACCTGCCGAAAAAATAATGGATTTCTTTTCCCCCAACCTAATATATACCGTAAATCCGGCGTATAACGTGCACATTTAACACAAAAAATAAGATCGAAATTTAAGAGTGCTCATTATACGCTGCGTATAAAAATGAGAACTTTAATAATATAAAAAAAGATAAGCAATGAAAAAAATTAGACCTTTAATTGTATTAAAAAAACTTTTTATGTAAAAGAAATTTCATTCTTTACGAACTTAACGAGTTGTAGTTCTAGAAGTATACACAATTTTTTTTCCGAAAGCTTAGAATAATACCTCGAATAAATGACTTCAAAACATGAAATCGTTGCGCTTGTACACATTTCAGGTTTCTTCTTCGCGTTATACGGCGAATATACTTAAAAATAAAAAATTGCAGCCTGAAAGTACAGGTGCGCTTTATACGCCAGATTTTACGGTAATCATTTCAGTAACCACTCATAGAAAAAAAAACTTCTATGTTTTTCGATAAGTAATCCTTGAAGTCTGAGTTTATTTAAATGTCCGCAGCAAATTAATTTCATTGCAACGTTATTCCATTCCCAATTGTTTTTGTTGGAACTATTCTCTATCGAGTGAAAACATTTTATTTATCACAAATTGTAATGATCTAATGCTCGTTATCTTTAATATAAACCAAATATTTATTGGTTCTGGCTGAATTGTATTAGAAAAGCGTACTTAAATTACCTTCAGCCAAAGCAATACTTCTTAGGCTACAATGGACGCATTTTCTTGGTTGACAGCGAACGCTTTCCCGGATTCTAGTCGATAATCCAATACTCGTTAATTTCTTGGTGCTAAATGAGAATAATTAACTACTTCAAGAATATGCACGAAATTAACGCTAATGGGTTTGGGACTTCCAAACGGAATTTCGCGTTCTGGAGTATTGTTAGGTATACAAGGCATGAGGTGAGTGTGCCTTAAAGTTCTGTTGAAAGATTTCTGCAAAAAGAATGCGAAAATGAAAGTTATGTGAGTTTGTGGCTGCTTGGAGTTACTGCATTGTACAAAATTTGTTTCTAGTTTCTGTCATGCTTAATTTACAGTTGTGAGGATTTCGTTAAGTTGATTGCGCTTTAGCGTGTCCGAGATATTTTTTTAAAAATAAAATTTAAAATTCAGGGCTTTCGTTCAATAATATACTTTATATGTAGTTTAAAATGAGAATTAATTCAGAATGTTTTAAAATGGCTTATTATTTTTGAATTAGTTTAGAAGAAGTAATTTTAATGAGATTTCCTGAAAAAACATGTTTTTTATTAACAGTTTTTTTTTCATATGCATATGCAGCTAACTATTTGATCACTGTGAAATGAATTTAATGGTTGAAGCGAAACAATGATTTCTTTAAATTAAAATCATTTTTATTATTAAATATAGTTTTGAAAAGTTTTTTTTTGTATATTACGGTTATGTGTGTGAAAAACATTTAACTAGTGTGGTATAAAAACGAAATAAGCAAGTAATATAATTTTTTTTTCTAAAGTCAATTCCTACTTCGTTAGAAAAACTTACTGGCGCCATCTGTTGCTGATAAATCTAACTTTGTCAGAAATAACGCAGAATAAATTTAAAATTAAAAAAATAGAATTTAATTAATGAATTAATATTTGAAAAAACTGTATTGACATCAAGTGTCATCCACTACAAGTTTAAACAAATGTATTTGATTTTCAGTGGATGAATAAAAAGTATTTTATTAATGATTGAATATTTGAACAAGGTATATATAAATAAATATATATAGGAAGGTATATAGTAGGAATTGAAAAAAAAGGAAAGATTAAAAAAATAATTGTAAGGTGTTTTCTTTTGTTACCTAATTAGCATTCTCAGCACTAGGCATCGTTAACGTATAGCAAGTGTCCCAGATGTGGGACTCGGTGCAATTCTCAGTGGCACCCTACACCATACTACAAATTTGTCAATTTTGCGATTTGTCTTGGCGGTCAGTTTTTGAGTGGATGGAAGTTGATGAATAATAGGAAGTAACATTTACAAAATTACGATAAAGTCTGAAAGATAACTAACGATAAATCTACAACTACAATCGGACCTCTATATAAGGAAGTCGCTAAATCCCAGAAAAAAAGTTCGTTACATGGAAAATTCGTTATATAGAGATTCATCTTTTAATATACTCTATAAACCACATAAAACAAATTTTAAATTCATTAACAAAGAAAGAAAAAAAACTGACAGGAAAACAAGAAAAAAGAATGTCGAAGAGTCCACTGCGTATTTTCAATATTAAGAAAATAACTTTATACTAAAATTAATGAATTTTAAGAACATTTCATAATTTAAAGCACACAAGTAACATTAAACATACGGTATTTTATAATTAGAACACGGGGATACGGGACAATTCCCCTGAGGGTGAAAGAGGATATCGAAGATGTTTCTAGCGAACTGGGCAATGGGGGTTAATGGTTGCACTTCTTGTATGAAACGTCCAGAACTCGATTGCTCTCGGCGAGTTAGGATCTAATAAAACCAGTTCAAGATTTAAGACCACCATAAAATGTGTTAAAGAGAGAATAACTTGAAATTTTTTCAGAAATACTTTAAAAAAAGGGAGAAAAAAATTGAATCACAAAAGAAAAAGTTCGTTATAAAGAAAATGCACTACGCTATAGAGAGGTTATTTTACGAAGAAAATCGTGAAAAGTTCAAGGTTCCAGGAAAAAGTTCGCAATACATAAAATTTCGCAATATAGAGGTTCGTTATATAGAAGTTCGACTGGATGCCATTGCTCAAAAGATTTAATTGTTTGAAAAAATTGAATGTTTTCTGCCTTGCGCTTTTATTCTTCATACCTATGTAAACAACTCTTTTTTCATTTCTAAGGTATTTTGAGTCCGCAAAAACTGAACAACTGAACGCTCAGTATTGTATAAAAAGGAAAGTCACAAATTATGTCCCAGAACCGTGACATGCAGCAGAGCGATTCAGGGACAAGGTTTGTATTAAAATATTTTTTTTTTATTTTTCTATATTGGAGGAATATATACCTGTATATTTTATGTTGTTTATTTGTTATTTTCGTAAATTTGTTTAAAAATGCACAATACACGTACGATTAAAAAAAATTTTAATTTTATTTTGAAGGAATTGTTACATTTTATGTTCATTTTTTATGTTGATGAAATCATTAGATGAAACAAAATTAATGTATAATAAAACTGCAAATCTGTGTTGAGGATGTATGGAAGATGTAATTTAGAACTGAAGCATAATGCACTGTGTGTTTTTGGAAAGACAACATCAACGTGTTAATATGCGATTAAGTTTCAAGATCGGAAAATCAGCAAAACGATTGTCTTTAAGATGCTTTTAGCGATGTATCGACTAAATGTTGCACCTTTGAAACGAGTGTAGGAGTGCTTTGGATGGTTTCGTGAAGGACAAAGACTTTCGACTATTGACGTTTAATCAAACGTGACCGTTTGAAGTTCGTCCCGAAAGTCATCTTTTCGCACCAGTTTTCGTGCCTTTTATTTTTAAACACACGAGGTCAAACGTGCACAACTTTTAACGGTGATTACTGTGAAGCACAGTGAACCTTGTTTGTAGACATGTGTAAATACCTTTCGTAAAATGTGTTCCTCCGAACTCTTTAAACGATGGTTTTGTATTGATAAAAATAATTTTTTTTTCATAAAAGTTACTATTTTTTTCAATTCCTACTATTAGCTCACAATCTCTATATAAAGGGTGTTTTTTAGAGGTTATAGAACATTAAATTGCAATAAAACAACGATGTATTATTCGATTGACATGAATTGTTTTTTATTCGAAAGATAATCTTGTGGCATTACATTTTAAATATGATTTCTGGCATAGGACTGCCACGGCTGACTCGGATGTAGTCCAATCTGGACGTCCAATTTTCGATGACTTTTTCCAACATTTGTGGCCGTATATCGGCAATAACACGGCGAATGTTGTCTTCCAAATGGTCAAGCGTTTGTGGCTTATCCGCATAGACCAATGACTTTACATAGCCCCACAGAAAATAGTCTAGCGGTGTTAAATCACAAGATCTTGGAGGCCAATTCACAGGTCCAAAACGTGAAATTAGGCGGTCACCACAATAAATCGATTGTGGAACGAGCTGTGTGACATGTTGCGCCGTCTTGTTGGAACCACAGCTCCTGGACATCATGATTGTTCAATTCAGGAATGAAAAAGTTAGTAATCATGGCTCTATATCGCTCACCATTGACTGTAACGTTGTGGCCTTCATCGTTTTTGAAGAAGAATTCCACCAGCCCATAAAGCGCACCAAACAGTCAGTTTTTCTGGATGTAACGGTGTTTCGACATACACTTGTGGATTAGCTTCACTCCAAATGCGGCAGTTTTGTTTGTTGACGTAGCCATTCAACCAGAAGTGCGCTTCATCGCTAAACAAAATTCGCTTAAGAAAATCGGGAACAACGGCAATCTCGTTTTGGGCCCATTCGACGAATCTACGCCTTGCTTGATGATCGTTTTGATGAATTGCCAAACCAAACTGAGAATAAATCACTTGACAGCTGTTAAATCGGTCGCCATCTTGGAAAGTAATGCCAACTTAAACTTCTATACCTGGAAAAAAACACTCTTTATTTATTTATTTGTTTATTTTTTAATTTATCTTAGTGGAATTTTCAATCGTTAATAAAATACATTTTAAAGCGCTCAATTGAGCTTAAATTTTATATACATGATTATTTTAGATGACAATACAACAATTTTTAATTATAATTAATAAAAATTAAATAATTAAAACTAATTATTCAAAGAATTATAAATACAGCCACGATGGCATCATTTTTGGTGACTTGTGTCAAAACTTGAAAAGATTTTTTTCTCACGTTTCAAAGCATTCACAATTGAACTGAAATTTTATATAGACGATTGTTTTGGATGACAATACAATACTTTAATGATAATTAATAAAAATTAATTACCACTTAATGTTGTGATTCTGTCATATGTATATACATAATTGTAACTATTTAATAAAAAGTAGCTAAAATAAAATTGTTCTTTGTTGATCTAAGTAGGAATCGACTTAAATTTTTTTTAATGTTATGTCAAGCATACGTTCCCAAAGTTGTTCTTTCTGACTCTTGGGACAACTGAAGGAGGTTTGTGGCCAATTAAAATTAATTTGGAAGTGCGTGGGTAACTTTAAGTGGTTTGCGAAAGGTTTGATGAAGAGTAAAACATTTGTGACCCATTTCAATTATTATGAAAGTTAGAATAAATTGGCCATAATTTTTACGCTTTAAAAAAATTTTGGAGTAAAATTAGGTACGCGAAATACAAGTTGCATGGTGGAAGTCGGGTCGATCGCAGACGCTGTCGTCTGTGATGTTTAAATAGGAGCAAAATCTCGCCGTACAAACCAGTGACGCAACGTACAGTCCTGCAACCCCTGCATCGCGTGGGGGCCAATAATTCAAGGGATCCCAAAACATATGTTATGGTTTTGCAATCCTTCGTAAGATACAACTTGGGGCCTAAAACATGACTTTGCAGGGGGGGCTTAATATTCTCCGTTACGCCACTGGTATAAGCCATTCCTTGTCTAAAATACGGCAGTATAAAAAGAACCTGGAAATGTGTAGAGAATGCGACTAAGTACGTTACGTAAGTATTTTTGAATGCAATTGTTCATAAATTTATCAACCAAAGTTATACTTTTATTAAACTTCCTTTATAAAATGATCTTTTTATATTATGCTTTTTAATATAATTTTCATGTCCTATTTTTAGGACATCAATTTTAAATGTGTTCTTTTTCTATCATGCATTGAAGTAAGAATTATTTCACTTGGGTGGGAGGCATCGACGAATTTCTATTAAAAGGGGTACAGTTAGTTTTGGGGGGCACAGTAAGTTTGAGAACCACTGCTTTAGAGCAATGAATTATGTTTCTCAAAAGTTGCAGTTAAAACATCCATGGTCCTTATGCATATAATGTAAGACAGTTCTTTGAAAAAGTACTTTATTTCTTTGGTTTCGAATTTTTTGATGGAGACTGTTTCCAATTAATTCGTCTTATCTCATATGGATAGATTGAGTTATTTAAAAAAGAAATCAAGTTCTATAATTTTATGGTTATCTGTGGGATTAAAACTTATTGCTTAAAGAATTATTACTAAGATTTCTTTATCTGGATTTATTTGCTAATAAGTATTGTGGGCTTCTAACGAGGAATGGGCAAACTACGGCCCGCGGGTAGAATATTAATTTGCCGATCCGAGGCAAACTAAAAGAAAAAAATATATTTATATATTAATCCATCTCCTTCCTCTCTTTTCTACTTGGTTTAGATATCATTTTTTCCCTACCTTTTTATTTCAAAGAACTGATGATATTTTTACTTTCTCTATTTTCTAAAACTTAATCTTAGCTGAGCAGCTAGCTAGGATCGACTTGTCTCATTTCCTGAAGTTAAGTTCCATACCCTCAGTAAATGAAGAGAAGCTTAAGAATTATGAAGATGACTTGAAAAAACTACATATTAAGTTCTAACACAGATTTCAAGATTTCAGTGCCATTGAAAGAGAATTGTATATTTTTACCGTACCTTTCAACGTAAATTGTGAAGCAGTGAAGTCTGATTTGTAACTTGAATTAATTGAGCTGCAATCTAACAATCATTTCAAACAGTTGTTTCTAAACGTGCCAAGGTCAGAGTTTTACAAATAAGTACCGAAAGTAAATTTCCCCCAAAATTTAATATCTCACTCCCAGAAAATCAGTACTATGTTTGCTTCATCTTATATATGTGAACAAGTGTTTTTAACTATGAAACTTAGAAAGAATTATTTCAGAAGTAGACTGACAGATGAGCATTTAGCCTCGTTCCTTAGAATCAGTACACCTCACTTCGAACCTCAATATAAGGAGCTTTTAAAAATAAAGTTGCAATTTCATTCATCTCATTAACATATTTAAATTGTATATTGTTTTTAAAATTTTAGAAAAAATTATCTTGAGCCACCAAATTCTTCCCCTCCCCCGATTTTTGAACCGCGACCGAAAAAGTTTGCCCATTCCTGCTCTAACCTGTCTGTAATTTCCCGAATTCTAAGCAATGAGAACGGATTTATATCAAGTACATTGTACCCGTCTAAAATGTCTAGATGTTGGGAAGATTGAAAATAAATAAATAAATATATCAGTTCAAGAAAGTTGCCTATTCCTTATCATATAACTCGGTTTACAATTGCGAAGTCTGTACATGCGATAGTACAGTGGGTGATCGGTTAACGAACGCTTTCACGAAAGATTTTTGTGTTCGGATAACGAACACTTTCAAGGAAGATTTTTTGTGTTTGGACAACGAACACATATTCGGAGGTGATCAGGGAGACTCCCCTTAAATTATGGATGAAATTGTGACAACTGCTAGAGATCTGGAATTGGAGGTGAACGAGGATGGCATAGAAGAGTTCATAATGCGGCATGAAGATAAACTGACGACAGAAGAATTCCAAGAAATTTTGAATGAAGAACACCAAAAAACACAACGAAATGTGTCTCCTTCTGAACAAGAGGAAGACGAAAGAGGACTAATGTCGACATCTGCCATTAAAGATCTTTTTAAAAAGTGGGATGCTGTCGGAGCAATGGTCTTAGAATGGCACCCAAACCAAGATGATGTCAGTAGGGTTGGGGATCTTTACAACGACAATGCTATTAATTACTTCCGGAAAATCCTGAAAAAGAGAGAGAAAAGCAATTGACATTGGACATGTTCTTGAACGGCCCATAAGCAAAAAATGAAAAGGACTGATTAATATGCAAGACTATATGTATGTATTATTTTTTTAAAAACTTACTAAGAAATTATACATTTTTTAAAATTTAATTTTTAGGGTCTCCAGAACGAATTAATCGATTTCACATAGAAGTCTATGGTGAATCGATGATCAGTTAATGAACAATTCGGATAGCGAACATAATCTTGGAACGGATTATGTTCGTTAACCGATCACCCACTGTACTGTTTAACTTGAGACTAGTTTATATTCTGATTTATTAAGTTATCAAAATAATTTTTAATGTTATAAGTAATGAATTCAGATAGTTGTGTGTGTGTGTATGTATCCGTATAAAAGTAACTATGCGTAAACAAAACATGTAATACAGTATGAATCGAAAATGTTGCGTTCTGCGGAGAACAACAAAAACCACTATACCTGGGTGTTTACCTATAACCTATATATTAACTCATACACACTCTCTCTCTCTCTGAGGAGAGAGAGAGAGGTTTTTACAAAAATGGAACATTATTTATTCTCTAGTTAAGAGGAATAACTCACACACACACACACACACACACACACACACACACACACACACACACACACACACACACACACACACACACACACAGGTTTTTACAAAAATGAAACATTCTCCAGTTAAGAGGAAAAATATAATTATTTTAACTATTTAGATTTAATATTCCAAAAAAATAAAAATTATTGTGTATATGTCTTTGTTAATACTTTAAATAAATGTTTTAGTATAATACCGATGTAATAAAGGAGGTGTATTTTTGCTAATTTATTTCTCTTTTCTTCACTTGAAATATTTTTTATCAAATATGAAATTTAGTGATAAATAAACCTTTTTATTACTCTAAAAAACCTATAAAAACTATCTTTTGAATGTTTAATCAGCTCAAGACGACTGATTATTAAAATTTACTATGTTTCTAGCTTTTGTGTTCGTGTTTTTTGAACTCGTAAATATACGTCTTAATGTAATTGTTGCTAAAGAACACACTTGTATTAAAATACTTTTATTTCAAATTCATGTTTTATGAAAACAAGTTTCATAAATATGAGTTTTTTTATTATTTCAAAAATTGCAGCCTAAGATAATTAGTTGTGAATAAAAAATAATTTTCATACAACGTATTAATAAATCATTTCGAAATGTCTGAGTAACTTTTTTTGTAATTTAACAAAAGGAAAATAGTATTTTCAGTGATTTGTTAATGTTTTATGATTTACTTTTATTTTATATTCTTTGTAATAGAAATTTTAAGTTATAATAAATCATTTTGCTAAATTTTACACATTATTTATTAAATATTCCTTTTTGTATATTGAATGAAATCATTGTTTAGGAACATATCACGTGTTTTGTACTGGTTAACAAAATTTAATGACGACGAAGAATTTTGTAGGGGAAAAATCAATTTTTTTGTGCTGAAAATTTAGTAGGCAATTGAGAAACATTGTGTAAGGTAATGTTAATCTTGTTATTTTTAAAAAGTTTTAGAAACTATTCATATTCAATTTTTTGCTAAAAATAAACAGTTTCTGTTGCGCAATAAAAATAAATAAATAAGTGAAAATCAAACAATATTTTAAGCTCATGCTTTCTATTATATGAAATACAACTTATTTTTATTTAAATTTTTTCCCCACAAAACGTTTTCTTGGAGCATGGTACAAATATCACTGTGTTTTAAAGAACAAATGCTATTTTTTTAATAAAGAAAATAATACATGTTTTTAAAATTTCTCTTTGTTCAGAGTTCATTGCATGTAAAATAATATTTTATGATCTTTTTATAAAATTTTTTACGATTTACATTACCATATAAAATGCATCTCTGATGTACAAAAGCTTGAATTTCTATGTATATCTTTTAAAAATTAATTTATTTCCAAACTTTTTTTTTGATTTTGTTGAAATATATTTAAAGCTTATATTTTTATATTTCCAAAAGGTAATTTTTCAAAGTACCGAGAGAGCGAGCGAGAGAATGATGTAATATGCAAAAAATAATCAAAACAAGTTATCAAAAATCAAATCAAATGTTATCAATCATATTTTTTTTAAATCTACGAAATCTATAATAAATTTTTTCAAGATTTCGTTTCATGACATTTTTTCGGCACCCTTGTGGGGTTCGAATGTGAAAAAACTTTAGTGTATAATCTTTTCTTTTTTTATTACCATATACTGTTAAGACATTTTTGATTGTTTTATCTGCTGAGAACCAATTGTCTAAGCATTTGCTTCGCCATGATGAGAGTACTGTCTGCAAAAAAAATGTGTGAAGATAATAACCGAAAAGTCAACAACAAAAAGTGAGGCCATTGAGAGGCTCCAGACGCTTTATCTTTACATCACAGAAAAAAGTAATAAATATGAATGGAATGTTTCCACTTGATGCTGTAGGAGTCACAACCTTACAGAGCTTTGAACTGCCTACACATGCTGCTTAGTGAACCGTGATCTCGGAACAAATTGAATTTGAGACAAATTGGATCACAAGGCAGTGATTTAAAAGATATATGTTTTTTTTTGGGGGGGGATGGACAAGTGGAGAAGTTTCTAAATAAATGAAGATAAAAGTGTTTCTGGACACATTCTTCCGATTCACAATATGGAAAGTCTTCCAGACAGCAAATTATTATTTTAATATTTTAGATAAATGTGGGCTTAGATTTGTGTGAAGGTCACAAGCACTTTTAAGGGATCATCTTTGAAAATTAAAAACAGAAATCTTGACTGCCATTTGAGAACTATTTATTTTATAAAAGTTTAATTTTTTTGTAAAAGTTTAACTTGTATCTTAACTATAAGTGTTTATCTTTTTGTGGCGATTTAAATTAATTGGTGGTAAAACTATACGTATAGGATGATTTTAAAATCACAAGAGAAATTTTGAGGGGGCGTATATTTCACAAAAACTAACTTTTTTGAGTAGAAAGGTATGGGTAGATGTTTAGTGAAGAATGAACTTTTATAAATGAAACACAAAAGGAAAACATTTTTACTTACAACATTATCACAAAGTGTTTCATGACAGTTTTTACAATAAACAATTAAAATTGTGGACACGAACAGTAATTGTAAGATGTACAGCTGAAATAGCATAATTGGCTGGCAATGTTAGTGGTGTACCGCTGTGAGATCTAATGCATCAACGAAAGTCTTTTTTGGGGGGACCTGATGGGAGATTTTACAAATGCAGAAAAGGCAGACAGGATCTTATATTAGATTTATGTCTGCAATTACCTGGATGCTACTTTTAGATGGTACGAATAATGCAGAGTGAATCAATGCAATGGCTATTCGATATATCGACAATTTCTTTGAGCCTTAATAATGTATAAGGACATCTGAAGGCTCTTATTTTCTATTCTATAGAAGATGTCCTCGCTAAGTTATCTATTGAATCTAACATTACCTGGCATTTTAAAACTGTTCACCAATTACTCTGTCGTCTTTTCCAAGCTTGTTTTAGTGTTGGTGGTCACAATTTTGAGCATTTATTGTTAGTACTGCTGTAATAAAGTGGTCTATGGGTGGGCTGTGAAGTATGGATTTCAACCCGTGACCCGCGAGTCACGAATGGCGCGCTGAACGCATTTTAGTGGCCCCTCATTTGAGTTTGAGGCAATTTAAAAAAATTACCTTTTCTGCTTTTTTTATCATAAGAAACACTATTTTTCTGTTATTTTTGATACTTACTTAAAACATTTCACTGCGGTGTTTGATTTCCATTAGAGATAAAATTTTCTGAAAATGACGAATTTTTCAAAATTTTCATTTTGTATCTTAAATAATTTTAAATATAAAAGAAAAAAATCTGACTGTACATAAAATCTCGGAAGGGTGTGTATTTGGGCCTCTACGTGTCGCTTAAACCCATACATCCCGATACAATAAAGTTTTTTTTAGTGAGCAATATTATCCTTCAAATTTTGTCTCATGATTTTAGAATCATTTCATAGAATAATTGGTACGCAAATAAAATTTGTTACATTATATGTTGATTAAAGCTGCAATACTTGCAGAGGTTTTCCATACTAGCAAATAATTATCAGTTAAATATGATTGAGATTTCACTTCTCTTGAGGAGGTTCATTGTGGGTTATTTGGAGGCCTATAATGTTATGATTTGTGTCGTGCCAAGTCGAAATATATACTTTAAAAGTTATATACTACATTATGTCACTATGTGTTACTTAAATCTTTACAGATTTATGCTATGTTATGTCACTGTAAGTTACGTAGCATATCTTGCAGACCCCATACCTTTATTAGCTAATTTTTTATGTGAGAATGTAAAATATATTTAAAGCGTGATAAAGACAGTAAATAATTACAAATGAAGTTTTTTTAAATAAATTTATTTGCAAAACTCCTCATGCTTCACATTGCATAGCATAAGGCTTACAGACGTAAGTGGTACATCATTATTCAATTTAAAACAAAATTAAAAATACATTTAAGAGGCAAATAGGAAATTAAAGGAAGGGAGGAAATACACAAATATAAAGAAAGAGAGGTTCCTATAAAATTTAAAAATCTGTTCAGTAAAGTTTTCTTAAAATATTAAAGCTTTAAGTACAATTGATCAACAAAGACAAAACAGGTGGCAAGAAAATACCTAAACGTTTCAGCATCTTTTTGAAATTTTCTCTTTTACAAAAATATTGGTTACAATACACCAAGACATGTTCCGAGGTTTCAGAATTCAGACCACAAGAACAAATATCATTGCCAATTAAATTAAACCTGGATAAATAGCCAAATTAATTTTAAAATTTCCATGTCCTGTTGGAATCTCGGATAACTTAAAATCAGTAACAAATTTCTTACATTTTAGCCGTTGATAAATGGTGGAAAAACACTTTTTAGTCCATAAAGCTTTAGGTAAGTCCAAGAATTCGGAGTTTCAATCGGAAACAGTTCTTTCCCAAGCTAAATGCTTCCAGTGAGATAATGGCACAGACATCAAAAGGTTCATATCTTGGTAAGTTGCCTCTTTGGCCAACTGGTCCGCTCTATCATTGACGAGATTTCCACTATGGCCCCGAACATAAGAAAAGTGAGTGTCACAGTCTTC
This sequence comes from Trichonephila clavipes, assembly GCA_019973935.1. Lineage (NCBI taxonomy): Eukaryota > Metazoa > Arthropoda > Arachnida > Araneae > Nephilidae > Trichonephila > Trichonephila clavipes. The sequence continues at coordinate 1,578,709 of BMAU01017974.1, read as the reverse complement.
AATGTTGTACAGAATAGACTGAACCTCCACAACAAGTTTTTCTGTAGAATTTACATTGTTCAAAGAATGAAGTGAAGAGAGCGAGTCGGTGAAGATAAAAAAAATATTGAGTTGTAAATGAAAAATGTACATTATTTTTTTAATTCAAAAAGAAATGTAAAAAAATTAATAGCCTTAGTCTTTTAACCCAAATTTATGTTGTGGATAAAATAATTCATAAGAAATTAATATGGCATTTTTTAAAATCTGAATTAATATTTGGCGGAATAAACTTTTCTCGCGAATAACTCAGTAACTTGTAAGATCTTAGGGGAATAACAAATTTTGTGAGTGTCTAAAAAGAAACATGCCTTGAGAGCTTAGAAAGAAACATGTTTTGATGTAGTGGATGATAGATGTTAATCGGATTTAATTTTTTTGTACCCACGGATTAGTAGCCGATTTCAGTTCTTGAGGTATTTTTGGAAATGCTATCCAGTTTGATCAATTCATTTTCCTTCAGAGTAACCTTTATAACTGTACTAAACTAAAATAATATTTTTATATCTCATAATCTCTGAGCTCAGGTCTTACTGTTTGGGTATTTTCGGTTTTGAAATGGGTTAATTTTGATTGTATACAAAGTTTAAAGTTGGAAATAGGAAAAGAGTTATTGTAACGATTTTATATTTTATTGTATTCGAAAATAATATTTTTTCTAGCAAGAAAGCAATTTATTAAGTTGCTAAATTTATTAAAAATTAGAGAATGATATTCGGGCACGAAATGCTATCTTTCTCTCCCTCTATAAATAATTCACTCAAAAGAGAATTATTTCCTATACGCGTGTTAAATAATATAATTAGCTAATTAATCAACTGCTTAATATTTCAATTGATCTGTATATGGTTGAAGTTTTGGAAGTAGTTTACACAGAAAAAGGTTTACTCACCGATTAAAAATCATCCAAAAGCTGTTTAAAGTACTTTCTTTCTGCTTTCTTTGTATTACGAAATAAGTTGTTTAAAATGTTAAAATTAATTTTAATTTCCATAGAATTGTGTACTAATGTGTATAGTAGTAAAATGTTACCCCATGTACTATATCGTCGGTCTAATTATCAGACTGCGTAACTCCACCGATGTAAGTGATTTGATATAGGAGTGCAACGCGGCAAGCGCTTTTTGGCACGATTCCTTAATCTATTGTTATCCGGTTACATGAAATTCAAGATGACGGCCTAGCTTTTTCTTTTGTTTTGTCTACGCCAATTCCTTTGATTTATTCCTTCGATCAGTTTTTTTTTATTTCATAATAAAACTAGATTTCGAAGGGGGAGAGGTGGTGGCAAGATTTTAACATAAAATAAATACAACAGAATGTAATATTAATGTATTACACTTCCAGATATAACTTATTTACATTATTTTAAGCGTACATTACACAAAATTTGTAACAATATCGCAAGATAAAAATATGAAAGTAAAACATATTGTAGCATTATCGCCTATCTTGGCGAACATAAACAACAACTTGACGCCTAGCCTTACTGTATCAAATTAGCATCCAAGATGGAGTTACGTAGTCTGATAATTTAACCGACGATATGTAACTCATGCTGATTATAATTTATCTCTCTCTCTCAATCAGCATATTTATAAATAATATCTAAACACTGCATGCTATTCAGGAAATTTCAATTGTTCAAAATCAGTGACATTCGTTCTTATATATCATTTGCTCAATGCCTTCCAAATTGGATATAAATTGACTGATTTTAAACCAGTGCTTCTCAAACTTTCAATATTTGCGACCCAATTTTCTATCATAATTTTCATCGCGCCCCCCTTAATACAATAACAATATATTGAATGCAATAATAATGTACTTTGACACTGAAGTTACAAAACGACTTGAATAATAAACCGTACAAATCATCAAGATATTGAACTTGGTATATAATTTTGTTTATATGACAAACCCATGGGGCACTAGTAATTATTAAACATGTTCTCAACACATTTTTAATTTGATCAAATTATCAAATTGAGTCGTAGTGAAAAAAAAGTACATTTATAAAATATTATTACAGCGGTGAAATTGAAACCGGAAGAGGTGAAATCGAAACCGGAAGTTGAAATGTATTTCACATACTTTTTACCCATAATTTTTGTATTTTTATTTTTCATTATGTCATTTTTTTAAACTATTTTATTGATAGGCAACAATTTTGTTTTACTTCCTTTCAGTAAATGAATAGTTTTTTTGAAAAATAATCTTTTATTTTCGACTTCTCGGGTTTTTTTTTTTTTTTTGCAGGGCCCATAGTTTTGTTAATTGTTTCTTGAAACGCTGTTGTAAATTAACTGTTATAAAATCACTTCTCACTCTCACACACTCTGTTTTAGTGGAACATCACACACTTTGTGTTTCTCCAATTGTTTTGACACTGTACCTGCATGAAGATTACATGTTTGGACTGACTTCTCATGACTCACACACACTCTCACACACTACTCTCTCAAAGCAAAGTGTTATTAATTTGCAACCTATTTTTAGAAGGTGAGTGATTGAAAGATGATATTTACCACACCCTCTCACACACTGGCTCACACACACTTGTGAAAGAAAGTCTTGTCACTCACACAACACTCTCACAACACACTCTTTTACACACTATCACTCACAATGTCAGTTACACGGCACACTGGACTCACTCACACACTCTCACTCACACACTCACACAAATGTTATCAAAGTTTTTGGAATTCTATAAGTCAGTCACACTCTCACACACATTTACTCACACACACTCTCTCACACTACACTCACACATATGTATTTCACACTCACACAATGTCATCATATGACACACAAGAAACTTGAGTAGTCGGAAAGAAAATTTTTAAAAAGGCGATAAAACCTCACACTCATCAATGTTATGTTTAATAAAATCACACACACTCACATCACACACACTCTCACACACACTCACACACACACTCTCACACTGAAACACTCACACACACACTCACACACAAAATTGTATGTATTTCGTGACTCACACACACACTCTCACACACACTCACACACACACTCTCACACACACTCACACACACACACTCACACACACACTCACACACACACTCACACACACACTCACACACACACTCACACACACACACAAACACACAAATCACACACACTCTCACACACACTCTCACACACACTCACACACACTCTCACACTCTCACACACACTCTCACACACACACTCACACACACACACATGGAAAATCACACTCACACTCACACACTCACACACACACTCACACACACACTCTCACACACACTCTCACACACACTCACACACACTCACACTCTCACTCTCACACTCACACACTCTCACACTCACACACTCTCACCACACACTCACACACTCTCACTCACACACTCACACACTCTCACTCACACACTCTCACACTCTCACACACTATGATTTTAAAAGTTACTATTTAATATAATTTAGCGAAAGTGCCCTATTTAGTCGTTTGTTTAATATTCACTTGATATTAATTTTATTATCTGTTATGTAGTGGGACTAATGTGTGTTAAATAGGTCGGTGCGTAAAATCTTACGTAATTATTATTTACTATGTTGTTGAATAATCTTTACCATAAGCATGGTCTTGTAGAATACTCGCACCTTTTAACACCCATCATAATTAGAGACCTAAGAAGTATTTGGTTTTTCCCCCTTACTTTCATGTGACAAGATATACTGTGCGTTTTAAAATCTTTCACTAATTGTTAAAATTTTTTAACACTTTGATGTATTTTAAAGTACTGCTTTTGCTATTGTGATGATACTAGGTTTTACTTTCTGATGTTTAAAACTTTGAATTTTATCTCCCACTATGAATGCAGTTTTATAATTTTTACTGTTTTCTTAACCCTTTAACGGGCACACAGCTAAAATACAATTTTCTGTGATAAAGTACTTGATAAATGCAATGTTCTCATCCTCTATAAGCATTATTTAGTCACAAAAAATATCGAATCGTGGGTTTTTTCCTCGGTGGTGGCTAGACGTTATAGCCATTGCGCATGTAGGACATTTAACTTACTTTTCAGGACAGAAATAATGAATCCTATTACAATAAACCTTTTTATTAAAAATTAACATTTATGTAACAACTATTTCCATAATAATTAAATACAAAGTATAAGTGTAATTTAATAATAATAGAGCAATTGTACAACACAGAATACTTACTTAGAAAATATATAGAATACGTAGAATACACATTGAACTTGGTATATATCTTAATTTTATATTTTATTTAATTTTAGTCTGAAAAGTTAGAAATAAAGTAATATTTTTGAGAATTTAAGGGGACATGGTACGATTTACACTAAAATTTTTAATTTAAGAATTTTCAAAATTTTTTTGGTTGCCTCCAATGTGCGTATACTATGTAAAACAGGTTTTATACTCAAAATTTCATAAAAGGCTAACCATTTAATTTTTTAAGGAGAAAACTTAAATTTTGGGAAGTGATTTTAAAATGCTACTCCTCCCCTACAAAAATTTACATACACGCATGAAATTTGGTTAAAAAGTACATCAAACCATGTGTAACAAAAGTTGGTATGGGGTTTGTGATAACATGATTGGTATTCATGCAATATTTCTTTTTATGAAGGCTTATTTGAAAATTCCTTAGAAAAAGTATGAATTCTGAGTTCAATTATTTTTTAAAAAATAAGTATTGCTTTGATTCAAAAATGCATACCAACTTTTGTTACATGTACTATTAGCAATAGGTAAAAAAAATTCAAAGCATTAGGCACAATAGAAAAAAAGCCTTAGCATTTTAAATGAAGACAAACCAGTTATTTAATTTTTATACGTTTTAGCTTCAATTAACGCATATAGATAGACTAAATATCCAACACCCGTTGGGGAAAATTTTTTAATATGTGGCTTGACATATTAGAGCCACTGCCCGCTAAAGAGTTAAACGATTATTTGGTGGAACAAAGCCCAATCTGGCTCATGCATCATAAAAATCCGACACTTCAACTCAACTCATAATCTTATGTTGACTTGATGTAAACATGAAGAATGTTATACCAGTTTAAGGAATCTCAGGCATGTTATCTTCGTTTCGGGAGGTGGGAAACAAACAATTTTCAAATAGATATAATTCTTTGAAATTAAAATTAAATAATTCGAATCTTTAACACATTATTTGTAAAGGAATAAGGTTTCAAAACAGGTACAAAATGTTTAAAATATAATCATAACTTAAAAAATTATAAGCATATGAAATGAAGAATTTTTTCTGTAATAAATATTAAGTAAATTTTTTATGTTACGCATGCTATTTTCTAAAATTGATGTATAAAACTTTATAGAATTATAAAATGTATCATACTCTGTAAACCCTACCTAATTTTAGTATTATATATCTTTTGTATTTCAGAATATTTGAAAAATATTGAAATTTGAATTTTTAAAAAAAAAAAATGTAATTTTTCTTATTTTTTAAAAAACGTAATTTATTGTTCTATTTATATAAAAATAGCTACATTGTAAAAATGATACATTTAGCTTTATAAATCAACTTATTGCTATCAATTAGAGCAACTATTTTAGAAAATATGATGGCCAACGTAAAGCTTAATTAATATTTCTTACAGAAATGTTTCTTATTTTCATATGCTTATAATATTTTAAATTGTATTTTAAACATTTTACACTTTTTTGAAACCACTCTCCTTTATAAATAATGTGTAAAAGATTCTAATTATTTAATTTTAATTTCAAAGATCTATTCTATCTATTTGAAAATTGTTTATATTTTCAGCCACCGAGAGGAAGTTAACACTCCTGAGATCCCAGTTTAAGCATCGTCCATAGCACTTGACCGTGGAATGACATTGCAAGCTCGTCGCCAGTCACTCTCATATAGCTTCTAGTACTGAGTCAATCAAGTGTGACGATTCTTCATCTAAACGTGTTTTGTCTAGAAATACTAGTTTCTTTTAAAACTAAATGAACAAGAATGGTTGCATTCTCAAGATGCATTCTCAAAACGAAATCGATTGGGTAACAATACGGGAAAATAAAACTAGATACACATTTATGTTTATTTTTGGACTATCTCAAAATGAAACTCTTGAAAAAATCAAATTAATTAGTTTCTGTCATCTACAGATCTCAACATATAAAAAAAAGTTTAGCAACTTCATTTATTCATAGAAGATTTTATTAAAGAATGTAGATTCTATCTGAAGGATATAAAAAAAATTCAGTTCCAAATGCACTGTTTCTAAAATTAAATTGGAAAAGAAAAAATGTATAAAATAACTGCGAACAGTGGAAAGGATCTTACGAATGCTAGTTACGTTAATCAAGGCCTTTTTAAAATATTATTTTGAAAATGGCTTAGATATTCAGTTAAATAATTATACATTTTTTCAAACAGCACTGGAAAAGATAAGATTTTCTGCTGAATAAATTCAGTGTTGGGCAAATGGGGTATGTTAGGTATAAATTTTTTTTATAGAGATAGAAATGAAGATAATAGGGAGGGGGTGTACGTCTTTTTAATAAACCTTGACTAAAATTTTAAAGTTTAGTCTGTAGCTTAATTATGTATTTTTTCAAAAGAACTCAATCATAAGCTTGCTTAGTTGGTTGTTTGCGAAATCTGTCTAAGAATTAATTATTAGACTAGATTTGGGTCTGAATTTTGATGATATGTGGCATCTTTAATTAAATTAATAACTTTTACTAACATTGTTAACTAGTACGAAATTCTAATCTTAGTTTTTTAATCAATTGATGCTTTTTTATCTTTGTTATTTTTAAGCCTGTTGTTTAATTTTGAGAGCAATTTTTGATCATTTAACTCGTTCATTGACAAAGAGGTAAATGCTACTGTATTTGCTGAACCAAAGCATGATATCCCGTCGAAGGTAGCATACTTTTATAAATGAAATGCTTTTTTCAAGCACACACAGTTTAGATGCCCCAGAAAATTACTAAAATTATTTCGATATCCTATGGCAGGGGTGATGAACCTTTATGAATCTACGTGTCATTTTTTTCTAAAGAAGTGTTTAATGAGGTGTAGACGTGCCGTCAAATAATTTTGACTTGTGATTATTGGGAAAATAATAAAACTAAATACTAAAAAAACTCAAAACTCTACCACAAAAACATATCTTTTGTACTGTATAAATGTTTTATTTATAGGTGTAATTCAAATTAAAGTAACATTAGTGTGACTTCTGTTGTTGCAGATTGGAAGACAAATAACTTATATTAGTATTGTAAGACGTTACTTTTTGTAGAATACATGCTGAATTTGAGTCATTTGCCAAGCGGTTTCTAAGCAAATAATTATTTTTGCTGTGGTTCACCTTTTTTAACAAGAGGGTTTGTGATTTGTGTCAAAATACCGTTTTATAGACGATGTTCTGCATACCACTATTCCGGAACATAAAACACACTCCGCTTTGTCGCATAATGCCATGTTTCTTGAACCAAATTATTTTTGCCTATATCACCATATTTGAAATTCTGTTACACTTACTATCTTGCACTTTTTGTTATTTTGCTGAACTAGCCATTTGAAATAACAGTTAAAATCGTAAATATAACACCAATTAAAATACAGTTGTGTCTCAATGAAATTGACTATTCTATGCGTAGACAAACTTTACATCATAAGCAATTATAGTCCACGACGTAACTAAGGCAAGACAATAACAAACGAGTGTGTGTTCCCCGCCGCCCTGAGACCGGTTACTCACGTTTGTTCGCAATACTTCATAGTGAACTTTTGAAATTTTAAAATAAAATGCAAACTATTTTGATCGCTGGCGTGCCAAAAATATTGTATCACGTGCCATCAATGGCACGCGTGCCACTAGCTCGCCATCCCTGTCCTATGGTAATCTAAATATCCGTAAAGGTGATATTTTTTCTTATACAAGTTTCATACACAAAATATGCAAAACTTTTATAAATACAATACATAACATAAAAAGCGAGGTACCAAGAAAGAGTTATCAGAGTGGGATGAAAATCGATAGACATGATGCATACATATTGAAAACAAACAGTACAGTATTATGTGAAATAAATGTTTTACTCAGGAAAATATGACTACCAAAGAAAAAGACCAATTTATGCATTAGTCCATCTTTGGTTCCGATTCAAACTGATATTCGGCTGAGTATCTAGCTTCTAATTATCTCGAATTTGCGAGTCAAATATGCGCGATCGATCCAAGACGTCTACTCATTCGAGTCCAAGTATGCTTTGCCCTACACGATGTGCCGAAACGTTGCCGTGTTGGAGAAGAATGTGTTTGGGACTGTTAGGAATAGGTTGGGGTCTGTTAGGGACGTGTTCGAGAAACACGAAGACAAGCAATTGAAAGGCGGCCTGTGTGTGGCCAGGACTATATAGGACATGTTGAAATATACTAAATGCATGGGTGTGTGAAAGAAAGGGCAATACTGCGGTGCGTATTATCTCTTTTATTACTGCCCTGCTGTAAGGATGTTACGGATGATAAACAAAGAAGGGTTCGATTATCAAATGTAATGACACCCCATACCTGCATTCCTGGTTCTCATCCTGAGTAAAGCCCAACAATTAGTTGGATAAATCACTGCTACCACTCTCCTGGATGTTTGTAGATATGTCTTCGCTCATAATCAGGGTTCAATTCGAAGGAGGGATTCATCTGAAAACATTTCTTCTTCATTCCTTGAGATTACAGGTCAAAAGTGCCCTGCACCTCTGCTAATGGGCCTGACAGTTGTGACGGGGCTTTACGAGACTTTCTACTAATAGTCCTCTTGGGGAATCTTTCTGCCAGGAATTGCGTTATTTCACAGTTATCCCTGTCAGGAAGAAACCATGATATGCAGATTAGCTAGTGTATATATATAGTTAAAGTTTAATAATCGTAAATTAGAAGGAAAAGAGAGCGGAGTCGATGAAAGCAGTGCTGATATGGTAAGAACCAGAATTTCGGAGCGTGACTAGAGGACGGACTGTAACTATTAGAATAAATTAGGGAAGTTAGGATTATTAAGATAACATTTTTTGATTAAAAATAAGATATTCGGATTTCGTATGCTTATTCACATATGATTTGAGCTCTCTTTATATGACTCCAAAGGTTCCCTTTATAATTTGCTTGTCTTGGAATATTTATTATCTTTGGTAATATTAAATTGGATTTATCATGGTTAGTCTGGGTCATCCATCTTTACCTCTTACAGATTTAGGTCGATTAGATGACGAGGAAGCGTCCCCAGGGGAGAGGCCTTTTACACAGTGTTTAACGGTGAGGAGAGTCGGCGCAATATAGCCTGCATGACCTCAAATTTTTTCTCTCTTACTGAAAAGCCTAATGATGTTTATGCATTCACCGGTGGCCCATTCATATGTAAGAAGGATGGACCAGGGGCCGTGAGTACCGATTGAACGATCACTCTGCCCTGAATTTCTTTTCTCGCTTTCGGCCAATCATTACCCTTGTGACGTTTTGTATAGCCGTGACTTTCCTATTCCTGCAATCATTGTCGGAAGGTAGTTTTGTTAAACTTTTAGATCGTAGCTTATTGCTATCGTAAGGGATTTGCAGTCTGCATGTGAAGTTGAGGATCGATTCCAGTAGATGTCCACATTAAGCTCACCTACTGCAATCAGAAACAATACTACCACGCGTTGTTTCGATAAGGACACATCCATGCATAGTATATGACTGTACTCTCGATCAATTTTCTCTACTGTGGACAAGTTTTACTATTGAACGCCGCCTGCGATGAACACATCCTACCACCCTTTATATCCATGTTCAGTGGCGCTACTATAGCTGTTGTCATTCTGACGCAATCGCATATATCCACTCTCGTTTGGACAGCTCCTAATGTATAGTTTAGTCTTTCTAAAACAAATTATAATTCTGGTAACGAATTAGAATAACTTTGGCTTATTTGACTGCATTCCATGGAAGACCAGCTCACAACCAAATTTCATAGTATTGAACATAATATCGAAATGAATTTAAATCTTACGAACTGTTGTCAAAGTACATTGCAGTTTAACTACGAAACTGAGTATTTTTCTTTCATGTATTATCAACTGACTATTTTTCACTCAAATTAAAAGAATCTTTAAATATGATCTTATTTTTCTTAGTCTCATTTAATATATTTTCATAAAATCATGATTTTACAATCTTTTATTTGCTAAAATGACAAATTTGTATTATTTTTGGGTACTTCTGTTTCGCCGGCGCAAGGAATAAAGTCGTCTAAAATGATACTACCGACGCCTAACGGAATATTCCCATCTTTTACACCACATTTTTAAAACAAGTTTCTGTCTTTTCGTATCAGTAACGTCTTTTTAATAATACATCAAAAATAGATGAAAAACCAATGAGAGCTAACATTTATAACATTTTTTATGTTCATATAGTGTGTTGCCAATAAAGCTCGCTTGGCGAGATTTGTGCTGGCGAAACGGAAAAGTACCTTGTCTCTACGAATTGTTTATTGCACTATCTAAATATATGATACAAAAGCAGTATAAAATTTATCTAATTAAAAACGCACTTTTTAAAAAATTTCAAGATAAAAACATATTTGTTTGATGCAAATGACAAATTATGTTTTTTTCATTAAAATCATTAAGTAATACTGCAACTATATGAATAGTTTTTGTATCGTTTAATTAAAAAAATCTTTTTTATTGAAAATCCTGAAAAAAAGGAGCTTTTATTATTTATTTATTGAACTACTAAACAAATAAAAGAAGGCATTGAAAATAAAATCTATTTTAATTGCGTTCTGTAAATACAAAACAAATATTTGTTACATCATTTAAAAAAAGAAACGAACACAATATTAACATTTTCTTTTTATTCCCATTTTTGTACTAATTAATTCTTTTGAAATATTTTTTTTCTTGTTTACTGTGGAAAGAATCACAGCTTTAAAGATTAAAATTTATGTTTTTTTAAGACTTTTATTTTGCTCAGGATACACATAAGCATACAAATCCAAATTCTTAAAAAATTATTAACTTATGTTCTAACGCTAAGATCTTCCACATAATATGAATAATGTTAAGAGATGCGTGTTCTTTTTTTTCCTTTCTGTAGAATACGTGTCTGGAATGAATTTTTCGATGTCCGCCGATGTTAGATTAAATTTCAGGAATTCTCACACAGGAATGAGGATTATTATTTTTTTTAATATTTACGAGGCAACAAAAATGTTTTATATGAATGAATGACTTTCAAGTCTGTAATATACTCTTTTGGAGTTTTTTTTTAAAATTAGGGAATACCATGTAGCAGTGAGGTAACAAATATTTGAGTGGTTTTTTTCTCTCTTGATTTAATGTTTTCAGTGTTTTGAAGTTATGAGAAATCCTCATAGATTTATCTACTTTTTTCTGTAGACTTTGTTACATAATGTATAATATGTAAGTATGCAGTATATTTCTTTCTGAAATGTATAACGGAATGTATTTACTAGATATTTAAAATAATTTATTTCAAAAATAGGTAAAAATTTTAATTTTTAACATTTTTTATATTTAAAAGCATTTTTTAAATAAATGAAACAGTTTGGAAGTTACAATAATTTCAAAAATAACTTTCGTAGATGAATGTATATGTTATATTCCGGGCATAGTTTAAAATTTAAATGAAGCCAACACTGTTACTAGTTAAAGAATAATTGTACATGAAATTTTACGAATTAAAATTACAATTATACATAGGTAATAAAATGTTCTCTTTTCTTCAAATTGGAGTAAAAAAATTGCGTAAAATAGTTCTTAAAATTAATTTAATGATTGGTTAAATTATTACTGAAAATTGTTCACTTGTAAACACTTAAAACGATTGTTCGTTTCAGAAATATACAGCAATATCATCTTGGGTGTTAAATATTGTAGAGAGGTTTATACATTTATTTTATTGATTTTTGTGACTGGCTTATACATCGATAATACAATACACTGTTTGTTTATGATTTAGATGTGCGTAAAGAACAAAATTTCGCTATAATTTTTTCAAACACATAATTACCAGTATTTGCACATTTAATTTTGAAAGATGAATACAAATATATATGAACTACTGTAATACATTTTACGATTTTTAAAAAATCTGATTTTGCGAACCTCGACTCTTACACTACCCCGACTTACGCGAATCTTCAGTTACGCGATTTTCAAATTTCGTAGATTCGTTTTTTTGTTTGAGAAAAAAGTTGGTGAAATTGGTAGTATGATTGAAGAAGTTGTCGATATTGCCATAAAAATAAATTTAGAATTAGATAGTGATAACGTTCAAGTATTGCTTAATTCCCATAATCATTAGTTGACAATTGATGAGCTCATAGAAATGTACGAGCAAGAGCAAGACATTGAAGAATTTGAGTCTTTGGACCCAGTTCTCTCCGAAAACATAATGACGGTTAGGAATTTGACAGAAGGCTTGGGTTTAATTGAAAAAGGGTTACAAAAATTTTGGCAAATATAGACTCCAATGATGAGCGTATTTTTTCAACAAAACAAGGGGAAAAATTTATTAGCATGCTGCGAGGAAATTATGCTGGAGAAAAAAAAATCCATTAGCTGGCAGACTACTTTGTTAGGTTTTATGAAATATTCTTATCAAAATAATTTCGGTTTATGATTTTGTGTGTATTTGTGTGTTGTCTAATACTTTATTAAAATTTTTTTTCTAAATTATGATTTTCTTTCGTCTTCGGCCCCAACTAAAGATAATTTATATCCATATATATAAAGGAGAAAAGCGAGTCACTCACTCACTGACTGACTAATCACGATATCTCCGGTACTATTAAACCTACAGACTTGAAATTTGGTAGGTAGGTTCCCTTCATGAAGAAGACGTCAGCTAAGAACGGATTTTGCAAAGTTCGAACCCCAAGGGGCGTTACGGGGGTTTAAGGGGCGTTATAGATAATTATTTCCTTTACTAAACTATTAGATGTACAGTCGTGAAACTTGGTACACAGATTTCTTTCATAAAGTAGAGATTCCCTACATAATGATTTTTACAAAAATCGACCTCTAAGGGGCATTGAGGGCGCTTAAGGGGCGTTATACATAATTATTTCCATTTTTAAACTATTAGACGTACAGTCCTGAAATTTGGTAAGCGTATTCCTTTTATAGAGTACAGATTCCCTACAGAATGGGTTTTGTGAAAATGGACCCCAAGTGGCGCTGTGGAGAATTAAGGGGCATTATAGGCAATTAACTCCTTTTTTAAACTATTAGACGTAAAATCTTGAAATTGAGTAAGCAGATTCCATTCACTGAGTAGAGATCTGTCATAAGATGGACTTTGTAAAAATCGTTTCCTAAGTGGCGTTGCGGGGGCTTAAGGGGCGTTATAGATAATTATTTCCATTTTTAAACTATTAGACGTACAGTCTTAAAATTTGGTAAGGGAATTCCTTTCATGGTGTTGGGGGAAAATTGATCCCAAAGGGGTGACTGAGGGGGATTAAGGGGCGTAATAGATAAATATATTTCCGCTTTTCAATTAATAGAACCACCTGCTTAAAAAGTAGAAGGCATGTTCCGTTCATGGAATAAAGTTCCTTTTACAAAGATTTTTGCGAAAACGGACCCCCAAAGGAGTGGGGTTGCGAGGGATTAAGGCGTGTTATAGAAAAATTCCTGTTTTTGAATTTAACTCATTTACTTGAAATTTGTTGAGAATTTTTCTTTAGTTGAATAGAGTTCCACTAAGAATGGATTTTACGGAAATCAACTTCAGGGGGAAGCGGGGAGAATTATTGGGGTGTATTGATAGACAAAATTCTTGTTTTTGAACTGCTAAGACTATAATAATAAAATTTGGTTTGCATGCTTCTTTTGTTGAATTGGAATCCGCTAAGAATGCTGCCGACGAGGTATTGATGATAAAAATTCCGTTTTTGCTCTGTTAGATTTAGACTTGAAATTCAGCACGCATGTTTATTTTATGGAGTAGAGATCCACTGAAAGTTGCTTTGGTGGAAATTCACTTGATTGTTAGGTTAAGTGAGCGAAAAAAATCTTTCTCCTTCTATTTTATATGTAAATAGAAATTAGATATAATTTTTGTTCTTTTTATATCAAGGGTCGAGAGTGTAACAGCTATAAATATATTTTTCAATACAATCGAATTCTTAATGCTAGATATCAATAATTAATATATATGTAAACAGTATACATGTATACAACATCGTGAAATACCCAGTAAAGCGGGTGGGTAACGGCTAGTGTATTTATATGCGAAATACTCCAATTTGCGTGGAGATCACTCAGCGCCACCTTTTGTAAGTTCTGGGTATTACGGTATTTAGACATTTCTGTACTGATAGACTATCATTATAATTACGTCTCTCTCTCTCTCTTAAAGCCAAAGAAGTGGCGTTATACGTAAGAGGCGTAAATGCGGCGTTATTCTAATGTCCGGGAAGGTATTATTATAAAAAACAACTTCTTAACCGTATACTCTTAAAACGTCTCGTACTGACGATTCGGAAATTTATCATACAAAACATAAAAACTTTAAAACAATTCTTTTTCAAGTTAATGGTTCAAAGTACTTCAATTTACGCAGAAAAAAAATTGACCAAACACCCATAAGAAATGTTAAATACGGCCACCCCCTTTTTTATATTCAAGAAGTGTAGCGCATAATTTTGTGCATGTTTTGAGAAGCGTGTTTCAAATTGCACAGGGACTTCTTTTTTCCCCCTTTGAGTAATGAGAATTTTCAAATAATCTATTGTTTGGGGATTATCTGTGAAACTTTATTCTTTTTGAATACTGCTACAGAAAGAAAAAGGTCGGGAATACTTAGATCAAGGGAATAAGGTGACAAAATGAATCGATTGCCAAGTATATATATTAATTCATATTAGTTCAGGACTTTATTAAATGTATGGGGCATATCGCCCCGTCTTGTTACTACCAAGAACCTCGTTCATTCGTCATTTTCAATAGCTCGACAACTATGGGTGGACCCTGGCTTTCTCCAGAAGTTTTCTTCAGGCATCTGTATTCTTGGCAACTGTTTTCCAGTTTTTGATCTTTAAAATATTTAGATCTTTTTTTACACGATCAATCCATCTTAACGGGGATCTGCCCCGAAGTCCATTTCCCGGGGCTTTACCAGGATGTTTTTCTTGCAGCAACGATCTTCATTCATTCTAGCCAGATGACCAGCCCATACAAGTCTCTGTAATTTGTCAAATTTTACAATACCAGGCTGTTTGTAAATTTTGTACAGTTCTAACTTAGATATTCTTCTCCGTGATCCATTCACTTGGATTCTACAAGGAATGCAACGTAAGATCTTTCTCGCTAAAATTCCCAAAGCTCCTTATCACATAAAGTCAATGGCCAAATCTCTGATGCATAAGTCAGGACAGATCTTATAAGACTTTTGTAAAGAAGAAATTTAGTTTTTAATTTGGGAAAGCTGGATTTTAAATAACTCTTTAAGGCACAAAACCATCTATTTGCAGCAATGATTCTTTTATTATGCTCATTTATTCAGTTCATTTTTATTATTTATCTCAGTTACGGAAACTGTTAACTTTTTCAAATTTGTAATTGCTAATTTCAAAATGATCAAGTTGTAAGTCAGACTTTAAACAAGGAAAATATTTAGTTTTATTCTCGTTTACAGATTATCTCGTTTATTCACTTCTAATAATTTAACAAAATGTTGGATATGTTCTCTGTGTGCGGCATGCATTTTATTTTTACTCGGTATTGCATCATATGGATCTTTATGTTGCATAATTCTTTACACATCTACCATAAGATTTATTTTTAAAATAATTTTCTAACAGTACAATTCTCTTCGTGCACGATAAACTCATTCTGCAAAGAACAAAAGAACCTGGCATTTTATTATGAGCATGAGGAAAACCAATTTGTAAAAATTAAGAGAATGATAAAGTTATAAACAGGTGTTAAAATTCAAAAGATATTTTTAAAGAAGTCGCAAAATGGGTTTTTAAGTTGGAGTACAGGAATATTAACGACATCCTGTATAAATGGTGCTTGCATTAAACTTTGTCAACCTGTAAAAAAACTCGAAGAATTTGCTTCTTTAATGCATATGGAATTTATAATTAATCTTTTGTAATTCCTTCAGTACAAACCATTAATTTTAGATATTATTTTCCCGAATGTATTGTTTTAACTAAAAACAATAACTCGGGGGAATATTTTAAATTTAAATCTGGTAAAAATTTCTTTTTATTTTTAAATATTTTTTTAAACACAGAGATAAGTGCAGATGAAATATTTACATATAATCTTGATAAAAAAAACTTGGTGTGTACAGAAAAAAAATACTTTTTACTGTATACTCGCTGATAAATATTTAAAATGCAAAATATTTGTTACCTAATGATTTTTGGATTTATTAATTCTAAGTAATACTTTCAGTGTATCTGTATTTTTCTTAAGAAAAGGCTATATGTCGTAGATGTTAATTTTAAACATAATTGAGAGATTTTCTTGCAGCTTCTTATTTCAAAATTCTTTAATATTTCTCATTTCACAGGTAAAATTACATTTTTAGAAATTTTCACTTATTAAGCGTTTATAGTTGAAGGAAACCGCATCAATATTAGACCTTTATTATTTTTTATGGGATATTATTTTGCAAACACTGAGGAACAGAAGAATATTCCATGAAATATTCAGTGAATACTAGTGAATTTGTCTTCAATGTGTAAATTATATTTTTTAATAGTAATTATTGTTATTGTTGTGGGCATAAAATTCCAGAAACACTATTTAGAAACACAGAAATTGTACACTATTCATTGATCTCAATTTTAACATTCATTTTTTTCAACTTTAGATACTGACATATGTTTTTAGATAAAATGATTAATAATCCCAAGATAAAATTGTTGTTTATTTTTCATTTTTTGTTTAAATATTTCTATTCAGAAACTGCTTTGGTATCGAGACAGTATTATGCCATATAAGTCTGATTTTTAATAAATATTCAAAATTTCAATCTTGACATAATTCGGAAACGTGGAGAAATTTTGCTGATTTTAACTAGACCTTGAAATAATTATACTCGGTTCGCTACTGAATATGATTCAAATCATTATTTTACATAAATCCTTAATATTTCATACATAGATGCGTCGTTATACACTGCTGGACAATTGCTAAGGACGGATCACAAATTGCTATGTAGCATAACATTAAGCGAGACATGAGGCCTAGTAGGATAAAATATAGTTGCCACATTGTTCAGACATTAGAATAAAGAATATTTATTGTTCTGGAAAGTACAAAAGCTGTGAAACATCTGAAAGAAAAAAAAATGTTCATTTGATCTGCGTACGGAGAAATGGAACAATGCATCTAAAAGTCAGCAGGCACCTTAAAGATAGGTATCAGTACGGGATATGTCCACCGTGGAGTGTGATGTAACATTCCACACGTCGCACCATACTTTGCACAACATTATCCAGCAGCTGTTGAGGCAATTTATCCCATTCCTCTGTGAGTGCACGGATGAGGGTGTTCTTGTTTGTCGGAGGATAGTTTCGACCAGCAACTTGCCGCCCTAAAGCATCCCACACATTTTCAATGGGGTTTAGATCTGGAGAACACGCTGGCCATACGAGACGTTGAATACCCTCGCTGTCTAGACAATCCTGAACAGCGAGTGTTCGATGACATGTTGCGTTGTCGTCCATAAAAACAAATTTATTACCGACAGCACCACGGAAAAGACGAGCATGAGGAAGTAGAACTTCATCAATGTATCGTTTGCCCGTCATAGTCCCATTCGCAACCACATGTAGGCGCGGGCGGCGATTGATCATGATGCCGGCCCACACCATGATACTGCATGTCGGATATCGGTCCTTTTCCTGGATATTTTCTGGACGATAAGTAGTACCACTCTCGCGCCAGATCAGTTGGCGTCTACAATCCGATGACAGACTGAACCTACTCTCATCTGAGAATAGTACGCATGCCCAGTCCTGTTCAGTCCAATTGTGATGCTCACGACACCATTGCAAACGGGCAGTACGGTGCTGTCTGGTCAATGGGACACACACAGCAGGTCTTCGTGCGTATAGTCCTCCTCCCCTCAAACGTCTGGCAACAGTTTTTCGGGAGATCTGCTTTCCTGAGGCAGCAAGAAACTGATTTGTCACCTGCTGAGCTGTGGTGCGCCTGTTCCTTTTGCTGATAGGACGATATATCTGTCTTCTGCAGGCGTCATACTTCTAACACGACCTCTCCCGCGCCGTCCACTACACATTCCAGTAGTTTTAAATGACTTCGACAGCCGTGAAACAACGCTGTGAGCGATGTCGAACTCCCTGGCAACATGTGTTATTTTTCGCCCTTCTTCGATCTTTCCAATAATTCGGCCACGCATAAAATCATCTATGTGATGTCGGGAAGACATGCCAAAAATTTTAAGATCGTCTATTAAATCTTTCCTGTAAAACTTTGACTTGAAACAACAACTGTCCACACGCGTCAAAACCTTTAAAGCCCTTATGAACGCTATCACGTGATGAACAGACGTGGAAAAAAATTTGCATACTCATTACTTCTTCTTATTAATATCCCGCACTTATTCTAACTTTCCACATTTTGCTTCCTTTCATTTTGTGGTTGCTATGGATGATAGTGTTATCCGTCCTTAGCAATTGTCCAGCAGTGTACAAAGAAAGATTCAAAGTATTTAAGTTGTCTTTTGATCTTGATTTGTGACCTTGTAATATTATTACTGTCATTCATTTCGTAATTAAGTACAATGGTTATCTACAACATTACAGACTCAGTCGTGACAAGTGACTCAAAGTTAGGGAATTAATTAATGATTCACCATCATAAATCTGAGTTAATCTCATAAATATTTAATGAGAAAAACTGATAAAAATTGCCTTGGTGTTAATTAGAATATTTCAAACAGAATTTTAATATTTTAGAATAAACCTTACATCCCAGTGCTTATGTCTGCATTTTTTTTAAAAAATAAAACATTTCCCATAAAATCACTACGCTGTTTATCTTCCAGGAGCATTTATGTAAATTAATAACAGAGAGTTGGGATTATGAAGAAGCAGGAAGAACGACTAATACTTTTTTGTGGTTAATGAAGCAAAAAGAATTTATCAGTTCTATAAAATTACCAAATAAGATCCTTCCAAAAAATTTCATCTCTACAAAATAACTGAAATTCATTTTCTAAGATGGTTATTTACACGTTAATAATGGCGCAACAGATCATTTATAATAAAATAAGAATTCACTTGACTATCACGACCTAAATAAAGTCATAATAAAACTATTTGTATGCTTTTTAAATGAAACATGTTGTTTTTGGTCAACTAAGCCATAGTTGAAGATTTATAAAGAAATAAATCTAAATTAAGTCACAATATAAAAGACATTATTTTTAAAGAGTTTTATATGGAAAATGAACTATACTAATTTTAAAAACTGTAATACTGGTCTGAGAGTTAATTTATGTATATTTCAAAAATGTTATACCACATACTCTCTTATGAAAACAGTTAAACGCATCTGAAGCGCAAATAACATTTGTATAAATATATATAATTAACCCTGTAGCAGATATAATATAATTGCAATACATTGTTGACGAATTACGAATGATTGGAATTATAGCAATGAGTTTTTTCTACTGAGATTTAGATTAACCACTGAATATTCCAATAGACAACATATGCTTCTGTGATTGCAATTCGTCCAACTTTTCCTTAATCTATTTTATATAGTAAAAAACTCGATAAAAATGCACGTGCTGGCAATAAATTGTAATATAAGTGTAACAAACAAATGCTTTTTTTAAAAAAAAAATATTAAAAAAATGAGTAATGCAGTCTTTTGTTTCTGATGGATTTAAGATGCATTTTAAATTTTACACAGTTCTAGTGAGTGCGTTTAAAAAAATAATATAACATAATAAATTAATAACTGAATATTATAAACGTAACCTGAGTAACAGGTATTCATATTTAGTTAATCCTTACAGGACCATAGGGTTGCTAATAGTAAATATTAGTGTATAACTGTTTATTTGAGTCTGTTTAGATGTAAAATAAATAAAAATAAGAAGAAAAATACATAACAATGTTTAGTTTTTTTTGCAACAATGAGTGTGTTAGTTTAATTTTGATCAATGGGTAGAGTTTTATCAGGCCTTTTCTTTATTTGTTCAAATATACTTTATAACTGTAAAGCTCAGTGGCTGAGTGGTCAGCGCATCGCGCTTCCACACCACAGGTCCGAGACTCAAACCCCGGGTTGGGCAAGATTGACTCATTCTTTTATCCCTTCAGGGGGTCGATAAATGAGTGTACCAAGCTTGCTTGGAAGCTTAATACTGGGGGTTTCGTGTCAGACTGACCACCTGACTGGAACAGCTGCTCATGCACCTGAGGGCCCAAGGTCACGTATACTGAGTTGGGCACAGTAAGCCTTGGCTTTCATGGGATGTTGCGCCACTGAGTTAAGTGTATATTTTATAATTGCACAAAATTATACTTACCGAATAGCATAAAGCATGTGAGAAACACGCAGTAATATATTATTACTCTACAGCGGGGGTGGACAGACTTTTTCATTGTACGGGCTACTTCTAATTTTTTCAAGGTGTTGCTGTCCAACCAGTGGAGTTGGTGAGATTTCTTTCAACTTTTCCCCCTCCCCCTTTTTTTGGAAGTGCCACACTACTCTTACATGACGCCCCATGTAGCACTGACATTTTGCATTCACCATTGTAAAGAAAAACTGTTCTTCCTATTCCGTATTAAAATTCTATGCCTGTCTTTTCTTAATTTTTGTTTTCGACACTGTACCTTTCTTTAAAAATATGACAGACTGCTCAAGTAACACAGAATTTTCAACTTGAATGTTTGAACAATTATGAGCGACTGCTATACTGTGGAGGGTGGACGTATTCAATGCAGCGAGTTGCGAACATTTGTGAACTGATAAATCTGTGACCGACGTATAAAGTCAACACGTTCGAAGCGAATTCCCACGCTATCGCGGAACATGACGTCTCGGCAAGAACCCAATCCCGGGAAAGAGAAGGGTGATGTCTCAGTAACCAATCCCGTGCTGTTGCGGGAAGAGCTGATCTCATCAATATTTATTTTCAACTTCAGACAGCGTTTTGAGAAAACTTATTTCTCCGGCTGGCATCGTGTTGATCGTTTTTTCCCACCTATAGCGACAGCAAACGTGCTAAGCGTTAACGTGAGCTTCCAATGAAGGTACATGTGTCGTCTGCATACATCGAAACATTTGCTTCAGTAAATACAGTCGCATAGATTATGAAAAACCGATTTTTCAGTCTAGCTGGCCTCGGTGTTCCATAAATGAGTTTCTTTTAGCAAGCTCGTCTTGGGTCTTAGTAAGTAAAGACGGTCACCCAAAATGTCTTAGCGGTCGACTGGTCGATTGTGATCGACTTAATTTCCACCCCTGCTATATACAATAAATTAAAATAAGTAATAAGAATACAGCCCTTAAATGTTTTATCATTGACACCATTTGATTCGACAGTTCATTTGACGTGAATACGTCTGTAAAATTGCTTCCATAGTGGGAGGCAATTAAAGAAAACGCATGATAACAAAATCGGGGGATATAGTTTGGTGTTGCAGCTGTATATCTATCATTTCCATCTAAAATTAAATTACACCACTGGACAGCTAAATGATCAAAGATTTCATTACGCTAAGTAAGGACTGTGGCGCGTCACGCGCGGTGGTGAGGAAGGCGCCGCCCTTTTGAGGTCATTTTGCTGTGTATTGAGTTTTACCTTTAGTATAACCTTTGACTTGAGAAACTACGACGTTTGTTTTAGTTTTAATCGTCAGCTTTCATCAAAATCTATCCATTGTATATAAAACATTATTGTAAAATAGTGACATTGTATATAATAAGGTGTTAAAATAAAATGAAAAAGGTATTATCAAAAATATATAATGTCGGCTTATACGTGTCAAAAAGCCAAATCCAAGTACAGAGATCGTATATGGTTGGAAAGGGCTTCTCAAGAACACTCGAAGGGTACCAGTAAAACACCATATGTCCGAGCCAAGCAGTGCCGGGAACGCACAGGAATTAATGCAGCCGTGCAGATCAATGACGGTGCTAATACAGGGTGTTTTTTTTAGAGGTATAGAACTTTAAATTGCAATAAAACAACGATGTATTATTCGATTGACATGAATTTTTTTTATTCGAAAGATAATCTTGTGGCATTACATTTTAAATATGATTTCTGGCATAGGACTGCCACGGTTGGCTCGGATGTAGTCCAATCTGGACGTCCAATTTGCGATGACTTTTTCCAACATTTGTGGCCGTATATCGGCAATAACACGGCGAATGTTGTCTTCCAAATGGTCAAGCGTTTGTGGCTTATCCGCATAGACCAATGACTTTACATAGCCCCACAGAAAATAGTCTAGCGGTGTTAAATCCCAAGATCTTGGAGGCCAATTCACAGGTCCAAAACGTGAAATTAGGCGGTCACTAAACGTGTCTTTTAATAAATCGATTGTGGCACGAGCTGTGTGACATGTTGCGCCGTCTTGTTGGAACCACAGCTCCTGGACATCATGATTGTTCAATTCAGGAATGAAAAAGTTAGTAATCATAGCTCACCATTGACTGTAACGTTGTGGCCTTCATCGTTTTTGAAGAAGGATTCCACCAGCCCATAAAGCGCACCAAACAGTCAATTTTTCTGGATGTAATGGTGTTTCGACATACACTTGTGGATTAGCTTCACTCCAAATGCGGCAGTTTTGTTTGTTGACGTAGCCATTCAACCAGAAGTGCGCTTCATCGCTAAACAAAATTCGCTTATGAAAATCGGGAACAACTGCAATCTCGTTTTGGGCCCATTCGACGAATCTACGCCTTGCTTAATGATCGTTTTGATGAATTGCCAAACCAAACTGAGAATAAATCACTTGACAGCTGTTAAATCGGTCACCATCTTGGAAAGTAATGCCAACTTAAACTTCTATACCTGGAAAAAAACACTCTTTACATCTGTAGCTGGGATAGATTGAAATTATGCAAGTGGATGATGAAATCGCTTCTTTATTGACACCTGACTGTGTGAACATCGATTGTGTACGATAGTTTTGGATAATAGTCTTTGTTGCTCTAAATCTTAAATAAAGATATTAACTGTAACTGTACGATGGTCGTGTTTATGAAGACACATTGTACTCACACACTATGACGTCTGTCAACAATCCCTTCGTGTGATATGTGTGATCGTCTATGGTTTCTGCGCTCATTAAAGCGAACAAAAGAAAAACACTTACCGCTGCTTAATAATACTTTCCCTGAAGAACTGGTGGCTAACTTTAAACTGTGCTCTGCGTGTAAAAACTCACTGGACTTGGACAAAGTGCCCACGTTGTCAAGTTCGAACGGACTTGTGTATTCACCTAAGCAACACGGGTTACCCGCAATAGATCCGATTAGTGCACGTCTAGTATCACCGCGGCTGCCATTCATGCAGATTCGTCGGTTGAATAACGTCGGAAGCTATGGTATCATCGGACAAGTCATTATTTTACCCGTGGAAGGGGACACAATGGAGCAACAGCTACAGCATCAAATGGATGATGATCAAGCGTTCAATGTTAACTTAATGAGGAACATGATACATAAATCTACGTATCTGAACGGCGCGGTCAAAAAGCCAGTGGTAAAAGCTTGACTATAGTTCAGAAATTAAACTCCCTATGTTACGATCACCATTAAAATATTCCAAAAACATCTCTAAAGTTATACTCAATCACGATCCTGGTCTTACAATATCAATTATGATGACGACTTTAATGTTAATGTCTTACAAAAACCACTCATTGCCCGGCTTCATGCTCAGCAAATTCAATTTGTCTGACATCCAAACTTCTCCAACAATGTTAGTTAATACCTGTATTGAGATTTAACGTTTACCAGAAATCTCGATGTATCCTATGAGCCACTTGTGTCGTACTTTTCGTATCACATACCTATAATTAATAAAGTTATATTATAACACAGTAATTATTTGTTTACTTGATTTCTTTCTTGAACTCATTGAAAGGAAATAGTTACAATCAAAAACATGGAAACCCGGAGGACTTCTTAGTGTTCCAGTAAGATTATGACATACATAAATAATAATATTTTATACAAAAAATATTACCCGTTACTGAGACGTATTCACATACAACACACGGCCGTGTCCATGACACAGCCACACCCTCTTTTTTTTTCTAACGTTCTCGTTTGCATTATTACGTAAGGCATACGTTTTATTTTGACATTCTGTATAAAAAACACAGAAAAGGTTATAATTAAATGCGACAATCGTTGAATTTAAATGGGGAAAGGGGTATTTCTTAGTCCTGAAAGGGTTAAAAATCGTTGTCTAATAATCGCGCTACAGAAAATAAAATCTTTCAAATCTTAATATTCAGTTCATAAAAAAAGCTGATATATATCCCTAACGAGATCCCAAACATCGTACTTATTTCTTCCTATTTATCAGAAAAAAGTCCTCGAAAAGGATATTTTGGCGGGATGAAAGAAATGCTATTGCATAAACGGTTATCATATGATTGGGAAATATATCTAGAAACGAATTTCGCAAAAGAAATTCTTATTTTATTTTATTTTTTTCGCCTATCCGAATCTAGATAAGGAACGGATTTCGGTTACGCTTTCAAGTGTATATCTCTTTTGTCAATATCATGTCATTACGTTGAATAATCTGCTCGTGTATGAGTCTGTAATCTTATTCTCAGAGAAGTCGTTTTTGAATAAATATAACAAGATAAATATTTCCTTCGCGAGACCTTGCAAGTAATATATATTTGCTTTGGCATACATAAAAAAATCGAATTATATCCGATTTATAATTCAAAATCTAAACATGAAATGCTTGGAAAAAGCAAATCAAAGTGCCTTTTAGAATTTCTTCTATTTCTTTATTTGATTACTGATATTGAGGGAGTATATTACATCAAATAATTGAATACCAGAGCGGTTTTTTTAAGTTTTGTTTGATAAAAGAAGAAATACAGGATGAACCAAAAGTCTTGCTTTTTGCGGAAACTAATATAATTAGACACAGCTTGTTCAGAAGCATTGTAATACTGTAATGGATTTTTTATAAGACCATTTACCTCAGTAAATTGCAACGTGAGTCAGTCCCCTTGAAAGCTCGGAGAATGTCTAGAGTCGGAATGGGCATTACGTCGATCGTAATCGACCAGTGGACCGCCAAGAGACATTTTGTGGTGACAGCTCAAAGATTTTAGCAGTTAGTAATTATGTACGGAAATATTCAAGATTGGATGAAGTATGCTGACTTCTACTGACTATAACAAAGAAAACTATCTTTAGATGAAAACGTTTTATTTTTTACGTATTTCGAATTGTTTGATAATAAATGTATCGTTTGATATTATTATATTTGTGTGTGTGTGTGGTTATTATTATTATGTTTGGGTATTTTGCTTTTTGCTTTGAATGATGTTTTAAAAGTGTTAGTTTTTCTTATGTTAGTTCTGTAAGTATAAGTACATATTCCCTATTAATTATTAATTTATTATAAATATTGTAGACCTTTTCCCACCTCATCACACCCACGCCTCTGGACATTGGCACACGCAAGAATTTTTCAAGGGGACGAGGGGGAAAAGTCTACCATTCTCGTATCATACCCCAATACGCAGTCGAACATATATTTCTTTAATTTTGTAGATTGTCGGAAACAAAAAACAGCAAAAAATAAATTACTGAATATATACTCAGCATTCAATAATAAAAAAGGTATTAATAGCAAAAATTTAATTAACTTTCACGTACTATATTCATGGGATTATAATCAATCGAAAAAAAAATCAAGGGCTATGGAGGAGGGGTCCGGACCAGTTAACCCCCTTCTTGTGTGTGTCACTGACATTGGGGTGGACCGCAACAGTTTGAAAAAATTAGAAGAAGCCCGCATGATTGAAAAGTCTTCCCACCCTTGGTCTAGGGGGTATTCTTGTCTTATGTTACGCTGCCTGTTTCTTTAAGGTATCCGACTACGTTCGGAACCGTTATTTTTTAAAGGCGTATAAATGGATTATATTTATGATATTTAGTGTCACTTAGATTAGAAAATGTATATAAAATTGTTTTAAGAATAGTATTAAAATAAAAAATTATTTATGTACAATATTTTGGCAAAAAATGAACATAGAATGACCCAGTTTCAAAATGTTCTTCTTTTGTAAAAAATGCGTCTATTATAATAATATTTTGCCTGTATATAGCTCAGACCTCTGTTCAGAGGCTCCAATAGAAGTTTTGAAATATATAACTTAGAAGTGGGTTCATTCATATTTTACGACGACAGAGGGGAGCAATTTTAAGAAAAAAATTCGAATAATTATTTCAATTGGTGGTAACTCTAAAAATAATGTGAATTTTTCAAAAATTCCAGTTGAGCCTCTGTAGAGAGGTATGAGCTATATACAGGCAAAATATTATTATAATAGATCCATTTTTCACAAAAGGAGAACATTTGGAAAAAAGATTATTCTAAGTTAATTTTTAGCGGAAATATTGTATTTAAATAGTTTTTTTTGTCAAAATATCCTTAAAACAATTTTATACATGTATTCTAATCGAAGTGACACTAAATATCATGAAAATTATCCATTTATGCGCCTTTTTAAAATCACGGTTCCGAACGTGGTCGGATACCTTAAACATTTCTTTCTATTGCTTTATTGAGTTTTCATCAAAAGGTTGCATTAATAATAATGTAGAAATTTACAATGGACGCTAATGGCCGAATTCGTTTCATGAAACCAAAGATATCTCTTGAATCGACGCCATTTTGACCAAAAATGTCTTCCTTACCAATGTTCCCCTAAATCATTCTTGAAGGAGCACTCCCGTCATGGAGTGCACAAAAATATTACTAAAACCGACTTATACAATGACACAAAAGTTGCATTATTATATTAAACGGCTATTTTGTAAGGAAATTTTATAATCATGACAAGACTTTTGGTTCACCCTGTGCTTTCTTACTTAATAATTGAACTTTAAAGTACTGTTATTCATTTTAATACGTGTACAAAAATCTAGTACGTTATCTTGGTCGGCCAGTATGAATATTAATGTAATGATGAATATAATGTAATGTATATTGTCTACTTAATATGCTAATTGTGTTATTCTAAGCATTATATGTATAGAGAATACCATAAGAGTTTAACTTAAGACTTTCTAACAACTTTGTAGAAGTGTTGCTTAGTTTATGAAATGAAATTGTTTATGCTAAAATATTTGGGTTTCGGAAAAAAAATTTAATTTAAACTAATAAATTTTTTGAAAATAATTTTAATAAAGTAATTGATAATGCATTGGTGCTATATTACATTATCAATTATGCTTGTGTTTTACAAAATGAAAATATATACTTTTACCAACGCTTTAAAAGTCTAAGAAAATAGCTAATAATATGAAACATGATTTAATTGATTTTTTAATGCTTAGAATTAAAAAAAAAGTAGATTTTACTTCAAGAACTTAGGTTTCATTCATTGTAATTCAGAACTGGCGTATAATCCGGTGCATAATGCGTACTTTTAACAGAAAAAATAAGATTGAAATTTACGAGTACACGTTATACACTGGATATATAAATGTTATCTTTAAAAATAAAGGAAGAATGAGCATAAAAAACTAGATTTATTCGTTTATGTAAATACTGTTTATTTTAAAAAACTGACATATACCTTATGAACTTTCATTATTTGATAAAATGAAAAGTTTTTATATTTGCCTTCCGTTATGTCCTCAGGCACATTATTGAATTCTGTTTCTTCTTCACCATCACTCTTACTCTGATCAATAAATAATTATATTTCACACATGTAGCTATCTTCCATACTAAATTATTTAAAACAGCTTTTGAATTACGCCAGGCTTAATTTTAGTCATTCCTTTTATTATCTACTCACACACTATTTATAGGCTTGCATAACGTTGGTCTCCTACTGTAAATGTTTTCCCCACCTTTTAACATCCACATACTTTCTAGCACCTCTTTTCAGTGGCGTAACGTACCCCCTTCGCAACCACCGCATCGTGTGTGTGTGTGGGAGGGGGTCAGGTTAACATGAGACCCAAACCCTGAATGACGCCAAGTACGGCTTGGGGCCCAAAATCATACTTTGTAGGGACAAGTTAATATTCTTCGTTACGCCACTGCCTCTTTTCTTGCTTTTTAAGGTGTTTGTTCTAGAAGTATACCGTTGTTCTCAAAAGCATGTGTAGTTAGGGATTGCAATATCGAACCAAAAGTTCAATACCGGTATTTTTTAGGTCTTAATACCGGGATACCGGTTTTAATACCGGTAGTTGAAATTTTAGAAAAAGAAAGAAAACGCAGGTGTTTCTTTGTTTTATTTGCCAGTTTTATTAGAGAGGGTAAATATCACAACAAATAATGTGTAACTTATAAATTATAACAGTAAATAAAGAGTCACAGAAAGTATAAAGAAGCATCTTATTTATTTAAATCACAAAAAAGTGTAAATATCACTATTCAGTCTGTGGCCTGTGGTTTTCATCACATAAGTAATGAAATCAAACCTAAGTATTATCAACTCATTTTTTATGAAAGTTATTCTTATTCATTATTATGGGTTATTATTTATGAGTATGCATATATATATATATATATATATATATATATATATATATATATTATCTGAAAAATATTTCGAACCCCAAAGTATGATATGCAAATACAATGTGAAAAACAAACTCATCAATTAAAAAAATATTTAAATATTACGCACTTTCTTCACAACTACAACCTTGTTTTCTCAGATGCGAATAACAAACTACGAATCCTGCGCGTGTGCAGTATCTCTCTAAGCTGTAATAGGATGGTTTTGGTCCGCTTTCTTGGATGATTTACATATTTATCAAATCTCTTAATTGTACGATGCAACTATGTATTCACAGTCTAATTAATTTAGTTCGTTAGGGAGACATAACAACAAAAACGTTTGCTATTTTCTGTGTTGGTGATCCCTGAACATATAGTGGAGAGAATTTTCAAAATTTCTAGTAAATACCGAAAAAACGGCATTTAAACTTGTGAATACCGTTATTACAAAATTGTGCAAATGGCTCAAAATACCGGTATTCGGTATCCCGGTATTGCAACCCCTATGTGTAATACTTCCGATAAAGGACTTCAACAGATAAGAGCTCTGCTTATGTATATTTCAGGTTTCGGAAAAAAAGGGTGCGTGCGTGTTGTCCGGCGAATAAACTTAAAAGTTATAAAATGTAGTTTGAAAGTATTGGCATGCGTTATAGGGCATGTGTGCGCAATACACCAGAACGTACTGTATGTACAGAGTGTTTTTTTCCCAGGTATAGAAGTTTAAGTTGGCATTACTTTCCAAGATGGTGACCGATTTAACAGCTGTCAAGTGATTTATTCTCAGTTTGGTATGGCAATTCATCATGAATAGACTCACGCCTGAACAACGCTTTCAAATTGTGCAATTTTATTTCGAAACTAATGGTCGATTTTCATAAGAGAATTTTGCTTAGCGATGAAGCGCACTTCTGGTTGAATGGCTACATCAACAAACAAAACTGCCGCATTTGGCTAATCCACAAGTGTATGTCGAAACACCGTTACATCTAGAAAAACTGACTGTTTGGTGCGCTTTATGGGCTGGTGGAATCATTGGTCCGTACTTCTTCAAAAACGATGAAGGCCACAACGTTACAGTCAATGGTGATCGGTATAGAGCCATGATTACTAACTTTTTCATTCCTGAATTGAACAATCATGATGTCCAGGAGATGTGGTTCCAACAAGACGGCGCCACATGTCACACAGCTCGTGCCACAATCGATTTATTGAAAGACACGTTTAGTGACCGCCTAATTTCACGTTTTGGACCTGTGAATTGGCCTCCAAGATCTTGTGACTTAACACCGCTAGACTATTTTTTGTGGGGCTATGTAAAGTCATTGGTCTATGCGGATAAGCCACAAACGCTTGACCATTTGGATGACAACATTCGCCGTGTTATTGCCGATATACGGCCACAAATGTTGGAAAAAGTCATCGAAAATTGGACGTCCAGATTGGACTACATCCGAGTCAGCCGTGACAGTCCTATGCCAGAAATCATATTTAAAATGTAATGCCACAAGATTATGTTTCGAATAAAAAAAATTCATGTCAATCGAATAATACATCGTTGTTTTATTGCAATTTAAAATTCAATACCTCTAAAAAAACACCCTTTATAATATAGTTGTAAATTTAAACATTCATTGGAAGTTATTCCTTCTCACTGAATATCTATAGTTTTAATAAATTGTTAAATGTAATGAGAGAGAAGCATTTTATTTCCTTTCATGATATGAAATTGAGACTGATAAATTAATGAAATTGAATTCAAGAGTTGTTTAATATGAACAACTCTTTCTAATTCTATTCGACGTTTATAATTTTATCGCGAAAGTTTAGTTGATTATTTTTGTCTTTAAAAAATGTTCTGTTGCTAGAAAAAATTATCTGGAGTAGGCATTACCGCAATTTGTCTTAATATACAGTTTCACGATTAAGATACGAGAAGCATGTTGTTGCGAAAAAAAAAGATAAGAGGATTCTTTTTACTTGCAAGGAATTCTTTTTTTCTAATGAAGATTTTTTTTTCTCTAAAAAAATTCCTAGGAAACTCAAGACAGCGCACTTTCATTTAAATGTTGGGGATAAATTTTTTTTTGGCTCTTTGAGAAAACTTTTTTGTTAGTTACGTTGTATTTTTTAAAATGAAATACGTATATCTGTATTACATGTTAGTAACATTTATTGGAAAATGCTTACAACATTTTATTTCGCAAAATTCAAGCGAAAGAGGGAAAAAATGATATAAAATTACATACATTTTAAGGCTTATTGCAAATAACACTGTGTGAAATAACCTTATTTTTTAAGCAAATTACCAATTTAGGAACTTATTATTGAATGTAGAAGTATATTTATTATCTTTGGTATTCATTGTATTATTTTCAGTTGTAAATATCTTGTATCTTTAAAAACTGAAACTTTGTGAAACTGTAGGGTAAGATGTGTTTTTAAATAGCAGATATTTTTATCAGTTTGTGATGCTTATATTTTTCTTTCATTTATAAACGTTCTTGTTTCCTTGTGTTTTTAAATCATGTCTGCTTATAAACGTTTTAGATCCTTAAGTTTTCATACAATATTAGAAAAAAATTACATAAAATAGTAAAGTGCAGTTTCTTGTTGTGAATTATAATTTTGGGTAGAAAATTACCATACAGGTCATTTTAATAAATATCAACGTTAAACAAGATTTATCTGTATTAAGTTACAGAGAATTCGTATTCTCTTGTGGAATCCGCTTCGAAAGATTTATTCTAAAATTTTATTTAATTTTGATTTAAATGGGAAACAATTGTTAGCAAAATTTAAAAATTAAAAATGCAGCATCAAATTGAAGAAGAATTTCTTCTAAATTGATAAAAATCTGTTCTCTTTTTGCCTCTTTAATTTAAAATTATCTATCTGAACGAAGCCCTAGACTCCAAACATAAGAAACTTAAATTGAATAATTATTCTAATTTCATTATATGAAAGAGTTTTCAAAAGAAATTAATGTTCGAATGTAGTGTTACATCAACATGTTTCTTTAATTGTTTTAAATGCTTCTCTTTGTAATTTTTTGTTGATATTGATCAAATTGATCAACGTATTTTGCAGAGTTCAAATAGAAAAGATTACATTTTTTCTATTTTTGTAATATTACAAACGACTTTCATTTGCATTGAAAAATTGAACGTTTGAAAAACTCGCACGTGAACATTATTTGAGAAAAAATTCATGTCAAAAATCCAAAAGTATTATTTTAATATTGGATTATGTATGAAGTTAAATGTAGAGTTTTGAAAATGGGTAGACAGCTGGTAACGATAGATTATTAACTCTTTTGCTTTTCAACAACTCTAGCCACCTACCGCCTACTATGTTCTCGAGTACAAACGACTGTGTGTAGATGTCTTTTAAACGTGTCCTAATTATTTTGGTTTTTTTGCCTAACCCACCCATTTTCTTTAAAGAGGAGTTTAGGTGTTACATTTTATGCACCTTGACCTATCTTGTTAATGGCCGTGGCTTTCGTTTTATGAAGCGAATATATAACTCGTTCTTATTGTTTTAAGACTTGATTGCTTCTTTTTGTGTTACCGTACTTGAAAAGTTGTACGAACATGCTGAGTAGGTAGAATAAAGTTGCTTAATGGTATGCTGAATGTCTTGCTGTTTAAATACTTTTTCATAGAGGTAAATAGATTTACAAATCTCTCATTTTTTAAAGGATACTGTTTTGTTTGTTGATATATATACGACTTATACTAATGTGTTTGTCAAAAATTACACTGCCTTCTTTTAGTTGTTATTTAGATCCATTATGAGTAATATTTAGCAACATGATGCTGATATGAAAGCGAATAAAATAGTTATGAATATAATTCACGTTAGTTTCATCTTTTCACCATTTTCAAATTTTAATGGTCCTGACATTCCAGAACTCTCAAGTAAACAGTTAGCTACAGCTTACCCGTCGAACAGGATATAATCGTAACTTTATCTCTTAAAAATTAAAATATAAGTGTACTCAGTAACATTATGAGACACTTCGAACGATATCTTTCCAACAATCAGAAGATCCGTTCACGGAAGTCATGTGAGTTTTGGAACTTCCTGTTGCCGCTTTGTATAAAAGCTCCCTTTTCCAGGGAAGATTCGCCCGCTTCTTGTCCTCGTCATATGAAAGGCAACTCTTTGTTTTGTAAATGTCTGCTGCTACTTTGTGTTTGCGTGCGAATGTTTTCTGCATGTGAAATAAACCAAGATGTCAATGTATCCAGCCTCACCAAATACACGGGGAATCGACTACCACCAAATTATTTATATCTTAATTAAGATGGGAATACACTCTTCAAATTTATTGTGGTAAAATTTGTTTTATGTGTATATATACATTTTTAAAAAAAATTACATGTAACTGCTGAAATGCTTGATTCATGGAAAGATGCATTCTAATTCTAAGTTGAATCATGGGATTTTTGTCTTGCAGAACAATGAGAATTTTAGCACCTTAAGGGCGGTTTCACACGAGGCAACTTTGTGTCAGTGTACTTTTTCTGTCACCACTACTATAGTGTGAAGAAAGAAGATAATTTCTTTCTAACCCGGGCACAAATTTGACTGGAAAGGGAATACCAGACTCATCGGTATAATTATTGAGTTGGAAGAAGCAATAAAAAAAGCTTTGCCCATTTTAAATACACAAGTAGCCTTGTATGAAGAACGTAGCTTCCACAATATCCTTTTAGTTGTGCCTACTAGTGAGGAGAACATGTTTATCTAGAGCTTGAAAGGATGGCACAACAGAGAGTGCCAACTGACGACGTGTGATGGGCGATTTCTGTTCAGAACTAATTCTTGGCTCCTTCTATTGTGTGCGACACAAGTTGACTCGTGTAAAAGTGCCCTAATTGGAACTAGGCCTTAATTCCTACTGGTAGTATGATTTAGAAATGAAGAGAACGTGGTATTAGTGCAAATGATTTCTTCGCCATTTAATCCTGATTTAAAATTATGAGCTCCATCACAATTAATCACCATGTGGTATGTTCCGAGGCCACAGTATCGAACTTTTAGTGTCCTTGTTGTACTTTGGAAGGAGACGGATGGTTTTGAGCTTAGCTTCTCATGTTTTTGTACATGTGCTTTGAAGAAGATGCATTTATGATACTGGGCAGCTTTGCCGACGCTAGTGAAGTTTGACACAGTGACCAATGAGAGAATCTCACACTTACGTGATACACAAAGAAACACTCGTAAGTGATCGTGAGCCTATTTCTTTTGGGTATACCAGTATCACTTTGTGTACCCTTTGGGGTACGCGAACCGCACTTTAGAAACATCTTCTTTAAATAACTCTAAATGTCTGTCGTTAACAAGAATAGGAAAGGGAAATTTTTAAAAATCATCTCTGTACATTACTTGATAAATCGCTACTTACACACGTATCGTCGGTATCTATCATTGCTGTGTATATTTCTTTAATTAAAAAATATATCCATATTATAGTAGTTGTACGATTCTTAGGATAACTTCTTGAGATGCAATCATCATTTATAAAATATACTTATTTGTAATCACATCGAAGGTTCGAAAATAAAATTTAGAAATACATTGTATCAGAGAGATTGCCAAAAATGAATTTCGTTTATTGATATAAAACATATCACAGTTATATTTAAAATATTCAAAGTTTAAAGCTTTAAATTTAACTATACAAAGCTAAGCAATTACTGCCTTTTGCACCTTTTGCATTGACATTGCATACAACACATTTCGAAAACCTTCCCAAATTAATGCTAATGATATATTTAAAAATGTTTTTACGTATAATGATTACATTTTGAAAATCATTTGCGAGAAATATCTTCTGAGATCATTATTTAAAAAAAACTGAACTGAAAAAGCATTGCAAGAGCTTTTAATAATGAGATGTTGACGAAAACAATGGTTCCAGAACATAATTACGATTTTAATAAACGGGATTTGAGAAGAACTTCTACTTTTTATAACTATCGATGAAGCTTGTGTAAGTTTATTTTCTTAATTTTATGTAAGTTTCACGTAGAATTAAGAAAATCTCCTTTTAATAAGGCAATAAAAACATTAATTAATTGAAAAAGATTAAAAAAATCTGCGTTGTAAATATGAAATACTCTTATGCCGGAATGAAATAATTTCTGTAAGGATTATTGTTTCTAAAAATTCTTCGTAATTTTTTACATTTAAACACCTCGTTTCAACAACAAATGTTTAATTACCAATACAAGTTTACTTTCAATTGTTATTTTTGAAATACAAGAGCTGATTTTTTTTTCTTTCTAGGTAAGTTCATGATGCAAAAAATTTTCGGTACTTACGCACTATCGCAACCGTATTGGCGGCATTGTATGAAACGAAGCCCATGGTTGCCAATTCAGCGCATACAACACACATGCGAAATATGGGTTTCCAACTTGGCGAGTTACCTTGAACTTTGGCATTGCTGCGTTAGAACGTAAGTACCAGATTTTCTTACTTAACGAATAAAAACAACAGTTTGGATTTTATTTTCTACGTGCAACTTTATTGATTTGTATGTATTAACGAAATATGATGGATAAATAGAAATAATATCACCTTTTCTGGAACTAAATTTTGTTTAAAATAATAATAGATAGACCTTTAAAACCACATATTTAAATAGATAGACCTTTTGAAAACCACATATTTTAAATGCATTTTTTTTAAAAAAGAAAAACAAAATTTCTAGGAATCAATTTCTGTTTTATTTTAAACTTATGTATTTGGAATAAACATATTTATTTCAAAGAAGTACGAGTACTTTAAATGTAGGAACAAAAATATTTATTTGAAAGAAGTACGAGTACTTTAAATGTATTCAAGGTAATTATGTTAGGTAGAAGATTTAATTTTAATTAAAATTTTTATTCCTCCATCAAGGGATGTTGTATACCGTTAAATTTGCTTTTCAATAATCCGTCTTGTACTTAAAAGCCCTTCTTTCATTTTTTGGCTTTTCAGACTTTTTATTCCTAATATTGTGCTAATTGGCTAAATTCATGTGAAGTCATCAACACATATAAATTCGATCACGTGTTTCCAGCCAATCAGTTCATAAATTCATATGACGTCACAGGCACATGATACATGCAATCACGTGTTCCAGCCAAAAAATTCTTTAATTCTCGTGGCGTCATAGACACATGATGAATGCAATCACGTGCTTGCAGTCAATCAGCTCATACTTTTCGCTGTTGCCAACTTTTGTTTCTTTTAGAAACTTTCTTTCAAAAAGTCAACAATCATAACGCACATTGATAAAAAAATAAACTTGATGAAAAAATACATGTACAGTATAAGTATTTATTTTTTTAATTTTATTTTATCCTATTTTTTTTTTTTTTGAAGCTATGGTGTTCAGAATTTTCTTTTGTTTTGTTTGAAGTGTCTCATTATTGATTCTCATTATTTATCAATATTTTTTATTTGTATCTTTTTTATCTCATTGTAAGTTAGGAAAAGAGGGTAAAGAAATTGGTTTATTCGGAACCTCGTAATTTTCGCCGTGGGTCTACACGTACGCTTTCTTCCTTCAAATAGCATTTTTTGTTTTTGCTTTAGTGGTGGCGTTGTCTTCTTGAAGAGTTGGATATTAATATGTGCTTTTTAAATATTTTGTATGCCAATATTAATTTACAGGGAATTATTGATTCCTTTTCGTAATTGAATCGAATTCCTAAGTTAAGTTCTGTGACTATTGTTATATTCTTCAGTATGTTAGATAGTCATGAGAATAAAATCTGTGGTTATGGTAAAAAATAAATAGATATAATATTAAAATTTTTTTTAAAAAGAGTTGTTTAATTATTTCAGTGTTTCTCAAACTGTGGGGCCCGAGCATATTGAAAATAAAAGGTTTAAAAATAATTTTTTTGAATGAAGTAAAACAAAATGCTTTCTGACATAATGAAAAATAAACATTTACACTGATAAAATTTATATATATCATCTGTAGATCATCAAAAAAAAAAAAAAGATTCCACTTCAAACGCTCATTAGCTATCTTTGATCCTATAACCAAATAAAAAAAGACATTTTGTTTGCTTTGCTGTAATCCCACGATGAGAGATTTTTTTATTACGTTTCTTTTAACCCCTAAAATACTACTTTTTACTATCATATATTTGACCTTCAAACTTACTGGTATGTTTCATTCCGTCTCTTTTTCTTTTAGGAATGGTAAATAATATTTTTCTGTTTCTTTTTTTCCATGTAAATGAGTTTTATGATATATAGATAAGCATATTGAGCACTTTGAAGGATTATTTGGCCAATATATACTTTTATGAGTATTCTGAAACATATAATGCATAATGAAAAACGTTTACACAATTATTTTTTAGAACTGACATCGATATTTTTTATTGAATACACTTTTAACATGTGAGCGGTCACAGGCGCAGAATCAACTCAGTCTCACGGAATCGTTAATTCTGGCAAAAATTGTTTATTTGTTAACAGTGACCTTGACAGTATTCTCCTTTTAGACAGTCTTAATGGGAACAAAAATGAATTTGTCACAAATATGCCTCTTTTTTGAGAGTGGCAAACATTTTTTTACAGTCAAGTTACTAGTTTTGATCAAGTTCTCTGTGTGACCACTTTTGTTCAAAAATGTTTTATATGAACATGCTACACTTTCCCCCATGAACAATTTTATGGTTTTGATTGTTGTGTTGTACGATTCTTATGGTTTATAAATGTAAATGAGCAGAATATAAAAAAATGGGTATGTGATCTCTATTGAAGGAAGTTGAAACTGATCAAGCAATTAAAGAACCTGCAGAAATAATGCATATTAATCAAGATAGCGAAAGTAAATATCAGAAAAACGATAGACATAAAATGTTTGAGTTAAATTGAAATTTTCAAATGCTGCCTAAAGAACTCTATGAAGAAAACTATGAAGCCATAAATGTAGCACTTAGCCTTGTCATAAAGACACAAGGAAGAAAAATTTCAAAATTATATTTGTAGATCATCAAACGACAGCAAAACTACTATAACGTGAACAAAATATTTACAGCTTTGCTGGAAAATAACGTTCCTGTTCCTAGTAGCGAAAAGTGTCTGTGATTTACGTCCTTTAAAAGGACATGCACATTTGGAACATTTTCTTTAGTTTTATTGGATTTTTTCTCAAATTATCAAGGAAAAATTCAAAAGTCCATTAAAGTAGGTAAATATATTTTCTCTTAATAAAATTATTTACTGGAATTGTGATTTTTATCTCGTGTATAGTAAAAATAATTATAAAATAAATTATAGTTTAAAAACAAACTAAAAAAACACGCTTTTATAGTGAATCGAACTAAAAAAGATATATATATATATATATATATATATATATATATATATATATATATATATATATATATATATATAAAAGAAATATGTATTATATATGAAAAATAAGAATAATAGATAAAGAACATAACAAGAAATAGCATAATAAAAATATAAAACCTGAACATGAAGAATAAAATTATAGAGAAATAAAAAAGAAACTACAAAAAAGAAGAACCTAGCGAGTCAGAAAGCAATTTCGGACTTAGGACCGAATAAGTGGGGTTAAACTAGTTTGAAGGCGCCAACCTTCCCCCTTTGCAACTCGGTAGGAAAACCAAATAAATAAAATAAACAAAACTTCAGAGTTTGGATAACTCAGAGAGTATGAAAAAACCACTCATTACTATTATGTAACAAACTCTCCCAAACTCTTAATGCAGAAAAATCACAAAATAATTACGTAAGAAAAGTAGAAAAATGCTAAAATAATTACATAAGAAAAGTATCTTTCAAGAAATAATTTAACAAAATTTCTTTACTCACAGAGCTTTTACGAGGAGAATCAAGCGTCTTGACATTAATGAAAATCGATTATTCACCAAGTTAAAAAATTCGAAAATACATAAACACATTTTTTGAGCTGACTTTTAAACCAGCCAGCAAAGACAGGTATAAAAAAAGACGACAATCAAATACGGTAGAATTTGAATTGGTTAATTGTCAAAAATGTAAATTTGCTAGGCTCTAATTTGGTTGGTTGTCAACAATGTGTAAGATGTTCAAGATGTGTGTGGAAAAAATGTAAACTGTGATATGAGTGTTATGATATAATCTTCACAGCAAGACCACTAACATGCTGACTTTGAAATTCTATTGTTGTGTGGTGGTTTTGGAATTCAAAGTAGCAAGACGGTTAATGTATTTGTGATGAATATAAGTTCTTAAGAAATTAAAAGGGTATTCATGATCTAAGCAACATTGAAAAAATTGTTTTATATTATTGTATTTATCTATTTTGTGGGGAGTTAAGTTATCATTTCTAAATAAAAAATTCAAAATGAAATTTCTGTAAATTGATATATGCAAATTACTATTCCATACGGGAATTTTAGTTATATGGAACTTAAACGAATCTCGTTTGTCAAAAATGTTACTGACTACATTATTGTTAATAAGATGCAAGTCTAAATCCAAGAATTCCACCCTATTAGAGTTGAAGTTTGTTTTAAGGAACTTGAGATAATCAGGGTAGAACGTAATATTTGGTTTGTATTCACTATTTTTACCAAAAATTATTATCATATATATAACGATAAATTAAGTAAGAATCATTTACAACATGATCTATTTAAAAAAAATGTAAATATAGGTTCGCTAAACAGTTACTAGCTGGACCACCCTGAGGTAATCCTTTGATCTGTTTATAAAGATTCTGATCAAATGCAATGAAATTTTCTTTTAATACGAGGTTAACAAGAATATCAAATTTTTCTTTTTTCATTGAAGTATATAATTCATATTTATCATAAATTAACTGTAGAACCTTAATCATATCGTTAATATCTATAGAATTAAAAAGGCCCTCGAAATCAAAGCCATGCATGGAAAAAATTAACATATCCTTAGTAACTCTAGCAATCTCTAAGCTATTTTTAATTATTGCCGTGTTTTGTAAATTATCAATTAGATTTTGAAGAAGAGATTGTAAGATCTTCCCAGACCTCGTGATATATGTATTGTATCCATTAGTGATACTACGGAATTTTATAGGGCTTTTATGAAATTTTGGTGTTAAAAAAATACTTCGATATTTAATATTATTTAGATGAATATTCAGTCTTTTGTTCAAAGCTAAAAGACGATTATCATCTTCTCTATTAATGTGAATTGATTTTTGAAAGGAATTATTATTTAAAATGTGGTTACACACACATAATAATTTACTGTAAAAGTATTTACAAATTATGGCATAATTAGCAGAGACCTTATCAACATATGTAATCACGAAGTTATTTTGGATATTTTCTATTGATGATTTAAGATCTTATATATATATATAAGTAACATATACAAAATTTAATATTTATCTTGTTAATTTGTACGGTTTATAATAATCATACGGTTTATAATAATCATCGTATTGTAGCTTTAGTGCCAAAGTGCATTATTATTGCATTCAATACATTATTATTTTTTGGGGGTGGGCGATAAAAATTACGATTGAAAATTGGGTTGCCAGTAGTGAAAGTTTGAGAACCACTGAATTATTTTATTAAGTTAAATAACTAAACAGCTATTTTACGCTCTCTATCCTTGGGTCAACTCTATTATTAATAATCGTGCAATTCACAATAAATTAATTTCCTGCTTTGCTATTTCCAAATCCATATGTGATAATTTGGCTTAACTTTCCCTTTTCCCTCTTCGGTTCTTGCTATAACTTTAAATCTTTTTTGTTCCCCTCCCATAATTTTTTGCAGCTTCCTGTTTTAACCCTTAGTCATCATTCTGGGTTTACTTTATAATTAATTTCTTGTT
The DNA here is from genome assembly GCA_019973935.1 of Trichonephila clavipes. Classification (NCBI taxonomy): domain Eukaryota; kingdom Metazoa; phylum Arthropoda; class Arachnida; order Araneae; family Nephilidae; genus Trichonephila; species Trichonephila clavipes. The sequence goes on along the minus strand of BMAU01017974.1, from coordinate 1,537,989 downwards.
TTTTTTTTCTCTCTTTTAGCAAAAATGGTTTCTTTAATAAAATTCAATAACTTATCTGTTCCCCCCCCCTTCTCCCCTCTTTCTCTTTTTAGTGTCTTAAAAATATAATTGGAGGAGGAAATGTAAAAAAAAAAATAATCTTTTCTGTGCTTTTTCAAAAAAAAAATCTAACGACAACAGGAAGTGTTGGCGCCATTCTTGTCTGTGTTTGTTAAGTGTTTTTTTTATGTATTTGCATTGTAATTTGTAATTGTTAAGCGTTTTTTTCTGTATTCCCCCAATTCTCAAGAATTTTGGGGAAGGGACTTTTTTGTTCATGTTTTTCGTTTAATTTGATAATAAAATACTTCTCGGAGGGTCGGATGCAGCTCTAAACCCTTTGGGTGAACTCGATTCTCTGGAGTAAGTAAGTAAGTAAGCTATTTTATATAGTGATCTTAGAAATACTCTGACGCACTTTTTGTTGTTTTATATATAGTTTCTTTGACAGGGCTTAAATCTGTATAACTTGTGATTTTAAATGTTTTATTATGCTAAAAAATCACAACACATGGTGTGTATTATATGCTAAAATCACCGTTTTTACATTAAATGTTAATTTTTTCTCCGTGATATATGACGAATGTATTGATAAAATTTACATTCGGAAATATTACGTTTGAAAAAATATTTTGACTCTGCAATTTAAAAAAAGTACCATATAAAACAACAGAAATGGCATCTGACTATAATGTTGGTTACACTATGGAATTGGCGCTTGATTATAAATAATATTTTTTAGAAACCTTTTGTCCTGATTTTGCAAGGGATTAATTCTTATCGCTTCTTTTCAGAATAAATATATCTTGTAAATTTTCAAATAATTTGTATATATATTGTGTATTTACGTATTATAGCAACAGTCGCCAACTCTATTAACAACTTGCCAAGTTGTCAAACCCAATTTCTTATTTGTCTTATACGCTGAATTGACAACCAGGTGTTCCGTTTCATATAATGTCACCAAAAGGATGCGACAACACACAAGTACCTGTTATTGAACTAATTGTATTTTAGTTAAATGCGCATTGTTTCGTTCAATGCATATTCAGATGATTTTTAGTCAAGTAGTAACGGATTCTGTTCGATTCTTTCGACTAATCCTCTAGGGGAAATTCTGTTTATGAAATGTTTGATTTGAGAGAGGCTCTCTTTGTAAGGGATTCGTAATTAACACAAATTAGGATTACACTATTTAGAAATAAGTGAACTGCGTTCGCAGAAGTTAGAAGCAAAACATTGATAGAATTAGTTTGAGTTATATCTGTGAGGATTATACTTTTGAATATATCATCTTATCTTGGCATAGGATTCGGAGCCTTTTTATCATTGTCAAGTGTTGGCAACTTGTGTAGCTGTCTATTTTTATATACGCACTACAAGTAGATTTTTTATTATTACTTATTAAGGTAGATGATGTAACCATATTAGATTTTAAATTAATTGGAATAAAAGTTGCTTAGAGATTTTTAGATATGTAGCTTCCTTTGGTTATTTTTCTCACACAAATGCGAATTTAGGTTCGCCAAACAATCATCAAGCAATATTATCTCAATTTTGATAGTTTTTGTTATTTTTAGCTTTGAAGTTCTAATAAAAATTTTTATTTCTTCGCAAAGTGAAAACTTATTTTATATTTATTGGAATGTAATGAATTTTTTTTGATTAATTAAAAACATATCAATACTTATAGATTACTTACTATATTACAAATTCAACCTTATGATGCATATAAAAAACATATAACTTCTCTTTCTATGAATTATTGTAAATTTTAAACGTATATATCAGGGGTCGGCAACCTTTTAGCTGTGGTGTGCCAAACCAATACACCAATAGTGACTCAGCAGGCCACATAATAGGATATTTTTGAAGCATTTCAATTCACATGATAATGCATTCAATGTTAGAGAATAGAAGCCGATGATTTAGATTTACAGTTTTATCCTATAGTAATTTTGCAACATTTAAAGATGTTTCTTGATATATAAAAATAAACAGCATAAAATATAACTATTGTCTCGACAAAACTGTTGGACATTTTTAAACGTACTTATTTAAATAAGAAATATACTGCATAAATATAAGTACTTCCATTAAAAGTTAAAAAAAGACGAATAAAAAGTTTAATGCGCGCTAACCTAGTGTTTGCACCGCTCTACTTTCGTTCGCAAAATCCGGTGTATAGTTTGTGTGTGTGTGTGTGTGTGTGTGACTTTCAATTTCACACGATTCTGAGTTTCAGTTGTTAAACAATTTATTTGCAGACTCGAAATATTTTACAAGCTTTTATTTAATTTCACCTGTCCCGTTGTCTGTTGGTCTGTAATCAAATCTTGCAAGTTAAATTTGATCCACTTCCCGGTTTCCGATTGAGCTGAAACAATGCATGTTTTGACCACTTAAATTACGATATCATAATTAGTTAAAAAGATATTAATTTAAGTAATTTGTTCGGTAGGAAAAACTTGCAACTCAATTTTGAAGAGCTGATGTCTTCAACCGATTGAGCTGAAATTTTGTATACACGTTTAGTTTGGATGACAATGCATGTTTAGACCATTTATATTCCGATATCGCAATTACTTAAAATATATTAATTTAAAAACCTTTGCCCCTGTTAGCTTTTTATTCTGCCGAGCATCTTATCGGATTGAGCTTAAAGAAGTTCCGATTTTTCGAACTTTTTTAAAAACCCATTTTATTCCTTCTATCAAACTGAGACAAAAAAATAATTACATAATCGAAAAGATCATTTATTTCGCCACGATACGGTGTAATTCTTCAAAAAAAAAATTATGACATTTTCTATTTCTTACGATTTTTTCTAAAATGAGTCAAAATCGATGCATTTTCATGAAAATTATTTCTAAATCGTTGGGTATGAATTTTTTTCGTGTTAATGAATGGATATTCTGCATTAAAAAAGTTCAGGCTTTACTCTTTTAGAATCAGTCAGTTAAAAAATAAAAAAACGAAAAATTTTTTTTACGATTTTTCAAAAGAATACTCAAATTTTCAATAAAACATTTAAAAATGTCAACATTTTTAAAGATTATCGCACGAAACATTTTTTTCGTTTGTAGAATAGTATTATCCAAATTCTGCACAGAGATTTAAAAAATTGGTTTAAAGTTACGGATTTAAAAATTTTTTTGTGTGTTTTTCGTTTTTAATATAGTATTATAATAAAAGCAAAAAAAAAGTTTTAAAATTTTGATTCATTTTGTTTTGTCCAATGTTGTTTTGGTTTACAGTGTTTATCCCCGTCCCCCATTATCCTCTTGTTGCAGTTCGAGTGAAATATCCATCATATGTACGTGGCCTGGTGGGAAAAAAGACGGAGTACCCCAGAGCTAGCCTGTTCAAAATTAGCCGGCAAATGACCTTGCAACAATGATGAGTTGAATGAGATGAATAGACTGAAAAATCTGTCCACAGCAGTAACTAAAAAGTTAAAGATAAATTAAAAGTAAAAAAAAAAAACTTTTTAAAAACAAGCTTTTTTATTTAAAAACTCTAAAAAGAATAAAATAAACTTTTCTTTTAAAATGTTTTGCTATCAACTTATAACGTCATTACACAATTTATGATATAAAAGCTTGTCGCGAGATTTACCTGCGTAGATATAAACTAACAAATTAAATAACTTGATCTGATTGATTTTAATTTTTAAAATTTTCAAACTAAGTAAATACAAGTACTTAAATCTCGCGACAAGCTTTTATATCAAAATTGTGTAATGACGTTATAAGTTGATAGCAAAAAAAATTTTAAGAGAAAAGTTTAATTTATTTTTTAGAGCATTTAAATAAAAACTTGTTTTTTAAAAAAAGTTTTTTTACTTTTAATTTTTTTCATATGAGGAAAGAATTTTTACTTAGATATGTAGAACTAAAAGCGGAAAGCAGAGTACATACGATTTTCTCTCTTCAAACACAATTAAATCTCTCCAGAAAAGACATTCAATAATTTACAAAATAGCCGTAAATTGATCTTTGGAAAGTTAACTTCAAAGTTTTTCGTAATTCTGTAGATGTCCATAACTCAGAAGATGTTTATCAAATAAGGTCCATTACAAAATTTATCAATTTCCATCCACTCAAAAACTGACAAATTATTGGAATAATTTGCAGTGTGCCACTGAGAATTGTACCACGTGCCATAGGTTGCCGACCCCTGGTATATATGGTTTGCAGTGTTTATGGTAAAAATTTAATCGATAAAATTAAAAAAAATATTATATTAATTATAAATATTATGTTATTAATTAAAAATATGAATTTTAACTATGCTTTTCCCAAAAAATGTTTAAATAACATAAGTATACATGAAATAGAAAAAAAAAACGAAATTTGTTAAGTGGTTATTCAGAATATTCGTCCTCAAAAAAGCGTGAATAATGAATTACAGTTATCACTTAATCCTTGCGCCTCCGAACGCCCGCTCTAATTAAAGAAGTAAAAAAATCTCAAAATGTAAACTGAGGTTCGAGGGAGTGGATAATTGTATCCTAATTGCTCTCAGTAGCATCAACAACGACTCAGTCCACTTACAGAAACAAATATTTGAAAGTTACATTTCTTTTGACACAGAAATATTTTAAATTTAAAGTACTAAGGAACATCGTGGAGAAGGAGAGAAAAAAAAGAATCTACGGTTGTCTGTAATTCCTTTTAGAAGAAAAATAACTCTATATTATTTCGCTTTTCGTTTGTAATTAATGATAATGCTCTTCAAAAAATTCTAAATCTTTAATAAGTATTTTTATTCTTCTGAAAATAAAGCAGAAAATGTGATAATTAAGAGTGAATTGAATTTTTTTTCAGTTTTAAAATGTCTCGAACAGTGTGACAATGATTTTATTATTATTTGATTTTATGTCGACTAATTAAGGAATGATATGCCTCTCATTCTGTTATTCATAAATAATAAGTACTATGCAATGTAAAAACAATTGTAATTGTTTTCTCAAATGATGATCTCTCGTTTGCTTTTAAAATAAGACATTTACATCTTTTTTGTTCTTATTTTTACATCAGTTTAAAACAGCTCAAAGAAAGTAATTATTATTTTTACTAATGTAAGGTTTTATAGTGAAGCATTAAATAGTTATTTTTTTGTTATGTCCATTAAAAGCTAAAAGAAACTGTGCGCTATAATGATATTCATAATTGTGGTTTAAAGTAGAGTATTTGCTTTTTATTTTAGAATTTCATTTACTTTTTCATTCTTATCTGGCTTTATATATTCTTAGTAGCCGTTATCCTCCCGCTTCACTGGGTTTTTCATAAAGTTGTATGAATATATACTGTTTATATATCTATATCTTGATACTATCACGTCTTATGATTGCGATTTTGGGGAACTATGAATCTTATTGGACAGCCACAGTGCACTACAACATCTTAGTGGGTGATCCTCCGCAAACGATGAAACCAGCGTTTCTGTTCTGGTCAAACTGAGGAAGATCTCTCAGACCCACATTGTCCACCTAAACAATGGATACCACCACATGTTAACGTTGGAGGTAATGAGATCGCTGATAGACTGGCCAAAGAGTGTAGTGAGAATGAAGCGGCTTCTGGCACTTCGCTCACTTATCAAGAACTGTACTCTAATGCAAGTACTAAACTAAATTTAATAGGGCGTATTCCACCTACGCGTCAATGGTACACAGGGACATCCATTGGATCTATGCTGAAAATCAAATGTGACCGTGGCTCCCAGACTGCTCTGGTTAGACTAACAAGTAGTCACTCGTAATGTCTTTCCTCTATGATAGTGGCAGAAAAATCCATCCAGCTTCACCGGATCATATTTTGAGACGCATCGGGCTTTCTAAGGAAGACTTAGCATCCGATTCCCTTATTATTACAGAATTTTTGGTGGTTAACAATCTTCTGTAGCTGATCTGACATATGTCAGATCGTTTGTGGGTAAGAAGCAACAACAACAACATATATCTATATAAATTATTAATATCTAAGTTCTAGCACTAAGCACTCTATTGTATTAAAAATATTCTTATAACTATCATCTCTTGATTTTTTTTTAAAAAAAAGACCAAATTCCTTAATAATAATTTCTAAAATTGAAATAGAATTATCTTTTACGCTCCCGTAACCTCCTCCCCCAAAGCGGAATTCTGCTAAACCCATTTTTAGGGGATCTCTACTCAAAAAATATACATGGTTGTTAAATTTCAAGTTTAAATCTAATAGTTCAAAAACAGAAATATTTTTATCAATAAGCCCCGTCCCGTAAACCTTTTGAGAGTTGATTTCCATTTGACCTGTTCTTAGCGGATTTTAATTCAACAAAGCTTGGAATATTTAACTGTAACACCCCTTTCGCCCTGGAACGCTTGTTTGGGGTTATTTTTCCTATAAATCGTTCCTTGCGGATCTCTACTCTATGACAGAAATATGCCTATCAATTTTCAAGTTCGTTGGTCGAATAGTTTTGAGGATATCGTGATGAGTGAATGAGTCGCTTTCTCCTTTATATATATGTGTGTGTAGATTTGGAAACGGTGGAAGTTCTGTAATAATCATAACATTAACCAGAGTCAAATTTGTGTAGTAAAATTTGTATAGCAAAAATATAATTTATTAAAAATTATGATTTATAGAAATATCGTTAATGTTAAGTAATGTTTTATTAACATCACTAATAACTAACATGCACAAAAATTCTCCATTTTTGGTAAAATAATATCACCCGAATTTCCTTTTGTTACATCTTTGTTAATTAATTTCCTTTTTTCTTAGGGGGAATCTATTTTATTGTTTTTTTTCTACCATAAAAGATTATTTAGAAATTTTATTTCATGTTGCAAAAGAGATCAGTAATAATACAGGTACATAATGCAATGCTACATATTATTACAAAAGTATTAAATATGCTTAAATTATCTAAAATAAATGTTGCAAATTCAATATATATTAGAAACTTCAATAAAATTAACTTCAAATTTAAAAAGGCACGCTAATATCTCTTGAGCTGACACGGCAAATAGGATCTCAAGAAAAGAAATATTTGAACCAACAATTGTTTTTGAAAACTGTTATTACACCACTAGTTGATAGTGGATTTCCTTTATTGATAAAACCAGCAGGTTTAATCTAACGTGAGGTAGTTGCAGGGTTTTCAGAGGGAGAACTAATCACTTTGAAGCGTGTTCAGATGATGAGGATGAAACCTGGTATCGGATGTCACTTTACTAACTTCAGCGCAGTATCATAACGCATGAGGAGTGCGAGGTCTAATGTCATATTAAGGGGGCATAGTACCTTGCGAGAACAAACATTGTTCGTTGTCATATACATGTTACGATTCATCATAAGTTAACAAATTTTGCTAATTTTGATCTGAATTTTATATATTATCTATAACAATGTATAAACTTTAAGAAAACTAGAGAAATTTTGTTCTTTAATAAATACAAAATTTTAAAAAAGAAGATAAATATATATACCAAATTGTAAAAAAAAATATTACTTACCTCCTGTTCCCGCAAGATAATTTTTAAATTATACACTTTAGAATCTCAATTTTTGCATTAAATTGAATTTAAATGTAACCTTTATTCTGTGTGTGTGTGTGTGTGTGTATACCACTTAATTGAAAAGTATCTTATATTTTTTTTAATATTTTTTAAAATTAAAAAATTCATAAAATTTTTTTTTAAAATTTCAATTTTTATACAGTTGCAAATCAAAATGTATTAAACCATAAAACATAATTATGGCATACAGAATTAAGATCTATGACTAGAATATGCATGCCAATTTTTGTAGCTCTAGAGTAAAAACTTTTCTTACAATCTTGCGGGAAAGTGTAAAAAATTGAAACTGAGAAAATCAAGTTTAAAGAATGATATTTCAATATTTCAAATAAAAATTAATATATAATATTTAAAATGATCCTGCTTCATATGTAGGACCTTCTAGTTCTGCAAAATGCTCATTTGTGGCTTTTTTTCTCATTCTGCTAGCCCTACGGGCCTCTAATGTATATGATTTTGATTTAATTTCGGCATTTTTTATGCGTGCATAATTGGCCTTAAAGGCAGAGGTAACAGTAAAATGTCCTATTTTAAAGCCAAGAGCTTTCATTATCTTTATACGTCCCGTCATTCCCTCATTAAACATCACTATAGCCTCATTTACTGCTATGTCTACAATATTTTTAGATGACCCACACACACACACAGAAGTTTTGGGGCAGTACTTCCAAACATTCGAGTTGAACGACTCATTAGCGTTTTGTGTTTTACCCCCCACACATTTTTTCAGCAATTTTGGTGCAGATAGTTCTGCTATTATAGGCTTTATTTCATCCATTACGGCAATTGGCACAATATTTTTATGTTTGAATAAAGAAGCACTATTCGTAGCAACTGCCTTTTGATATTTGCACCACGAAGTATGACCAATTGGGCAGAAGTGATGCATAGGTTCCTCATCAGTGGACCTATAATGACAATAAATTGCCCATATGGCCTGACGCATATCACTAACGGAGCTATTATTCTGTCTAATAGCATTGCCATAATAGGTGGTAATTGTATCAATGAACTTATCAGTCAGACGATTTTTACCGCTGATACTCTTACCGTCTGATAATTTTTTGCCACGATTCATTGTTTTTAATTTTCGCAGTCTAGCACCCATACGCTTTTGTATGTGGCCAACACATTCAACTTTTTCGATAGAATATGGTGCTGTCCTTTGAAGCTCTGGGAAGGTTTTTATGTCCCCATCGCCGATATACTTAATATATTTCGCATTTCGTTGTGGCACCGATCTTTGAAATATTTCCTTCATCCCGTCTACTTCCATTTTACTGGAAGAACCAATATGGTTCTTTACACAGTGTGGTTGATGTTTCAATTTCCACTCTTCATATGAATGTCCAGATTTTGGACCTCGCCATTTTTCACATCCTTTACAATATGAAGAGAGAACAGCAACATCAATCACTTTCCCTGTAACATCTCTAATGACACTACAAACACCAATACGGGAAGTGTGTCCACGTGTTTTCCACGTACCGTCAACACTGACACAGATTTCATTACTTCCAGAAGCTGATACTTCTTCTTTCGCAGCATTTTTCATGGAGTCGTCTGCTACTTCACGACTGGCCAAATTTATTTTTCGCATTATACTTTCATATGACTTTTGTGATACTGGGGATGGCAAATCCATTGCTGTGCAAAAATTCTTTATTCCACAAAAACCCAATCCTACTGTACGCATAGCATAGGTTATTCGTTTATTAACTTCATAGTCCTTACTTGAAGCAATAACTGAGGAACTTTTAAAAGTGGTCAATGTACTGCATGTGTGTGTGAGTAGCATTCAACATAAAACTCAGATACCAATCCATACAAAATCTTTTCTTTTAGAACTACTTTAGTATTGCAGTTAGGACATATTAAATATTTGGATAGTTCAGATAATAAAATATCAATGTTTATCATTCTATATCCATTAGATTGATTGGAATTTCTTACTTCCTTGCCAAGATAATTTTCTTTGCACAATTTCTTAGCGGAAGCTGATATGCAGTCAACAGCAAGCGTATCTGATACATTTCAAGTGTATTGATTCGCATGAAAACGCTTTCGTTTTCGCCGATAGTCACTGCCTCTACATTGAGCTTTACTAGACATTTTTTACTAATTAAAAAGATGCAAAAAAAACTTCAATCAACAAAAATTTAAAAAGCTTACGAATTACGAGAATAACGAGATAACACTCAATAAAGCAGCAGTAAACAGTATGAAATACAAATGTAAACAAGCAATACTTCGAACTAGGGCAGTGTTGAGTTGCAAACTTCCTTCTCTCATTAAAAATAGATAAAATTAAAAATTAGCAACAACTGGGGAGAAAATAATTTCAATAACACCATCGATTTCAAAACCGAAACTAACGAACATGGTTTGTTTACATTGGATTTAAATGGACAATCCAGTGCTGACGTTTGACATTTTTTGTTGCTATTGCCGTACTTTTGGTCCGATTTTGACGCGGTTTGTTTTAAAATGCTCCTAACAGTCTGTATTAATTTTTAAAAATATTTTTGAAAAATGGATTATTTTGCCGTTTAAAGGTACTATGCCTTCTTAACTAGAAGTAACCACAATTCTCATTATTAGAGGCTCAGAACTGGGTGGAATATTGTATCCTTGTAGTATTTCAGTTCATACTCTTTTAACATCATTGGGAACCATGTTATAAATAATCTTGTTTTTTACATCGAAGTTGCCCGTATTATTGGCTATTAGTACAATGAAATACGTTTAAGATGAAAATAGTTAAGACGAAATATTGCAACGGTCCCGACAAAGTACTGTGCATTTTCAAGCATTTTTTTCTTCTTTTAAGGTATCCGACTACATTCGGAACCGTGATTTTCAAAAGCGCATAAATGGATAATTTTCATGATATTTAGTGTCATTTAGATTAGACTATATGCATAAAATTGTTTTAAGGACATTTTGACAGAAAAAAATTATATATATATATATTTAAATGCAATATTTTGGCAAAAATTTAACTTAGAATCATCTTTTTTCCAAATGTTCTCCTTTTGTGAAAAATGCTTCTATTAGAATAATATTTTGCCTGTATATAGCTCAGACCTCTGTTCAGAGGCTCAAGTAGAAGTTTTGAAATATATAACATAGAAGTGGGTTTATTCATATTTTACGACGACAGAGGGGAGCAATTTTAAGAAAAAAATTCGAATAATTATTTCAATTGGTGGTAACTCTGAAAATAATGTGAATTTTTCAAAAATTCCAGTTGAGCCTCTGTAGAGAGGTATGAGCTATATACAGGCAAAATATTATTATAATAGAACCAATTTTCACAAAAGGAGAACATTTGGAAAAAAGATTATTCTAAGTTAATTTTTTTGCCAAAATATTATATTTAAATAAAATTTTTTCTGTCAAAATGTCCTTAAAACAATTTTATGTATGTATTCTAATATGAGTGACACTAAATATCATGAAAATTATCCATTTATGCGCTTTTTTAAAATCACGGTTCCGAACGTAGTCGGATACCTTAAAACGAAAGGAAAATCTATTAACAGAAAATATTTCCCTTCACTTAATGAAATGTTTGACAAAGTTTCTGTATTATTGGACATGTCCTATTGTATTATCGGAAGAATTCGTTGCAGTAGATGATGATAATATGTGTACATCCCTAATTATGGCAGACGTATACATTTTGGAGGGTTTTTAAAGCTAAAAAATATGCATTTTCAGACAACGAATAGGAGAATAATACAACTCCTGTTCCCACGTCATTCGAAATGAGAAAAGCCGTGAAAAGTATGCGCAGTTATTTAAATGCAGATTCCAATGGTGAAGTGAATAACACAGAATGGACGACATCGAACAATTTGTTGAGAAATGGATGCTACAAAAGACAATGCACTGAAGAATATCAGATTATTTTCCAAATACTCAATAAATGTTTTGTTTTTCAAAAAAACTTGAAAATTTTGTATTAAATAAAACTCAGCTTTGTGAATGTTTTTTAATTCATTGATCTTTATTAAATACATGCATGTATACATGTCTATGTAAACAAAATGTATTCTAATAAACTTAATATTGTTGAATAAAGGTTTTTTTGCAATGTCCTTCAATACGAAAAAAATTATTTCATTCCACTCAGTTTCGTGTTAAACAATTTTCACTGTGTTTCTTAATTGTTATAAATTCGTAAAGAATAATACATATTTCCTAAGTATGTATCTACTAGTACACACCACTAGCCCTTTCAGGATCATAAGGTTGTTAAAAGTGAATATTAGTATACAGCTATTTATTTTAGTTTGTTTAAGCTTAAAATAAATGAAAATCATTAAAAAAATACATAAAAATATGTAGATTTATGGATCAGTGTGTTAATTCAATGTGAATCAGTGTGTAGTTTTATCGGCCAATTATTTTCATTTGCTCACATACACTTTATATTCCACAAAACTATATTTATTGAATGGTATAAAACATTTAAGAAAACACAATTATACAAAACTTTTAGCTGTGAAAGGGTTAAATGACATGTGCTCATGCTACAACCCAAAGTTTTCACAAAATTTAGTTTCAAGATTTTTTGTTTAATCTGTTAATGTTTTTTATACTAATATCGTGTTATCTTATCTTTATATATAAAAATCTTCTGTGCGTGTGTTTGTCACTAAACTCCTCCTAAACGGCTGGACCGATTTCGATGAAATTTTTTGTGGGGGTTTTCAAGTAAATTCGAGAATGGTTTAGATTCACAATTCGGGCTGATATCGCAATTAGTTAAAAATATATTAATTAAAAACTTTCAAAAAATACAACTCAACATTTACCTGCATTGTTGTAACAACGCTACTGTTATAAATAAAATTTCATTTCAACTGAATGCTTTAACACGTGAGAAAAAAAACCTTTTCAAGTTTTGACATAAGTCGCCAAAAGGATCGCTAAGTCGCCAACGTGGCTGTATTTGTAATTTTTTAAATAATTAGTTTTAATCAATTAATTGTTATTAATTATAATTAAAAAAATTATAGTATTGTCATCCAAAATAATCATATACATTACATTTCACCTCAATTAAGCGTATTAAAATGTATTTTAATAACGATTGAAAATTCCACCAAGATAAATTAATAAATAAACAAACAAACAAATAAAATATGTATAGAGATCGTGAGCTAATAGTAGGAATTCAAAAAGACGTAAGTTGGCGTTGAAAATTGATTTTCAGCCAAACTGGCCAAACCCGGTCTTTATTGTTACGAAAATGCAGACCATTCACGCTTTTTAGCATTTTTAATTAATATCTTTTCAAATAATATTTATATATGTAATTCTTCTGTGCGTGTGTATGTAACTGAACTCCTCTTAAGCGGCTGGACCGATTTTGATGAAAGTTTTTGTCTGTTCCAGTGGACTCGAGAATGGTTTAGATTTATAATTCGGTTTAGAAATGTTTATTTAATTAATTTTTTATTTATAAATTGTTGATCTTGGAATGTTTTATATTGGATCCGGCAGACTGCGCTACGATCGCAGTATCGAATATTCAAAAACCTTTTATTTTGAAGTGAAGATGTGTGTACAGGACAACGTCTGTCGGGTCCTCTAATTTATATATATAAATGTCAGTTTATTTTTTATAATAATTCTTAGAAATCGAAATTATTTGAAAACAAATCATTTTGTGAACTATTGTAAATTCTATAGCAAATAGAAGGGTAATTAGTATAGAGTATTAATGAGATTACGTCATTTAAAATAGTTATACACGTCATTTCAAAGCAAGGATTTTTTCATAGTACTCTATAAATTTTAAAGTCATTTCGTATGACACTTCGATTTACATAAAAATGTCTTTTAGTGCATGAAAGTTGATAGTATAATTTAGTTAGTCTTTTTCTTATTGGAATATCTTTTAAATACATATTTTAATGTTCTCTTCATTTAGTTTTCCTTGATAATGCATTACTTAATACATTTTTATTCAGATTTTTCCCAAGAGTACTTTTTTTTCATTGTTCTTCTATTTGATATTAAAATCCCTCCCCCCTTCTATTTCATTAAAACCTCAATCATCCAAGTTTTCCTTTTCTTAAATAGTAATAATTATATTTTTTTTCTTCTAAAGTCCTTACCTTATATATTCTTCACTATCTTCAGTATTTTTCTATTTGATATGTCACACAAAATAAATAACATAAAATATTTTCGTGAAAAGGATTTGAACATTCATCGCATTCTTTTAGAAATTTTGTTGGTTGGAAGTTTCATCATTTTTCTTTTTTTATTTTCGAATAAATAACAATGTTGACATGAGTAAAAAAATATTTGTATCGTGATAGCTATTGTGTTTCCATTTTCCGATTAGGAATCGCAATTTTATTACTACTATGAATCATCTTGAATTTTGTTTCTTATTTCGCTACAAAACAATCTTGTATCTATAAATCAGAATTGTTTCTTAATTTTTTTTTATTTTATTACTTCGCAATTCAAGGTATCTTTGTTGATATCTTTTATATTATTGCAATTTATCTTCTTTTTTTTCCTTTCACATGTGTTATTAATGTCCCAACTTTTGTTAAAGTGGAATATTTTGGAAATTTTGGCTCTAAGAGATCAACACTGCGAAGATAAATGTATTTGTTTTCATACATAAAGATTTTATTGTTCTTAAGCGAATTATTTTATAAAAATATACAGTTGTTCAAAATTAGGAGAATTTTTAGATTTTGTCGATTATCTACTGGAGAGTCTTTAATGAAATTTGGTATGCATATAGGGCTGCAAAACGCAAAAAATGAAACATTTAACAGTTAAACCAGTGCTTCTCAAATTTTCTATACTCTCGAACCAATTTTCAATCATAGTTTTCATGGCGCACCCTTTACATACAATAATAATGTATTGAATTCAATAATAATATACTTTGATGTAAATCTATACAATATGACTAATTATAAACCGTACAAATTATCAAGATAAGTATTAAATTTGTATATAATTTTATGACGTGCCCATAGAGTCACTGGTAATTATTAAACTTGTTCTTGACTTAGCTCGGTTAAATTAATTATGAAATACATGGTGTAGTACTGATACTTTCATAAGTGTATTATATAATTTTAAATGTGTATTTTATTTTTTATTATGTCAGAATTTATTTATTTTATTCTTCCTTTCAGTGAATTAATATATTTTTAAAAATAATGTTTGTTTTCGACTTTTCGATGTACTCGCGTCCCCCTTGTAGGGTTATCACCCCCAAGAGGGCGCGCCCAATAGTTTGAGAAACGCCGAGTTAAACTATACACGCAAGATTGTGCGTTACATTCATCTAAGTCGGAAAGTATGAAACCGCAGTTGAAGAATAGAACAAAAAATTGGTTAATAGGAGGTATGGCCCTCTCTTTTAGATAAACAGGCCTCACTCTGTGATTTTTTATTGGAAATATGGGAATTTAAGTGTTTCTGTGGCAACTAAACCCACTCGTTCAGCAACTCTGTTTTCAAGCCTTGCATGGTTCTTGGAGGGGAGTCGCAATTAGGCTCCTCCCCCACCCCAGAGTGTCCCATTCATGCTCTATAGGAAAGAGGTTTGAGAACCTAAATGGCCAATTCATTTGCCAAATATCTTTACTTTCCAGAAATTCGTCGATCATATGAGTTCTATCTGCCTTCGGTTGTTATCCTTTAAAATAAAACCAGGGCCTGTTGCATCCGTGAAAATGCAAACAGGGGCTCCAAGATCTCTTCTCAAAACCTCACAAACCTAGTGCTTACACTGTTGTACTTTCATATCGCAGTATCAGGGGTATAATGAAGGACTTTCGATTTGACATGATTCTGTGCATTCAGCTGTTAAACAATTTGTTTACGGACTCAAAATATTTTTCATATGAGAAAATATTTTTCATATGAGAAAATATGTTTTACTTAGATATGTAGAACCAAAAGAGAAAAGCAGAGTACATGCAACTTTCTTTCTTCAAACAATTAAATCTATCCAACGAAGACATTCAATATAGTACAAACTAGCTGTAAATTTATTTGTAGAGTAACCTTTCAGATTTTTTCGTAATTATGTAAATGTCCATAATTCTGGATATGTTTGTCAAAAATAAGGTTCATTACAAATTTATCAACATCCATACCCTTTAAGAATTGAGAGTAGTAGTGCAGAGTGTTACTTAGAATTGTACCGCGGGCTGCACGTCTCACACGTGCCAAAAGTTGCCGATTCCTAATTTAGACTATTGTATAGTTAAAAATTAGCCTATTTATACTCATCATGCAATTTAGAAGCACAATTAACTATATACATAAAAAAATGAATACGATTAAGGATGTAGTAATCGTTCATGATATGATATTTTCATATCAAGACATTTCACAAGAACCAATAAGTTATCCAAGATTATCTCTTATGTATCACACAAGAAAGAAAATGTTATCTTACATCGAGTACTTCAAACAATTTGATGTATATCGAAGAATAATGCAACAGGTTAAATAATTTTAAACAAATTTATCATTATTTTTTATTAGTATATTGTAGTGGTGGGACTAATCCCCATTTGGTCTAGTGTAACTAGACCAGATCCATGAGTCCATAAATGTGTACAAAGTCTAAGAGCGGCAGAGGGGAAGCAACAGACTCCTCTCAGGAAAACCCCAGACATTGCAGAATGTGCTGAGGAGAAAAAGGATTGATGTTACATTTGGTGCAAATTGGGAATATTCTTTTGCCACCCTCAAAATTCATGCACCTCAGGTGACCGGTCGAAAATAGCGAGAATGCCACTTGATATGATCTGGAAACCTTGAATGATGTGGTGGATACAGGGTGTCTTTGAAAGTACCATGGGTGTATAGCAGGGACTACCCAGGTTCTATATATTAATTCTTTAGCCCTGGAATAGTTCTCAGTCGACGTAAGGACCATGTTGTCTTCCAGATCCACAGGATCGCTGTTAGCCGCCGCTACTTCGTTCCCGGGCAGGCCTACATAAGAAGGGGCCCACTGTAGATGGATAGGGTGCCTATCTGAAAGCTATTGAAAAAGGTGTAGTATACTTTGGTTGTTGCTGTCGCCAATAGATGGCCAATTCGATAAATGTTGGATGGATGATCGGCTGTCTGTAAGGATCCAAATTTCAGAAAGAATTAGATTACAGAAATGAAAGAAAGGGCGCTGCTGCATACAAAGAATTAGCTTGGAGAGTTGATCTGATTGACGAAAAGATGGCGCTGCTGCATGAAGGAACTGTTACTTTTTCTTTCCGGTGGACCCCCCGCGCCGCCCGATAGAATTGAAGAATAGAGAGAGACAGGAGGGAAACAAGATGCCTGAAGGAGGCTCTTAAGTTTTTATGTCGTGTGTATTTCTAAATAGTATTGTGTACTAACAGAAAAATAATACATGGTTATTCCTGTAAACGTTAAGTCCTGTTTTTGAATAGACCAAAATACGATCGTAACAATATTCTTTATTGCAATTGTTCGTCTTAATGAATAGATGTTTATTGTACTCTTATTATTGGACTCGGGAATGTGAAATGTATTCACTATAAACGCCCATGCATCACTATTATTGTTACTGTACTTTTGAAAAAACTTCTGATTTGTCAAAAAATCTTAATTTCCATATAAATTAGAAATATTAAATGTCTGTTTTAAAATATGTTTAATAATTTAGTGTCTTAAACTAGTAAAACCAGAAAGTCAAACAATTTTCGTTGCCTTTTTTTTAAAAATTTATTTCAGAACCATTGTGTGATAGACTCCTAAAACTTGTTATTTGTTTGTGCAAGAATCTTTTCCCCTTGTGCTAAAGAAAATTTTTAAGATAAGACTTATTAGTCTCTTTTAAATAACACTGCAGGTTTTATATCGTAATAAATTTTCCAATAACCAGAAAAAATATATAACCTGTCTTAAAACATGTTCCACTTTACGCTTTGATGCTCTTTGAAACGAACAAGCAAGTTTAAATTGAATAATCCCACCAAGAAGTTAAAAAATATATTTTATGAGTTGACATTTGAAATCCATCTTTCTCCCATTTCTTCGCTTCTTTTTTGTTAAAAATATGATTTGTGACACTTTCTTTAGATATGATCTGGTGAATAAAAAAAAATTGTACCTGGTGAGAATCAGTGTTGCGGCACTATCAAAACAGAATCATTAGGTTCGTTTTATGTGACATCGACTCGAGTGCGCAAAAAATAATACCGAACTCCGAAGGCGAAACGCATGATACCAGCGTTCAGTGATGGGCACTAAAAAACGTCATTTTGATTTTGCTGTGGCGTTGCCAAGCGATTAGAGAGCATGGCTAACGACTTCCTCTTTGCTCTCAGTCGACTGCTTCTCTTGGAACATAATTAAGACTGATTCTTTATTTGATCTTTGTCGTTCTATGATTACTTGTTTTGACAGTGATATGCTCTCCCTCCCTTTTTTTGTTTGTTTTTTAGAATAGTTAGGATAAAGAACAAGGATTAGATGAGAGGGGGGGTGTTATGGAATACCATTTACATTTCTAATGATAACTTAACTGATTTTTGATCATCATGATAGTTATACTCATGAGTAAATCGTCATGAAAATACTGTAAATCCTCATGAGTACATACTATAACTATTTTCAATGTACTGACACTTGTAAAAAAATACTACTTATTTTGTTGTTATAAAAAATATACTTACAAAAATTTACAAATGAAGATTATTACGGAATAGTCGGGTAATACACACCCAATTCACTCTCTCCCTGTATATATATATATATATATATATATATATATATATATATATATATATAGCAGTAAATAAATTAAAAAGAAGACTTATAAATCCTAAAACATCTTATAAGAACAAACCGAAAGAACCAAGAACATGGAACCATTACAAACCAAAAAAGAGAAATTTAGCTAGAGTAGAAAAAACTATTATAATTTCTCGAGCTGTCACTGGCTTAGGACAGTGAAACAGGGTTAGAGGCAGTGTTTTGTGAGACCTCAACCTTCCCCTACAGCGGAAATTTTCGACACAATAGCATAGGAGATAAACCAAGGCAAAGACCCAAAATCCCACGTAGGTGAATATAACATCAAATATTTACTACCTTATTACATCGGCTTTAAATCTATACTGTGAATGCTAGTAGGCTATAATTTTATCATTATATTTTAATAGTATAGTGATTTTATTTGTAATATTTAAATTTCTCCTAATATTATTTTTTCCTTTCCCCTTGGCACATTGTATAAACAAATTACAGGTGAAGGTTGGCTAGCCCTAAAACTTGTATAAATCTGCAATCTTGGTTCCTAAGGTCAGGAGTTTGTTATTGTACTACTGTGCCTATTATTTTCTATCTTGAATAGTAATACTTAGGTTCTATAGCTATCTGTGTATATATATATATTTATGGATTATATATATATATATATATATATAGTCTAATTCTCTACAAACGAGCGATGAATATCCACCAATCAAAATTGAAAAACACATAGACAGTCAGCAAACCACACAATGAAGGACACAAGAACAATCAAAATTTAAAAAAAATGGATGCTTGAGTATTATAAAAAATGCTGACGTAGGACAGCTTATATATAAAATAATTTATATAAAAAAAAGTAGGGTCGAGCATGTTTTGTGGCTAGCCAACCTTCCCCGTTTATGTTAGAAATACTGAGCAAAATCCTGTAGAAAATAATGGATAGGTATATATAAATCCATTACAATATAGAGGTAACTTACCTAAAAACTGCACTTAAAAATGCAGAGCCCACGCTAAATCTGAGTGCATTAAATGAGTTACTGCCAGATTCTGGACCCAAATGCAGATTCAAGGCATTTAAATGGCTGGAGAATGTGGCACTTAACAAAAGTCTTGTGTATCTTGTTCAAATTTTCAGTCGTTAATACAATACTTTCTATTCATCCATTCAAGTTCAAATACATTTTTTTAAATTTGTAGTGGATGACACTTGATGCTAATATAGTCTTTCAATTATTAATTCATTAGTTAAATTTGATCAATGAATAAATAGTAACGAAACAAAAATAATAGTCCAAAACCATATATAAAAAGGAAAATAGCTCGTTATGTTCTTGTAGCGCTACGGACTTCTAGTCCAAAGGTCGTGGATTCGAATCCCACCTGAGACGAAGAATGTGATTTTATTTTTATTATACTATTTTATTAGATAAATTAAACTTAATGAATAAATAAATTGTAAGAAACAAAAAAAAGTTGTCCAACATCCTATATAGAAAGGAAAATGGAAAATTGCAAGGAGAATCGCTTTCTATTTTGTCACTTAATATTGTGATTCTGTCATATGTATATGCATATTTATATTCATTATAACTATTTAATACAAAAAGTAACTAAAATAAAAAAATTCATTTTTGACCTAAGTATAGGAATTGACTTAATTTTTTTATATTACTTATTTTACACGACAGATACGTTCCTTAGAAAACCGTGCAAAAGAAAAAAGAGATAGTGTAAAAAAAACATGCGAATTATGATAAATTTAAGAATATGTTCCACACAACTTTAAAAAATCGTGAAAGATGAAAAATCTCTAAATATTTTCTAAAAAAAACCATAATAATAAAATATAATAGTAAAAAGTAAAAAGGTAATAATAAAATCTGTTTCCTATTTATAAAACACAAATAATTTATTTTTATTACAAAAAAATTATAGTTAGTAAACAGTGAAAATTCAGTCTATAAGTACATACAACTTTTCAAATTTGAAATTGAAATTAGGAATAAAACTACTAACTAACAACTATTTATTAATTGCTACTTGATAACAAGCATGCATGTTTATTATGAACTGGAGCAAAAATACTATCATCACTAGATGTGTCAGATAGGTCTAGCACAACTGTCGGCTTTGATTCAAATGAAGAATTTTGTTCGTTTTTAACAGCCTTTTTTTTTTGCTTTGCTTTTTCAAGTTGCTAAAATAATTCTTGATATCCTGATACACAAAACTTATGATTGCATCGACATTTTCATGCACGCTTTATGTCAGGATCATGAGTAAGAGAATGTTGTTCCCCATACTTGTCGCAAATTTGAAACCCTCTCGAATTAAATCAGCTATTAATAGTTGAAATTCACCTTCGATTTCGTCATTATCAACTTCTTTATAATAATAAACGTTCAGAGAAATTCGATCAAATCGTCCTCATCCAAAGAGCACGAAACCTCAAATTTTTTGGGGATCGTTGAATTTGAGTACTGTCTTATTTCAAAATCGTGTGAAAAAATACCGCGTAGAAAAAGAATTGCATGTGTATGGAATAGATCAGGGGTGGCAGACTTTTCCAAGGTACGGGCTACATCTAATTTTTTCAGGATGATGTGGTCCAACCCAGTGGCGTAGGTGTAGTGATCTAAAAGAAAATATACAATACAGTCGGACCTCCATTTTACGAACTTCTATTTTACGAATTTCTCTTATTTAGCAAACTTTTTCCTGGAACAAAGAACATTTTACGGTTTTCTTCGTAAAATAACCTCCAAATAAAGAAGTGCATTTTCTAATCAATGAAATTTTCTCTTATGATTTGATTAAAAAAAAATTTTTTTTTACAATACCGTATTTATTCGAATCTAAGCCGCAGTTTTTCCCAATGTTAATGCTAATGAAAATCGGGTGGGGCGTAGAATTGAAGGGAAAAAAAATTGATGGATGAGGCATTTAGAGCAATTACAGCTTCATGCATGTATTTAAAAGTATATAATACTGATAAAATCACTAATTATTCACTTCTTATTAGTTTTCCATTTAAATTTACTTTAATTTCGTAAAATTTGACATCCATAAACCACTTTAGACTATTTTTCAATTTTCACAAAATCTTGTTGAAAATTTGGGGCGTGTGGTTCAGAATCGATGGCGGCTTAGATTGGAATAGATACGGTATTCATAGACCTTCATATGATGGAACGATTATTAGGTCTTAATGAAGGTGGTCACCCCAAAATGTCTTAGCGGTCCACCAGTCGATCGCGATCGACTTAATGTTCATTACGAGAATAGATGGTTTAAAATAGTGGTGGGAAATTGTTTTGTCTCACGTGTGTTGGACATTGTCGAAGTGGAGGACTCCAGTGGATCGCATCTTTTTTTTAAAATGACTATATTCATTAGTTAAATTTGCATGTCAGAAAAGGTATAAATTATACGGTAAAAACAAATAAATATAAGTTTAAATAAAATATTTCAATTGTTTACTATCCTTATTTACTATCGTCTTAGCTGCAAGTGCATTTTTTTTTTTTTTTTTATAATTTTATAATCATTTTAATGAGACAAATATATATGTGCCCTATCACGCTCTTCTACAATTGTTTTGAAATCAAAAATATTGCTTGCTGAGTTTTTCATCACATTCTGAAGTTCTTGTCGGCCAACTTGCACATATATTTATTTTTGTTGATCTTCATGCAAAAAAGAACTTCGCTTATAAATATATGCTGAACCAAACGTAGAGAAACATTTTCTGTCTATTTGGTTTTCTGACTGTCTTGGCGGGCCACAAAAGATTCTTTGAGGGTCACATGTGGCCCATGGGTCGGTATTTGCTCAGCCCTATTTCAATTGAACTTCATAAAGCGCAGATATTATCAATTATAAAAACATTTTTTACAAGATTACTTGCAAATAATTTCTGTTTCGCGTCTATTTACAAGAATCACAAATATAATCTTTTTCTGCTCCGATACAGTCAAAATAACCCACAACAATATAAAAAATTTTTTTAAGTCAACTCCTACTTAGATGACCAAAGAAAATCTTTAGTTTAGCTAATTTTTATTAAATAGTTGCAATTAATATAAATATGTATATACGTAGGACAGAATCACAACATTAAGTGGACATTGATTTTTATTCATTTTCATTTAAGTATCGTATTGTCTTTCAAAATAATCGTGTATATAAAATTTCAGTTCAACTGAATGCTTTAAAACGTGAGAAAAAAAAAACCTTTTCAAGTTTTGACACAAGTCGCCAAAAGGGTCGCTAAGTCACCAAAAATGATGCCAACGTGGCCGTATTTCTAATTCTTTAAATTAGTTTTAATAAATTAATTTGTATTAATTATAATTAAAAATTATTGTATTGTCACATCCAAAATAATCATGTATATAAAATTTCAGCTCAATGGAGCGCTTTAAAATGTATTTTATTAACGATTGAAAATTCTACCAAGATAAATAAATAAATATATTGAGACTGTGTGAGCTAAAAAATAGTAGGAATTGTAAAATAGTTGAAGCATTGAATCGAAATTTCCCGTAGTTGATCTTCGCAGAAATTTCCATTACAAAGATACATTCTGCGTCTTTGTTTTCTGGTTCTTTAATTTTTTGATGCCATGAAGTTCATTACAGATGATACTTCAGAATGGAACGATTCATGGCTGCTAATACTGGGATTGGGGAGATAGTGGAGGTCGGACTAATTTCTTGACTGCGTGTCTTTGAATCTTCTTTTCGTTTGAGTGTGAAACTTTTTGGCTTCTTCTTTTCGCCCTTTTAATTCAGTTTTTCCTCTAACACTTTTTTTTACGGAGAGTATGTTATTATAAATCAATCCAGGTTTGTACTTTATGAAATACCTACTGTTCCATTATACCTGACACTCCATCTTGGAAAATGAACCTTTAAATGGAATTACAAAACATTATCAGCTAAAAAACAGCCACATTGTAACAAAATACAATTTTTTCAGCGTACATTATGTTTAACATCTTTTTCAAGTAACATGTGTTCTAGTATGGTAAAATGTTTAAAAAATGACCTGCAAAATTTTTTAAGAATCGTAAAGCACACTTCGTTCTGTAGCGAGCACAACTTACTCTGCATGTGCTATTTTTTGTGTAGTTCATGGTTTTCCCTCGTGTTAGCTGCTGCAGAAGAGCCAAAACCTTTCGGTACTCCGTATTTTCTGACTATTCTATAAGATCCCCTCCTCTCCTATATCTTTAGACGAAATATTATTATTGTGTGCTGGAAGCTTTTTCTACTTTTTCCACAGAAGGGAAAGGAGCTTTTACTGGTCTGTAGATTCTATGATTTTCTATGAATTTCTATCTGTTGTAAGATCTAAAGAAAATCAGTTTCGTGGGAGAGGCGGAACCTGTATTCTCAGAGGATTTCTATCTGTAATGAGCTCTATAGGCAATTCATTTCCGGGGGAGAGAACCCTGTAACCCCTGGGTTTCCTATCTATTGTAAGTTTTACAAAAGGTCCATATCTAGGAGTGGGAGACCTGCAGTGGTGTAGAATTTCTATCTATTATTTGTATAGAGACCACAATAAGAACTCTAGCTCCATCTTCTCAATCAACATAGTCATTTCATCACAAAAGAGAAGTGAGAAAAGTTTGGTTAAGGCACTTATTATTGTAAAATTCTTTAATTACTTACGCGTTAGTTTTAAACCAGATACTTCAAAGGATTTAGTTTAATGGCTTAAGAAGGAAAATATAGAGACTGGCCTTACAGTACATTGTAGCAATGTACTAAACAAATGCGTCATTCCACGCTTACCAAAAAATGACACAGTTGTGAGATAGAATATCATGTAACATGGGTAGAAACAAAGTTTTAATTGATCAATTTATAAGTTCTTATTTAACTTATTAACTCTCCTTCTATGCTTAGTTAAAATTTAATACTATGACGAGAAAGTAGATTTAATCTTTTTGAATAAGAACTTCGTTGCTTATAAAGGGTGTTCTTTAGAGGTATGGAACTTTAAATTGCAATAAAACAACGATGTATTATTCGATTGACATGAATTTTTTTTTATTCGAAAGATAATCTTGTGGCAATACATCTTAAATATGATTTCTGGCATAGGACTGCCACGGCTGGCTCGGATGTAGTCCAATCTGGACGTCCAATTTTCGATGACTTTTTCCAACATTTGTGGCCGTATATCGGCAATAACACGGCGAATGCTGTCTTCCAAATGGTCAAGCGTTCGTGGCTTATCCGCATAGACCAATGACTTTACATAGCCCCACAGAAAATAGTCTAGCGGTGTTAAATCACAAGATCTTGGAGGCCAATTCACAGGTCCAAAACGTGAAATTAGGCGGTCACCAAACGTGTCTTTCAATAAATCGATTGTGGCACGAGATGTGTGACATGTTGCGCCGTCTTGTTGGAACCACAGCTCCTGGACATCATGATTGTTCAATTCAGGAATGAAAAAGTTAGTAATCATGGCTCTATACCGATCACCATTGACTGTAACGTTGTGACCTTCATCGTTTTTGAAGAAGTACGGACCAATGATTCCACCAGCCCATAGAGCGCACCAAACAGTCAGTTTTTCTGGATGTAACGGTTGTGAAGGTCTCCTTGGACCTCACTTTGAGAACGAGAATAAATAGGAGTCATGTAAGAACCAGTAGCCATTTTTATAAACAACTTTCTTTATTTGGTTATCTTATCCAAATAGAATCAAAGACTTATTAACAAATATATCTAACTAGTATTATGAGGTTTTAAAGGTAACATCCTTTAAATTAACTTAATTAATTAATGATCCAATTAATTAACAATTAAATAACGATCACGCAGAGGTTACCACGATAGGAGATCCCAGATTTATATTTATTAATGTTCCTATTGAACATTTAACTTTAATCTCACTCCTAAAACTTTAATGAGACTTTAATTATAAATCAATAATTACCAACGGAATCTCAACTCTTCTTGAGAGTAAATTATCTCCAACAAGAAATCTTCAATTTAACTTCACTATAACTTTCTGCTTCAATCTCTATCTCCTACTGCTCTAACTTTACTATTCCGTTTGACTTAAATACTTAATCTAATCTGCATATAACAAGGAATCCTGTCCGCTTTTTGGAGTTGATTGGAAATAGGTAGGGAATTAAATTTCCCTAAAAAGAACGACTCAGAAGGTTAGTGATAAAGTTCCGTATAGATTTGTCACACGGTGTTTGGACATATACTTGTGAATTAGCTTCACTCCAAATGCGGCAGTTTTGTTTGTTGACGTAGCCATTCAACCAGAAGTGTGCTTCATCGCTAAACAAAATTCGCTTATGAAAATCGGGAACAACGGCAATCTCGTTTTGGGCCCATTCGACGAATCTACGCTTTGCTTGATGATCGTTTTGATGAATTGCCACACCAAACTGAGAATAAATCACTTGACAGCTGTTAAATCGGTCGCCATCTTGGAAAGTAATGCCAACTTAAACTTCTATACCTGGAAAAAACACTCTTTACTTTGCCACTTGTGTTTATTAATTCCGTTATAAATATTTATTCTTGCAATTTTCAGGGATTTTTTATATGCATCAGATTTTGAAAAAGCCTGTTTATAGACGTCTATGTGCCATGGAAGGAAGGAGGTTATTTTCAGAACTTCGACCTTTTCTCCATCATAGGTTCCATTGAAAATGTTTTTTTCTGATGAAAAGGATATGCTTTATTCTTGGATATTTTAGTGCGATCTTTTAAAACAATATAAATTTTGAAATAAAAAGCTACATTCTGGGAATTAAAGCTGTTTTCTTCGTCGGAATCTGCATCAATAATACTTTTTTAGCTGTGAATATACTAAAAATATCTTTATCTGCCATAAACATGGCTGTATATACATTATGATCATCAACTGCAACTAATTCTTCCGATAATGTAGAAGAACAGTCCAATAAAACAGAAACCGTGTCGAAAATTTCATTAAGTGAAGGAAAATATTTTCGTGTTAAGCGTTTTAATTATATGTTAAGAGAAAAAATGCATAAAAATACGTATTAGATTGTCGGTACCGTTGTATAATTTCGTGTTAAACGATATTTCGTCTTCAGTATTTTCGCGTTAAAAATATTTCACTGTAATTGATTGAGAAAGTAGTCTTCAGTCTGCTATTTTTAATAGATGTTGTAGCATTCATCTTTAACACTCAAAATTTTAAAATTTCTATTTTTAAATGTTTAGTATCTAAATATTTTATACGTTTCCTATTAATAATAGCAGGGGTACTCAACCTTTTTTTCCGCCTGGCCGCATACACATGATAGATTTTTTACGCGGGCCGCATACACACGATAGGTATTTTACGTGAGCCGCAACATGCGGATAATGGATAAAACACACTATAAGACCAAAGCAACATTGGAAAAAGCAAAACTGATCAAAAAGTTAAAACTCATTTTTGGCTTTTATTTTAGTACTACACTCATGTCCATAAATTAAGGATAATGAAGTTCAGGCAAAGAAAGAGACAGGAGCAAAACAAATTTGACTTATCTGTAAAGTCTATTTATTAAACAAAAGGTAAAGAACAAAAAAGATCCTATATGTTTGACATAATTATTAAAAATTGCGATTTTTACTCCCTGGAGCAAATTTCAAAGAAGAACCTATTTACAAAAAACAGTATAACATGGTTAGTATGATGGTTAATACGGAGTATGTCTCCCGGACGATGCAATACATGCCCTACAACGCCTAGGCATGCTGAGTATCAAATTATCAATCCGATCTTGGGGAATATTGTACCACTCATCAAGCAATGCCCTCCGAAGTTCCGGTAGACAGGTGCGAGGGAGTTGACGGGCTGCAATTCGTCGGCCAAGCATATCACACACATGCTCTATTGGATTCAAGTCCGGTGAGTATGCTGGCCAATCTATATGGGGGATATCTTCCGATTGAAGGCATTCGTCTACAATGTTTGCACGGTGAGGACGGGCATTGTCATCCATAAACAGAAATTCAGCACCCATGGCGCCCCGAAATAAACGTACATGTTATTCCAGAATGACATCCCCATAGAGAGATGTGGCCTGTCATCATTACACTCTGAACATGCAGGCCAGTTCTGGAACAAAGAATAATTCCTCCCCAAACGAGCCATCCTGCACCACCGTAACGGTGTCGTTCAATGGTGTTCTCTTGATGGTAACGGGTACCTGTTGCTCTCCATATTAAAGTCCGGCGAGAATCAGACTGCAAACTAAACCTGAACTCGTCGGAAAACCTCACACAACACCATTGTTGTGGTGTGCACAATGCATGCTCTCTACTCCAGGTTAATCGCAGGTGACAGTGAGTTGCGGTAAGTGAAACACATCTGACAGGCCTACGAGCATATAAACCAATGTGCCCTAAGCGTCTGTACACGGTCTGCCTTGAAACTGTGGTACCGGTAGCTGAAGAGAGCTGACGAGGCAGGTCTGATGCTGTGCTCCGTCTGTTTCTTTTGGCAGTAACTGCCAAATATACCGGTCCTCATTCAGCGTTGTAACTCGAGGGCGACCTGCGCTGTAACATCTACTCACATTACCATCATCTTGGAATCGATGCCAAAGCCTGGAGATGACACTCTGGGCGATTCCAAGTTCCTCGGATACTTCCAACTGGGTATGTCCACATTTCAGTCGTCCAATAATTCTACCACGT
This sequence comes from Trichonephila clavipes, assembly GCA_019973935.1. Lineage (NCBI taxonomy): Eukaryota > Metazoa > Arthropoda > Arachnida > Araneae > Nephilidae > Trichonephila > Trichonephila clavipes. The sequence goes on along the minus strand of BMAU01017974.1, from coordinate 1,509,888 downwards.
AAAAAATCATCCAAATGCTTTGTGCCATCATTTCTTTGTGTCATAACTATGCGGTTATTGCACTGAAAGGCTTTTAATGCGCTTGTGAACAATTTTACTTCTTTGCCACCATTCTTTTCATACCTCTTACACTCTCGTCATTGTGACGTATTATCCACGCCATCTGGTGGTTTCCTGTACTTGGCATATTCTTCTTCAAGATGTGTGTGATAATTCTACAGGTGAAATTTTTGTTAAGAGTTCAATTTCTGTGTGATTCTGAATTATCCTTAATTTATGGACGCGAGTGTATATTAACTTTTCGATCAAACAATCACAGAAAATATTCATATTATCATGTATCTTTTACTGAGATTGGGATAATATTTTTATTTCCTTTCATTTATGACCAAACTCCTCTTGCTGACATTCTATTATTAAAAAAAAAGTTGACAAAGCAAAACTGACCTATTTGATTGCTTGATTGATAAAATATCCCGCTAAATATTTAGTAAGTTGATCTCCAGAAACTGAATTTCTTAGTGTAATGAGGCAATGACCGGGCCCTCAGTAAAGGCTGGTGGGCCGCAGGTTGAGTATCACTGATTTAAAGTATATATATATATATATATCAGGGGTGACGAACCAATGACACGCGTGCCATTGAGGGCTCGTGAAAAAGGTTTACATTTTAGTTCAAAATAGCAAAGTTCACTATGAAGTATTACGAACAAACGTGAGTGATCGGTCATGGTGCTCGAGGAGGTGGGAAGCACACTCGTTTGTTATTGTCTTATAATCCTAACATAATTTATTTGTCATCTAATTTGCAACAACAGAAGTCACACTAATGTTACTTTAATGTGAATTACTGGTCTAACTAAAACATTTACAACAGTACAGATCAAAATGTATTTTTACGTAGTAAATAAAAAAAAATTGAGTTTTTTGTTAGTATTCAGTTCTATTATTTTCCCAATAATCCCAAGTCAGAATTATTTGACGGCACGTTTGTACCTCGTTCAACATTCCAACAGAAAAGAATGGTGCGTTGATCCCCATAAAGGTTCACCACCCCGGATATATATAATATAAAGAGATTTTATGTTTTTGCCAGAGATGTGGCTTTTTATCTTTTATTGTTCTTATATAATTGCGTAGAGTAATTAGGGTTAAAGATGTAAAGAGTATGTCATAAACCGAATGTCTGCTAGTAATATACATGTACACTCATGTCCAAAATAATATTTACATGCATAAATTCACGGATTTCTCAGAGACTATGACTTATAATTTAATGAATTTTCGTGGAATGATACATAACATTATGACACATAAATGCAAAAGAAAAAATTGAAGATTACCACATGTAGCATGAAACAATAAAAATGGTAATAAAGTGTGACAAAGAGAGTTAAGAAAAAAAGGAATGATTCAGAAAAAGAATTAAGTCTTACGAATTTAATATGGAATATGATCTCCCCTGACTCGTACACACATATCACAACGTGTTTTAAGGCTGGAAATAACGTTGTTAATCACAGTCTGGGGAATTAAACTCCACTCTTCCAGCAATGCAGTCTTCAGGCCATTTACATCTCTACGACGAGGATGTCTACGTGCAATGGCTCTTCCAAGGTAGTCCCATAAGTTCTCTATTGGGTTAAGGCCAGGAGAGTTTGCTGGCCAAGCTTTTCGCTTAATGTCTTCACTTTCAAGGAATTCATCAACGAGGTTTGCTCGATGTGGACGAGCATTATCATCCATAAATAAAAAGTCACGTCCATATGCACCCCTGAAAAGTCTTACATAAAGATCTAAGACCTCATCCCGATATATCTGGCCTGTCACAGATCCGCTTCTGAACACGTGTAGAGGCGTACGTCCATCGATCATTATTCCCCCCCCCCTATACCATCACACCTCCACTACCGAAACGGTCACGTTCCACAATGTTCGAGGGATCATTTCGTGTACCTGACTCCCTCCAGATGTAAACACGTTTAGAATCACCTGTTAAACTAAACCACGACTCATCAGTAAAGAGAACATGGGACCATTGATGTTCAGTCCAGTTTTGATATGTTCTTTACACCAATTAAAGCGATCCCTCTTTTCTGTGAAGACAGTAAAACACATACCCTTGGCTTTCTGGCATAAAGGCCTTTTCGTTAAGCCTTCTGTATATTGTTTGCCGTGATGCAACAGCTCCAGTGGCGGTTGCAAGCTCTGAACTTAACTGGCGAGCAGTAGCCTTTCTGTTACGACGGGCAGTTAATGCCAGATACCGATCTTCAGAAGCAGTTGTCATTCGTTTCCGACCTTGTCCAGGCCTCCTTACAACAGTTCCATCATTTTGAAACTGTTTCCATAGCTTAGAGACTGTCTGTCTTGAAATATTCAGACATGTGGCTGTTTCCGTGATTGACTGCCCTGCTTCTAAACGGCCGATAATTCGCCACTTTACAGATTCTTCCAAATGATACCTCGAAGCCATAACAAACCACTTTGAGTCCCTACACACTGAAATCAAACGCTATGTTGCAGAAATTCACTCAAATATTCAGTTTGCGCAAAGCGCTTGATTCACCCTTGGATGACGTAACGCCTAGATTTGCATATCACAAACCGTTTGATTACTTTTGATTGGATAATGTAATTAGGCTTGGTTTTCACACATTCCCTGCAAATACGGATCACATTGATTGGATATTTCATTGAATATCATCATTTTTGGGTATGTAAAGATAATTTTGGACATGAGTGTATATTGGAAGCCTTTTCAGTCCGTCGAAAGTATTGCAAGAAACTCTTTTCTAGGATGGAGAACTTTTCGGCTTTCTGGGATATCTTTAGGGAGACATTCTGAATAAAGTTAAACCTTCGAATATTTTTAATTTTTCTTTATTTTTGACACTAAGGTAAATAATATACTGGATAACTCTGTAAGGGCGACGAATACAATTTTATCACTCACAATTATTAAATTTGTATTTAGATTTTAATTTATTTAGTCACATATTCAGCATCCTTCACACGATTTCGCTGTTACATAATTAGGAAATTCTGCGTGATTTGACTCAATTTTTGCTGTATAAAACAGATTAAGGTATCCGACTACGTTCACAGCCGTGATTTTCAAAAGTGCATAAATGGATCATTTTTATGATATTTAGTGTCACTTAGATTAGAATATATGCATAAAATTGTTTTAAGGACATTTTGATAAAAAAACATTTATTTAAATACAATATTTTGGCAAAAAATTAGCTTAGAATAATCTTTTTTCCAAATGTTCTCCTTTTCTGAAAAATGCTTCTATTAGAATAATATTTTGCCTGTATATAGCTCAGACCTCTGTTCAGAGGCTCAACTAGAATTTTTGAAATATATAACTTAGAAGTGGGTTTATTCATATTTTACGACAACAGAGGGAGCAATTTTAAGAAAAAAACGCGAATAATTATTTCAATGGGTGGTAACTCTGAAAATATTGTGGATTTTTCAAAAATTCTAGTTGAGACTCTGTAGAGATATACAGGCAAAAATATTATTATAATAGAACCATTTTTCACAAATATAGAACATTTGGAAAAAAGATTATTCTAAGTTAATTGTTTGCCGAAATATTATATTTAAACAAATTTTTTGTCAAAATGTCCTTAAAACAATTTTATGCATGTATTCTAATTTGAGTGACACTAGATATAATAAAAATTATCCATTTATGCGCTTTTTTAAAATCATGGTTCCGAATGTAGTCTGATACCTTAATTGCTGAAAATTTTTAAAAATCGTAAGAAACAGTATTACAAAAAAATTGGGTACATTTTCAGTTTAAAGTAATTTAATTTGACCTTAGTATATCAAATATAAATGAGTTAAATCTTAATATAAAGCCTTCAAAGTACATTACGCCAACCTTTAAAATTAAAAGTTTGCTATTGCTATTCTAATAAACCTCCTTTATTAGTACTTCATCATCTGAACTACGGCACGTTAAACGCGATTCCATATATGATCCTGTCTCTATATTAACAACTTTCACCGTTTACTACCATTAAGTTCAATATTTAACGCTTATGTCATTGCCATCATTCAAGCGACCGTCAATTTATGTAGTTAAAATCACTATATGGCGTTCATTATTTACCACGTGTGTTATAATTTCATTATTTTTCATTTGTATTTCAGTAAGGAGTTCATTATTTATCTTTTATGTGTGTTAGCCATTTTTAATTTAATTGCTTACAGATTATGTCGCGAGGTTTAGTTTAATTACTTCATTGTGAAAGAATTTTGTTCTGTTTTTTTCCTTTTTCCAGCAAACACATGATCATTTCACGGCTTTTTTTACATGTGAAGTAAAGTGAATTAATGACTTCAGTTGTCTTTGGTACCAATGGAGGAAAGAGGTCGATGCTAGTTAAGTCACATTTTTCAATGCTAATTATTACCAACAATAGTTTGTGATTGATTGTCACTTGGATTTAATTTAGATTACGTCGAATTTAGACTTAAAATATTATATACCAATGTTTTGAATTAGAAACTCAGGTATTTAGTTGCAGTTGCTTCGGGTTAAAAATCACTTGGAACTTGCATATATTATATTGCTACATTAAGTTAAATTATTGTTATATTTTCTCAAGAGTTATGGCCTATTTTTTTATTTACTTCCGAACCGAAAGTCTGTGAAATAATGTTTTTAAATAAGAAGAATTGTGTGTGTGTTCTGGTTCTTAATTTCACCTAAGCCTGTCTGACTTTCTAAGAACTCTAAATCTACAACAGTTTTACGAGTTAAAGTCAGACTTGACATTGTGTCATAGTAATGTTTTAAACGAACCTTTTTTTTGTTACCATTTTTTTCACTGCCACCATTAAGTTCTTTATTTACTGTTTGAATTATTATCACATTTATTTTCATTATTCTCTGTCTACATACCTTTCATAATTTAAATCAGTGTCTGTATTTAAACTATTATTTCTGTTTGTGATACTTATTCTTAGGATCGATTCTAGTGTGGTCGACCACCCTCGTTCAAAGATCTAATGTACCGCACCTCTAGATAGATGTTCATATTTTGACTAAGAAGCTGCAAGATTTTCTTTCAAATAACCCTGTATTAAATAAAAATACAATAAACTACCTTTTAATAGAGGTATAACAAGAGAGTAGAGGTATAGAGGTACTAAGAAAAACGGGTGTTGCTTATAAGCTTTGTGAAACCATAAACACAAAAATCATTTCTTTCCTCTTTTTTTATTTTCCTACATTGTAAGGATATTATTAAATTAAACAATTTCAATTTTCCCAAATGTATAATACTGAATTTAAGCACTCCTATGTTTTATGTAGATTTAATAATATTAGATATTTTCATTAAGCAACTTTCGCAAAAAGCATTTTTAGACGTCTTTGGTAAGCATCGATCCAGTGCCGCTGATAAGGGAAAAAAACCCCTTCCTTTTCTGTTGTGGCATTGCTGGCTGTGCCACGAATTTTGCTATCAAATGGAGGATGCATATAGAGAGCATACATTAATGGAAGATTAACTAACACATTGTACTCTAACATTCAATTTTTCGTAAACAATGCTATGGTATCAGGAAATTGGGACTTATTTTGATTTTTCAATAACTACTAAATTCAGCATATTTATTCGACATATTAAAAGTTCTATTTTGAAAAATTCGTAAAAAATTTTGCTTGATGGATACAGTTATATGCAGTTCGCGGTTTTGAAAGCCCATGAGCTGTGCACGTGCTGCACACCTTCTGGGATAGGCCCTGCTGATTTTAATAGTAAAAAAAAGTAATGGAACATTATTTTGAACTAAATTGTCGGCATGTAAAGTAGCATTTAATTATTAGCATGGTCTGTTATGGGGCAATCATGGTTTTGATATACATTTAGATAAGTGTGCAATGTGAAATAAATTATATGAAATGTGATTTTGTAAATGAAGTATATGTATATTAAATAAAGTTTTTATTTATTTATTTATTTTACCAATGGTCTTTTTTAACTCTTCTGTTACTTGTAAAATTATAGAACAAAACATTTTTAAGCTTTTTGACAGTTTTAATCCGTGCATAAGACACAAATTGCATATTTTATTGTTAATAATCTATTTTAGTACTTAAAGTTGTATGTTACCAAGTAAGAAAAAAATAAATACTTAATCTTAATGTAGGGGTCTTCAACATTTCACGCTCGATGGTCTAATTAATGAATTTACAGTTATCCGCGGATAACATAAATAAATGTACAAGCGCAATAAATGCGCATCACACGGCCGTCAAAAAATATTGTAGCCAGGAAATTTGTATAAAAAAAGGGAGGCTTGTTTAACGAGACCACAACTGGTTCTAAGGACGAGATGGTATTTACAGATATATACGTATACATAAATGGGTTTCAAAAACGTTATAGGCAAGTCGAATTAAAATACTTCACAAACCTGTTAAAAATGAGTCCACCTTTTTTCTGAAAATTTCTAAGCTTCTATGCACAGTTACATTTTTCATATATAAAATTATTTAAGATATAGCGAAATTTTTGAAAAATTCGTCATTTTCAGAAAATTTTATCTCAAACAGATGTCAGAGATATCAATAAAATATTTTAAATATCAAGAATAACAACAAAAAAAATGGCGCTAATTACCACAAAAAGCAGACAAGGCATTTTTTTTAAAAAATTGCCTCAAATTCAAATGAGAGGCCGCTAGAATGCTGTCAGCGGGCCATGGCTTGAAAACCCTTATCTTAAAGTACACATATTGCTGTACTTAATATCTAGATCCCTTCAATAAAATAGAAAGAAAGATATATTTTTCTTTAAGTCCTTGGAAAATATATTCATTTCTTACTTGGTTCCATTTTGCAAATGGAAATCAACCCATTACTGAATTTCAAATTCACATTTCCGAAGAAACGAAGCCACCCATCAAAAATTAATTGGAATGATAGTACCACTATTGGCAAACATCAAAAAGGTTTTTTTCTTTTTAAATGGGAAACTAGAAATGACGTCTTTATATGTCTGGAGATAGATAGATATAGAAAGCAATTTTTACTTCCTTGATAATTTTTCTCTCTTTTGTTTACTTTTTTGCTACTTCCGAATGGTTCTTTACCCTGAGACTGCCTTATTCATCAAAAACAAACAAAAGATGTTCGTCGCCATCTCTAGACATTTAAAGTAATTTCTTTGGAATGAGAGTTCTGTGTTTACATCACATCAACTTCTACTTCCCCCGTCATTTATGTTATCATCAGCGCCAAAATCATTAAGTGCAAATGGGAAATGTTTGTCAATGCTTCCGTTCGGAGGTTTGACTTATTTGTGACTTCATTTGTCCTAATGATGTACATATAAATGCGTTAATGCTTAGTTTTGGGAATGAACTAGTGAAAATAATTCCTTTGGTTAAATGCGTTTCAAAATGAAGGACTTTAGATTATAAAAGTAATTCACAAACTTGTGAAATTTAATTAAAGAAGGTACTGTAGAGTATTAACTTTTTTTTAGCATTTTAATATAGCTGAAATTAAATTCTATAACCTAACGTTTGTACCATGTTAAATAAACGAATTTATCTTTCAAAAGAAACAGGTAAGGAGTTATTAGAATAAATTAATAAAAATAAGATTTCTCAATAAGTAATAAGTGGAATTAAGGTAATAATATTGAGATATTTTAAGAGGAGTTGGAAATCTCCCTCCCTATATATACTGACAATGTTAAATTAGCTGTTTTCGATGTAACTTTGCTCAAAATCTGTTATATGTAGGTGCTTGAAATTTTTCATACAATTAAAGTACACCTTTCTCTTTATAATGAAATGAGCTTTTAGATAATTTTGAATTTTTTTAATAATTTATGAAATATTTTATCAAACTGTGCGAAATGTGACCTATTTTTCACATGAATAATTATAAAATATAAATTTTTTAGATTTGTTTTATAAAAAGCTCATTTCAGTATTCCATCATTACAAATATATCATACAAAATTTACTTACCTGTGAACAGTAGTTTCTCAGAAAAGGTACATCGAACATCAAAATTTACATTTTGAGATAAATAGCTTTTAATGTATACAGTGAGACTTCTAATCGGCTAGGAAATAAAAAAAAAACAATAAAATGCTCAATTTGCAACAAAAGATACATGTTTTGGTTTATATCAGACGTTAAACTTTTAAGCCAAAAACGAAGTACTTTGCTTACATTTTTCGCCATTCAAATGGCCGTGGCCCAGTTTCAACGACTATTTAAAAATAGGTTTTAAGGGCTTCTAATTACCCTAGTGGTTAAAGTAAGGTCTGTCTTAGAAAGGTTAAAATCAATACAATTTGAAAATGTAAAATCTGAAATTGTCAAAAAATAATATTTTAGCTTTCCAACACCCCTTAAATTTAGCGTTAATTTAAATACTTACAGTTGCTTAAGGGTTTTGTGAAATGGGAAAACTAATGGTGTGTATAGCATTTAATATTAAAGATTAGACTAAGCGTGGTAAATTCAGGGTAGGATTTAATTAAGTCTTATTTATCATAGCAATAATTTATTTATTAATTTATGCACAAAGGCAACACATATCATTGACAAAAATAATGGGCAAAGAACGTGGACGATTTTTCTATAACTACCACATTCTTTCCTCATCTAGCCTGTACTGAAGTTCAATGGTCGGTAGACGGCACTTCTGTTGCTTCATACAGTCAGTTACAGTTATTATGACGAGCGGTGAGAATGGGAGTTAATTCCGTGTATATGGTTTCTATTCTTCTAAGCTGTCATAATTTTCACTAAAAAAGTTTCTCAATTCAGTATGTAGTAATGACTAACATAAATCCTTTAAGAAGTTATTAAGAAATTGTATATAAGAGTAAATTTTAAATCGTCATGTTATTCTTTTATATCGTAATTTGTATCTTATTATTAAGAGATTAAATCTTTCATAATCTGTAATTTTTATTCCTTAGTCTGACTTGTTTTATAAATTATGTATGTTTTATTAATATTATGTTATTTGCATGCATAGTTTGTGAAATTACGCTTAAAACCCTTTTTAGATACTTGTCTTTAAAAGTTTTAAAAGCATTATTTTTAAGCTACGCAGGTTTGAGTCTTAAAATATATTGAACGCACGTAGGTTTCTGAAAAGTATATAACTTTATTAATAATTCCTTTTATTGGAAAAGGAACATTGTTTTCTAATACCATCGGCCTTCTGTAAGTGAACTTTAGATAAGTGATTAAAAAATTTAAGCGAATAAATTCTCTTTGAGTGAGTGTGGACCTTTTGTGTGAGTATTTATTAACGTCGCACTATGAAAGGAAACGAAGTCTATTGGCGACAAGCCTCGTTATTTGGAATCATGGTTGTCAAGTGAAGAGAAAGGCAAGTTGGCACCCTTTCAATCCTCCACACCATGTCAATATGATGACTTTCAACCTCTATAGATTTAACGTGTCTCAACCCATCTAAAGAAAAGTCATCAGTGGCATTAGGTTTAAGATATCCGACTATCCTATAATCATGATTTTTTAAAAAAAAATAGACAAATTAATTTATGTTTTTATTTTATTGGTAATCTTATTAGCTTTACAAAAATACCAAGGTTTTCATTTTTCGTTCACTAGAACAAAAACTACAAGTGTTTTAGTAAAGACAAGTGCCGTAACTTTACACAAGATATCAAACTTTAAAAAGCGTTTTACTCGAAAAGTGTTTTTTCCCCGAAAAGCTGAAACGGGGACGGTGATTGGTCAAAAAGGTTTGAAAATAATTTGCTGAAATTTTTCGTGTATGTTCTGTATGACAGTAGAAGTTTTTAACCTTCAGATGTATCAATCACTGTTTTATTACAAAATTTACAGTTCTTCATGTGTATATAATCATTATTTTTTTTTAAAACAATTTCATATAGTAACTAAGATGAAGTGCTCTAGTTTTTGTAAAAATTAAAATATCTCTTATCCTGAAGGTCATTTCAAAAAGGAATAGCAAAGCAGTTCATCCAAATTAAAAAATTGAGAATTGTTTCATTTACTATCTGTACAGTGCGCGCCCCGTTTATGTAATTTTTGGTCAATTTTTACCCACTTTTTCTCGCTTAAGTAGTAATACTTTATTTTTCTCTTTTTAATTTTAGCCCTTTTATTAAAATGTACTAAATGAATAAAAAAAATCACAAAAAATTATCATACCTCCATTTTTTCAAAAAAAAAAAGTTGTCGCAAATAGTCGGATACCTTACACATGTAACTCGACGACTGAATTGATTTATGTCTCACTTTGAAGCTACACGAGTACTATTGGCGACCTAATTTTAAGCTTTGGTCAATTAACGGATAACACCTTGTGAAGCCCTCGCTCGTGGGGACACACGTTCTACACTATCTACGCGACCTGTTTCTGTGGGGAAGAACGAAAACCACTCAAATCAGACTAAAATCTGTTTATTTAGATCTTAGCTTAAACACAATACACAACAATAATGATCTAAGGAGGATGATCCAGAATGAGGAGACGCAACGCGTATTACCGTATAATCGCGCAATTAATCACTGAATCTAACTTTATAGATTAATTCCTATATCTCTAATATATGCACTTCCCTTATAGCCTATATAAATTCACTTACCGCTATATCTTAGGTAAACAGCTACAATCCTTATCACTTCTGTTGTGGCTTTAATCCGACTATGTTCCTTTTAGTCTCGGACCCACTTTTGGTTCGTCTGTACCGGCGCGGCTAGGCTAATTCACGGACTTAGGATTCTTCTAATCTTTATCTCAAATCCCTTTATAGCTACCTCTCTACTTAGCGACTTCACTTCCCACTTCCCTTCTGCACATAGACATAGACCTCACGGGAATGTTAACTTCCAATATATATATATGATTCCTAATTTACATAACCACGTTCTTCTTCTTGAGTTGGTTAGAAAGAATTGCCATTCTGACCCCAAAGAACCCAAGAGGACAGCTAGATGAAATCGCGATGAAAGCCCCGTCACTACCTGAGCTGGCACCCCCTCTGCAAACTTTCACATCATGCCAACAAGAGGATTTTGAGAGAGCCTCAAAATTTAACGAACATTAGTTTCTCTACACGGCGGGTCTTCAGGGGCATCAGGTCTCGAACTCTTGATACGCCGAGCATGGATTCAGAACCATAATCATAAGGGTACCACGAACTCAATAAGGACCTTTAATTTTTATGAGTTATTATGAGAAAGAAAAAAAAGGATTGATATCGCTTAAATATTGGATAAACGGGTGTAATGAGTATTTAATTTGAGCTTCAAATATTTAAACTAAATGTATAAAAGACTTTTCGAGTGGAAAATTCGTTTCTATCATTTTTTTCACTTTTTCGTAACAGAAGAACAAAAAATTTAGTTAAAAGCAGGACATTGAATCGTAACTTTTTTGTTCCGGATTTCGTTTCAGGTTCAACCAATCTATATATATATATATATATATATATATATATATATATATATATATATATATATATATATATATATATATATATATATATATATATATCGGTTCAGTTCCGGCTCTCGGTTGGTTTACACCAAGAATAAATGCTCAGTTCCAAATGAATAATTTTATTTTATATGTACTCTTATTTGTACTAAAAATATTATTCTGTCATGAACAAAAAATGTAATTCTATCAAAATATAGAAGATTACAGGTAGTTTGATGTGAAACTGAAACAGAAAAGTACTAGTGAACATCAAAACCGGAAAACGAGAAGCAATGTGCATGTATGTTAATGATAATAATTATATGATTGACATTAAGTAAGAAAATATTGATAAGTTGGTTACACTAACAAAATGAACCTAAAAAAACCGATAGTTTTTCTTGGTTTAGTCCCGGTTTTCAGTTCAATCAAGATAGTGGTTTTTTCTGGTTTTCGGTTCAGTTAAGAAAAATTGGTTAAAAGTGCATTGTAATGATTTTTTGTGTGTGCTATAATGATTAAGTGCATTTCATCCAAGGATCTGTTGGTAAACCGTATATAATAATAAATAATATTCAACCGATTTAAAGAATTCAACTTACATATTAAGGGACCCGACTACGTTCAGAACCATGATTTTAAAAAAGTGCATAAATGGATAATATTCATGATATTTAGTGTCACTCAGATTAGAATACATTCAAAAAATTGTTTTAAGGAGATTTTTTTTTTTAATAAAAAAATTTATTTGAATATATTTTGGCAAAAAATTAACTTAGAATAATCTTTTTTCCAAATGTTCTCCTTTTGTAAAAAATGGTTCTATTATAATAATATTTTGTCTGTATATGGCTCAGACCTCTCTACAGAGGCTCAACTAGAAGTTTTGAAAAATTCACATTATTTTCAGAGTTAATTGAAATAATTGTTGGCGTTTTTTTTCCTTAAAATTGCTCCCCTCTGTTGTCGTAAAATATGAATAAACCCCCTTCTAAGTTATATACTTCAAAAATTCTAGTTCAGCCTCTGTACAGTGGTCTGAGCTATATACAGGCAAAATATTATTATAATGGAAGCATTTTTCACAAAAGGAAAATATTTTGAAAATGTGTCATTCTATGTTCATTTTTTGTCAAAATATTATATTTGAATAATTTTTTTATTGTAATACTATTCTTAAAACAATTTTATATACATTTTCTAATCTAAGTGACACTAACTATCATAAATATTATTCATTTATACGCTTTTGCAAAATCACGGTTCCGAACGTAGTTGGATACCTTAAGTGCGTTATTTCATCCATGGAGATCTGTGGGTAATTCGTGTATAACAATAAATAATATTCAACCGATTTAAAGAAGTCAACTTAAATATTAAATTTAAAAAAGTATTTTTGAATAAAATAAAAGGCACAATATATATATAAATTACGCCATGATGGAGAAAAATAAATGATCTTTTTATTCTCTCATAAAGTAGAAAATATTTTCCGGAACATTTTGTAAATGTGAATGCTTTCAACTTATAGCTTGAGAAATGGACTATTTTTAGAAGTTACGCTAAAGTATTCGTGCTCGGAATGTGGTTTGATATGCCTCCCGGGTATTTTATTGTAGAGCTCGCATGAGGCCTCAATAGGCACTCACATAAACAGGGCAAAACTAAAACGTCGTGTTGTGATGATTCCTTTCATAATGGAATGTGAGGCGATAAGAAAAGAGCTCTTATTTTTGTATTTAATGCATTTGTTTTAAGCCTATTAGTGGACTGGTTATAAAATTAACCCGCATTTGTTTTTCTTGGAAATGGTATTCTTAAAAGTGTAATTTTTCACAATGTATCTAAATGTCAACTCAAAATGATGCAATCAAAATAAATTGGTCAGATTTTTTTTATTATTGAGATAAGATTTTGAAAATTGAAGGGGAAAACTTTTTAAATTTGACGTTTTTTTTGTTCCTTTCTTAATGCCGGTCGTTCCGAAAAAAACAAACAAGGAAGATTGGGGAGTAATGACTTTTTATGGGGAGGGGAAGGATCTATAAAATTTTTATTTAGAAAAGTTTGAAGGAAAATTTCGTTAAATTAGTTCTGTGTGTGTGTGTCTTTTAGGTTTCTTTCTTACTTAACTTTAAAAATTTGATTTTTTTTTTAATAATTTAAGACATTTACGAAAACTGAATGTTTGCTTTTTAAAGTATTATTCTGCATAAATTAATCGTTTTCTTCGAATTCAAATACAATATTGGTTTTTATGTAAACTTTGATAAATATTCTGAAAGATTTATTCTTTATTTTTATTCAAAGATTCTCTCGAAATTTTAACTCTTTGGATTGTAATACAAATAGGTGTAAGAAAATGATTTAAAATATTTTGTTGAAAACAAATATAGCATGGTTTCCCAAAATATGTAAGTTTTAAGTTAAATAATATAAATTTTGTATAAACTTTTTAGATTTTAAAATTGGTTAGCCAAAGTCATGTATAGGTATTATGTTCAACTTAAATACTTTTTTCATGCAATCATATATACATAGGAATAGTATTTAATACCAATATCCTAAAAGAAAACATAATAAAGTTTCTATGCTAAAATAAACAATTTCATAACAATAAGATGCGTCGATTCCAATGATAATATCAATTTAATTTAACCATTGTCAATCTACCGGGAAATAAGAAGGGAAATTTCTTTAAAATGTATTATGAATGTATAAAAAGTAGTGTTGGAAAATTTAACTATAAGTGTAAATAGAAAAGTAAACATTTGTGACGAATCTGTACGGAACCTTTCCACTAATATTCTTAGGCGTCTTTTTGGGGATAATAAATTCGCGTATATTTCCAATCAACTCCAAAAGGTGAACGGTATATGCAAAGTAGATAGGGTATTTAAGCCGAGCGTTGTAAGCTAGCATGATGAAGGCTATTGAGCCAGCAACAGTAACCTCAAATTTAGAGGATTCCAGGAGATTACGTTAGTGAAGACTTATTGCTGCTATTCTACGGGAGAACAAGAAAGCTGATATAGCCAGCGGTAAATATAATTTATGAACGCTTAAAATAAGCGTTAGTTTAGTAAAATTAGTTAAAGTCAATGAAAGCTAATAATTCAAGTACGTGTATTTCTCGGACCTTGTATTTCGGTAGACCTTATTTTATCTTGCTCATAATTATTAATTAATTTTATAATTCGTAATTTAATTTAATATTAAAGGTAAATCCCTTTTGTTTTACGTTACATAGAAATATTATATGGTATTAGAGTTTTGAGAGTTGAATTGATATAATAAATACAAGTTATTATTATACAAAATGGCTCTTAGTGATTCTTTGCCTCAAATTAATCTTGGTGTCCAGGGTGAGACCCAGGGGTGTCTTCACACATTGAAGGATATTTATTAGTTTTTCTTCAAAAATCGGATTATGTTATTTTGTAAAAAAAAAAAAAAAAGAAAAGTGTGTGACACAATAATATAAAAATCCTTGTCATGAGTTTTTATGATTCCTTAATGTTTTTAAAGCAAATTCTCGCTACACTAGGCTTACAGAAGCGAGTAGTAATGAAAAATATTTAATTTGTTTGTTATTTGATGTATTTCCTACCTGAAATATGTAACGTATCTCTTTATTTATGAATTGCAGAGCAAGTTTATAACTTTTGGAAAAAAAATGATTATTCTGTTACATTAAAAATTCATTCTAATAGTGAGTAAATCACATTAAAAAAATGTTTTAATTTTTCCAAGGAAAATGTCTAAATTATTTGTTTTATATCATTACAATTCCTTGGTTGGCAATATTCACTCTTCTTAATACGTAAAATAATATAATAAATTATGCGTTGATAATATTTGTAATAATAACATTGGCCATTGTATTAAGCACATATAATAAATTTAAACATTTGGAAATAGTAAATTAAGTAAACATGCAGTACACCACATAAAATGAATTACGTATTTTTAAATCACTGTGTTAAGTAAACAAAAACAAAAAAAAACATTGGCATTTACATATAAGTTAGTTAAAGGTGCCCATTCAAGATTATAACTGTGACCGTGACAGTCAAGTGAGTCATATAATGATGACGAACTTGTGGCAGCGTTGTCTAGACATGGGTTTGTGTCCTGATCCTTTGTGAAGACCCGCAATGTAAGTAATCTGTTGCACATTAAATCAGTTAAGTGTTAAAGTCCTCACAAACTGGAAGTTCTGAGAGGAGGTTGACAGCTCAGATGTCATCCTTGTCATTTGAACGAGGTTAAAAATCACGAGTCCCTCGTAACCCCTCGAGTTGCTTCAGAATGGCAATGCTAATAAAAATCAAATCAAATTTATAGAACCAAATTACGAGCCGGTGATGTCTAGAGGTGAACTCGAGACTTAATTCTACTGAAGAGAATCATGCACGTTAAATCTGAGGAAACTCAAAGAACTCCCTTTGGTGTGGTGGGGAAGAGAGTTGTGTCAGCTCACGTATAGTCTTCAGCACTTAACCGTGGTTCAAAATCCGTCGCCACCAGCCCTTGCGTTGTTTCACACAATGCGAGGCAATTTAAAATCAAGTTGCTTAATTGATTCACTTTAATGTCGTCATCCTTCTTGTTATTCAATATAATGCATTAAAAAATAAATATTTTTCTGCCATAAAATCCAAAAAAAAAAAATCATTATTCTGTAGAAAAAATTATATCGAATCGTGGCGAAAAAAATGATCTTTCCGATTCTGTAATTGTTTTTTTTTGTCTGAGTTTGATAGAAAGAATTAGATGGCTTTTGTTTCGACCAATGCATAATAAAACAGATTAGTTTAAATAATTCACAAGCACGCAAAAACTTGGCTTTCTAAATCTTCTTAAAATTTATTTTTTCACTCTGTTGCCATTTACATAAAACCATAAATCTTTTATTTACAAAATCGCTTCGATACAAGTTGAGTTATTTCATTTATTATTATAAACTTCTTAGAGTTTTGAATTTATTTTAGTTTAAATATATATATTAAATTACATCTCGTGGTTATGATATAGATATTTGTGTTAAACTCGTGACAGCTTTTTAAAAACGTGGTGAAAGTCGGAACTTCATACATCTTTAGCTTGCGTTCATCGCGTAACCGTAACTGGTAACGCGTAACGAAATTTTTTTCTTTACATGCTATAAGAAGTTAACTTCAAAAAGAAACTAAAAATTCCAATATTAAGGGAATAAATAAACACCAATGTTTTACTGAAGCAAATTGTAATAAAAGAAAGAACGTATCACAGCTTAAAAACAACTTATATACCTTGTATATTATTATGCATTACTTCTTTCACATTTTACAATGTTCATTAACATGCTTCAAGTGCGTAGTACGATCGAAACTTTTTAATACCTTTTTGATTTATTACTCTGTACATAAGCTCATCAATTTGCATTAACTTTTAATTAATATTTTTGATGTTATAATTAATGGTTGCCCTCTCTTTCATTCATGTGGTGGAAGGTTTTCTCTCGTGTTAATGCGGTCGCTTTTAAACATTATTTTAAATACCGCGTTGTAATTTATTTTTTATTGATGTTATTTTTCTGAAATGATGCACGATGAAAACAATGTTATTTATTTTGCTGACGAATTTATTTTGTTTTTGCTGGTTTATTTTCGTTTATTAAAGTGGGAAGTGTATTCACTGGAAATGAAAAATCATAATTGTTACTTTTTAAAAGAAAAAAAAATATCAGTTTGATTTTCCGATACTCACAACGCGCTTACCGAAAAAACAAACTGAAATGCTAATCTGAAGTGATTAAATAAATTCATAAATTTATTTGAAATTATTTATTTATTTTATACCGTAAAAAGATGAATTTGTTACAAATATTAAAAGTCTATTAGCATCATTTTTCTAAGTTAAACTTCTACCTAATATTGTTTTGATTAAATTTTGCAGCAATAACTTTTATTACATTAAAAATATCATTAAATATTTTAAAAAATAAAACGTTTTATAAAAGAATCTGAAAAGTTAGATTTCAGTACTTTATACTATTTACTACTGAAATATTAAGCACACTATAGCCAAGTTCAAACGATTAAGTGTTGGTCAATAAAAATATAATGCGTATAAAATTTAAAAAAATATACTAACTCTTAAATATCATTGATTTAAAATTATACGAAAATAACCAATTCAAGAGCATTAACTAGCAGCTATACTTCTTTGGCTAGTTTCCTCGGTATTGATTTGCTTAAAATTAATTAAAAAATTCCCCCGCAAGCACGCTCACTCTCATTAACTCATACTCTCACTCTTTAACTCGCACACTAACTCTACTCGCAAACTCACTTTCTTTAATTCGCATACTCTTTTCTATTCACACGCACTCTCTCTTTCACTCATTCATTCTCTCTTTCACTCATTCATTCTCTCTTTCACATATTCACTCTCTCTTTCACTCATTCACTCTCTTTCACGCATTCACTCTCTCTTTCACTCATTCACTCTTTCACGCATTCACTCTCTCTCTTTCACTTTCACTCACTCGCACACTCACTCTCTTTCTCTCAACTATCTTTTTCACGTATTCACTCTATCACTTTCTCACTCGCACACTCATATACACTCCGACACACTCTTTCACTCACTCCGATACTCACATACTCTCGCGCGCACATACACACACATGTATATACTTGCTTTAATAACAGAAAAAATAAAATTACTTTCACATAAGTTACACCATTTGTTGGATCGGAACGTGTGAACTATGCTGTAATATTTTTTTTTGTTTTAGCAAGAAATTCGTAACAGCTATAAATTAATGGGAATTTTGACACAACCGTTTTAAAACTGTGGGAAGGGCGCTACATTTTTAAAAAATTAGAATTAGTTATTTTAAATATATTCTCCCATACCGACTTCACCTAAATTATTTGTGTAGCTTTTCCGAATTTGATTCATTTCAGAAACGAAGTAGCTTCAATATTGCTTGCGTTTTCTTTCATCCAATAATTAGTAACAACGTAAAATTTTAATTTTTCGTACGAATACGAATATATTAAGTTATAAACTAAAATAAATGTATATTAATATAAATTAATTGTAGGAATACACATTAGTTGATTTATATATTTCTAATGCCTTCAAGAAAAATAGAAGGATATAAAAGAATGCATTGTGTTAGCTTTTCCATTTACGGGATCTATGTACTAGGATCTTCCATTTTGGGTAGTTCCAGCCTTTCTTTCTTCCTCTAGGAACTGCATTCATGTGAAAATGAGACAGCTATTGCATCCGATGAAAGGGTTTTGGATGTTGAACGAATGCCAATTCCGCACCATATGCTCTTCCAGTACAAAGTAAAAATGACCGTGAATTAATACCACCGCATCGCTTTCAAATAATCCGAGAAATAGGATTACAGCACAGACATCATTGATTTTCTTTTCTTTTACGCTCCTGATCTTTATTTCTTTTGTGCTGATGGAATCCAATGTGTAGAGTAAAACTACAGTACTGTCTTGAATAGTACAAAAATATGAAAGTGTAATATAATATTTTAGAGTAATGCACTGGGTTTTTGTTAAACAATTGTTAATCTGCTACAATTTAGGTTTCATGTGTTTAACCCTTTATCTACCGCATTATGATGTACTGCAGTTTTGTTCATGCAATAATTTTTTTTGAATCCCTACATTGAAAATTGAGGGATGTACATAAATAAAATACTCAACTTTGGAAAATTTTATAAGTTAGAGCTAATTAATTAATTAAAGATATTCAACTGTAAAATTAATTATATACACTGTTTACTTAAAATAAATAGTCAAATCATATTTTCTAAGGACTTCATTAACATACAAAAAAATAAGACTCTTACCTTTTGACATTAACTTCTTTTTCGGAACCAAAATGGCAATCTTCGCAGTCCGCTGAAAACGAAATTTCTGGTATAAAACTATTCGCCTTCCCCGCTAAAAAGCATCATGGAACCCGTGCTTCCATATATCTTGGAGGAGTGGACTTAAAATTACCTGCTGTATTTTTCAATATAATACTTATGATTTTAGTTATATTAAGGTGACTTTTGTAAAAAAGAATTTTTAGTAGAATTGGTGTTCAGAAAATAACGTTTTTTTTTTAGTTTAAACAAAACTATAATCAAATGAGAAGAGTAATACACGATTTAAAAAGAATTTTTTATTAAAACTAAGTAAATTTTTAAGGGAAGTTGGAAACCTCTCTCTCCTTTATACTGACAATGTTAAGTTGACTGTTTTTGATTACCTTTTCTCAAAATCTGTTGTATGTACATGCTTGGAATTTTTCATACAATTAAAGTACACCTTTCTCATTATACTAAAATGAGCTTTTAGCTAATTTTGAGTTTTTTAATAATTTATGAAATATTTGATCAAACATTTTTTTGCGAAATTTGACTCATTTTTCACATAAAAAAATTGTAAAAATAAAATTTTTGATTTTTTTAATAAAAAGCTTATTTCAGTATATATTAGCTACCATTACAAATATGTCATAAAAGATTTACATATCTGTGAATAGTAGTTTCTCAGAAAAGGTACATCGAACATCAAAATTTACATTTTGAGACAAATTGATTTTAATGTATTCAGTGAGACTTCTAATCGGCTAGGGCAGGGATGGCGAACCAGTGACACGCGTGCCATCAATGGCACGCGACACAATATTATTGGCACGCAAGCGATCCAAAAATGGTTTGCTTTTTATTTCAAAAAATTAAGTTCACTATGAAGAATTACAAACAAACACAAACAATTGCTTATGATCCAAAATTTGTCTACGCATAGCATAGTCAATTTCGTTGACATAGCTGCATTTTAAAGTTTATTTGTGTTATATTCAGGTGCATAGCTACCGCCGTATCAGCCGTATCAATGATACGGGATCCCGACATGCATAACTACAGTCCCCCTAACATGGCTCCCATATCTAAAAAACGGCCCCAAAGTTATCTTGGTATAGCCCCCCAGAGCTAGCTACGCCAGGGGCTATATTTACAATTTTTAACTGTTATTTGACATGACACTGGTTCATCAAATAAACAAATAATGCTACATAGTAAGTGTAACAGAGAATTTCAAATTTGGTGAATCTAGAAACATGGCATTACTGGTAAAGGTGACAAAGTGGGGTGTGTTTTATGTTATGGAACAGTGGTACGCGGAACATCGTCTGTAAAATGGCATTTTGATAAAAGCCACAAATCTTATCAAAAAAGTAAACCACACCAAAAACAATTAATTATTTAGAAACCATTTGACAGATGACTTCAATTCAGCATATGTTCTACTGAAAGTAACATCTTACAATCCTATTATAAGTTATTTGCATCCAATCTGCAACAACAAAAGTCACACTGATGTTACTTTAATTTGAATTAATAAAAAAATTTACAACGTATAACTAAAACATTTACAACTATAAAGTGCAAAATGTATTTTTTCGAAGTAAATAAAGATTTTTGAGTTACTATTTAGTTTTATTATTTTCCCAATAATCCCGTCAAAATTATTTGACGGCACGTCTATACCTCATTAAACACTCTTTAGAAAAAAATGATATAAAGGTTCGCCCTCCCTGGGCTAAGGAATAACAAAATAAAATGCTCAATTTACAACAAAAGATACATGTTTTGGTTTATATCAGACGTTCAACTTTTAAGCAAAAATGAAGTACTTTGTTTACATTTTTAGCCATGCAAATGGGCGTGGCCCAGTTTCAACGATTATTTAAAAATAGGTTTTAAAGGCTTCTAATTGTCCTTGAGGTTAAAGTAAGGTATTTTTAGAAAGGTTAAAATCTATAAAATTTGAAAATGTAAAAATCTCAGATTGCCAAAAAAATAGATTTTAGCTTTCCATCAGCCCTTAAATTTATTTATGGAAGGAAGAAGGAAGAAGACCACTTTCTTTAAAATCTAAGCAAAACGCGTAATTCTGCTAAAAATTTCATTGTCTAAGTGTTGCTCATAGCTCATTCTGTGGATAAGAGTAATTTTTATGCATATTAGTCAAAAAAGATAATTTAACAAATTTCGCTGTTTTCAACGCAGCTGTAAAGAACTAATGCAGTGTTAAATACTCAAAGGGAGCTAAATTAGGATATTAATGTTAAGTTAATCAAAGTAATTTAACTAACTAAAGTTTTTTCTGCATATCATAAGCAATTTTTTAATTTTAATCTACAAATTTCATAAAATTCTGCTTAACAAATCTTCAGTTATGCGATTTTTTAAAATATAGGTCCCTTAATATAATATTAAATTAAGTTTTCGCTTATTTATAGATATAAAAATTTCCATTCAGGCTTTTTTTTTTCAAAAATGTTTTGACACTATATAATCCATTTGTATAATATTTTTCTCTCTTCTGTTCAACCCCCCCATACTCTAAAAAATCGATTGAAATGTTATTTTTGTAAGAATAATTTTAAATATTACAAGAACGGAGAAATATAGCATATTAAAGTTTATGAATATATGTTAGATTCCAAGGTCAGAAAAACCCTTAGTATAAATTTTTATGCAATTTTTTCTAACAGCTTATGAACTAGTCAAAGTACAGTGTTGGTTTTGAAAATGGTACCCTTTAAGGGGCCGTAAGCTAATTTATAATTATTAATTATCATTCCTGTATAAGGTGGTGATTGATCTAAAAATGTATAATTAATATTCTATTCTTTTTTTAATGTAATAGTATCATATAAAAACAATTTTTAATTTTATTTAATGTAAAATAAAAATAATAAACATTTGTTTCAAATATTATATTTAAATGAAATGTTAAATGTTTTTGAGATTTGCCTAGGTCACGAAGTTATTAATTATATGATTCCTTAACATTTTCCCCGAATGTATCTCCGGCTAGTTATAGAAAATTCCAATAAAATTTGGCACATAGAATATTTAGGCTATTCCCTACTGAATTTATGAACAATCTGATCTGTGGGAGTAAGAAAATTTCTTTCCAAATGCTGATTAATCATGTTAACGAATTAATGTAAGTTACATAATTATCATTACATTAGTGTTATAATATAATTTTTTTGAGATATTAACAGTGATATGTGTTTTATTCAATTTCAGTTACTGTTGCAAATATCATAAGGTTATTCCATTTTTTTTTTGCCACTTTTGAAATAATAGCAATTTTATCCGATATTTCATATCAGTATTCTGCTTTTTGTTTGTAAAAGTCACAATATTTTATATTGTATCAAAAAATATTTATAGATGTGAATTTGTAAATTAATTTATAAATTCTTAACTTTTTTCTCCTAACTCTTCTCTTAAGAATTGCATGATTGCACGCATTTAATTTTTTTTCCAAAATGGAAAAAGCTATACAAAAGAACAGTTAGAAGTTTTCGTTTATCAGCAATGAGTAATGGTGCAGTTACTAGATTGCTGTTTTTTTTTTTTTTTTTTTTAGAATTGCATCTAATATTTACTTCAAGAAATCCAGTTGAAAATACTACTAGCAATAAAGACGGAAATTCGACATTGCTGTTTCCTTCCTGACTTGCATTCTCAGCATTTAGAGGATTTTTCCTTTTGCAACTTTTTATTTTTTTGTAGCATCCTGATTCTGGTTCCTGGTTTACATTGTGTTAAGAAGTATCTGCTTAGATATAAATACAAGTTTATAAAACCGTAATTAATTGTGCTTTGGTTACGGGCAATCTTAAAAATTTCAGGTTATTACAGGCTTGGAGTTTATTAATGTTTACTGTAGTTGTTTATGTATGATTGTCTCTGTCATATTCCAAAAGTATTTTACTTTTTTTTGTGAGGAATACCTTCATGAATAATTACGATTAATTTTGTATAAAAAGGTACATTATATCATCTAAACCAGTGTTCCTTAACCTTTTTATCGCCACGGACCATTCAACTTTTGATAATTTTACCGCGGCCCACTGAGGAAGGACGTTGATTTTTGAAGTGAAACTTCTTTGGGCTCGAGAGTGAATGAGAAATTTACCCAGGTTTGCGTTTGGGTGAAAAAGCGAACGAAAGTAGTCTTCCCCCATCCCCCCGAATCGTGCCATGGTGAAGAGATAGCGAGCAGGAAGAATAGGGTGGGGAGGGGGGAGCGAGGACACCACGTGACTTGCGTCATATCCGTGAAAAAGTTGGTTGATTGCCCACCTCTCCAATTGGTTAACTTTCCCATCTTCCGATTGGGGGTCCTTTCCTCCCAGACCCGGGAACATCTATCAACGGTTGTATGAGTGCAGTGCTCAATAGCTCTCACAGCAAAAGCGTGCCATTTTGAAATATTTCCTTAGATTGTTTTCTACATGGCGATGTGTTCGGCAGTTAATTTGTTGTTGTTTTTAATTTTCATTTGCGTTGAATTATTATTAGTTCTAGTCAGAATGCCTGAAGCAAATTAGGCGATTGAGACATGTATACGGTCAGCTTAGAATATAAGGGCATGTAATCAATGTTCCGACGTAGCCAAAGAAGTTTCATTTCTATCGCGTGGCGTTTCACGCACCATTTTTTTCCTTTATATATATTTTGAATTGTTTTTATTCAATAATATTAATTTCATTGTATTTAAACATGCCTTTGAGAAAAATACGGTTACACCAAAAAAGGAAAATAAAGTGATAACATAGAATATATAAATTGATTTCCTTAAAAAGTCATACAAAACCGAGAGAAATACATAACAGTAAATAAAATGATTTTTTTTTTTGGTACACGATTACAACAAGGTTACAGACAATAGAAGTTTTGCTCCTATCATTTGAATCACGAATCCAAAAAATAATAAATTCTTATCTTCCAACATATTTTAAGTTCTATTTTCTACCTTGTTTTAATGAGATATTCATAAAATTTTGTCGGCTACAGTGTTAGAACCTTGAAAAGGATGAAATTACTTAATAAATTTTTTGATACGTAATTCAGAATCTTTCCTTTCGTAGATCATCATTGCTTTGATACTTATATAATGCTTAGATATACATAGAATGTTATTATTGTTTTGGGACTCGCATATTGTTCAATTTTCTGTTAATCAGTCTCGAAACAACAAATCAATTGTAAAATGTGAATAAACTACAAAGGAAATTTTGAATGTTGAAATTAATGTTTTTTTTAGATAATTAATGATGGGATTTTATTTCGAGATTTTTTCGAACGCAAGAACTCTATATTTCGAATGCATTTAATATTGTTTTATTTCAAGAATCAAAAGCCTACCTGAAAAATATTTGAAAATAATTTTTTTCCATATTATATTATATCGGTATTATATTCATTAGAAGCCCAATGACAGAGTGGTAGTGCATAGTGCTTCCACACCACAGGTCCGAGATTCAAACCTCGGGCTGAACAAGGTCGATTCAGCCTTTCATTCTTACAGTGGAACGATAAATGAGTATCAAGTTTGCTTGGGAATTTGATACTGGGGGTTTCGCGTCAGACTGACCACCTGATCGGAACATCTTCTCATGCACCTCAGGGCCCAAGGTCACGTATACTGATATGAGTACAGTAATCTTGGCCCTCATGGACTGTTGCGCCACTGGGTTAAGTTATTATATTCATAACTTGCTTAAAGCATTTAGGTACTGTATCTGTTCCACATATTATATATAATGTAATATAGAAACAAAGGGTTTATTTATTGATTTCGATCTTTTACATAAAAATACAACTTTTTGGTTAATTTGCGTATATTCAAATAAAATATACTTAAAGGTATCTTTTATACATGCTAGAGTGAAAAGATTTAAGGTATCCGACTATGTTCGAAACCGTAATTTTGCAAAAGCGTATAAATGGATAATATTTATGATATTTAGTGTCGCTTGGATTAGAAAATGTATACAAAAATGTTTTAAGAATAGTATTACAATAAAAAATTATTTAAGTACAATATTTTGACAAAAAATGAACATAGATTGACCCATTTTCAAAATATTCTCCTTTTGTGAAAACTACTTCTATTATGATAATATTTTGCCTGTATGTAGATCACACCTCTGTACAGAGGTTCAACTAGAATTTTTGAAATATATAACTTAGAAGTGGGGTTATCCACGTTTTACAACAGAGGGGAGAAATTAAAAAAAACCGCTGATAATTAATTCAATTGGTTGTAACACTGAAAATAATGTGAGTTTTTCAAAAAAAAAAAAAAAAATAGTTCAGACTCTCTGGAGAAGTCTTTACTTTATATAAGCAAAATATTATTATTTCAGAATCATTTTTTATAAAAGGAGAACATTTTAAAAAAAGGCTATTCTAAGTTAATTTTTTGCCAAAATATTGTATTTAAATAATTTGTTTTGTTAAAATGTCCTTAAAACAATTTTATACATATATTCTAATCCAAGTGACACTAAATACCATGAAAATTATCCATTTATGCGCTTTTTTAAAATCACGGTTCCGAACGTAGTCGGATACCTTAAAAAAGAAAAATTATGTAACTAAGAAGTTAGCATATCAATTGGACGCATAACACAGGACGTACCAAAAAACGATCAAATGATCGAATAGGGTCACGTACAATAGAGTATATATTTACAGTACATATGAAATACTTCGCCGATGAAGATCTGCATTTTATCGACAAAGATGTTTATGGTGCAGTTGTGCCATAATGGATGAGAAAGTTTGATGGTTGATACATCTTCCTTTACTATTTTTTGTAGAACATATTAAGAAACACAGAACATATAACACGCACACAAAACTACTATATGTAAGACACACACAAAAAGTTTACTTGGCGTTAATCAAGCAGTTAAATATTCCAGAACATTCTGATCTTTATACAAAATGATGCTAACTGAAACTCCTGATTTAACTCCTAATTTAATAATTACGCGAAGTACTGGAGCCCTGGAAGGCTCAGAGCCATTTTAGATTAAAATGCTCATAAGTGAAGATTAACGAGTATGATATGTATGTATAACGATATATTTGGCGTCATAGAAGTATACAGTACATGGAGGGTGTATGCTTAGCTTTTCTGTGTAAAGTATTGCATAGCACAGTTGGAATACTTGCCATTTTCTGCCAAGTGTGGTACGTGTAATCATTGTTAAAAAGATAGAGTAATATCGAAACGTAACTAATGTGGTTGCAGTGTTCAGTTCACGTTTCACGAGTTTGGACAGCGTTTTAAACTACAGGAAGAACGGTCCTTTTAGTAGCAGCTGCTCACAAGCAATAACGATAGCGAGGACTAGTATATTGTCCTACAAGCGAGAAGTAGCAGACAACGACTAAGATTGCAAAGCATATATTAACAGACTACCGAACAACCGGTGTCAAATTTTACCGTCCCCAGGATTATGCACTGGGGAAGTCTGTTTGCTCGGTGACCCTTACGGTGTGAATAGAGCCTTTGGAGAGTGAAGATATTCAATGTGTGTTTGTCGCCAAGATCCCTGGATCTTAATTGTTGAACACATATAAAATCTACTTGGGAGAAGCTCGGCATTACATTACTAGTTCCCAAGAGGATTCTGGACCTGTGAGTGGAGTCATAAGGGAGATCGGTGGAATTCGTTGATAACCTAGTACCCAGTGTGGACAGGCGATGTAAATTCTTCACAGCAGTCAGGGTTATTTTATCCTTTAATAAAAAGGAAGGACTTTTTTGGCCAATCAAGAGTCACTTTAACATTTCATGTCTTCAATTGTACTTAAAACTAATTTTTAAAAAAGTTCCTTTTTAATCCTGTGTTTTTTTTGGAAAGTTTTTTTATTTTTTATTTTTTTATGCTCTTAAAGACCTTATGACATAAGCATGTCTCGAGCAACTCGAGTCTCTTTTGAAAAACCATATTTCGAGCACCTGTGAAGGGGATGGGCTGCCGTAAGCAAATCCACATGCTCTGACGTTAGACGCGCTCTATCATCATTAAAAAACTACCCGCCAATTTTTCTACTTCGGAAAACGAACATCGAATGTTATTTCTTTGATTCCTCACGCGCTTTTTTTGTCGGTTGTACCATTAGATTTAAAATATTATAAGCCATTTCTGATGCGAAGAACCCCTTTGGCTGAAATTTTGAGCAATCTTAATTTCGAGCAGTTATTTCAGCTCTCCAGGAAAAAAGTTATTCGAAGCCTTTGCTATGGCAACTGGGCGGAAATTGCACAAAAGGGTTTCTTGAAAGAAAGATTGCTCCAAATGCGTACACGTGTGATAAGGCCTTAAGTCTTGAAGATGTTATAGTGTCATTGTATACATGGCACAAACACTTCTAAAGAGAGTTTTTTTCCAGGTATAGAAGTTTAAGTTGGCATTACTTTCCAGGATGGCGACCGATTTAACAGCTGTCAAGTGATTTATTCTCCGTTTGGTTTGGCAATTCATCAAAACGATCATCAAGCAAGGCGTAGATTCGTCGAATGGGCCCAAAACGAGATTGCCGTTGTTCCCGATTTTCATAAGCGAATTTTGTTTAGCGATGAAGCGCACTTCTGGTTGAATGGCTACGTCAACAAACAAAACTGCCGCATTTGGAGTGAAGCTAATCCACAAGTGTATGTCGAAACACCGTTACTTCCAGAAAAACTGACTGTTTGGTGCGCTTTATGGGCTGGTGGAATCCTTCTTCAAAAGCGATGAAGGCCACAACGTTACAGTCAATGGTGATCGGTATAAAGCCATGATTACTAACTTTTTCATTCCTGAATTGAACAATCATGATGTCCAGGAGCTGTGGTTCCAACAAGACGGCGCAACATGTCACACAGCTCGTGCTACAATCGATTTATTGAAAGACACGTTTGGTGACCGCCTAGTTTCACGTTTTGGACCTGTGAATTGGCCTCCAAGATCTTGTGATTTAACACCGCTAGACTATTTTCTGTGGGGCTATGTAAAGTCATTGGTCTATGCGGATAAGCCACAAACGCTTGACCATTTGGAAGACAACATTCGCCGTGTTATTGCCGATATACGGCCATAAATGTTGGAAAAAGTCATCGAAAATTGGACGTCCAGATTGGACTACATCCGAGCCAGCCGTGGCAGTCCTATGCCAGAAATCATATTTAAAATGTAATGCCACAAGATTATCTTTCGAATAAAAAAAGGTTCATGCCAATCGAATAATACATCGTTGTTTTATTGCAATTTAAAATTCTATACCTCTAAAAAAACACACTTTACATGACCTTACATTAGCAAAACCGCCTCGCCCTTAGTTTAGCATACAAGTAAAATAAGACATATTTGCATCATCTTTCAGTAACAAATGAAATAATAGTGTTGTATTATATTAAAAATACTTTCTTAATAAAATGCAGTGGAATTTTAGAATACTTTTGTGAGTTATATATATATATATATATATATATATATATATATATATATATATATATATATATATATATATATATATATACACTGCTGGACAATTGCTAAGGACGGATCACAAATTGCTATGTAGCATAACATTAAGCGAGACATGAGGCCTAGTAGGATAAAATATAGTTGCCACACTGTTCAGACATTAGAATAAAGAATATTTATTGTTCTCGAAAGTACAAAAGCTGTGAAACATCTGAAAGAAAAAAATGTTCATTTGATCTGCGTACGGAGAAATGGAACAATGCATCTAAAAGTCAGCAGGTACCTTAAAGAAAGGTATCAGTACGGTATATGTCCACCGTGGAGTGTGATGCAACATTCCACACGTCGTACCATACTTTGCACAACATTATCCAGCAGCTGTTGAGGCAATTTATCCCATTCCTCTGTGAGTGCACGGATGAGGGTGTTCTTGTTTGTCGGAGGATAGTTTCGACCAGCAACTTGCCTCCCCAAAGCATCCCACACATTTTCAATGGGGTTTAGATCTGGAGAACGCGCTTGCCATACGAGACGTTGAATACCCTCGCTGTCTAGACAATCCTGAACAGCGAGTGTTCGATGACATGTTGCGTTGTCGTCCATAAAAACAAATTTATCACCGATAGCACCACGGAAAAGACGAACATAAGAAAGTAGAACTTCATCAATGTATCGTTGGCCCGTCATAGTCCCATTCGCAACCACATGTAGGCGCGTGCGGCCATTGATCATGATGCCGGCCCACACCATGATACTGCATGTCGGATATCGGTCCTTTTCCTGGATATTTTCTGGACGATAAGCAGTACCACTCTCGCGCCAGATCAGTTGGCGTCTACAATCCGATGACAGACTGAACCTACTCTCATCTGAGAATAGTACGCATGCCCAGTCCTGTTCAGTCCAATTGTGATGCTCACGACACCATTGCAAACGGGCAGTACGGTGCTGTCTGGTCAATGGAACACCCACAACAAGTCTGCGTGCGTATAGTACTCCTCCCCTCAAACGACTGGCAACAGTTTTTCGGGAGATCTGCTTTCCTGAGGCAGCAAGAAACTGATTTGCCACCTGCTGAGCTGTGGTGCGCTTGTTCCTTTTTGCTGATAGGACAATATATCTGTCTTCTGCAGGCGTCGTACTTCTAACACGACCTCCCCCGTGCCGTCTACTACACATTCCAGTAGTTTTAAATGACTTCCACAGCCGTGAAACAACGCTGTGAGCGATGTCGAACACCCTGGCAACATCTGTTATTTTTCGCCCTTCTTCGATCTTTCCAATAATTCGGCCACGCATAAATTCATCTATGTGATGTCGGGAAGACATGCCAAAAATTTTAAGTTCGTCTATTAAATCTTTCCTGTAAAACTTTGACTTGAAACAACAACTGTCCACACGCGTCAAAACCTTTAAAGCTCTTATGAACGCTATCACGTGATGAACAGACGTAAAAAAAAATTTGCATATACTCATACTTCTTCTTACTAATATCCCGCACTTATTCTAATTTTCCACATTTTGCTTCCTTTCATTTTGTGGTTGCTATGGATGATAGTGTTATCCGTCCTTAGCAATTGTCCAGCAGTGTATATATATATATATATATATATATATATATATATATATATATATATATATATATATATTTTTTTAAAGACTATATTCTAAGAATGCAATTTTTATTACTTTTACCGTCATTTTTAGTAACAACCCTAGTTAAATATTTCCTTCCTATTATATGTCTTGCATTGCACTTAAAATAAGTGTACTGTTGTTTTTGTTTTTTAAACATATACGTACCGTGAAACAGTTAAGCTGTTATTTCTTTGACACAAAGATAAATTTTATTTCCATGCTGCATTTAAAGTAATTTAAAGTAAGAAACTCTCTTTTTTCTTTAACAAACAGAATTCTTGCTTCGCCTTATTATTTTATTTCTTCCTTATTATAATGTTTAAAAAGGTCACTATGGGTTGAAACATGGCAAACACTTAAGGCTTCACAAACAAGTATTAAATTATCAAGAGTATCGTGTTTAATTTTAAGGTAATTGTTACTGGAGAATTTATCATCTTTCTTTTTAGGAATTTGTGGAAAAGATTAGTAGTATGTTCATAAAATTCTCATATTATTTTTCTGCAAGTGTAATTATAGATGATGAAGTACTCTTGTGAAAATTACCATTATTTATAAGTATGTATTTAAGTAATTTTGCAGCGTTTTCGGCTAAAAAAAAACGAATTGTTCTCTTTTTTACTTAAGTTTAAAATAATGTATTTCACTTTTTTAGATGAAAGGACGAAAATTTTACATTTAAATCTGTAAATATTATCTGTGCAGTTAAATTAATGTTAATAAACATCCCAAAGTTTATGAATTTTAAATAGTTTTAAGATTTATATTGTAAATTAATATAAATAAAATTTAATTATTGTCATTAAGATTGCGACGGATCTATACGCGATTCTTCAATTAATCCTCTTGGGAAATCTTTGGGCTATCGATTAGCGTTATTCACAACCAACCCTTCTGAGGAAGTAAATCGTGATATTCAAATTAACTTACTATACATAGTCGAAGTTTTCTAGCTTGAGTAGAGAGTAGGAGAGGAAATATACTCGAATCAGGTGAGATTGCTACTGAAGGTATCATATTGAAATTATTATGAATAAGAACTCTCATTTGGATGGAATTTTAAAGTGACGATTGTTCACTGAGATTAAATTGATATTGGATTAAATCGGATGATAGGTTAGATCCTTTATAAAGTAAGCATCAAGTTTGATAGTCTCCTAATCATTTGTGTTTTACCGTCGTTGTTCCACTTTCGCGGTTACCATTGAAACATTCACTCGCTATTATTAGTTGAAATTATGTCTTTTCATTGTGTGATAAATAAATAGATTGTTTGGATCTTGGCGAGTGTTTCTTCCCAACCTCTCACATATCTAGGTGTCCAAAGGAGAGATTTTAGCTCCTCACAAGATCTTTAATTTGAGGGTGTCATTTTAATTAGAAAATAATTGTATTTTAGTTTTACATAATAATGTTAATAGTATTTTGTTTTTAGTACTTCTCTTACAGCAGAAATACAAATAGATGTAAAGTAAATGTATATTTCTCTGTTTACCAAAGCAGTTTTAAATATTGTACTTGATGTAATTTATTTTCATAGTATTGCTTGATAAGTGGCCCATTTATTTTCATACTGTTGCTGATATATTTTCACATTGTTGCTAATATGTGGCTAATTTATTTCCTCGCTGACTAAAATATGGCTAGTTTATTTTCATACTGTGCTGATATGTAGCTGTATCTAGTTATTACAGAATATATTTTTTACAGAAAGTTGTAGATGTGTTTGACATTTTGTATGATATACGTTATAAAAGGTGTTTTTTTAGAGGTATAGAACTTTAAATTGCAATAAAACAACGATGTATTATTCGATTGACATGAATTTTTTTTATTCGAAAGATAAGCTTGTGGCATTACATTTTAAATATGATCAAGCAAGGCGTAGATTCGTCGAATGGGCCCAAAACGAGATTGACGTTGTTACCGATTTTCATAAGCGAATTTTGTTTAGCGATGAAGCTCACTTCTGGTTGAATGGCTACGTCAACAAACAAAACTGCCACTTAAGATCCGCCGTGTAGAGAAACTGATGCATGCTAAAGCTGTCGAGACTCAAAGTCCTCTCGTTGGCGTGGTGCAGTAATTTCAAGAGAGGGTTCCAGCCCAGTTGTCGTCTTCTTCACTTGACCATAGGTCAAAAGTACGAGCTCCCTCGCCAATAATCCTTGTGTAGCTTTTTCGTGCGTTAATAAACACCCACGCCTTAAAATTCGAGATATTTGAGATCGGTGGGTCTTAAATTCAAATTTCATCTCTAGTAATAAATCTTAATGCGATTCATGCAGTATATGAAACTGGACACTATACGAATATTGAAAATCATCACATGCGGGAGACGTGCTTGAAGATAAAGCAAAATAGGTGCAAAATGTCGCAATTTTACCTTTATTGTGGAAAATAATCACTTATTTTTCGATGTACAACTGTACACCTTCGTTTTTTGCTGCAAGGTATCTGATTCTCATGAGCAGCAGTAGCTGGGTAGGACAGCACTCTGATTGTAGTTAGTACCACTCCATGGCTGTCTCTAACGCAGAAAACGCACCAGCATTTGATGGACCCTTACTACTTTCGTTGTTGTTGTTGGCCTCGTCTTCATCCGTTTCATCGTCGACAGGATCGTATTCTTCTTGCGCGGAAGTCACAATCTCGTCATCATTTAGCATTTGAAATCCACAGTCTTCTGCATCGCATGCCATCCAGGTTTCTGCATCTTCTTCATCGCATTTTTGAAATCTTCGGATCGATTAGATAATAGTCTGTATTCTCCTCCCTGTGGTCATCACTGTAGTCTTTTTCACCATCTAAATCTGGCCACAGCTTATTCCAAATTACACAGCTGAAATTCCCCAAATATGCCTGACCTTCGGTTTTCTCGTCATTTTTGGTTTCACGCGAAACAACTGTAGAGCATTGCACTGTTCGAAAATTTATTTATGTACAGTGTATGTAGTTGACAACCTAATTCGGACACACTTGTTCGGATATTTGCCGCTTCGGATTATAACCGTTCGGATAAACGACGTTCTACTGTATTTCCTTATCACGTAACCACTTCTCGAATGAAATCCGTTGCTATTAATAAGTGAGAAATTACAGTACTTTCCATATTATCTATATTAAATTAAAATCTCATTTTAAATGTCTAATTACTTTACATTCATTCTTGTATTCAATGCTATCTAGATTTACTTTCAATAGCGTGTAATTTAAAAAAAAGGACATAATTCTTTTAAGAACAAAAATAATTTAGTCATTTATCATTAAATCAGATTATGAGTTTCTGCAGTTTTAGAATTAATATAACAGTAAACTCCCCCATAAAGTAATAAACAACTGAATTAACTTTGACTGAAAAGATTATTCAAGTTGCAACTAAAGAATTTGAAATGATAAAATAGATATTAAGTTTTAAGTCGCCGCATGCTAAGTAAAATCTTTAGAACAGCTTCAAAAACGGGATTAGTACTAAATCCATTTTAGGGCATAATGAAATTAAAAACTTTCTTATTCTTCTCAACTCTATTTATGACTATACTGCAGTGCACTTGAATCTTTGTAATGTTTGTATAAGCCATTACGAGGATGAATGTAGCCTCTCCGAAAAGTGTAAAATCTGTGGAGCACTTAATAAAATCTCTTATAACATCACGAAAATAAATAATAGTATAAATAGTATAGGTTAATTACATGTATAGGTTTAAAGCTTAATACCCGAGTAAAAGTGTAGTTTTAAAATGTAAACAACAGCTGGTGCGATTACAGCTAAAGTTTTGTATCTGAAGAAAAGTGCACCTAGAAACATATTTGAACATATGAAATACATATTTCAGTAGAAAAAAGCCTCACTTTTTAACTAAACAATTATTTTAAAATTTTAAATTAAAAACATTTCAATATTATACAATTTATAATATTTCTACAAATTTTAATATTTTTTAGCAATTTACTCCTAATATTTTTTGAAGTGTTCCTCACAATTCTGCGTATGGGATTGGTAATATGTGATTGATATTTTTATTTTTACATTTTTTTTCGTTTCGGACACTATAAGAACAGTAGAAAAAAATATCCAATCTAGCTTTGATGATTTTTTTTTTTTGAAAAAAACTATGCACTTTTAAATCCCTTTTCCTTCCGTCGAATCATCAAGCCTATTGTACAAAAAACTAGAAAAAATTTCAAAATTTATATTGAATGTAAAAGAATCCTCAGTATTTTAGAGACCTATTATCGCTCTAGTTTCGGTTTTCACTTCGAAATTTTGTACACCTATGAAAATAAGATAAAAAAAGCATTCGAATTTTTGTTCCTTGATAGGGTTATGTGTCAAGCAGTACTTTCATGTAATACTATATCGATATATAAAACTTTTAAACTGTGATTCCATAAAAGAAACCAAAAGTGTGGTGAACATACCGTATTTACTGGAATCTAAGTCACAGTATTTTTCCAGTATTAAAGCTGCAAAAAATCGAGTGCGGCTTAGAATCGAAGGCAAAACATTTGTTGGGTGGGGAAAATTGAGTTTCCACCCCTTTCAAAAGGAAAAAATGTTGCTGTACATTCTGGCTACTTGCATCGATGACTTACTCTCTTCCGCAGTTTTATCCCCAGTATTCAATCTATCCTAAGCATCGTTGTCTGCTCATATTTAGGAATTTACTTGTATACGCTTTCTTTTTATCAAATATATTGGTAATAGCATCAAGACGGGCTCACTACGACGCAAGAATGAAAAAGGAGGTAAATCTATATGCAGAACAAAACGGAAACAGAGCAGTGCTCACTGAAAATTTGACAAGGATGAAACAAATTTACGTTGATGTCGTAAACCAAATGATATAATTTTTGTCTGTAAATGTTCAAAAGTCTTTAAAAATTCCTTTACATACTTCTACAATACAATATTTAAAGAAAATGTTGCATAACAAATGCATTGGATGGCACAGAAGACGATATCGTGTGGGTAAATGGCTACGACGGCACCAATTCTGACGTTAGCAGCAACATTGGGAGTAACGGAGGATTTTCGAAACATGATATTGACGCGGTTAGAATAATTATAGGTCCACGTATGTATCTGAAAGTCTGAATACTGATAAACTAAATTATTTTCTAACTTTTTTTGTATTTCTCATCTAAATGTTTTTTTAAAAAAATTCTTAAGTATCGGATATATTGATGAGCCTTTTACACATTTTTTTAAAAATTTTTTCTCAAAATCATGTTGAGAATTTAGGGTGTGGTTAAGAATTTAAGGTGGCTTAGATTCGTGTATAAATACGGTATTTTGACTGAACCATATCATAATACTCATTCCAAATATTCAATAAACATGTATTTCTTTTTTTTGCTCATCCAATGCGGGTTTTATTTCCTTCTATTGCAACTTCCAACTGCAAACAGACCCAACAGGTCGCAATCCCTAGGCTAATCCGAGAAAAAGATTAATAAGAAAAGGGACTACTGAAAACACAATACGGTCTCAGAAAAGTAATTCGAGATCGGCAATCCGATCCTGCTAATACGCTTTGACGTCGTTACGGCAGGGGCACCGTCTGTTCCAGCCCCTTCCCAGAGAACTACCTCCGGCCCTCCACCCTCTAGAAGGATTTCCTTATTACATTTCCGCCCAGGATTTTATATATATTTTTTTTTGTACTCATGGCAGCTAGTGGCTTCGTCTTTTGTGTATTAACTTTTTAGGGCAGTCATTGTTTGGATATATTGTGTTAGTCTTATAATCTTACAGAGGACACTAATTAATGCATTAGAAGAGACAGGTGGGAATGATTTTGATGAA
The DNA here is from genome assembly GCA_019973935.1 of Trichonephila clavipes. Classification (NCBI taxonomy): domain Eukaryota; kingdom Metazoa; phylum Arthropoda; class Arachnida; order Araneae; family Nephilidae; genus Trichonephila; species Trichonephila clavipes. The sequence continues at coordinate 1,473,595 of BMAU01017974.1, read as the reverse complement.
TTTTGTTTTCCAGGTAGGCTTTTGTTACATATTTGGGGTCTTAAAAAGGAATTGTTTTTTTTTTATTATTATACCACTTGTGTGTGGGAAAAAGTCATTAACTCCTTAGGTAGTAAGTTTTTTGGGCCATGATGTTCCAAAGAAAGGTACATTTTTTATCGCATGTAACTGAGCATAATAATTAACAAAATGCGAAAATGGAAGAATTTTATTTTAATTTTCAGTTTTAAAGTTTTCACACTAGTTTTTATTTTATAAATGTGGAACACAAAACCCCCTAAACGTTTGCTTTTTAACACTCTTTTCACAACTTCACTTGTTTGTAACGGAATCTTTGAAATCCATTTTTACCCACTTTAAAAGGTCAGATTAGTTCGAAATTTTTTTCACTTGTCCAGAACCGATGACAACACAATAACTTAATAATTTTTTTCCATTATGCTGATGAGGATCATCAGGATTAACGATTTCCCATTTTCAGATCGCATCCCGTATCTGGCGACTGACTAATTTCAGATATTATTTCTAGATTTGGCAGGTAAAAGATTAAGTTACAACTGTAATTATAGGGTGTAAAATTAACTGCAAAAGGGTATTTTTTAGTCTTTTTAAACTTTAATTTATTATAAGTACATTCTGCATGCCATGAAAAATATTTCATACATCTTAAAAGAATTTTTCTCATACTTGCAAAAAGATTTCATATGTTCGTACCTCTTTTTCAAATGGTTGAGAATTTTGTGTGTGTGTGCATATGTATATGCACTCACATTTTGAAGCATGGTGTACTACGTAAGTCTTACATTGCAATGGGGACAGAGATAACATCGGCCTTTTTGGATTATCTTTCAATTTTTATTTCTTTTTTTCGAACAAATTGCTCATTGTCTTGCAAATTTTTGTTCTTAATCGAATATTTTCAGGAATCTAAATTCCTACCTTTAATGAAAAATTCCCGCCTTCACCACAAGGAAAATCTTGAATGAGAAGTATTTTAGCACCATGGACAAAGTACATTTGTTAAAAACACACTAACATTAATAATCTCACTATAAGAATTAAAAATAAGGAAATATAAAAATCAAAGATAGATTGAAGAAAATATCAGTGCTCGTACAGCGTGCGGGCTACCGGTTGCGGCTAGCTTTCGGTAGTCCGTACAGTGTACCGGCAAACCAGTTAAAGGGTTAATTTGCACATATTTGTATGTTTAAAATGTTGCTCTGAATTTTACAAGATCAGTAATTCTTAACTTTTTTTTGTTGCGGTACAATTCCAGCAGTTTCAAAATTTAGCGGCACACTAACAATAAAATAATTTTAAAAAAATTTTACTTACTCTTGCAGTATACTATGTAAAATAGTTTATGACAAAAATTTTCAATATTGTGACATAATATGAGTGACAAAGACCACAAAATGTCTATTGAGTAATAAATTGAAAATTAATTGTAAGAATACATTTAATACGAAATTTTAGCGTGATGAATTTTGTTAACTTTGTTTATATTGGGCCATAAAAGATAATGCCATTGATTTTGCCATCTACACATTTAAAAGTCTCGATCTCGTTTTCATTTATATATTCCTTAATGCTGAAAAACCGAATTCACGCAAATAAGATGTAGGAAATATTTACAATATTTTTAATGTCGTTTTTGGATATATTGTGGTATTATTACCTCTAATTTGATTCCAATATAAATGTATTGATACTTCCGAATGCTTTGAAATTAAATCTCGACTATTACAGAGCGAAATCAGTTTTTCATCTTCATTCAAAGTTAATTCATATACGTATGTATCCGTACACAAAGTGGATTATGAATCCAATGAAATTTTTTTATATCCATCTATCCACGAAAGAATAAATTAAATGTACCACGAGTACCATTAGTACCATTAGTACCACGAGTACCATTAACAGCCAAATGATTCGGTTCCGGATTTTTTTCTCAGAGCATAATTAATAATTTTCAAAACCGCAGCATAACGGTTGAGAATCACTGCTCTAGATTATGTGTTGAGGAAAGTGTGTTCAAATATATCTTGTATAGTTTTTGTTTCACGTTATACTTAATAATTAAATAGTTATGAAGAAAAGTTAGAAAAAAATATTTTTAATATCTTAAAGTGAAATTTATTAAAAGTGTGTTGCAGATGTACTGTTTTTAATGGATTTTCAATATTCTCATCAAAAGGAGAAGTAATTTGTGAATGCCAACGATTTATTGGTTTTCTTTTGCCTTTTATCGATTTTTTCTTATGAAAATCCGTTCTTTTTTTTATAGAACATCAGTCATATAAAACTTTCTGGTATTGCAAAATTTGATAAAAATGTAGAATTTTGAATAAAAGAAAGATAAAAGAATCGATATTGTGAACTAAATTACTTCAAGAAAAGATGTCACTTACATATACAGAATGGCAATTTAATGAAAAATAAAGTTTGTGGCTTTGTATAAATTTGTATACCCAGAAAAAAATTATTACCGTAATTAAAAAAAAGTATTGAACTAACTTGATAAAAATGTTATGTGCATCCACATCCTAATGGCATCTGAAAAATAGTTTTAGTTTTCTATGTACACTACTTTGAAAAAAAATGAAACCGTGACCTTTAGGCTGAATCTCTGTAAGTTCGAATAGCACTGCGTTACGGAGAGTTGCTCAAGACTTCTTACGTCATTTTCAGACTCTTCCATGGCCGGTCCGCTCTCCCGATTTGTCCCCTGTATAGCACATGTGGGATCAGCTAAAACGGCAGATGTCATCGTGTCACTCTGTACATGATTTAGAGTTGGCTGTTCAAGATTTGTGGGCCCATCTGCCTCAGGACAACATAAGGTGTCTAATCAACTCAATGCCGGACTGTGTGACGGCATGTATTGCAGCTGGAGATGGTCCAACGCGCTGTTGAAGTTGCCCAGTATTTGTGTTGTTGCACACCATGTATTCGTTTAATTGTCTTGTTTTTGAGATGAAGTGAATCTCTCATCTGTGTCATTATGTGTATTAAATTTCATTTCAATCCGATGATTTCTTCTTGGGTCGCTATCTTCAATGTTCCTGAGTGTATATTAAAGAAACAAACAATAATGCCGTTGTGATGTTGTTGAAGAGTTTATTTTCAACTGAGGATGGTTTGATCGTGGTTGTATAGTCAATACGCCAGAAGCTGGTCCTATTGAGCAATAACTCTTTATTTAATTCCATGTTAAACTCTGAACTTTGCTAGGCAAAAGGAGGTTAATCTTAATATTTATAAGGAGGTATCCCGTGACTTTCGGCATTTAATTGTATGTAAAAAAATGCAATAAAATGAAAAATTATCTGAAATAAAATTAAGAATATATGAAGGTCCCCTTGGATCTCATTTTGAGAACTAGAATAATTTTGAGTCAATAAAGAACCAGTAGCCATTTTTATAAATAACTTTCTTTATTTGGTTATCTTTCCCAAATAGAATCAAATACTTCTAATAACAAATAAAATCAAAATAGCTTTATGAGGTTTAAAAGGGACTTTCCTTTATATTAACTTAAATATTTAATGATCCAATTAATTAACAATTAGAATATCGATCACGCAGAGATTACCGCAATAAGAGATCCAAGAATTATATTCAATAATGTACTTACTGAACATTTAACTTTAATCTCACTCCTACTATAAAACTTTAATGAGACTAATTATAAATCAATATTTACCACACTGAATCTCAGTTCTTCCTGAGCCTAATTTATCCACCTAGAAATCTTCAATAATAAATCTCTAACTTCACTATTATAACTTCCTGCTTCAATCTCTCTCTCTCCTACTGCCTCCCACTTTACTATTCCGTTTGACTTAAATACTTTATCTAATCTGCATATAATAAGGAATCCTTGTCCTCTTTTTGGAGTCGATTGGAAATAGGTAGGGAATTAAATTTCCCTAAAAAAGACATCTCAGAAGGTTAGTGATAAAGTTCCGTATAGATTTGTCTCACAAATAGTAGTACAATATAATAATTATTATTATATGCATAGTTTTTCTAAGGTTTTCCAACAACGTGCCTCTTTCCTTGACGTTGAATCCAGTTGTTTATCACTTAAAACAGAGGATCTTATACTTTCGATCATCGCCCCTCCTAAGACTTTGAATATCCTTCCCCGACTTAATATTCTTGGTCAAAATGCAAGTTCTAGTAGAGTTTTTTAATTGGGGACTATTTGTGATCCAGTCTGATATGGCGCATATTTCAATTTTTCCATGAGACCTGTCGAAGTCTGCAAAAGAGGGAAATCTTTACGTTACATGAAGAATTTTGCGGACCCCCTAGAGAGGCGCTGCGGACCTTTAAGGGTTCGTGGACCACAGTTTAAGTACCGCTGCTCTAGGCTACTATGGGCAAGAAACCTTGCTGGGAAACGCCGCTTTAGATCACTAATATCAAACCTTACTTGCAACAATCTTTTGTATTTGTTTTTGTTATAGTAGTGTTTATTCATTAGGTTCTACTTAATAATTTAGTCTAGTATGGCACATATTTCAGTTTTTCCTCGAGGCCTTTTAGAATTTGTAAAAGTGGGAAATCTCAACGTACTTAGAAATTTTGTGGACCTCTTGGATAGTCGCTGCTGACCCCAGGGTTCCACGGACCACAGTTTAAGAATTGCTGACTTAAAAAACTGTTATCACTGAGCTGTTTTCTGAGAATGTCATAGCTTTCGGAGAGAGAGAGTGTGTTCTGAAATTGCACATTTTGATGTATACTTTTCCATTTCTCAAAAACTAATAAATTTTTCTCATTTCATTATGAGTCTCGTTTAGTTTGAGTTGTTTTCAAGTGCAAAGTTTAAAATAACAGTGTAGCTTTCATGTGCAACGTTAGTAAATAATCAAATGAAATTACCAATATAGTATCTCCCTATTGAAACGATAATGAAGCGTTCAATGTTGTTAAAAACAAAGATCCACTTTTTATTTTAATATAATAGGAATTTCTATTAAAAATATTGTGTGCTTCATTTTCAAGCCTTCCACGGAATAAAATTATTGGAATTAGCAAGATTAGATTGTTACGCATAATAAAATATCTCTTCTAGAAAAGAAGTATTCGAAGAAAAGGTCATATTTACAGGGAAACATTGTTAAATGGATCATCTTATTTTGAAGATCTCCTTTATGGAACACATTCGTGAGTGCTTGAATTGAGAAAACGAATTTTTAAAACTCATATTATTGTCAAAGTTCTTGTCGCGTTCTTTTCCAAGGTTAAAGGACAAATTAAGCTAACAATTCGTGGCAACTCGATGCAGCGATCACGCCTCATTGAATTCCCGAAATACCGTCTAATTAGGTGAACTATAATTGAAACTCGGGACATACGGTAATGAATCCGTGCGGTTGGCAAAGAAGAGCTCGAAAGAGAGGATTTCAGACCGTCAATTATTGTTAATTATACATTGTTCGACTTGTTTTTAAGTGTAGCTAATTAGAAATGGGGGAAACGGAATATATAACTCCTCTTGTCTCTTCTAAGGATTCGTTAATGAAGACTACTATACTAACTAGAATGGATTCCGTGGATCCTTTTAAATAGTTTTATTTAATTAGAAGATGAATACTGGAGTGTCGCTTTTGAGTTTAAATATCTTAGAGTTTAAAATAGACTATTGTGTTCTGAGAAAGAATGCATTGAATGAAATTGAAATTATAGAACTTTAAAAGAAGATATGCATTTTTCCCGAATTGGTTTATGAATAAAACTCTTTAATAAGAGTTTGATGACAAAAAGAGGTATTTATTTTTAGCAATAGTGGCTATATTGTTGATGTTCCTGTTCTTTTGTGATGTATAAGCTAATGAATATGTATAAGCTATATATATATATATATATATATATATATATATATATATATATGTGTGTGTGTGTATAGTGTATATATATATTATTTTTGTGTCTTAAATATTTATAATATTATTAAAAAAAGTGTGTGTGTGCTTATAACCACACGATAGAAGTGATAATTTCAAATTTTGTAATGTTTTTTCAGAAATTAGTTAGGTGAGAATAAAAAACAAGGGGATATTAGTATTGTCATATAAAACTATTTATTCATATGTCTGTACTCATAAAGTAAATTTTTTTTGCAAAATATACAATCATATTTGTGAATTAATTGTATTCTACGAAGGAAACAATAGGTTTATGGTAGCTGAAATAGGTTATAAATATATAAGTTCAAAATTATTAAAATATCTAAAACAAAATCCGTCAAGCGTTGTTGCGTATTTCGTTGTGCTTTCATTTGGATCATTTGGCATAATTAAATTGAGGTTTGATTTGTATTTTGAAAAATCTGCTTTAAAATCCCTACTTAAAATAATAGGCAATTTGTTCAGAATAGTTGATCCAGCTCCAGTGTAGTCAACTAAATTTTTGCCAATGAATTTTATAATTTTCTCTGCACTTTATATGTAATGCATTCGACCGTGGGTGATCCCTTACTTCTAAGTTATCTTCGTGACCTAGGGGTGTGGGAGTGAAAAAAGAACCAGGCGTTGCCATAATCTTAATATCTCTTTATTAAGATCTTAAATTAAACTCTAACAATGATAATATCTATATTTTAAGTTAGCGGATCTGAGGTGAGAAAACACACAATACGTATTACCAAATAAGCGCAATCCTGATCACTACAATTACTTTTCCGTTTACACCTAACCTCTTTATGCACAGTTCCTAATAATTAGTAGATCAGTCCTACCTCTATATCCTAGGTAGCAGCAACCCTCTCGAATCCTCGAGGTAAATTCCTTATCTCGCGTGGAAAGGTATCCACCTTGCTTGAACGCACTTTCACGGATAGCTGACACTGGAATATCCGCTTGCTTCAGCTTACGCGTTTAAACTCAGACTCGCATAATCACTTTCCAAAAGGCCACACGCTTAGGCTAAACTTCTGCTATTTAAAAGGTTCCTAATTTGCATAGTCACGTTTCGCATCTGGATTTTATTGGAAAGAATTTGCCTTTTTCGGCCCCAAAGAACCCAAGAGGAAAGTTAATAGACAGCGCGATGAGACCATCACAGATTTGGTGAGATATAAATAGTAACCATTAGATTTATTTATCCATTTACGTTTTGCTGCACAAATTTCTTCGATACATGACTCATTAAACACAAATGATTTAGTAGTATTGTTACGATTGTTACCATTAGTATTGTTATACTACTCAGTAGTATTGTTACCTTTGTTACGAGCGTTTTTAAAACGCATCATTCAAGTTCTCTCTCCACAAAACGCGCCTAAAGAAGTTATATCTTTAAAAAATTTTCTTCTTTTCAGCTGCTGATGCAATTTTTGATTTTTGTGCTGGCGTAATTTCCTTGAGATAGTGATTCTCAAACTGTGAGGCGTGCCCCCTAGGGGGGCGAGCATATCGAAAAATCAAAAATAAAGGAACATTTTAAAAATATATTAATTAAATGAAAAGAAACGAAACAAAAAATGTACATATTCTGATAAAAAAAATAAAATATCCATTTACACCGATATAATATACTTGTAAATGTATCAGAGCTGCACAATGTATGTGATAATTAATTCATCAATACTAAATTAAGAAGTTTAATAAATACTAATGACTCCTATGGGCTTCCATACAGAGGTAAGTTTTTGAAAGGAAGATTTAATATTAGGAACTGACACTCTAAGTTATTTTTCTATATTTAGCTGAAAACTATATTTTGTCTTCAAAACAGCCACCGCAGAAAATTTGGTTTCGCAAAGGTAGGATGTTAGAAATGGTAACAGTATACGAAAGACTTTCTTTTTTTAGTGCAAAAAATTCATCATCCATCCCTGTCCAAAATTAAAAGAGTGATTTATTAATAATGTGCCTTTGATATAAATATTTAGTTTAATTAAAAATTATTTTGCAATCTGTTCTAATTTAGAAATTGTGACGGTGCTTTATCGCACCTTCTCACTAATCCTGTTGGGGAATCTTTGGGGTCAGAATGGCAATTTTTCAATCCAACCCTCTCAAGAAGGAACCGCGATATGCAGATTAGTGAATAGATATATAAGAGAGCTTTAGCATTCGCGAGTTAGTTGGATAGAAGCCGGATAGTAGAATATAAGTCGGATAGTAATAGAAGGGAAGAATAATAGTAGAAGAATAGAATACAAGAAGAGACCGAAAGCTGAGGAGCTGATCGCCGTGAGATATTGGTAAGAGATTAATTATAGAAGTGTGTAATTATAGAACAGAGAGAGACTTTAGCTTATTAAGGAATCTACAGTAGATAAAGATTCTGAGACTAATTTCTCATAAAGATAGTGATTAGGATTTCAGGTGCTATTTACTTAGAATTGATAATTAAGTAGTATAACTGTGAGGGAGCCCCCCCACGGGTGCCCTTCTCTTTGATTATCAGTGTGAGCTAGAGGTGTAAGAATAAAGGAAGAACTAGGCGCCGTCATGAACTTAATATGACTTTATTAAGATCTTTTACTTAATCGTCTAACAAATTAGATAATAATATATGAGAGAGAATCTACAGTGGCTAAACACACAATATATATAATACCGAAATAACCTAACCCGGACCACTATCAATATTAATTCGCCTAAGCTCTATTCCTAGACTATCACTGATCCGAATATTAAATAGTCACTCCTACCTTTAATGTAGTCTGAAGTAGCGATCACAATAATCCTAGATGAAGTTGTGTATTTACTCGAGTGCAATGGTATGCACCTTGACTTTAGGGATCTCTATCACGTATAATTTCTGTTTACTGTCACTTAACATTTTCCAAAACCTCCTCACGCTTAAACCACGGATTATCTTTACATTCCTCAAATTGCCACATAGCTTACTCTAAGTTCTGATATTTAAAAGCTTCATAATTTGCATCTTTCCTTCACGCTTTACTTCTTGGATTTGGTTGGAAAAGAGTTGCCATTAATTCTGACCCCAAAGATAAAGAAAAGACGCGTGAGCCCGTCACATCACTCCTGATCATATCCCTCTAGTAAGACGTGTTGCTTTGATCAATATATATTTAGATAATAATAAATTGGATTTATTATGGAGAATTTGGATAATCATTCATTTATTTCTACAAATCTAGGTCACGTAGAGGAGGAGATGATACCCCCGGGTCACGGGGTATCACAAAATTAGAAAGGAGAAGTAACACATAATACTTATCATATTACTTAAAAATAACTTATCTAAAATATCTGTCTCTTAAAAGTAACATATACAATACTTAATACTTATCTTGATAATTTGTTCAGCTTATAATTAAGGTCGTATTGTAGCTTTATTGTCTAAGTACATTATTATTGCATCCAGTATATTGTTATTGTATGGGGGGCGATGAAAATTATGATAGAAAATTGGGTCGCTAGTATTGAATGTTTGAGAAGCATTGCCTTGAGAGATTTGTACAAAAAAGTACTAGCTGTTACTTTCCCACTTTGCTGGGTATTTCATGACATTGTAAGGCTATACATTTATTTTAGGCTATTGTTATCTAAATCCCAGCATATTACGCTTTCGATTGAATTGAAAAATACTCTTCTAATCATCTCCTCTTGATTTAAAATAGGACCGTATTTGAATTTCTTAAAGAAAATTATATTTATCATTTACTCCCCTTAATTCCTAATCGATGTCGATTTCCTCAATTCCTATTTCAGTGGATTCGTGCTCAATAAAAGAAACATGCTTGCCAAATTCCAAGTCCGCAAGTCTAACTGTTCTAAAAGGTTATCTTTGTAAATGTATTATACTCCCGTAGTTCTTTGCAAACTCTCTTTGGTTTCGATTTCCTCCAAATCTGTTCTTAGCGAATCTCTATGTAACTCTTTCACTGTCCAATTATTTTGATGTGTGATTTGGGTATATATTTTGACAAAATCTTTTATTGCAAAAATAACATGTTTATTATTAAATAAAATAGTAGTTAAAAATTTATATTTTTGAATTACACGCATAAAAATGTTTATGGTTTTGTAGCAACTACATATTAGCTTGAGGTGGCTGCCACACAGCATTGCAGTGGTAAAGTTCGTTTCTAGTTGAGCAATGTTTTCTCAAAAAATATATGAACGAAAAGAATATAAAGGAATACACATCAGTATTTCAGTAACTGAGTTTTGTGTGGTATAACTGGAAACAATTTTCGAAGCGCAGACTCCATAATCGGCTGAGAGGTAGTGCCTCGCGCTTCCGGGGTCCGCCCCCTCTCCGGAAGCGCGATCATCACAAGTCCTGGTTCAAATCCAGAGCTGGACAAGGTTAACTCAGCTTTTCAATCCTTTAATGGGTCGATAAATAAGTACAAAGCTTGCTTCGGAACTTAACACTGGGAGTTATGAGTCAGATTGACTACCTGAACGGAACATCTGTTCATGCACCTTAGGGCCCAAGATTACGTTTTCTAATATGGGCATAGTAGGTCTTGCTCCTAATGGGCTGTTTTGCCACTGAGTTAAGTTAGGGGAAATATAGGATATGACATGTTATTCAGAGAGACAGGCAAGTTTATCTATTGTAGGTGGTCCGCCAGGATTTTTTTGCTCTGAAGATGCCTCATCATAGTTATGTATAAGGCCTTCTACAGTTTGGATACGAGATTCTAAAAATGTAACACGTTTATCAACTGCAATTTTATAGAGTGAAAATGAGTAGTTCCAGTGTACTTTGTGTAGTGAAAGTAAAAATATCTTTTAATAATATATTTTATAGTGTTTTCGGATTGTCAGATAAAAGGATATTTCCTGATCACAGCGATCTACACCACACATAGTTAGATTGTAGTCAAAAACTATCTTTAGCTTGAGTATATCTTCATTCATCTTTTTTCTTTTTAATTTTTGAGGTTGATTCTGGAAGTATCATGAATACTGTTCATCAAACACTGTCTATTGAATTGAGCCTAAATTAACATTTCCCAATATAGATTCGGGTATGACAAAGAGATGAAGCCAGAATAAATTCATCTCGATATACAATAGGATATAACAATGATACATTCAAAAAGATATTTCATTTAATACTCCGGAGTGCCTTGCCCAAGATTATCTCAGGCATGACAATTGAAAGTTTAATAAAAGGAACATGCTTTTCAAATTTCAACTCATTTTGGTGTGACATTCCAAAAACATAAGTTTTTGTCTATAGCACCCCCCCTCAACCTCCCTTACGAGTCAATTTACACAAAACCCGTTCTTAATGAATCTCTACATAACAGAAGAGCCATGTTTCCTAAATTTCAAGCTTGTAAATCTGGTAGTTAAAAAAAAAGTGTATCTATACGCTCCCCCGAAACTCTCCTCTACAACCTCACATGGTAGTCGTTTCCTTCAAAAATCGTTCTTAGCGGATCTCTACTGATAAATATATAAAATGTTTCTAATATTTAAAGGCAGTGGATGTAATAGCTGAAAAATGGGAGTTTTTGGCTGTAACATCCCTTCAATCAGCCTTGAGAGTTGGTTTTCGTTAAACTCGTTCTTAGCGGACCTCTACTGATAAATGTAAAATGTTTCTCATATTTAAAAGGCAGTGGGTGTAATAGCTGAAAATGGGAGTTTTTGGCTGTAACATCCCTTCAATCAGCCTTGAGAGTTGGTTTTCGTTAAACTCGTTCTTAGCGGACCTCTACTGATAAATGTAAAATGTTTCTCATATTTAAAGGCAGTGGATGTAATAGCTGAAAATGGGAGTTTTTGGCTGTAACATCCCTTCAATCAGCCTTGAGAGTTGGTTTTCGTTAAACTCGTTCTTAGCGGACCTCTACTGATAAATGTAAAATGTTTCTCATATTTAAAGGCAGTGGGTGTAATAGCTGAAAATGGGAGTTTTTGGCTGTAACATCCCTTCAATCAGCCTTGAGAGTTGGTTTTCGTTAAACTCGTTCTTAGCGGACCTCTACTGATAAATGTAAAATGTTTCTCATATTTAAAGGCAGTGGGTGTAATAGCTGAAAAATGGGAGTTTTTGGCTGTAACATCCCTTCAATCAGCCTTGAGAGTTGGTTTTCGTTAAACTCGTTCTTAGCGGACCCTCTACTGATAAATGTAAAAATCTCATATTTAAAGGCAGTGGGTGTAACAGCTGAAAAATGGGAGTTTTTGGCTGTAACATCCCTTCAATCAGCCTTGAGAGTTGGTTTTCGTTAAACTCGTTCTTAGCGGACCTCTACTGATAAATGTAAAATGTTTCTCATATTTAAAGGCAGTGGGTGTAATAGCTGAAAAAATGGGAGTTTTTGGCTGTAACATCCCTTCAATCAGCCTTGAGAGTTGGTTTTCGTTAAACTCGTTCTTAGCGGACCTCTACTGATAAATGTAAAATGTTTCTCATATTTAAAGGCAGTGGTGTAATAGCTGAAAATGGGAGTTTTGGCTGTAACATCCCTTCAATCAGCCTTGAGAGTTGGTTTTCGTTAAACTCGTTCTTATTTCTACTGATAAATGTAAAATGTTTCTCATATTTAAAAGGCAGTGGGTGTAATAGCTGAAAAATGGGAGTTTTTGGCTGTAACATCCCTTCAATCAGCCTTGAGAGTTGGTTTTCGTTAAACTCGTTCTTAGCGGACCTCTACTGATAAATGTAAAATGTTTCTCATATTTAAAGGCAGTGGATGTAATAGCTGAAAAATGGGAGTTTTTGGCTGTAACATCCCTTCAATCAGCCTTGAGAGTTGGTTTTCGTTAAACTCGTTCTTAGCGGACCTCTACTGATAAATGTAAAATGTTTCTCATATTTAAAGGCAGTGGGTGTAATAGCTGAAAAATGGGGAGTTTTTTGGCTGTAACATCCCTTCAATCAGCCTTGAGAGTTGGTTTTCGTTAAACTCGTTCTTAGCGGACCTCTACTGATAAATGTAAAATGTTTCTCATATTTAAAGGCAGTGGTGTAATAGCTGAAAATGGGAGTTTTTGGCTGTAACATCCCTTCAATCAGCCTTGAGAGTTGGTTTTCGTTAAACTCGTTCTTAGCGGACCTCTACTGATAAATGTAAAATGTTTCTCATATTTAAAGGCAGTGGATGTAATAGCTGAAAAATGGGAGTTTTGGCTGTAACATCCCTTCAATCAGCCTTGAGAGTTGGTTTTCGTTAAACTCGTTCTTAGCGGACCTCTACTGATAAATGTAAAATGTTTCTCATATTTAAAGGCAGTGGGTGTAATAGCTGAAAAATGGGAGTTTTTGGCTGTAACATCCCTTCAATCAGCGAGAGTTGGTTTTCGTTAAACTCGTTCTTAGCGGACCTCTACTGATAAATGTAAAATGTTTCTCAGCTTTAAAGGCAGTGGGTGTAATAGCTGAAAAATGGGAGTTTTTGGCTGTAACATCCCTTCAATCAGCCTTGAGAGTTGGTTTTCGTTAAACTCGTTCTTAGCGGACCTCTACTGATAAATGTAAAAATGTTGCTCATATTTAAAGGCAGTGGGTGTAACAGCTGAAAAATGGGAGTTTTTGGCTGTAACATCCCTTCAATCAGCCTTGAGAGTTGGTTTTCGTTAAACTCGTTCTTAGCGGACCTCTACTGATAAATGTAAAATGTTTCTCATATTTAAAGGCAGTGGGGTGTAATAGCTGAAAATCATCCCTTCAATCAGCCTTGAGAGTTGGTTTTCGTTAAACTCGTTCTTAGCGGACCTCTACTGATAAATGTAAAATGTTTCTCATATTTAAAGGCAGTGGGTGTAATAGCTGAAAAATGGGAGTTTTTGGCTGTAACATCCCTTCAATCAGCCTTGATTGGTTTCGTTAAACTCGTTCTTAGCGGACCTCTACTGTTAAATGTAAAATGTTGCTCATATTTAAAGGCAGTGGTGTAACAGCTGAAAAATGGGAGTTTTTGGCTGTAACATCCCCTTCAATCAGCCTTGAGAGTTGGTTTTCGTTAAACTCGTTCTTAGCGGACCTCTACTGATAAATGTAAAATGTTTCTCATATTTAAAGGCAGTGGGTGTAATAGCTGAAAAATGGGAGTTTTTGGCTGTAACATCCCTTCAATCAGCCTTGAGAGTTGGTTTTTGTTAAACTCGTTTTTTAGCGGACCTCTACTGATAAATGTAAAATGTTTCTCATATTTAAAGGCAGTGGGTGTAATAGCTGAAAAAAGGGAGTTTTTGGCTGTAACATCCCTTCAATCAGCCTTGAGAGTTGGTTTTCGTTAAACTCGTTCTTAGCGGACCTCTACTGATAAATGTAAAATGTTGCTCATATTTAAAGGCAGTGGGTGTAACAGCTGAAAAATGGGAATTTTTGCCTGTAATTCCCCTTCAATCCACCTTGGGAGTTGGTTTTCGTTAAGCTCGTTCTTAGCGGATCTCTACTCAATAAAAAAGGAAAATATTTGCCAAATTTCTTGTCTTTAAACCTTATAGATCAGGAGATCTCGTGTTGACTGAATGAATCGTTTTAGTCCCATACATATACAGATATAGAACTGAACTCAGGGGCGCAACAGCCCATAGAGGGCCAAGAGCTACTGCGCCCATCTCAGTTTTAATGACGCACTGAGGTGCAAAAGCAGATGTTCTGGTCAGATGGTCAGTTTGACGCGAAACCCTCAGTGTTTAGTTCCCAAGCTCAAGCTTGGTGCTCATTTATCGACCCATTGAAAGGATTAAAAGCTGAATCGACCTGGCCAATCTCGGGGCTTGAACCTTGGTCCCGTGGCTTGGAAGCGCGATGCCACTGGGCTTCTATACAAATATTGAAATTACTGAAATATTGAAGTATTGAATTGTAGGAAAGATAACAATCGTTTACTGTTTGTATTTTAAATCTTAATTTTTTTATTAGATCGTAATATTTTAAAACACCTATAAAAAAGCAAGGATAATTACTAATAGAATTTTATTGATGATATAACATTGAAAAGTTTAAAACCCCGATTTTTTTCTCCATATTTCCCCCGATTCTTTTCTCTTATCATTAGAATCTTACAAAGTATGTATCTGGTCTTGAGGAACATGTTTTATAGTTCTTACCTTACCATATTGCCATATTGATTCAACATACCACAGTGTCACTTATTAGTTTGATATATTTTTCGCCAAAACATTATCTACGAACTTATTTTACGAGGGTCACTCTGAAATTTTTGAGATACTACTAGGTTTTTAAAGGTATACTTACAAAAAATTTTAGGAGTGATCAAAGTAGTCTCCTCTAGTATCAATCCACTTTTGTAGACGAACTTTCCACAGATTAAACGTCTGAAACCATACATTTCTTTTAATTGATTAAAAAAGGCATTTACACCCACATTAATTTCTTCTTCTGAATGAACCACGAAAGTTCTTTTATAGATTAAAAGATAACCAAAATCACAACACGATAATGTTCTCGCGTCTCTCTCTCTCAACTCCATTTTCTCTTCTGTCTAAAATTTATTCTACGCTAAACAGCTTGAAGTAAGTCAATAAAAAGTTGTCTGCTGTGTTAAAATACTTGGTATTTTCTAATTAAACCATTAATTTTGTTTTGTAACTTCCTGTCTGTGCGTACCTCAAAAATTTCACAGTTACCCTCGTATCATTGGACAGGTCAACTTTGGTGTTAAAAGAGTTTCTTTTTGGTCAGAACAATATAAATTTTAATCTATTTATCCCTTAACAAATTTGTTTAAATTATTTAGTCGTTATGTCGTCACTGTATGAGCTATCTGTCATCATTTGCTCGTAATCTAACCGGAATTATCTCAGCAGATAAGACAGTGCCGTAAATTTGCCAAAGTAATTCAAACCAAAAACGACTTAAAGAGGATTGTTTACTATTAAATGTAAATCGAGTGATAAGCATTTAATAAGTGTATATTTGAATAATGAAATGTGCTTTAATCTGCAGTTGTAGTTGAATTTCTGTAGAAATTTAATTCATATTCTCTCGGAAGTTTTTTGCTTAACTTTTGTTTTGGCCCCCCGTTGTGCTCCTTTTAGTATTAGTTACGATATAGAAGTGCAAATTTATTTAACAAATAATATAAATTTTTTTAAAGTCTTCCTACTTAAGTCAACAATAAAAAATTTCGTTTTAGTTACTTTTTATTAAATAGTTACAATTAATTTAAATATGTAATGTACATATGACAGGATCACAATATTAAGTGACAAAATAGAAAGCGATTTTCCTTACAATTTTTAAATTTTCTATCTATATATAGTATTGAACTACTTTTTTTTTTGTTTTTGTTACTATTTATTCATTAATTAAATTTAATTATTCTAATAAAATAGTAAAGAAAAAAATCACATTCTCAGAAATTAGGCCATTTCAGGTAAGTTTCGAACGCACGACCTTTGGATTAGAAGTCCAAAGCGCTATCCATTGCGATACAGAGACACAACGAACAATTTTCTTTTCTATATATGCTGTTGGACTATTATTTTTATTTATTACTATTTATTCATTTTTTAAATTTAATTAATGATTTAACATCTGAAAAACTGTATTAACATCAAGTGTCATCCACTACAAGTTTAAAAAATATATTTGAACTTGAATGGATCAATAGAAAGTATTTTATTAACGATCGAAAATTTGGACAAGGTATACATATGTATGTATATATATAGGGAGAGAGTGAACTAATAGAGAGAGTAGGAATCGAAAAAAGAGCAAACAAAATAGCTTTGTTTGCTTTTTTGTTATCTTTTAAAACCATTTTAAAAATACTATAAAAAGTTAACTTTTTGTGATGTTCCAATATTATTCGTACCTTGGGATTAAAATATTCTGACAAAAAATTAAGCAAAGATATTGTATTAAAAGCTGCTTGTTATAGTTTTATTAAAAAGAAATTGTTTTGGTTTAATCTTTGATCCCAATAATATTTGCGATGCGTACATGGAAAATAGAGAAAGGTTGGTGCCTTAACCAGTTAACTGTGATTGACGAGTATACTCGTCATGGAGAAGTTGCAGGATTTTGTGTCATAACGAGTATACTCGTCATGGAGAAGCGGGATTTTGTGTCATAACGAGTATACTCGTCATGGAGAAGTTGCAGGATTTTGTGTCATGACGAGTATACTCGTCATGCGCAAAAAGTAGTGACCATTGGTTATTTAACTTGTAATTTTTGAGAAAGACAAAACATATTCTCAAATTTCAGAATCTTTAGAATATTTTGAATCCAGTCCGCAGTAAAATAAATAAAATATACGAAAAATTTAAGATGAACTTATGCGTTTCCGTATGCACCTTCTGAAACAGCGTATAAGTTCGCTTAACGAATTTATTAACGCGTGCGATGATAATATTTTTTAAGAGGTTAGTCTAAAAGGGGCAAAGGCAAAAGTTGGAATGGTGATTTGTAGAGGGTTCCTTCAGGTATGGTCAGCCATGGGACAAATGCGTGACATCGACCAGGCACTAAGCCCATTGATAGCTGCTGGTTTGATGTTACCTAGCTATCGAATGGTGTACATGTCAATTGTTGGATTTTAGAACCATGTGCTGACATTAAAGTAATGGCCCAATGCCGAGTTGCCTAAAAAAGTTATTTTATTGAGGTAGGAAATGGAAGAATGCTTTCTAGCAAGAGGACTATGAGATCAACCCTGCAGCACCTCTCCAAAACTTCCTTATTATAAGGACAGGTAGAAAATATTTTTTCAATACAGAAGGAAAAGTAAATAAGTGTGTGCTTAGGTCTCTCAGCAGTGGCGTAATGTACACCTCTGCAACCTCAGCATTGTGGGGGGGCAGGGTTCTAGGGGGCCCAAAGCCTAACTGCCGTCAAGTACCTACCCTCTGTAGAATCCAACTAGGGGGAGGCAAAACTTGACTTTCTCAGATGTTCTCCGTTACGCCACTGTCTCTTAGTGCAGGAATTTTTATGGTCACTAAAATTCAAAGATATCCGTAATTTCTCTTACGCTTTTTGAGTAACTTGTATGTAATATATGTTTATTTAGACAAACAAATAAGGATTAGAGATAATGTTGGCACTTTTGAAAAATAAACCCATCTTTTTTATCTTGTATATTTTAACAGAGAAACTTACTCTGTGATTGACGAGTGTACTCGTCATCGCTCGATTTCCGTGGCACACTTAGTTGAGCTCTGTGAAACGGGAGCGCTTATAGTTAACTGGTTGAAGAGCGTTAAATCTTGCTATTCCGCCATTAACCTGAACCATCTAGTTAAATACCGGGCTTCATATAGAAATTGAACTTGATTTTTCACTACTGGATTTCTCATTTACGGAATAATTTATCTTCATTATTTGTTTTCGCTTCATTACCTTGAATTTGTACTTTTGGATGTCATTAGTCATTTAAATAAACTACAGATGTTTACATGCATGTTTTAGTGTTTTGTTAGATAGAAAAAAATTTAAAATCTCGAAAACGTGGTGTAGAAAAAAATTATGTTTTCCAAATTCCAGTGCTCCATATTGGAAAAGTAATTAGAATCGTGGTTTTGTGTTTATTTATATTTGTTTAGGTAATAAACTAAATCAAATATATTTGAATTCACTTATGTCCTTTTATAACTGAGTTAATCATAAAAGAATATTATAATAATTTGTTATACTCGAGAGTTTTACGGATGAAAAAGGACTAAGTTTCTTTTCTGATACAAGTACGATCATAATGTGAATCTAAGTAAGTGGTATTTTCATTGTATGATTCAGGGACATTTTTTTAAGTTTTATTTTCTATTAGATAGTTATGTTATTTTTCGCTTTATTTTAATTGGTTAATTTATCAGTGAAACCCAGCCGTGGGTAGCGTAGTTGTTAAAGCATCGGACTCCAGACCGGAGGGCCTAGGTTTGATGTTCGATGTCATCATATATCTTCAGAGTACACACGGAGTACGCGCTCCTTAAATCAGTGGGTCTAAAGTTTTGTGGGCGGTCGCAGCAGAAACCACGGGTGCAGGGTGCTGGAGAATATTTCCCTCCCCTCTAGTTCAATGTCTAAATTGTGGAGAGGGATATAGGTGGTGTCGCCATCTATGGTGTAGAAGTCCAACCTGTCTCAGGCTCTGTGGTAACTTTCATTCCTTCCCTTCTGGAAAGAGATAGCAACAACAACATCATCAGTGAAACCCAGTGGTTGAATGGTAGTGTATCGCGCTTCCACGCTACTGGTTCGGGGTTCAAATCCCGAGCTGGGAAAGGTCCACTCATCCTTTAATTCCTTCAGTGGATCGAAAAATGAATACCAAGATTGCTTGGGAATTGAACACTGGGGATTTTTGTGTCAGACTGACCACTTAACCGAAATATCTGCACATGCACCCCAGCGCTTAAGGTCAAGTGAACTGAGATAGACACAGTGACCTTGCGCCTTCATGGGCTGTTGCGCCACTGAGTTCAGTTCAGTTTATCAGTAAAGAAAAGTCGTAACTATTTGAAGAAATATATTTCTTTATATTTTCTTAGGTGATTCCTCCGTTGTAATTAAGGAAAATATTGTTTATAAACAATGGAAAAAAATTCGCAGTGTATAACCGATATCATTTTAGACATAATAATTAAAACAATGTTCAATCAAGTTAGAAGGGGCTCTCGTGAATTGAAGCTTTAAAAATTGTGTTAGAAGAAAAAATAGGTCTGAATTTATACTGTTTGGAATTATTATGACAAAAATTAACATTAAAATTTATCTAAATGTGTCACAAAAGGGAAAAATTAGGACAAAAACGTATATTTGTGGCAGTTTTTCTATTGCAAAAATATATTTTTTCGCTCTGTTTTATAAATAAACACTCTCTGCTCGAAATAGTTAACAATATTAAGGAGAATAAAGATTTACTTCAACAGCTTTTTATCTACACTTTATTTTCGTTCACAGTTGAATGAATGAATGTCTTTCTTTTTCTTGCTGTTTTGGCACGTATTTAAGTTTATTTCTAAAAGTGATCATTTATTTGTATAACTTTTTATGAGAGAAAGTTTATTGACATTTCAAATTTTCTTACGACAACTGAATGAACTGTTACTAAGATATAAAAATAATTTTATAGAATTGCTTAAAATTTTAAAATTGCATTCATGATTGTATGTTTTTGGCAATTGCGATTGTGTATATTTTTATATATATGTAATAATTCACGTTCATTTCATTTTTCAAGTTTTCTAATTTATATGGGTCCTGATTTTCCAGGACTTCGCATAATTAAGTAACTGTTAATTACCCTCAAACGGGACATAATCGTAACTTTATCTCTTTGAAATTAAAAGTTTAACGTACTTTAAATAAGAATTACATAGTGAAACATCCGACTATCTAGACCAGGGGTGCCCAACTCAAATCGGTTGGTGGGCCAAGTAAAAATTTACTGAACTGAGATGGGCTGCACATATCTAAGTAAAACAAATTATTCAAAATATTTTACACTATCGTACAACATTCTAAATATTTTATTACCTTACAATTAATGTGACACTTGTTTTTGTATTTTACTTGAGATAAATATATAATACAAATTTTATTCAATAGTTATTGATATGATCAAAAACAGCAAGTTTACCTTTTACTGGATCACAATCACAACAAAGTTGAAAGTCGACCGATTGCACTTGTTGGTGGAAGAATATCTCTTAACCTACAAGTTTCTTATCTACAGTAGATTTATGCCGCCATCTGAGGTTACGTAGTTTAACAACTATGTGCGTAACATCTTCACATTTTCTACGTGTGTTACAGTACGTTTGCATAAAATTGATTTAAATTTTCAAAAATTTTATTTCAAATGCAAAAAGGCAATTAAGCAAAGAGCAGCATTGTAATTATTACACTGTTTGACAAAAAAGTTTTTTTTCTGCCCGATAGCCAAATGTTTAGTTTCTTATTGTATGATATTAATTATTGCACCGTGATTAAAATATATCATAAAATGAAAAAGTTACATAATTTCAGAAGGTTAAAATATTAAACATTTTTATTCTGCTGCCGTTTTTATTCTGCTTACATTTCTACTAGCGGGTCTTACAGTTCTGAGGCAACTCATTAAATCCATAAAACAAGAAAAAGACTACTAATCTGAACTTAAAAATATAGACATAAACTATTTCTCTGACAAAAAGAAGTAAATAAACTACTCACTCTCAAGGGAGTTCTCGTTGAAAGAGGAATAACATACCAACGCTCATCTGCTTTGCTTCATTCATCAAAACCTGTTATTACAATTGCTTGGAAATCAAATGAATGAAAAAAATTATTTCGGTAAGAACTGCACGGGGAGAGGTGGGAGTGGGTTAAAACACGATATTTTCGATTTAACCGTCTGTAGTGCAAATGTCTAAAATAATATAGACAGAAACTTTAATTGGGCCGCAAAAAGTCTCCAAATGGGCCGCGGGTTGGGCATGCCTGATCTAGACCAATCAGGAGAGACGTCTTCGGAAGTCATGTGAGTTTGTGAACTTGCCGAGATTCTAAGAAAAATTTGCTTGCCAACAGCTACTTGTTTTGCCATGCAACCTTATTCGTTTGACCCTCGTCTTCTGTTCTATGTCTGTGTGTGTTTTGTTTATGTGTAAAAGTAATATCATAAATTGCATTATCCTCTACATGAGTACTCCTCATCGATACAATTATATTCATATACACCATCCAGGTATGATCTTCAATAAATAACACAGTAAATAAAGTGCTGGCTCAGCTGTGGTCCTAATCGCTTGAACATTGTTCAAAATTACGAGATCCGTCGCCAATAGCCCTCGTGCAGCTTTGTAGGGCG
The DNA here is from genome assembly GCA_019973935.1 of Trichonephila clavipes. Classification (NCBI taxonomy): domain Eukaryota; kingdom Metazoa; phylum Arthropoda; class Arachnida; order Araneae; family Nephilidae; genus Trichonephila; species Trichonephila clavipes. The sequence goes on along the minus strand of BMAU01017974.1, from coordinate 1,451,865 downwards.
ACTTTAACGTATCTCTCATTCACTCACTGTAAAAGTTGGTAACTGTGAATTTATTTTTTAAGATTAAAAAAAACTACTGAGCTTATCTAGTCTATTTGTATGAGCGCGGTAGCCAAATGGTCATGGTTTCAAACTCTTAGCTGACATCGTCATGTTTCGGGCTTAGAGTTTAATGTTAATGAAGACCCGCCGTGTAGAGGTGCTGATGCACGTTATATCTCCAGAATTCTTTCATTGGTTTGGTGTAAAAGTTCGGAGAAAGGGGATGCTGGCTCAGATGTCGGCCATGTCACTTGACCATGTTTAAAAATTACGAGGATCTTCGCCAACAGACGTCATGTTGCTTACTCGACGTAAATTCAAATCAAATTAAATCTAGTATCTTTGTATGAGTTTGGAGTTTCTGGATATATTTGAATTATTTTTAGAAATACTTTTGTACTCTATAATAAAGTTAATGCAAATATTACTTAAAACATTTTAATTACGTATGTTTTTAAAAAAGTTGCTGCGATTCTTACAAAAGATTATACGATCCTTGCAATTTCTAATGATTAATTATTTAAATATTTTTTGCTTTTGATTCTGATGACCCTTTTATTCTATACCAAACGATGTTTCTTTTTATGTTATTCGAATGAATAATGATCTGAAAATAATTAGTTTCATTATGATATTTTATACTTAATGATGTCTGTCGTCAGTGTAAATCTCAAAACTGGAGACAGACTTATCATTCAGAACAACCGATAATTATTCTTGTATTTATTTTAAGATAAAGGAATCACTAGTATTTGAAAATAATGTTACGACTCCTAATTTATAGTTTTATCTTCCCGATGGGGGATTTTATTTTAGTGAGGATCCTGAATTGATTGTATGAATTCCCTATGAAATATATCCGAAACTAAATGAAAAATACATCTGTTCATTTCTTTTTAGTGAGTTCTTATAAAATTCAATTCTTTAAAAGTTTAATACAAAGAAAAAGAAAAAAAATAGATTAACCCCTTGAGGCAGGGGTATTCAACCTTTTTTTCTGCTGGGCCGCATACATAGGTCAGCTATGTCACGCAGGCCGCAACATGGGGATAAATGGGGGAGGGGAATAAATGCTTTAACACCAAGGTAACATTGGAAATTTAAAATGTGGAAAGTTGATAAAAATATTATAACTTCTGTTTTGCCTTTTTTAATTATAATTTTTTATATTTTTATTTTTGTCATTAACACAAAATTAGAAGCATTTAAGAAGCACTCTTCCACAACTTCTGCATCATTAAACAGTTTCACAGGATTACTAATAATATACCAAACTTCATTGGATATGTCTTTGTTACTTCTGTGATATTACTACTCATAAAACGCATTTTTGCTGTTGTGAAGATTATTCAAGAGAAAGCCTATTTATCACATCTTGAAAGAGATATCGATAAAAAGTGTCATTGAAGATTCCTGTATATATGTTGGTACTTTTTAAATACAGCATACTTTAGTGACAAATCAAAAACAATTACTGATACATGTTTATTTTTCACTACAAAATAGTCACCCTCCCACTTAGACACAAAATATAATTATTTTTCCACAGTATAGCTAATTCAAAATGAGGATTATTGATAAATATGTAATCAATAGTGAAAAGTGCAATGTACATTGCAACATTTCATAATCCAAGCTCTCTCTCCTCGTACCGTCCAATCCGTCCGATTCAGCTGTTTTTCGTTTTTCCGTTTATTGTGCACTTGTGATTTCGCGACTGTAGGCTTTTTTAAAAAAATAATTCATACCATAAAATAGGTATCTTCTTATCGCAGTAAATGTGGAAAAATATTTAAAAAATCTGTTTTTATTTAATAAAAATTACTTTGACTTTTTCCCATGGAAAACCTAAACTTTATTTACTTAAACTTCATTCACTTTCTGGCAGTGCTTAACACAAACATTATTTTTTAATTTTATTTTCCCCTTTATGTACCAGAGAGAGCACCTTTTCCACATAGATATGTTTTGTAATTCTGAAATTTTTTTTTTCCACAGCAATGTATAATGCATATGGGAAATATTACTTTCCCCTTAACTAATTAGTTCTATGATATTCTTCTTCAATGGCTCAACAGCCCTGGGGCAGGGGAACCCTGGTTTTCTCCAGGCATTTCTACTTTTGGCAACTAATATCCAGTTGCCCAAAGTGCCGATACAGTCAATCCATCTTAGCGGGGTGTGCCGCGAGGTCTATACCCCATTGGCTATTCCAAAATGATTTTCTTGGAGCAACAATCATCATTCATTCTACCCAAGTGACCAGCCCATTTAAGTCTCTGTAATTTGACGAATTTTATAGTATCAGGCTGTTTGTAATTTTTATAGAACTGTAAATTAGATCTTCTGCTCCATGATTGACATCACCAGAATACAATGTAATATGTTTCACTCGAAAATTCTCAAAGCATCTTCATCACGGACAGTCAATGCCCAAGTTTCTGATGCAGAAATCAGTACAGATCTTATAAGACTTTTCTAAAAAAGCAAATTAGTTCTTAATTTGAGAAAGGTGGATTTTAAATAACTTTTTAGGACATAAAACCACCTATTTGCAGCAATGATTCTTTTATAAATTTCTGGGGGGGCAGATAATTTTTATTATTTATCTCCGTTCCCAAATAAGTAAAAGTATTAACTTTTTCAAATTTATAAAAAATTGCCTATTTCTATATGACTAAGTTGTAAGCCAGATTTTAAACTAGGTAAACATTTAGTTTTATTTTTGTTTCCAGATAAGTTCATTCTTTTAGCACTTTGTTCTAATGCATGATTATTACTACAGTTGCGCAAAAATGAGATATAAATGTATTGGAAATATCTTTTTCTGCTAATGACGCAATATAAGCTCTGCCGGTCAAAATATATCATTATTGTAGTTTTAATTTAAACCGCCTTAATTATCGCTGTATATATTTCGGGGTAGAGAGATATACTTTTTTAAAAACCTCTCTAAGCACAAATTCATTTTACAAAATCAAGGATAACTATTTATTGATTTCCACTTAACGTTTACTATTTATAGAAACACAATCATCGCTCCCTCGTTTTCACTTTATTTGCAACCTCCAAAGCAATACTTCAAGCTGAGAATCGATAAAAATTGATAAAGGCAAAAGTACTTCAAATGGGGGAATGGTTTTAAATATAGTGCGATGGTTTCGGGGTGATGAATTTCGTGAAAGACGTCATCTCTTGTTGGGAAAATAAGTTTTACGTCATTTGTATTTCGCTAAAGGTTAGTGGAATTAATATGCAGGTAATTGAAGGCGTGTGTTTTTTGGAAATAAAAGTAATGATAGGGCACAAAGCGTGAATAAATTATTTCTTTTCGTATCGATTCGGGCTTCGTTTTGGGAGGATTAGTTTTGAAATTAAAGAAACACGCATCGTGATTGCTGGCGCCAGAGATTTTATTTTAAAAGGATGTATTTCTGATGGGATTTGTTTTTGTACGTTTGTATCAATTTTGATAAGTACCCATTATTGAATATAACATTATTCTTCTGATTTTTATTAATAGGATTTCGGTATTAGATTCAGTGATATTGAGTGATAACCGTGTAAGTTGAATTCGCGTAAGTCGGGGTATAATTTAGCATATAAATATACATACAGGCGAACCTCCATATAACGACAATCTATTTTACGAAGTGGCCGCGATAGCCGAGTGGTATAGGTATCGAATCGTGGCTTGCCTTGTCACGATCTCGAGCCCAGTACCTCTAAAGACCCGCCGTGTAGGACAGCGTTGCACGTTAAATCTGTCGAGAGCTGAAACGTCCTCCTGTTGGTGTGGTGTGGTAGTTAGGAGAGGGGGTGCCACCTCAGGTGTCGTCCACCTCACTTGACCATTGTTCAAAATTTACGTGGTCCGTCGCCAAAAGCCCTCGTGCAGCTGAACAGTGCGACGTTAATATTCAATCAATCAATCTAGCTATTTTACGAATTTCTCTATTTTGCGAACTTTTTCCTGGAACCAAGAGCATTTTACTATTTTCTTCGTACAATAACCTCCAAATAGAGAAGTGCATTTTCTATTTAACGAACTTTTCTTCTTGTAATTCAGACTTTTTTCTCTCTTTTTTAAAAATATTTTAGGACCTTTTTCAAATTATTCTTTTATTTGCACACATTTCAGGATTATCAATGACTTCGAACTGGTTTTACTGCGTCCATCTTACCTAGATCAGTGGTCTCCAACACCCAGTTCGCGAACCGGTACCGGTCCGTGGTCCAAATACTACTGGACCGCACAAGAAACATCAAATTATTTCCATTTTATGTACTGCGGCATATTTTTCTTGAGTTTGGACTACTTTTTATGAAAATCACTTTAAATTTCCTTGTTAAATCACTTTATATGCATATTTAGTGTAGATATATTTTATTCTAAAGACGTTTGAATACAATTTTAATAAAATTATTAAAACAAAACAATCTAAAATATAAACAATCAGCGTCTTTCCCTCTCAATGGGCCGCGGTAAAATTATCCAACGTTGACCGGTCCGCGGTCATAAAAAGTTTGGGGAACACTGAAATAGAGCAATGAATTTTGTCCATAGTTTTTCAAACAAAGAACTCAAATAAAATTAAAAGAATTTATCAGTAATTAAATTTAAGGACACGTGTAGTAATGCATGCTTAAAATTACTGGTTATAAAATAATGTACGTTTAAAATTACTCTTAGGCTTGAAATTAGAAAATGTTGATAAATAATTCATTAGTCTTAATATGAAATTATTTTTTAAAATTGAAAATACAGCGGACAAATTTTTGTCTCGTTTTCTTGCAGATTTCTTTTTGATGGGTAAGATATATAAAATGGATTGGTATTAATCTTAAAAAAAGAATGAATAATTACTTTTTTATTAGTGTATTGTGTTTATGAGCTTAAAATTTGTTTTATGTGATTTTTTAAAGTATATTAAAAGATCAACATCTATTCTGCGAACTTTCCATAAAGCAAACTTTTGTAATGGCCTCCCGCCTGAGGAAGCCATCTCTTCATCTACTCGACCTAAATCTGTAGGAGGTAAAGATTGATAACCCATGCTAACCATGAGAAATCCAATTTATTATTACCAAATGTAATAATCAAAGACAATCCAACTATAGAGGGAAAATCTAGAGTGGTATAACGTAACTCAAAATCTTATGTGAACAAGCGCTTGAAATCCTAATCACTTAACTTCACTCAAAGTTATCCTAAGAATCCTAACTACCTTAATTTATTTCAATAACTAAAGCCCGTCCCATAATCACGCGTCAAAATTACAATCCTTACCGTAACAGCACTGCTTTCAGCAATTCAGCTTCTCTTTTCCTTCTTCTACCCTGATTACTAAACATCCACTATATATATACTAGTTAATCTGCATATCAAGGTTTCTTCTAGAGAGAGATAGCTGTGAAATAACTCAATTGTTGGCCCCAAAGATTCCCCAAGAGGATTAATAGAAAATTCCGTAAAGCTCCGTCACAAGTTTTCTTCAGGATTTATCAACTTCCTTAGATAGGGATCCGACTGTATATATTACTTTTAGTTAGGGCCAAAGTCGAAAGGAAATAATGATTTAGAAAAAAAAGCTTAGTAAAATCTTAGATGACACCTATACAAAATCGCAAACCGTAATTGGTTTGATGTAGAAGGTTTTTAAAATCTAACAAAGTTGTCTCCGGCTCAAGAATTTTTCTTCCTCTCACAAAATTTCCTCGTAGCATCATACAAGTAATTTTTTTTATTCCTTGTTTCGTTGAAAACTTACGCTCCGTTAGAGTCTATATTTCCCAAAATTTGTGTGTGTGTGTGTAATTCTTTTTCAATTAAACTGATGCCCTCTGTCGAATTCCCACAACCACCGTCCGATACTCTGATTGAACTAAAGACTCAAATTCTTCAAGGTCTTGCTCATACGTCAACTCCTGATTTTGGGAATCCAGAAGTTCTTAAACGTCATCACTATCCAATACTATATTTAATTGCCTGGAAAGAGATAGACAACTTCTTCAATCACATTACCAATTTCATCACACTCTGGTACTGCCTGAGTTTTAGTGATGAAAATAAAAAATGATTTGGTCTGACAATTTGACAATATTTGAAACTCACGTAACTTCGGGTTCTCATAAGTCGAGGTAATATTGTGTGTGTGTACATATTTTTGCCTATTATTTTATTAAAAAATTAGTTATTAGTTATTTTGCAACGATATTTAACGTAATACGTCCAATCGAATTGTCTTGATGCTTTTTTTGTTAAATGAATTGCAAATACCTTACAAAATAAATGACGCTTTCAGGAATTCGCTTTTTGAATTTGCCTTTTCTAAATAAACATGATTGAAAATTAATATTTTTATATGTAGATTTTGCAATAAAAATACATTTTAAGGGGGGTACTGTATGATTCAGATTAAATTGACAAAAAAAAACCGGCGAAAAAAAAATTCAAATAATTTCCTTAGCTTAAAATATTTTTCAAAAAAAAAAGAGGAGTTCTAATAACTTTTATGTTCGTTTTTATTCACATCTCAGTCGCTAAAAAAATTTTAAACAAATTAATCTCAGAAAATAAAAATGACTCATTTGTCTTCATTTAAAATAGTAAAGCTTTTTTTCTATCGTGCCAAATGCTTTCAATTTTTTTTACGCATTTTTTAAGGAATTTTAAAGAAGCACAGAGAAAAAAAAGTATTTTAAATATCAATAGTGATAGCAGAAAATCCATACTTTTTTTATATGTAGCTAGAAGTATTTGTACGTCAAATTTCCTTTTTGAACGTCAAGTGTTGTAGGAGTAGCATTTTAAAATCCATTCATAAATTTTAAAAATTTTCTTTAAAAAATTAAATGGCCTTTGTTGTATTTTGAGGTTAAAAATTGTCTTACATAATTGTATTACATTTTATTCAATTCCTATGACCAGTTCAATATCTCCTTATATATATATATATATTAAAAGTTAATAAAATACTTTTTATTCATCCACTGAAGTTCAAATACATTTTTTAAACTTGTAGTGGATGACACTTGATGTTAATACAGTTTTTTCAAATTTCAATTTATTAATTAAATGTTATTTTTTCATTTTACATTTAATTTGCATTATTTCTGGCGAAGTTTGATTTATATCTGCAATAGATGGTGCCAGTACATTTTGCTAACGAAGTAGGAATTGACTTAATTTTTTGTATATATATTATTTGTTTTTATGTATAAACGAAATACGTGCGTCAGAACGCACCGTCCTTCGATATAGTTTAAATATAAAGTAGTTCAATGTCTATTTCATTTATGAAGAAAAGTAATTTGAGGATGAGAATGGTAATGATAAAGGATTAATCCAAATATGTGTTTGTATTTCATTATCATTTATATTATTAATGTTTTTTTTTCTCTTTTTACCTGAAAATTGTGAATTCTGCTAAGAAAAATCAATTATATTTCACTAGAAAAAAATATTTAAAAATAAGACATAATTATTGAATTTGAGAATTTATCAAAATTTTTGAATGTAGTTCGAGTTTTTAAAACCAAAATGATCTTTGACAATTTTGTTTTAAATAAGAGAAACTTACATTTAGAAGTTTTATTTTGATCCGTATTGATAGTTTTATCTCTTTGTTGTTTTAGTCTGAAATCCAATACTTTATGTAATTTCCATTGCTATATTTGATATAACTTCTTGCATTAATTTTATTTTAGGAATCATAAAAAAGTCCATTATTGACTGTGACGATAGTAAAATAGTAAAGAATTCTATTCGGGATAGTAAAACTTGTCAAGTGGAAAGTAAACAGGAAGTAACATCTCAATGAAATTCTAAAGATCAAATTTAAGAAACGCTGAAATATTGCAAAAGAAATGTTAGTGGTTTTGGGATTGTGAGAAATCAGATTCTTTGGGTTTCAAGTGTATTATATAAGAAATCATGTATTTACCTCACCAACTTCTTGATTGTCCCTTAGGTTTTTTATTGTATTTCGGGCCCTATTCAGGATATTATTATTATGGAATATTAAACTAAACATGAAATAATTTTTGATCCTTATTAATTAACTTCGATAATGATTTTTGCTTTTAAGATTAAAACGGAAACGTCCTCTTATGTATTGATTTGGATCGCTGAAATATTTAATTTCAATATATTTATTTCAAGATTAACTGGTTAATAAAGAGCATGATATTGATTAAAAAGCACTGAATACCGACTGGAAATATCGAGTTTAACTCCAGCTAAAATAACTGAAGCATTGCTTCGAAAAAAATACTTATTTAATTTTTTAGAAATGTCAAAATTTTATGTAAAAAGGTGAAAATTAACCGATGGAGATTGTTATGTTTAACAATCTTTCTACTTTGCAATTGAGACAATTACAATTTTACAATTCGTTGTATAATATTAAAAATACCCAGAAAAAAAGAGCAGAGCTTTCAATCGATGTGTTTTCTCATTAAGGATAGACGCAGTAATCAAATGTAAGTGGGGCGATCAGAAAAAAAGGTTACAAATCGAATAAAGAAATATTTATTAACAATAGACAGAAAATATAAAAGGGAATTAAGAGGCATACGTGCATATCACATTTCGACACAATCATCAAGTCTATTTAGGCATTTATTAGACCGCAGAACCAACTTGTTTAACCCGTCTTACTAGAAATCAGGTCCCTGTCCATTGAACCAGGTCTCCACGGATGTTTTCACAGAACTGTTAGAATTTCGCAGCACATCAGAAACGATATGCTGCACGCTACCATAGCTCAGACCCAGCTCTGAAAAGATTTCACTCTGTTATCCGTCAGTCATTTTGAATCATTGCTTCAATACGTGCCGTGTTGATATATGCCGTTGAAGAACTTGGCCGGCCACTCCCTGCCATACTGCGATTTTCGACATCCTGTCTGCCTGATTGAAAAGAGTGACACCATTTCGCTAGATGTTGCCTGCTCATTGCTTCTTCACCATAAACTTTCACGAATTGACTGTGAATGGCAGATGCGGACACATTCTTTGCCCATAAAAATCGCACTTCCGAACAAGACCAATTTCCTAAGCGTCTTGCCATTTCAATCGTTCTGAACTGTCTGAGAACTTTCACTACTTACCCGCAAACCAGCTGTATGACAAGTAGCTCCATTTGTTTCTACTCTGGGGAAACAAAATTTCTCAACAATGTGTAGTTTTCAAATGCTGCGGCTTTTAACCTTTATTTTCTAATCATCCCCCTTAAGAAGTTCTTTATTGACTAAGAAATATTTTTATACAAGTTAAGAATAAATATTTCGTAAATGATTCTGGACTTCATTCTAAACTAAATGTTGCAGAGTTGCAGTGGAAAACGACGGCTTTTATACCTTTAAGGTATCCGACTACGTTCGGAACCGTGATTTTAAAACAACGCATAAATGGATAATTTTCAGATTAGAATACATGTATAAATTTGTTTTAAGGACATTTTGACAAAAATTATTTAAGTATAATATTTTGGCAAAAAACTAATTTAGAATAATCTTTTTTCCAAATGTTCTCCTTTTGTGAAAAATGGTTCTATTATAATAATATTTTGCCTGTATATATCTCAGACCTCTCTGCAGAGGCTCAACTAGAATGTTTGAAAAATTCACATTATTTTTAGAGTTACCACCAATTGAAATAATTGGCGTTTTTTTTCTTAAAATTACTCCCCTCAGTTGTCGTAAAATATGAATAAACCCACTTCTAAGTTATGTATTTCAAAAATTCTAGTTGAGCCTCTGTAGAGAGGTGTGAGCTATATACAGGCAAAATATTATTATAAAATCACAAAAGGAGAACATTTGGAAGAAAGATTATTCTAAGTTAATTTTTAGCCAAAATATTGTATTTAAATAAAATACTTTTGTCAAAATGTCCGTAAAACAATTTTATGCATATATTCTAATCTAAGTGACACTAAATATCATGAAAATTATCCATTTATGCGCTTTTGCAAAATCACGGTTCCGAATACCTTAAGTTCGTTAGGAACTCGAAAGTTCCTCTCTAGGTCATTAAGAACTTAATAAAGCTGAATATACGAGTCTGTAATGTATTGAAATAGCCAATTTTTGAGATAAAAATTCAATGAAGTTAATCTCAAACAATTAATAACAAGAAAGTGCCCAACTGTAATTCCAATGTAATTGATCATAGTATGTTTCGTACAAATATCAACATATCAAGCAGTAACTTTTCTAAATATTCTTTCTGGCGTAAAAAAATAATCGAAGCAGTTTATTTGAATCATTTTTTGAAACTATGAAGGAATGGTAATGGAAGTGATAACAACATTTCTCTGGAAGAGTTGTGAAATAACTAAAAATATGCAATGAGCAATGTATGGTGAATCACGATAATCAATATTTGGTTGTTGAACCACGATGGTGTATAGGTTGTGTGAGGAATTCGAACGACGGAAGTTTTATTTAAAAACAAAATTCTGAGTGAAGAGTTACAAGTTTCTTTTTTCCTTTGATGTTCAGTGTTGCATATACAGATATTTGACTGAAAGCTTGAAAAGCTGGTATCTGCTGTAGAAAGTTTATACATGTTAAGAGAAACTCTCTCAAAACTTAAAAAAAGTTCAATAATCTCATCTTTCACTGTTGTCGAAGCGAATGCAAATTCTCGGGTACGAGGTTTGTATAAATAATTATTTTTAGTACTTACACCAAATACAGTTTTTCAATGCTTGAGTAACATTTTAACAATTTTCACGTTAACTTTTCAGAGTTTTCTGAGAAATATATTTAAAAGACTTTTCAGATAGATGGCTTTCGTTTTAATATTTTTCTGTTGATTTTTACTTGCATCGAAGAATATGTTTTTAAAATAATTATAATTATCTATTACTATCTAATCTTTACATTCCATTCAAGGAGAGTTTAGCTATTTTTCTCGAATGGTCCTTAAAATTAATAAACCGTTTCAAATGGATTTGAAAGGTTTTAAATTGTAGTGTGTGATCTTTTTCGCTTAGATTGCCACATAAGGTGTAAGAAAAAATTATTATTAGATTGGCATGTGTGAAATGTTGGATTTTTAAGTAAAAATATAAAACTGTATATCTTATTTTAAAAGCTGATTATTTTATCAAACTTTGTTCCATTTGCATCAATACACCTTTTACAACAAGACTTTAAGGTATCCGATTACGTTCGGAACCGTGATTTTAAAAAAGCGCATAAATATAAAATTTTCATGATGATATTTAATGTCGCTTAGATTAGAACACATGTATAAAATTGTTTTAAGGATATTTTGACAAAAAAATTATTTAAACACAATATTTTGGCAAAATAATAATCTTAGAATAATCTATCTTCAAAATGTTCTCCTTTTATAAAAATGCTTCTAAAATAATAATATTTCGCTTACATAAAGTAAAGACTTCTCCAGAGAGTCTGAACTAGGATTCTCGAAAAATTTACATTATTTTCGGAGTTACCACCCATTGAAATAAATATCGGCGTTTTTTTTCTTAAAATTGCTCCCCTCTGTTATCGTAAAACATGGATATAAACCCACTTCTAAGTTATATATTTCAAAAATTCTAGTTGAGACTCTGTTGAGAGGTCTGAGCTATATACAGACCAAATATTATTATAATAGAAGCATTTTTCACAAAAGGAGAATATTTTGAAAATGGGTCATTCTATGTTCATTTTTTGTTAGAATATTCTACTTAAATAATTTTTTATTGTAATAATATTCTTAAAACAATTTTATATACATTTTCTAATCTAAAAGACACTAAATATCCTAAATATTATCCATTTATACGCTTTTGCAAAATCACGGTTCCGAACGTAGTCGGATACCTTAATACATAAATGCCTTTCTTTAAGAAATTCTGATCTTCAGAATCAATAAACTGTAATACGGAATTTTCAACACTGTATTCATTTTCATACGTAAAAATTATTCTAAATGTTTAAGGAGGATATGGTACGATTTACACAATTTTTTTAATTTACTGATACTTAAAAAACTTTTTTCCTGCCCCCTATGTGTGTCAATTATGTAAAATAGATTTTTTTTATGCTCAATACTTTATAAAAAGTTAAACATATAAGTTTTAACGAAAAAATTAAAAATTTATGAAGCGATTTAAAAATGCTACTACTTTTTTTTTACACACAAATGACGTACACACATGAAATTTGATTTACTAGTACCTACAACAATGTATAACAAAAGGTGGCATGGGTTTGGTGATAATATGATTGATATTTTCTTACAATACTCTTTTTTATAAAATCTTATTGAAAACTCCTTAAAAAATGTATAAACTCTTTTTTTTTTAAAAATAATTATTGCTTTGATTCAAAAATATATACGAATTTTTGTAACATGTTTTATTGACAATAGTTAGAAAATGTATTAATAAATCATTTGACACAATAGGGATAAAAAGCCTTAGAATTTTAAATGAAGACAAACTAGTTACTTTATTTTTCTGAGATAAGTCGATTTAAGGTTTTGGTTTGTCATTGGGAAGTGAAAGAAAATGAACGTAAAAGTCATGGTAATGTTTTTTTTTTTAAACTTAGAGCTTTCAAATTTTGTGAGGTGATAGAAAAGTGTATAAAGAATAATTTAGGCTAAAGAAATTGAATTTGATTTTGTAATTGAATCGTACTGTGTTTTGTCAATTGAATTGTACTCTGTCCCCTCAAAAATGAAAGTCTATTGGCGAAAATCCATTGAATAATCCGGATCAGTGGCGCACACAAGGGGGTCTTGGGGGTCCGGACCCCCAAAGCCCGTGATTTTTTTGTCCGATTGATTATAATTCTAAGTACATCTTACGTAAAATTTAATTAAGTATTTGTTATTAATGATTAATTTTATTAATTAATGCTAATTATTTATTCAATAATGAGTTTTTTACTGTGTTTTGTTCCCCCAAATCGACAAAATCAAAAGGAGCATCATACAAGAATGGTGAACTTTCGACCCCGGACTTCCCCCTTGAAAAACTCCTGTGTGCGCCACTGATCTGGATACTGGAAAATTTCATATTTTAACTCATTTAATTTCTCAATTGTTTTGTACGACATATGCGGCTGAGCTTTGTCGTATAGAAGTATTGGACCAGGCCGATTAACAAGTGATGGGCGTATGTTTTTCAATTTTTCATGTATCTTATCAATGTATTGGCAGTATAATAAATACTTTTGGATTCGTTTCCACCAATGCCTTCAGAATATCTTTTTTCATGGATGTTTAAGTTCTTCCACGGGGCTCATTTTGTAAAGAAAAATCATTAGACCGAAATTTTTCAAATCATTGATGCTCTTTTCGATCGTTAACATTATGGGTTTAATTCATGACATCACATGATGAAGGGAAACACGTGCTCTCCATTGAATTCGAAACAAACATTAAATATTATTTGTTGTTCTATTTTTATAAAACTCAGATAAAATTTCAAATTTCATATTTGGATAAAGATGTTTAAATGTTAGGAAAAAAAATTCTTCAAAAATTTTTTTAAAATTAAAAAAAAATCGTATTTTATTCTTATACTTTTAAATAAAGTGCATTTTGTATACATATGTACTTTTTAAGACAAAGTTTCTGCAAAGAGCAAAACTTGGCAACACCGAAGTGCGTGAATTGATCAGCTGGAAACACAAGATAGTTTTCATCGTGTGATTATGACGTCACATGAGTTTTTGAATTGATTGACTAGAATCACGTGGCTTTCACTATTATGTGTCTATGACGTCACATGAATTGATCCCATTCTCCTCCAATGCTTCGTTTACGTTGCGTGATTTTGCCGAATAATTATCAATACTCGTATAAAAATCACACGAATATCAATTGAATTCATATTTTTACGATATTCAAAAAAAGAAAGAAAGAAAGAACAAAATGGAACACTTTCGAGAAATTCATGTTTGATGAATTGGGTCTCTGGCGATGGACACTAAGACTATATAAACGAGGTTATGCGTAAAACAAAAGCATAACCAAAACCGGTAGACGAACGTTCACATGTAACGAAAATTAAACATTTCATTTGTACCAACCTAATATAATAAAATTAATAACACCTTATCGAGAGCATTAGGAAGAATTTTGTATTCTACGATAAACCGTATTTGTGTAAAACAATTACATACATACAAATTATTTTCATCACAATGTTTTTTAAGGCTGTCTGCGGTAAAAGTACGAGAGCCTGAACTAAATGCGAAGCACATTTTCAGATAGAAAAATGCCTCAATTTCCAATATTATAACTCATATCTCTGTTAACAATATAGTGTTTTTAAAAATTTCCAAATTTTACATGAATACTTTCTTTTTTTTTGTTTTAATGCGTGAAGACATAGCCCATTTAACATTACGGTATAGGAGAAAAAACGCGAAGCACATTTTACACCAGAAAAAAAGATTCAACTCGGTTAAAAATGGGGAGTATGATAAAAAAAATGTTGCTCTCTAAAGGATGGTGAAGCCAGATTATCATATAAAATGTTTATTTTTTTATATCTGAAAAAATGTTCCAAATTTGGGTCCTATTCTTTAATATTAACCGAAAACAGTCTTAAGAAATATTTTGCGGAGCATGATAAATGACAAAAAACAACCGTTAGAACATTTTTAATTCAAATTGGCGTAATTTTTGACTAATAGAAAAATTGATTCTTTCTTTTTTATTTTTAGAAAATATTTTTGTTATGTATTTACTAAACTAACCCATTCTTAGAATTAAAAGAAAACTTTAGCAAGATGCTTTACGTACTTCCTCTATAGTAATTCGTTTGGATAAATAAAAAAAAATTCTTCCTTTTTCAAAAATTTGATTTTTTTTAATAATTATTAATAAGCTCTTGCAACTTTTATTTGAATTTAACTCCGCAAATTTTGTAACGTAAGAATAAATACGCATTTCACTTAATTCTAATTTATCAGATTTATTTCATTAAATTACATAAAACTTTTTTCATTTACAAGAAAAAAGAATTTATTTTAGCCTTCCAAATTTAATAACACAATCTCGGTTTCATTCGCATTTCGAATTAATTTATGGTTGGCAGCATTTTTCTCGTTGTATCTAATAAAATCGGTTCGTTGAAACGTTCTAAACTTTTAATGAATGCAAATGAAGATGGACAGTTCTACTTAAAGTAGTTTAGACGACGAATGCAAAAGCTTTTACCTTGTTACTACGAGATATTCATTTGCTATATTAAAACTGAGAGAGATGTCACTGCAAACACATATTCAGTAAAATTTAATTTATATCTTACTTAACTGTAGTACTTCTACTGCATTTTCAAGTCACTTACTTGATGGTAAAATGAGCCATTACTTTGTGTTTAAGCTCCGGAATAAAGCCTCATGTAATATAATATTTAATTAGACGTCTTGAATTAATTAGAGAGTGAATTTCAGGTTAATATAGAGAAAGTTATTTATTTGCTAAAGTGTATACATTAAGTTTGTCGTCAGGATTAAAAAAGAGTTCATCGAGTTGAGTTGCATTTTTTAAAAATTTCGTATCATTTAATTTTGCTGACATAATTAAATTTTAGAATCATTGGAACAGAATGAGGGATGTAAGGATTATTTTGTATTTACTTTCTAGTTTAATTTGTGTCTGTAGAACTTCCTTTCGTACTTAAAAATTTTAATTAAAGTTTCATCTTTGATGATCGTATTGAAGAGATCTTATTCGATTGTTAGAAAGTTTCTTTACTTACTAATTATTTAATTACGTAATAATTCTAATTTAATCTTTGACGTTATGGAAAAATGGGGTAAGGTCTAGTCTTGAAACAACATATTTTATTAATTATGGTTGTATTGTTCATTTTCATCGATTTTGATTTAGCTACATTCTAAAGGTTGTGTATGTGTGTATATAAATGTAAGGACAATGTTTGAAAACTATTATATTGCAAGTAAAAGTTATTATTTTTTTTAACCCCTACGGGACCATAAGCTGGCTAAAATGTAAATATTAGTATATAACTGTTTACTTTAGTGTGTTTAGATGGGAAACAGACAAAATACAGAAGAAGTATCAATAACAATGTGTATTTGTTTTGAACTTTTATGGAATTTTTTATGAAAGACCACTTCTGAGAGTCAATTTCCGTTTGTATGTTCTTAGCAGATTTCAATTTAGCAAAAGAGACATGCATACCACATTTCATTACGATTGGTCAGAGAGTTCAAAAACGGGAATTTTTTTTATCAATAACTCCATTGACTTCCCTCTCTCCTCATTGGTGTCAACTTTCTTAAAGTCCGTTCGTAGCGAATCTATATTCAACAAAAGAAACATTCCTACCAAATTTCGAGTCTGTAGGTCTAACAGTTGCAAAGAAATTTTTTTTATCTATAATTCCCCTTTTATCTTTGCAACCCACCATGGAGGTCGATTTTTACAAAACCGTTTCTTAGAGGAATTTTGCTTCATGAAAGGAACACACCTACAAAATTTCAAGTCTATTGGTCGAATAGTTCAAAAACAGGAATATTTATCCATAACGACCTTTAAGCTCTCGCGACCTTACCCCATTTTGGATTCGAATTTTTCAAATTCGTTCCTCGCGGATCTCTACTCCCTCAAAGAAACAAGCCTACAAAATTTCAAGTCTGTATATCAAATAGTTCCGGAGATATCGTGTTGAGTGATTTAGTGAATGAGTGAGTGTGTCGCTTTTCTTTATATACGAGATAAGAATTTTTTTATATCGTATAAGATTTGACAATACCAGGGATTTGTTTTTATTTGTTCAAATATACTTTATTACTACAAAAAACTATATTTACCGAATAATGTAAAACACGTGAAAAAACATGATACATTATTTCATTACTCAATAAAAAAACTGAAAGAATAAAAGAGTACAGCCTGCAAATGTTTTACCATTGACACCACATGATTTGACAATTCTTTTCTTCCCTAGCGTTCCAGTTTTCGTAATTGCGTTCGGCTTATGTTCTTTTTAGACATTCTATTTAAAAATGCAGATAAGGTTATTATGAAATACCATAATAACGAATTTTCAAATGGGAATGAGTCATGAAAGGTCATTAGTCATGAAAGGTATAATAGTAATGTATAGATTCTCAAACGTCATTCGTTCTTCTGATTGAACTGGGTCTAAAGACTCAAGTTCTTTAATGTCTTGCTCTTGCTCATGCTGTGTCAGTTCCTGATAGTGGGAATCCAGCAGTTCTTGAACGTCATCTCTATCCACTTTTAGATTTATTTGCCTGCTAGACAGATAACTTCTTCAATCAGATTACCATTTTCATCTGTCTCTGACATTGATTCCCCGTCTTAAGTTTCCGTTATTTATTATTTTTTTTTGTAAGATACATTGACGAGATTTGAAAATCGTCTAACTCCAAGTTCGCGTAAGTCGAGGTTTTACTGTATTATATATTGAAGTGAGAAATATGTGAAATATTAAAAAAAATACTTATTAAATTTCTGGCTAAAAAATTTATTCTGATTATATGGATGAATGTACACAATGTTCACAACAACCTATTGTGTCTAGAATTGCTACAATCTAGAAATTGCATTGTGATATTCAATAATGCACATAAATGGTTCTCCACGCAATCAAAGTTTATTCCTTAGTTTAGATGGCATAACCTGCAAATCTCATCCTAACAGCTCCGCATAATCCTAACTATCTCCGCTCCATTCACACGCTCTCGTCAAATTTCTGTCTAATCTCACGGTCTTTGGCGTCAGACACTCCCCTGGGTAGTATTCAAACCGAGTCTTGCTCTCGAATATAATTTATTTCCCGAATTCCGCGTTTGCTCCCCTCCTGATATATTATTCCACCCTCTAAACAATACGCCTTTTCGGCGGGGCGCCAGGGCGTAAATTACTCTTACGATAAACCGTTTCGGGGCAGATTACTCCTCGCCCCAGTTCGTCGGATATCGTTATTCGAAGCACCCTAATTCTAGTTAAGGAAATAGAGACATCACAAAAGTGAATTTAGTCAGTGGAGATTCGATTGGACATACGTCATCACTTTCAATTCCTTCACCTTTATGCGTGGAACTGGGGGTTCTTTACGACCTCGAAGTGAGATGAGTTACACGAAATGGCGCGTGGAATCTGTTATGTAATGGGATTCGATCCGTGATGTTCTTCCGCGTGTAATTTTGATGATGACGGTTCCAACACCAATGTTTAGTGCCGTTGCTGCGATGAATCTTAACGTGTTTGTTTCGGGTTATGTCGTATGTCCTCTCGGTCGTGGGATTTGCATAATTTAGCATCTAGTTAACTATTGTAGTGATCCTGTTTTATTATGAAAGGTACATCGGAAAGTGCGATTTATTATCTTGTGCAGATAATGCGATGTAGAACTTTAAAAAGAAGTACATAAACATTGATTAAAAAATAAATAAAGCTGTATTTCACGTAATTTATTATTGCTTTTTGATTGAAGGCTTGTACTTTTCTCCAATTTTAGCTGACGGTAATTAATTTTAACCCTATTTTCAGTATAAAATTAAATCTTATTCCTCGATCTAGACCAGGGGTAGTCAATATTTTTTTTTGCTGGGCCGCATACATATATCTCAGCTATTTCACGCGGGCCGCAACATGGGGATAAATGGAAGGGGGAGGGGGAGAAATGCTTTAAGACCAAGATAACATTGGGAAATTTAAAGTGTGGAAAATTCATCGAAACATTATAACTCCTGTATGGCTTCTTTTAATTATTATTATACTTTTATTTTTGGCACCAACACTAAATTAGAAGCATTTAAGAAACACTCCTTCACAATTTCTACATCAATAAACGGTTTCATATGATTACCAATAATATAACAAACCTCTGGACAGAGATCTTCGAGGAAAAGTATAATTGAACGATTCCTGTTTGTTAGAATTTCTTAAATACAGGACTTTCGTGACAAATCAAACAATTACTGATCCATGTTTGTTTTTCACTACAAAGTAGTCAACCTCCTAATCGTCTTGAAACGATTTATTTTTTTCGAATATTTTTCGCTTGCAATACATATGAAAGAGAGTTAAAAATTAGTTCCACTCGTAAAATTGTCGCTACTCCACTGTTGCCTGCTATCACTAACCGTAACCATTCCAAATAGAAAAAGAATATCAGATCGTACACTTGCGACACCGACAGCAAAAAGCAAAGTTGATATATTTGATTTCTTGACAAAGAATTTTCCACCAAATTTTCACTACATGCTCTTAAATAAGTAAATTTCTCAGAGCAATTTACCATGGCCGGGCCACTTAAAAAGGCTCGGTGGGCCGCAGGTTGATCGAGGCCAATGATATTTTTTTTTTACTTGGAATTACACAAAATGAACTTAAAAAGTATATACATTATTCTGTTAAAGAACAATAGTTTAATCTTCTGTTCTGTACATGGCATTTGTATGTAAAAATTGTTTTGCAAAGTGTTTTAATTTTTTCAGGTTTAATTTATTTCTAAATCTAAGAACTGAAATGTATGAAACAAATTTATTGCAATAATCAGTTTTTTTAATCACGAAATTTTGTGAGAAATAATTGATTGTAACAAATCACGTATGAATAAACTGAAAATGTAATATTATTAATTTTTTTCTGTTTATATTATTTGGTTTAACATTGTGGGAGACCTAAACTCTTAAATAGCAATGATTTACTTTACAGTGCTAATTGCAATATAATAAAAATGTTATTGGAAGAACTAACCATGATATTAAAATCTTGAAATTGAAGAGTCTTTTTTGATATTGAGTATTAAAAATAAAGTAATTGCAATTAAGCTTGTTTTTGTGAGGTGATAGGGACCGCATAAACAGAAACCGTACAAAATCTATTCGAAAAATATTTCATAAATGCTTACATATAACGAACAACTTTGTCGATATATTACAGCAATTTTTTTATGCGGTGGAAAAGGACCGCATATCTGAAAAAGTCGCATTTAGAAAATACGTCAATTATTTACAAAATTTATGACAAAGTACTTTCAAACAAAATAAGTAATTAAATACGCATGGAAACATTTAATTCGTCACTGTACACATGAAGAAGCTTTCAAAATGCACATATATATTTCACTGCTACTCATTGTAATCCAAAGCGCGCCTCTTCTTGTGATGAATTAGTTCAAAATCGCTTTCGTCACTCGAAGATATAGTTTCAATTGACACCATAACGTAAGTCAGTGCTTCTCAAAGTTTCAATATTCTCGACCCAATATTCAATCATCATTTTCATCGCGCCCTCTCCCTCATACAAGAACAATGTATTGAACTCAATAATACTATACTTTGATGCTAAAACTACGATATGCGACTTTAGCCGCTTAAGTGCCATTGACGTAAATAAACGTCTCGTTCAGCCAAAGTCTTACTTTCCCCACACGTATATATACGTCTTTCCAAAGTACGGTCTTTTCTGTGCTCTGATATCCATAAAATTATCCCGAAGGCTTTGGAATGTAATAAAAGGACAATGCGAAGGATTTACTTATTTCAGACTATTTGCTAGTTATTCCTTCCTCAACCCCAATACAATCGCGTAACTTTTAATCGGCAATTAAGAATTTAATTCTAAACCGTTCAAATTGTCAAGATAAGTGTTAATCTTTGTATATAATTTTATATATGAGAATTCCATGGGATCACTGGTAGTTATTAAACATGTTATTTACTTAGTATTGTTAATTTAATTATACAATACATTGTGTAGCACTGATACAATTATAAGTGTAATATATCAGTGTAAATGTGTATTTTATTTTTTATTATGTTAGAACGTATTTTGTTTACTTACTTTCCATAAATTAATAATTTTTGAAATGATCTTTTGTTTTTGACTTTTCAATATACCCGCGTCCCCTTGTAGAGTTGTCACGCCCCCGAGGGGGGCGCGCCCCACAGTTTGAGAAACGCTGATGTAAGTAATAAGTTTTTGCAACGACGGTCGGGTGGTCAGTTGCTTGTATACGTCGCAATAACCAGATATGCAAGATCGAATCTCTTTTTGGAATTTCAAACTCCTTTCGGAATTGATAGCTATTTTAAGAAAGTACTGGGTAAAGCCGCATTCACACCAAGGCAGTCAACGTTGAGCGTCTAGCCAATCAGAGACTTCGTTTCGTGCGAAATGAAGTCTCTGATTGACTAGACGTTTAACGCTCGACGCTGACAGCCTTGGTGTGAACGCACATTTATACTTTGACTGAAAGCTGGATCCCTGCATATATATTTTATCCGCTCTCAAAGAATGACAACCCGCGGGCCATATGCGGCCCACAACGAATAATTTTGCAGCCTGGCCAATATATCGGCACTCAGTAATATTTAATAATATATGTTAATTATAATGTATTATTCGAAATAAATCTACATTTCTATAAATGTTTTTTTTTGCGGCCTCTTTAATGTTAAATCTTGTGTGTTTGGCTTAAGTTAGTCTTTGAGTTTGACACCCTTGACACCTCTATCAAATTATTGATAATGCCACTGTCATTGAAAACTTCATCTTCCAACAAGCACGTGCTGCTAGCGCGTTGAGAGAAAGCAATTGAACGTGCATTGTCGAGAGACTAACAAATGAACAGAGCGTTTTGAAGTGTACATATGTATATATATATATATATATATATATATATTGATAGAAAACCTTACAATGACACCAGAGCCATTGACATTCAGAAATATACCGCATACAAAAAAGATGGCACAAACAAATCGTTCAAAAATAAAATCACATAAAACAGATTAATATAAAAAAAATTTTAAGCCAATTCCTACTTAGATCAACAAAGAAAAAATTTTAGCTACTTTTTATTAAATAGTTACAATTAATATAAATCTGTACATACATATGACAGAATAACAACATTAAGTGGTAATTGATTTATATTAATTATCATTAAAGTATCGTATTGTCATCCAAAACAAACGTGAATATAAAATTTCAGTTCAACTGAATGCTTTAAAACGTGAGAAAAAAAACCTTTTCAAGTTTTGACACAAATCGCCAAAACGGTTGCTAAGTCGCCAAAAATGGTGCCAACGTGGCTGTATTTGTAATTCTTTAAATAACTAGTTTTAATCAATTAATTTTTATTAATTATAATTAAATTATTGTATTGCCATCCAAAATAATCACGTATATAAAACTTCAGCTCAATTGAGTGCTTTAAAATGTATTTTATTAACGATTGAAAATTCCACCAAGATAAATAAATAAATAGAGAGCGTGAGCTAATAGTAGGAATTGAAAAAAGGACCAAATATAAACAAGTTCTTATGTAGTTTCAAATTTTAATGATCTATTTCACTGTAATGTCCACTCTTAATCTTTATCACTTTATGTTGAGTGATTTAATTTTATTCTGATGATTTTATTGCATCCAG
This sequence comes from Trichonephila clavipes, assembly GCA_019973935.1. Taxonomy (NCBI): domain Eukaryota; kingdom Metazoa; phylum Arthropoda; class Arachnida; order Araneae; family Nephilidae; genus Trichonephila; species Trichonephila clavipes. Next base: position 1,429,399 of record BMAU01017974.1, on the reverse strand, counting down.
CAAATTGAGGTTAATTTACCGATTTATGTAAATATATTAAAGTGAAGTACATCTTCTAATTTCATATATAAGGCTTTTCTCAAAAGTAGTCGAGAGGAAATATTAAGTTCAACAGGTCATATGATGAGATAAATTTAAAGTTTACTCCTTGAACAGGAGTCTTAATTGCACATTCAACTAACAGTGTAGCTCACACAAATTTAATTTCAAACACAACGAATGTAGTATTTATTTGTACAATTTCCATTTAATCTCTCTTTGGTTTATTATTCTTAAACAAATCGAGGATTATTTTTATTAAATATGTGGGAACCCCCCTGGGTTCCACCCTGGACACCAAGATTGAATCGAGGCAAAGAATTACCAGACGACATTTTTACAATAACAAATAATATTTATTCACTTGAATCAATTATCAACCTTCTAAATACAAATATGAAGCAATATGTCTACGTCAATGGGATTTAACTTAACTATTAAATTAAATCACGAAATGTGATACTAATCAACTATTAACTCAATATCGAACGGGTTTACCGGAATAAGAGGACCGAGAGATGTAGGCAATTTGAATTACTCTAGTAATCATTAAATATCCACTAACTCTTAATATTTATCTACTCTTATTATCCAATGATTGAAATTTAAATATCACCTGACTTTTACTACTTCACTCCTTTCCAGTCGGCTCAAACTTTCCGAATGTAGATAGCTGCCTGATAGTCAGCCAGATTCTAATCATACAATCAACTTGAATCTCCTTAGCACTCCGTCTATATATCTCTTGGCTCAATAGCCTTCACCGCTAACCTACAACACTCTCCTTATATACTTTGATTCATTTGCATATCCCGTTTTCTCCTTTTAGAGCTGCTTAGAAATATACGCGAATTTACAATCCCCAAAGACGCCCAAGAGTATTAGTGGTAAAGTGCCGTACAGATTCGTCACAAATATCTGAAAATGAGCTTTTGTGTAATGTAGTTTTATTAACTATTTAGTTCTATTTAGTAAAACTATGTAGTTCTGTTTATTAAAACTATTAGTTTTTATTCTGTTATGTAAGAATTTGAAACTTGTCTTACATACATTATAATTAATCAAATAAAGTTTGAAACTTCATTATTACAGTATTAAAAAAATGTTATAAATTTTTTAGTACAAAAGTTGAGATCTCTTTTGATTTAAGTATTTTAAATATTTCATATCGTTAGCATCCTACTGCCTTATTTTAACTATTGATTTTTAGTTTTGAAAAATGAGATGTAAAAATAAGAAGGGTTTTAAAGTAAAGAAAATTCGTTAGATCAGTGATAATTAAATTTGTCACCCTAAAATATATATATGGAGCTTAACTTTCAAAATAAGTAAAATAAAACAATTCAAAGATTTTTCCTAGAGAGAGAGAAGAGAATACAATATTTTAAGAAAATATTAAATTTAGGTGCTCTGAAAAATTTTAAAAGTTTAAAGTTAGCGTCGGGAGAAGTGTTTGTAAAAGACAGACAAGCTGCATTAGCGAACATAAGCCCTTAAGTCATTTACATTTTTCAAAGTGACGCCCTACAATGAAGTTAAGCCAACCTCTTGACAGTTCAGATTTTAAATGTGTTGAAACAAAGCAGATACATTTTTTGTCTCAAAATTTGATCTGAATTGCTTAGAAAGTGTCAGGAAGCACTTTTGTTTTATTTTTGAAATATTTTAGATATTTCGTGGATTATATGCATCAACATCAATTTTTGAATATGGTTTAGAATGTATTAAATAAACCATTTTCTTACAACTGAAACTGTTAGATTCAGTAAAAAAATATATTTGATTTCAATCACATTCAAAATTATGTGACGCATTAAATAATGGAAATATGTTGATCTTAAATTTTAACTAAAAACAATTTCATTGCTTAATTGGCTAATCATTTTAAATTTTAACCTCTTGTCAACATTCCAGAAAAGCTGATTAACCTAATTACTCTCACAAAAAATGAAACCAAACAGAGTAGAAGTTCAGAACAGCTTGTCAGAACCTACTGTCTTTTCATATATCCTCTGACAAATAGATGCATTATCGTTGCACGTAAGTAAATTCATTATGCGAACGTACGTTGTTTCAGCCGGAGCATATGGGAACTCGGAATTCATCTTAAATTTTTCATATTTTTTTATTTATTTGTTTTACTCCGGCCTGGTCTCAATATATTCAAAACCATGGGTGGGGGTACTTTTCCAGGGCACGGGCTATTTCTGATGTTTCTAAGGTGTTGTGGTCCCCCCCCCCAGTGGCGTAGGTGTGGCCAGTCTGAATTAAAATTGTATATTTTCCTTTCTGAACTCTTGTTTTCTACAGTGTATCCCTCTTTTAAAATAGGACAGATTACTATTTTTACTGCAAAAACTCAAGTAACACAAAATTGGGAAGTTGAATGCACAAACAACTGTGAGTGACTACTAGACCTTGGTGCGTGGACGTATTCAATGCAGCGAGCAAAGAACAACGTGAACCGACGAATCAACTCGAGAAACCCATCCCGTGGAAACAAGGGGTGTTGGATGTCTTTATACCCAATCCCGTGCTATCGCTTAAAAAAAATACTGAGCATCAATATTTATTCTCCACTTCAGTCGGCGTACGTTGAAAAATTCATTCCTACATCGCAGTGATCCGTTTTCCCCCCTACAGTGACAGTAAACATGTTAAGCGTCATTGTTCGCTTCCAATGAAGTTATAAGCGTCGTCCACACATTTATCGAATCATTAGCTTGAGTAAACACAGACACTTCCATTGTAAAAAAACGATTTTCTAGTTTAGCTGGTGTCGGTGCTCCATAAACATGTTTCTTTTTGTATGCGCGTCTTATGTTTTAGTAAAAATGGTGCCCCAGTTGTCTTGGCGGTCCCCTGGTGGATCACGATCGACTTAATTCCCATCCCTGTTTTAAACGTCTTGAAATTTGAGAATAAGTTTTGTTTTTCTCAAGAGTTACAATTCAAATAGCCAATGGTCACTACTTTTTCTGCATGACGAGCAATTTCGCCATGGAGAGTATACATAAATCACATTTACCGAGTTAAAGACACACCACGAGGCTCAAAGACTTAGGCTTATTTTTCATCTGTTTTTCTCATCACTTGTCTCTGGTTCAAAATTACTGGCTCCATCGGTAATAACTGTCGTGCAGCTTCAAAGTGTGACATTCAATAAAAAATCAAATCAATCTGAAGCTGTTATCTGTTCAAATATTGGTTTTATTGATGACCCCTCGAGTAGAGTAATAGAGACTGTTATACGATAGATTTAAAAATATTCTTAGAAAATTTTGTGACGGGCATTAGAAGATATTCTTCTTTCTAATACTTCTTGCATACAGTAAGACCCCACTTAACACCGGGTATACGTTCCATCAAAGTAGAGCGTAATATGAAACGAGGTTATCTCATCATGTAAATAATGGGGTTAGGGGAAGATGAGTAGAGAAAATTGGTCAGGTATTTTACCATTCAATGTAATGGTATATTGCGTTCACAATTTCATCGTCAATCCTTATAGAAAGTCGTTTTTCCATTTACTCTATTGTATTGCTTCTGGAACGGGTATTTCTAGTTGCAGAGCTTGTCGTAGTTGCAGTTGCCGATGACAGTATTTTTTCTTTATTCTTAAGAATGGTCTTATTTGTTGAAGTTGCCAAATTCAACGCAGCGTCAATTTGTTTCTTGTTACTTTATTTTCGTGTTTTTTTATTATCACCCATGATAAAAAGTAAGTCATAATATTTGTCACTACATAGCAATCGTTATATTATATAAATTTATACTTACAATAACGTCAACAAATGTTTGAAACGATAAAAATACGTTCGTATAACACCGCAGGAAAGAAGAAAAACAGATAACCTGCTTCGGATATCGGGAACTCAAACGCTGCATGCAATTTCGAGGGATCCCACAATTCAAACAAAAGAGCGTTAAATCGAAACAGAGCGTTAAGCTGGTCTTACTGTACTTTTATAGGGCCTTTGTAGTGGTCCTAAGGCCACAGGTGCAGTTTGGAACACCGAATCAACAGACATTGTTATAAAAATAATCACTTTTATTTCGGATCAATCAATTTATGATCAATCAAGATTATAAGCCGAGAGAGCAATCAATTTAGATTACTATCCTAAGTTCGTAAGACAAATAATTAAACACTTATTTGAGTGTGACCCGATAGAAAAGCTCTCGTCAAATTTCTCCTGGGTTGACTATAATTTTGTTTAAAACTTCTCTCTCTTTCACTAAGGCACTTCACTAATCTCTCTTTAATAATAGCGTAATGACTAACTTTAACACTCACATTGCTAGAGTTTAAATAGAACTCAAATGAGCATGGGATCGTTCTCTCTACAGAAGGCGGTTTTAAACTGAAACAACAGTGAAAGAAGTATTTCCTCAGGTAGATTAATGAAGGGACGCGAATAAGACCCGTCACAACTTGAATTCAAATAAATCAGCCATGCTATTTTAGAAAATTATTCCTTAGGTGATAATATTGCTTCTTAACATTCAGTCCTACACAATTAATTATTCCAACATAATTTAGAGAACAGCATGTGCAAAAATAGATCTTTTTAATGAAAAGCATATTCGTAAAAAAAAAAGTTTTATGCTTTTATACAAAAGCAATCTTTTCTTTTAGTGGAAAATGGTTCTGTTTTAAATATTTAACTATGACAATTCAATAAAAAAGGCTTGTTAGCAAGCAATGTCAGTACGAAATTAATCCTTCAGCTTCTATTTTGAATGTACAAACTCAAAATATATTCTTAAAAGTTTCAGTTGTGTCGAACTGAAGGATTAAAAACACATTAATCTTCTGTGCTGCATTTACTCAAACCACTTTCATCTTTTTCAAACATCGGATGACTTCTTGCCTGGGGCCAGGAAGTAGCACATTTTAGAAAACTTTCTCCTTATTGAGGTTGTCACTGCATCTGTAACGGAGGCTCCGAATGACACCGCTTAATGTCCTCAGGAAACAGGCAGAAGGTTTGGAAGTGTCTAGAGAAAGAGATGGAGGTTTTAGGGAAATAAATCCGAGAGACTTTTTCTTCCAATCTTATTTTTCTTTTTTTCATTTGTAAAAGGAGATGGGTTTTTGATTAAAATCAGAGTACGCTGGCTTGGTTTGTAGCGCAAAAAATATTAATATTCAATCTCTAAGGCAAAGTTCTAAATTGTGACATGAGACTGCAAGTAATTAATTCGTGGTTATTTGGATAAAATGTAGTATTTTATTTTTTTTTGTCTAGGCATTTGATTTGGATATTATGTTTTGAGTTATAGTAAAAAATATTTTAATTAGAATTTTCATTTAGATTTAAAAGATTTATTTAAATATTCTAATTAGAAAATATTTATTTTTGATCGGAACGAAGAATTTGCATTCTATAAACAAGTACGTAAGTGATATGATTATACATAATTATTCAAAAGTTCTTTTTGATGATTAAGAAAATGTTTTTCCAAATAACTGAGAAATTTGTCTTATGAAAATATAAATTTTTACTTTTCTTTGTTCAAAAAACAATGAAGCAATGTAATGATTCAAAAGCTAAAACACTATTTTTAATTAGATACTTAAATTTTAGCATTATTAAAATGGGAATTTCAGATATTCGTTTCAATCCTGTTTTTTTTTAAATAACTTTCTTTGAAGAAATAAATTTAGCATGCTTGCATATATTTAGTAGAAAAGTTTTGTGTGTGAAGTATATATCGTATTTGTTTTAAAATAAAAGGAAATGGAATTCTTTCATTGGGAGGAAAATTGAAATATTTTACAGAGTATTTATTTATATTTATTACCTTTTTTATATATTGTAGGATGCAGTACATTTAAAATTCATACTCTCTTTCTTAAATATATTGACGTATTATGATTAGAGTTTATGGTATTTTCTATACATTTGATATTTAAGAGTATATTTTAGTTTTAAACAATAATGTTAAAGATTTTTCTTTTTCTTTTAGGTAATCCTTGTTCTCTTTTCAAACACTACAAATCATAGTTTTTCCAGGATATGACAAGCTTTTTTAGTGATATATGTTTACTATATCAGGTAAATTCTGAATTGTGTATATATACTTGAAAAAGTCTGGTAAATGTAATCGCAACATTTTTTTTTCAAATAGAATACCGATTGGTTAATTATTGGTGTTACTATTATGTATAATATTTTTTTTTTAGAAATCAATTTCTTCCTGTTTTCAAACTTTTAAATTATGAGTAAACAATGTTCTATATTTATGTTTATTTATTGAGCAGGATTTTAAAATAACTGAGACTGTGTTTGTTGATATTTTTATATCCTGAAGGTACCTCATTCTGCTGTGCATGTGGATATTTATTATGATTTATTTGAAAATCATTTGTTCGTACTGAGAAATTATTTTAGTTATGTAATTATTATTTGTAGTGTATGCTAAAAATTTGTGAGAATGGATTTAATCACTCTTATAACGATCTTTACTGAATAACGTTCAAAATAATCAAATTATATTTTTTACGAAAATTTTAATAGATGTGGGTTGTACAAATTCTTTTGATCAAAAAGAGTGTCTTACTTTAAAAAAACTGCTGAGTGAGATTCAAAAATAATGTGACCAATTTCAGAGTATCATAAATTTTTATTGAATAAAGTTATTTACATGAAATTTTCAATGTGTGGTTTTCCTTAGCATATCATACTTTTCGTAAATGTTTAAGTAGAGCCAAAAGTGCTTTATTGACCATTTTTAGGGGTATTTTTCCAACTTTCTCTTTGATTGATTTTTTTAAGCCTTTGAATTGTTCTTACTTTGCGTCTGTTTAATTGTTTTTTTAAGTATCCATATAAAAATAATCGCAAGGATCACAGACTGGGGATGATGGTAGCCATTTCTCAGGAGGTAGAAAAATAATTTTATTTTAAAACTGTCAGCCCATTTATGTATGATTTTGCACTTTGACGTAAAACAGAATCTTGGTGAAGAACGAAGTTTCCTTGAGGGTAAAGACGATGGATGTTTGTAAATGTATAGTGCCTTTGCGGCATGGGGATACTCTAAAAAGCCGTCGAGCCGCAAGTTCCCTCCCTCTGGAAGGGGAAGAGAGCCAAGAGGCCCCTGGCCACCCCTAGGGTTTTCTCTCTCTAAATTGGGGTGGAACGGAGCAAAATTGTACTGTTACCTGCATGGTGCTCAAAGCTAAGGCTAACGACTGGCGTAAAAATTTAGCCCTTAGCCGCGATGAATTTCGCGGGCCTCGATCTGACTTCATCAGGCAGGTGGCATTAGTCATAACAACAACAGAATGTTTTCTTCTTTTTTTCTACTGTCTTTGTGGACATGTGATAACAAACTTGTTCATTCACATTTTTTACAGCCAATTTTCTTTACCTGTTGACAAATTGTCGAATGCGATACTTGCAGTTTATTTTCTAAAGTTCCTTGAAGCAGAGAATTTTCTAGAGCGATAAGTCTTTTCATCTTTTTTTTTCTTTTTCACTAATGACTTCCTTTGTCCACCTTTTTTTCCTGGAGCTTTTGATTGCTGGCCAAATCTTATTTCGTTTCGAAGTTTAGATAGTAATCCAATAGAAAACTGCTTTTTCTGATTTAAATTCCTCATTTATAACAGAATATGGTCAACCGTTCTTCAAAAGCTTTGAAATTTTGTTTCGTGTTTGAGGATCTAATTTTGGTGACTTAATTTATTTCCATTAATAAAAAAAAATGTTAGATTGATATTTTAAATGTTTAATTCTTAAAATAAAACTGGTAGTAAAGCGGGAAAAATTTACCATAACTAGTTATATACTTTCAAAATTGGTCACACTAATTTTGATTCAACCTGTATCTGAAGTAAATTATGCTGGTTTATGAAGGAGTAAAATAAAATTTTTAATTAAAATTTTAATACTCTCTTATTCAAAGTTTGATGAATATTTGCCGTTATAATATACACTCTTGTCATTCTACATTATATATTACTAAAAACACATCAAAAAAGAGAAAAATGATCGGAATGCAGTTTCAGAAATGTGTTCGCATTTGGTTCTTTCTGAATAATTTATAACATTTCTGTAACATTATACTGATGAAAGTCCGCAAAATGAAACATAGATGTAGTTTATGTTTTGCTCATATAAATTGTATTATGTGCATTAACACGCATTTATATCACACTGTACCTGAACTGCATTATAAAGGCTGGCCATATTTTTTTCATTTTTACGAACATTACGTTTTAAATATTGAACCATATATAAGTAAAATAACATTATTCTTAGCATTATTTTCAAATTGTATGCTTAATAGTTCAATTTTGTATTTGCAGTTGCGAAAACAGATGTTTAGCTTATCTTTTTATGTCAGTTGACATCCGTAAAACTAATATGTATGAATAATTGATATTTTTAACCGGATGTATACAATGCCTTTTTTATAAAACTTGAACAGCACATATTGAGTAGTTTTAGTTTTTGCAAGGAGATATATGTATATAAAGGAAAAAAATAATTTTTGAAATAACACTGAACCACTCTAAACTAGAATTACGTCCAGATTTTGGCAATTTATGTAAATCTGCATCTTGATTAATTGACAAAATGACTTTTGGGTTGCTATCTCACTGTCCCAAATTCCTCACAGTGACAGCTTTGAAGCTCATTTCCATTTAGCGTGCAGTCGAGTCCATTATTCCGAATGACGAATCAGGATTCGAATCTCCCCAACTGACCACGAAATTCCGGACCATTAACATATGTATAATCTTGGTTACTTATTCCAAAAGGAGGTGTTGTACTAGTTTAAATATAAATAAATATATAAAATATATTCGATAAAAAAGATTTTGTAAGATCAATATTTTTTTGTACGAAAAAAAAAAGAAGTCTCAATCTGAATACTTTTTAGGAATTATGCATTATACAGATTTTCTTTTTCTTCAATATAAAGTTCTATTTTTATTGAAACCAACTTATGTATTAATTAATGGATGAGAACAATTTGAAGTGAAATTTTCGGATTTAGCAATGAAAATAATATTTTAACTAAATAATCTAAAAACTAGTACGCAATTTGATTTGTGCATACTTTGAAATTCCAAGAAGTGATTATTTGGATGTATAATATTCACAATACAATTAATAATCTATAAATTGTTTATTTCAAAAAACATTTTATAATTTTTATTTAAATTGGAATTTTTAAAACAAATGCTGAAGTATATGTTAAATATATATTATATTACTCAGAAAGTTTAAGTTACGTGACTAAAATTTCTTTTTTTTTTGTACATTTATTTCAATGCTGTGTAACAGAACGTAAAATTCTTTGATTTATCGAAAATATTATTTTGTTTGTTCTTTCTTTTTTTAATGCATGTGCTACATTTTTATTCTTTATGTAACAAAATGTTTATTTGATTACTGAAATGTTTAACCCAAAGGTTAACCGAACTTTTGGTTACCGAAACTTTTTTTACTGTGTAAACTAGCTATCCGCATTTTGTATTGGAATTAATTTAAATCAATACATAATTTTAAAAATGTTTTCAAGAAGTATTTAATATAAGTAATTGAAAAATACTATAGCCCCCCCCTAAAGATCGCGTTAATATTATGTCTGGATCAGGAAATAAATATTATAAAATACATTTACTACCTTTTTAGTATAAAATATTATTTTCGATCATAACATAAATGATAAAACCATTAAACTCATCTAACATTTACAACTGATTTTAACTTTTTTCTGATCTCCAAACCAACAAGCCCACATTGCATAGCTGTTTACTTCTGTTTTTTTTTTAAAAAAAATAGCCACTATTATTTTGATGACAGAAATACTATCTTAAATCGAATATAACCTCCCAAAAGTGTAATCATATCCTAGAGAGTCTAGAGCATGTATCATATATTCTGTCTGTGTTCCTTCATTTTTTTTTTCTGAAAAGATCTCTAGATAGGAATGAACTGGAGTAACATTTGTTCTGGTACTTCATTGCACTAGTGGGAATTCTTCCATTATAATTCATTCCATAACATTATTCGTAGCAATTCCCATGGAGACATGGGGAGTGTAGTAAATGAAGAACTGCATCACAGTTCCCTTTTTCTCCTCCTCTTCTTTTTTCCCTCCTCTTCTTTTTTCCCTCCTCTTCCCATCTGCGTCTTGTCTGCGTTTAGCCAGTGAGAATACACAGTTCTCGTGTCAGTGAAATGATAGGAGGACTAAGGGTGTTCTCGCGAGAAATGACGTGAATATCTAGGGGATTTACACGTGTCCTGTCTGATTTCTAATTGGTTCTTTCATCTTTATTATCGGGGATATGTTTCTGTTTATTGGTCTGCTATAGACGATGAAGAAATGTCGTAAAGATTTTTTTGTGTGTGCTCTAATGAATGTATAGATAACTAAGCAATAAATGTACTTTCTCAAACTTTTATTTCACAGTGCTATAGATATGTCATTGATAAAATGTTCGACTCTGAATATATATAGATGGGTTTTTTTACTTATTTTCTCAAGAAACTAATAATCAGTAGGCCTAGAACGAGGGTGATTCGGAAAATAATTTACCTCTGTCGACTGTAGTCAGAGTTGAGTATAAGAGTCAAAGCATAAAATGAGACATTAACCGTTTCCCTTACACATTTTTTTGAAAAAAATTGCAAAAAAATCATCACATTTTTTAAATTTCTTTTTAAATACAAGGAAACGAAACAAAACAAAATATGTAGGTTTTAAATTGAATTTTTAAATATTTACAGGTGTAAGAGCATTTAATTTTAATATTAGTTTACTTTCCCGAGTTAACTCGGGCAAAACGAAAAAAGTTAAATATTAGTATTTGTATGACAGTTTTTGAAATAAGGGACAACAGAACGTGATACTTGACATTCTATAAACTGGTATCTTTTCTTACTGGCTTATCTGTGGAATCTCTTTTACGGGAGGACAGAATATGCAAAATTAAATCCTAGTACAGGTTCGCATCGCCAGAGCTCAGGTGCCTCCCTCCAGGGAGGAAACTGGGCGCCAAAATTACCGACGGCGATGGTATCCGCCAATATAGCGCCGTACTAAAAAGAGATGTCAGCTTTCGGTGAATAAACTAGATAGATTGATGATGATGATGATGATATATATATATATATATATATATATATATATATATGTATTGTTCCATGTTAAGAGTTGTAAACATTAAAATTTATATATGTACAAATTGTATCCAAATATTTTTAAAATTTCGAATGGGACTGCCTATTATTATTTTTACCATTGCAGACTAAATACATTTCCCGGGAGCTTGTTTCTATTACGGCGCCGTATATGTAGATACCAATTGCCGCAATGTAATTTTACGTCCAATTTTTCTTCCTCAGAAGGAGACAGCTGATCTCTGACGATACGAAATTGTACTATTAGTTTGATTTTGCCGATAATATCCAAGCAAACAGCCACTACAGGGAACTTTAACATGTAGCAGAGTCATACGGCATGGATGCTGTCAATTTTCCACATCACGAAAATCCATCGACTTGGGCAGGGGTAGAACAGACAGTCTTGAGTGTACAAGGCCAGCATTTAAACAAAAACGCCATACGACTGGCTAAAATATTATAACTTGATTTTTTTTTTGACATTCATACAATCACACAAATTTTTATAAGTTCTAATTTCTGTTTTAATTTTTAAAAATCAAAAATTTATTAAACAGCTAGATATGATTGTGCAAGATAATAAGCACTTGACAATCTAATTAAAATTTTTGGAAAATGTTGAATCGGTTGGGTGACTTGGTTGGTTTGTCACTGGCCTTCTGTACCCAAGGTTGCAGGTTCGGTTCCGGCCTAAGTCGATGGATTTT